>CM061130.1:56614378-57214378 GCA_030789695.1 Scilla litardierei | reverse complement strand
AGACTGGTACCCAGATTAGTCTGCAAACTCTTCCAGAACTGAGACGTAAACCTCAGATCACGATCTGATACAATGCTCACAGGGACTCCATGCAAGCACATGATCTCCTACACAACATAAATCAAATCACTATTGGTACTAGAAGGGAATTACGAAGGGATGAGTTGGACCATTACCTCCATATACTTCCTTGCAAGTATCTCTGTGGATTGTCCTTCTCGAAATGGTATAAAGTGTGCAGACTTGGTCAATCGATCAACGATGACCCAGATTACGTCATTCTACCTGGTGCTCTGAGGTAAGCCAGTCACGAAGTCCATCGTGATGTGCTGCCACTTCCACTTTGGAATCGGCAGGGGTTGTGGCAATCCAGCAGTGCGATGATGCTCAACCTTCACCTACTGTCACACGAGGCACTTGGCAACGCTCCGTGCCACACTCCTCTTCATCCCATTCCACCAGAAATTCTGACGAAGATCCTTATACATCTTCGTACATCCAGGGTGAATAGAATAAGGCGAACTGTGAGCCTCATTCATCAACTCCTCTCTGATATCTCCTGTAGGTACATAGATCCTACTGCTATATCTCAAAGATCCATTCTCGTGAATCAGAAAATCTGTCCCGAGTCTTGCTTCGACTTGCTCTCTGATCTTCTTCAACTTAGCATCTCCAGCTTGAGCAGTCTTGATCTGATCCACTGAATCTGCATGTTCCTCTACGATGAAGTGACTCCCGGTATGACAGCTTCAACATCCATCTCTCGCAGATCCTGCTGCAATCTCCATTGAGTTGTGATAATCATCACCTCGGGCAGTCGATTCAAGGCATCCGGTATGACATTCACCTTTCCTGGATGATACTGAAGATCGATGTCATAGTCTGCCATCAATTCCAACCATCTACGCTGTCTCTTATTCAGCTCCTTCCGAGTGAATATATATTTCAAACTTTTTTGATCAATGAAAATTTTCACTTTCTCACTCAGTAAGAAATGTCGCCAGATCTTAAGTGCAAAGACGACAGCGGCTAACTCCAGATCGTCGGTCAGATAGTTCTTCTCATGGACCTTCAACTATCGCGAAGCATATGCGACCACATCGTTGTGCTGGTGCAGAACACATCTAATTCCCTTGCCCGATGCATCGCAGAAGATCTCGAAGCCTCCTCTTCTGTCCGGAATAGCTAGGACCAGTGCAGTAGTCAGTCTCTCCATCAAAGTAGAAAAGGCCTGCTCACAAGAATTTGACCAATTAAACTTAACATCCTTCCTCATCAATCTTGTCATAGGCTCTGCTATCCTCGAGAAATCCTTGATAAATCTGCCATAGTACTCGGCCAATCCAAGGAAACTCCTGATGTCCGATGCCAATCGAGGTGTAGGCCATTCACCGACTGCTCTGACCTCCTTCGGATCCACTGAGATGCCCGCTCCTGATACAACATGTCCAAGAAATGCAAATCTGTCCAGCCAGAATTTGCATTTCCTGTACTTGGCATATAGTCTATGATGGCGGAGTGTCTCTAATACCATCCTCAAGCGCTCGACATGCTCCTCCTCACTCTTCGAGTACACCAGGATATCATCTATGAAGATCACTACGAACTTGTCAAGGAAGTCATAAAAGATAAGGTTTATGAGATTCATGAACACAGCAGGAGCGTTGGTCACACCAAACGACATGACAACGAACTCGTAGTGTCCGTACTTAGTCCGAAAAGCTGTCTTGGGCACATCTTCCTTTTTGACTCTGACTTGATGGTATCCGCTGCGGAGGTCTAACTTCGAAAATACTCTCGATCCACCAAGCTGATCGAAGATATCATCAATACGGGGCAGCAGATACTTGTTCTTCATTGTGATCTGATTCAGCTCCCGATAGTCAATGCACATCCTTCTCGATCCATCCTTCTTCTTCACCAAAAAGATAGGTGCACCCTAGGGAGATACGCTGGGATGGATGAAACCCTTCTGCAGTAGCTCATCCAACAGCTTCCTCAGCTCTTCCAGCTCTACAGGAGCCATATGGTACGGCGCCTTCAAAATTGGTTGAGCTCCTGGCATAAGGTCAATGCCAAACTCCAACGCTCGATCGAGCGGCAATCCATAAATGTCTTCAGGGAAGGCGTCTTCGAAATCTCTCACTACCACAGGCTTCTCTGGTTCAGCTATCATGGATGCAACAGTCAATCTCTATGGCTGGGCCAGGAACTTAACAGGTCCAAGCAAACGTCCTCTGTTGACGAACTCGAACACTGGGTGATCAGGAATTTCGAATACCACTTTCTTCCGGTGACAGTCGATCGTGGCATAAAAAGCTCCTAACCAGTCAATGCCGAGAATAGCATCAAAGTTGGGTAGGTCGTGGACAATGAAATCAGCATATAGTTCGTGTCCATTAACCACTAACGGGTGTGGTCTACATCCCAATGCAACCTTTCATACACCATTTCCAGTTGTACTATTCCAACACTTGGGAAGTGTGTAGGTGGATATCGAATGTTCAACTACGAACTTCCGAGATAAGATACACATGGAAGCTCCAGAATCGAACAGGGTCAAGGCCGGGTGAGATGAAACTAAGATGACACCTAAGGTAATATGCAAGTAGGTTAAATATGGATCTAACTAATCAAACATAAATGCATAAATAAGGAAAGTCTAGTTTAGAGGTTACCTGCAATCACGTCATCCTCAGCCTCAGCCTCAACGGCTGTCATAGTGAATGCTTAGTGCTTCAGCTGGTTGGCCTGCTGAAAGGCTCAATCCTGCGGTATCAGAGGTGGTCCTCGCTATCCAGGTGTTGGCACTATCCACTGAGCACGTCCGGGTTCTCCAACAGGTACAGGTCGAGAACCGCGGAGGCAGTCCTTTGCAGTATGGGCAGGCGATCCACAGACCAAGCACTGATTCAGCATCCTCCTGCAGTCCTTCTTCACATGGCCAAGCTTGCCACAGAAATGGCAAGTCAGCTGAGCTCAGTTAGGGACAGGTGTAGCTGGCCTCTTGAACGGGGTGGTCTGAACTGGACGAACACCGGGCCTAGGTGCACTCCTCTGTAGCTCCATTGGGTGGTTGCCCGCCTGACGTGCTTTCTTCTTATGCATGATCTGCGCGTGCTTCCTCGCAGCTACAAGTACTTGCTCATGGGTGGTATAGGTGCTCACGGACATTGCGGCCTGTATGTCCAGATCCAAGCCTTGTTGAAAGTGGTGTGCACAGTCCTCCGCGTCTGCCACTAAAGTAGGGGCGAAGCGACTCAGCATGGCAAACTTGTTGGATCTGGATCCTAGCTTAGAGGGGGGATGAGTGAATAGCTTATAAAAATATTCTCGCGCAACCCACGAGAAATCACACGCAGTTAAAATTATAAGCAGAGTAAATAAGAGACAATCAAAGAGTACGTATAGATTTACCCTGGTTCGATCACATCAACGACCTACGTCCAGCCCCAAGCAAATATTAGCATTAATATGTTCATTCTGTACATCTACAATAGGGTCCTAGCTCTAACTCCCCACCTAGACTATACCACACTCAACAAAGTGCAGAACCATATCAACCTAGTAAATGTGTATCTTGAATGCGACAACACGTTAAGACCCTCTTGTCTAACCTCAACCAGACAAGTCACAAAATAGTCACAAATAGCGGTAAAGTTTCCCATACAGAGATCATTACACTAAATATGAATATTAAGAGTAAAGAGTTTAGAAATGCTTAGTTCATGTCCATGTAGTCGTCTCTGTCAATCAGCACGTCGTCAGCTCCAGTCTAACGCAAACAGTGTCTCAATCTGTCTCCTGGATGTCAAGTTATAGCCCAAATAGCACTCTTGTCTATGCGTTTAGCAATCTCAGTTCAAAACCAAATATCAATCGGTCTGTGTGCACAGCAATTCCATTAAAATCAAACCCACGTCATCCGATCTTTCTCTTTCGTTTTAATGCAATCCCCTCCCACGTTTGCACTTTTCGATATCGATTCGAACTTAGGGCATGTAGCGAAGCGCTTCTCCGTCCGACTACTCTTCAACTCCGATGGTGCTTCGATGGTAATCAGCTCGACTATGGCGAGAGCCTGCGTGGATGCGGCGTACGATGGTGGGGTCTCAACTTCTCCGACGACGGCATCGTTGAACGGTGACGAGGTGAGGCTTCCACGTCAGGTTGTGCTTCAAACGGTGCATGGTCAACGTCGCTTAGATTTTAGGCATGCAACAGTCTCTATAAACTCCCCTCATTGGCGGTGACTTGAATGTGTGTGTGGGCTTCGACTTCGCCGCTCGCTTGTCTTCGACGGTGGCAACGAGCTCTCGACAGCGTGATAATCAGCTTCGACTTGTGAGATCTTCGAAGGCGACACTGATCTCCCAACGGTGTCATAAACGAACTTGACGTCTCCGACTTGCTTTCCTTTCTCCGACGTCAGCACTGCCAGTAACTTCTCCTATAGGGCTTCGACTCCGACGGTGATAGCTCGATGATGACGGTGACTCTGACATTGCTTCCTCTACTCAGATGGCAAACTCCGAGCGACCCTACTCCAAATTCTCTGACTTCGATGGCTTCCTCGACACACCTTGATGGTGATGGCAACTTGCTGCTGTGGTGTGAATCGACAATGAAGACGGCAGCTTCAAGACGATGATCTCGCGGATGGCCGCCAGCTCGATGGTTCGACATCAAAGTGAGGCGACGACGACAACTAGGGCTTGTATGGCTGTTCTTCACATTGCCTTGGGTGTAGCGGCTCCTTGGAGAAGCTGATGTATTGGCCCCTGCTTGTGTGAGTTGCTCTCTTGGAAAGATTGTTTTAGGGTTGTAGCAATGGAGATCATGGCTTATGATGATGGCTTAGGGGGGATAAGACTTGAAGACTTCAGCAATAAGGGTAGGAATTTTAGGCTTGTGCTGAAGTATTTGTTGAACGCAATTCTCCTTTTTTTATGTATGCCGCACGCTATTTCCTTCTTGATGGTAGCCTTTTATAGGAGATCTAGGGATAGGTCGACTAGGGTTTCTAAGGAATGAGGATTTGATCAAAAGAAATCCCTAGAGTTAAGGAGATGAGATTTGAAGATGTCTTTGAATAGGAAAAAGAATGGGGAAAGGATATTGGCAAATCAATCTAGAGGATTTGTTCTCATCCTAATAGACACCAATCCAATCTCCTTAGCCAATGTGACTTGGTCCAAGTCCAATTTGCTTTGTGCACAACCATTTTTCTCTTCCAATATGCTATATGAATAGCAATTTCTCCAACGCTTAGAACTAAGATTTTTCCATGAAACACACTTAGCACACACGTTAAATATAACACACACGTTTGTTATCATCAAATTAGAGATCATAGATCGTCCCATCCAACAATCTACCCCTTTTGATGATGACAATCCCATAAAAGATTTGAGCGTAGATGTGCGTGTGTGAAGTGTGATGAAGAGTGTAATGCGTATAAGAGTGTACTACGTATGTGCATATGACTTATACAATGAGGTGTTCACGCATTACAAGCATGCACACATAGCAATGATAATATACATGCTCCCCCTCTTTCCAAGCTCCCCCTATTCCATGCTCTCTCCAAGCTCCCCCTATTCCAAGCTCCCCCTTCAACAATTAACACCATTTAATACAAATCTTTCCAACTCTTCTCCCCCTTTTGTTATCATCAAAAGTGGATTAATGAAGTCATCAAATATCACATGCACAAATAAAGTATTATAGATTATATCTAGCACCTGCAAGTCATTTTCCATAAAGTAGACAATTCAAATTCATGAAAATCATAATTTAGACTTCACCACCAATGTGTAAGTGTGATAATATAAACATTGAAGTACAAAGGGAGATTCAATTTAGAACATCAACCAAAACAATCCACATTTTCCAATTAACATGAATTTCACTAGGATTGATTTTTTTCCACCTCATTAAAAATGAGTTCAAGATAACAAACCCCAAAATAAAGCCTATATGGACTCTTAGATGTGGGGTTGGCATTGCTTGACGAGTAGAAATACACTAACGCTAAAGATTACCCATAAAGCATATGTTGGATACTCGTATGTAGTGTATTTGCCATGAATTGCATCCATTTTACATACGAAGCAAATTTCAAGTAATTTTTTTCATATTCATTTTGTGCTCAATATTTATTCATGGCAATACACATCATATCCCTTAAAATATTCAGTTTTAACTCATCCTACATTCACTTTCCAATATTCATAAAAAGAATCTCCAAAAGTACTAAAAGTTTAGTATTCGTGGAAGTGCGTATGTTGGTGTAGAAATCAAATTAATCATTTCATGAAACATGTCATGACTACTAAATAGATTCTAACATGCACAGGTAGCTATAACAATAATACAATGAATTCTACAGAGCATATGAATGAACATTCAAGAAATACCACTTATAATGAATCATAAAGAGGTATTCATTAAGCACAATTTTTTTTCGATTTTTGGATTTTCAATTTTTTTGTTTTTCTTTTATAAAGAACTAAAACAAGCCTAACAAGCAAGCAAACAAGCACACAAACAAAAATTAAATCAAGCACACACAAAAACTATGAAGGTACGCAATGAATGCAAAGAGGGAAAAGAAATATACCTTTACGTCGCAATTTGACTAAGGAGCTAAAAGAATGAGACTTTCAATTTATTGCTCCTCGCCAAATCTCTACCTCACTTACATGAAATGTGTTAATTGTGACCTTGAAATCCAACAAGGTCCACTAGTGTTAGCTATTAAAGTTTTAGGAACCCACACTTGTTTGAGCTTTATGTTCGTGTTCCTAAACTTATAATAATAGGACGTGTGACCAATACTATCACAAGTAAAGCACTTTGCATGCATATTTTTCACAATAGAAGGTACATTGTGGAATTTCTTAAATTTGGGCTTTTCAACATTTTTCAAACCAAATCCAAGTCCTCTTCTATTATTGCCATATAATTGATTTTCAAGTATGGTATCCAACGAATGTTTACCAATTGAAAATTTTCTTAATGACAATTATAGACTAGAGACTTTGAATTTTAATAGCACATTTTCATCCACAAGCAACGTATATTTACTTATAAAAGCTCTCTTGTTTTCGTACCTCTCTCGTGGATTAGAATTTCGAGGTATTTCGGTGGCTCTTGTTGACGCAATGGCGGTAGCCGTCAATGTAGCGATATAGTTCATCGGTGAATCCCCTCAAGGCACGAACCGGGCATGGTCACGAGCCTTGGTTGGATCCACTGATATCCCTATTCGAATCCTAAGAATACCCCTTAAGCACATCAATTCCACAGACCGTGGGCATGATCTCAGTACAGGTTATCCTAGGAATTCGGTAGGATCGACCGAAATACTCCCATTTTATTCCCAATTCAACCTAGGGATCCAGATCTACATCTCCCCCCAGGGTCTTAGGGCTAACCCATCAACCCTAGAATAGACTACTCACTCATGGCGATATTGACGAATAAAAATACCATTTAGGGAAGAAAACATCATATCAAATCGATAAAATGAAGATTGATAAACTTACAGCGACCAATAGATCTCAAGAAAAAACAAGATTCCAAAACGCAATAGTAGCAATAGAACTCCCAAAAATTATTTAATAATCTTCAAGAATTTAATCTCAATCTAACAAGTATTTTCTTCTCTCTAATCTCCTCTCCAAAATAGTTCTAATTCAAAAATCCAACAAAAAGAATTCCCTCCTCAAAACGCTGTCGAAGATCCCCTCTTCACTCACTCTAGTGTGCAACAGACGGCTCAAAAACTTTCCGAAAATGGCCTTCAGCATCCTCGACCGAGTCAGTGACTCGGTCGAGCAGTAGGTTGCTCGGTCGGCTGCTCGGTACGAACAAATGTAATACTCGACCGAGCATGACAGTAAATCACGCTCCTCCAAAAATCATCACTCTGTCTACTCGGCCTGAGTCAGCTCTGCTCGGTCGAGCAGACAGCTGACTCGGTCGCCAAAATAGCTGCTCGGGCCATGTAGGAGGCTGCTTCAGCTTTGAAAGGTTGGCGCTGCTCGACCCAGCACATAGGTGCTCGGTCCGAGCAATCCGCGTATTAGCTTCTTCTTCATCATTGCTCGACCGAGCAGCTTCTCTGTCGGTCGAGTCAACTGGGAAAATTGTTCCTGAAGCTTATGAAGCTTCTCCTCTCCTCTTGCTCTCTCCTCCACTCCTCCCATGGCTCCCAAAACTTGACGAACTCCTGTAGAGCTTCGCCAACGAGCTCACGGGCATGTCAGATGTGTCCATACCCAGATTGGGTCCCAAATCGCTCCAAAATCCTTGAAAATTCATAAAACACTACGAAACTCGAATATAACGTTAGAAGTGCGATATCGTAAGAAAATACATTATTTGAATACGAAAATGGCATGGAATGCGATGTCATGATGCTATGAAAAAGATGTAAAACATGGACACATCAACTACTGACGAAATGGACAGATGCCTGATGACCAAAATGTAGTCGCATGTTGATCCAACAATCGACTGTAAAGTCATCATCAGTCGCCTGGGCAAAAGATACAGTCTGCTAAAAGAGAAAATATAGTAGGGCAGTCGACTGTCGAAGGAATGACAGTCGTCTGTCCTGGTCTAAAAATGCACAGTGAGGTTAAAATCCAGAGGATATGCATAACTCACCCTAGGACCTATACTCTTAACACAAAACTCATAACAAAATTAATATCAAAACATAAACCATTAATTACACGAATCTCTTAAAACACTCCGAAAACTTGCGAAATCAACACAATCTCAATAGACTTCTCTTAAGCCAAATACATGAGAAACATATGATGTAACAAGAGAAGAGAAGAATAAAGATGATATAAGTTCATAAGGTGATATAGCATGAACGTTGAACTCCTAAATATCAGATTCACCCATAATCTCTAATTCTCCACGCAACCTCACAAAAGAATCTTCTTTAAGAAGTTTAGTAACGATGTCGGCGATTTGTTTTTAGGTTTCAATGTACTCTAAGATGATGTCCTTCTTAGCTACATGAACATTGATAAAGTGATGTCTCACATCTATGTGTTTGGTACGGGAGTGATGTACCGGATTCTTGGAAAGACATATAGCACTTTGGTTATCAACCATGATAGGGCAAGTATCACAATTGACACCATAGTCCTTAAGAGTGTGTCTCATCCAAAGAACTTGTGCACATGCAAGACCCGCAGCAATATATTCCGCTCCAGTCGTGGACAATGATACCGAGTTCTGTTTCTTGGAGAATCAAGAAACTAGGGAATTTCCTAGAAAATGGCAAGTGCCACTAGTACTCTTCCTATCGGATTTGCATCCGGCAAAGTCGGCATCACTATATGAGATTAACTCATATGAGCTAGAATTAGGGTAAAGTAACCCATAATCTAGTGAATGATTGAGATAACGAAAGATTCGTTTAACCGCAATCAAGTGTGACTCCTTAGGTCTAGCTTGATATCTAGCACACAAGCATATAGAAAACATGATATCGGGCCTACTAGTAGTTAAATAGAGTAAGCTACCGATCATACCTCGATATAGACGAACGTCTACATCTTTTCCGTTCTCATCCTTGTGTAGATGGGTTGTCGTACTCATGTGAGTTCTTTTGCTTGAAGACGATTCCATCCCGAATCGCTTGATAACCTCCATTGTGTACTTAGTTTGATGTATGAAAGTTCCATCCTTCGTTTGTCGAATTTGCAATCCAAGAAAATAGTTGAGCTCACCCATATGGCTCATCTCGAATTTATCCTTCATAGACTTAGAAAATTCTTGACAAACATTAAAGTTAGTAGAACCAAATATGATATCGTCTAAATAAACTTGAATTAATAGGATGTCATTTTCATAATCCTTAATAAAAAGTGTTGAGTCAACTTAACCCATTTTAAAACCTAAATACAAAAGAAAGGTTTTGAATCGATCATACCAAGCTCTAGGAGCTTGTCTCAACACATACAACACTTTCTTAAGTTTGAAAACATGGTTTAGAAATTTTTCATGAATGAAACTGGGTGGTTGAGAAACATACACTTCTTCATTAACAATACCATTTAAAAATGCACTTTTAACATCCATTTGAAATAATTTGAAATTCTTATGAGATGCAAAAGATAAAAGCAATCTAATAGCTTCTAATCTAGCTACATGGGCAAATGATTCTTCAAAATCGATACCTTACTCTTGCCGGTAGCCTTGAGCAACTAACCTTGCTTTGTTCCTTGTGATGACCTCATTCTCATCAGTCTTCTTCTTGAAGATCCACTTGTTACCGATCCACTTGGTGACCACTTAGAAGAGGAACGAGCTTCCAAACTTCATTTCTCTCGAATTGCATGAGTTCTTCTTCCATTGCCACTATCCAATAGATATTCTCACATGATTCTTGGATGTTCTTTGGCTCAATGGTAGAGACAAATGCGTAATGAGAGAATTCTTCAATTCTAGACCTTATTCGAAACACCCACACCAATATCTCCAATAATTTGGTCATGAGGGTGATTGCGAACGTTTGGATAAGCTTTGGGAATACCTGCATCTTGGAACATCTTCATCAATCTCATTAGTAGTGTTAGTCTCAATAATTGAATCATTAATCTTGACATTGCTAAGAGAATCACATATAGCATCTATACTATCATCAACAATATGAGAAAAATCGAAATCTTCATAGAATGATACGTGTAGTGATTCCTCAATCGTTGAAGAGGTTTTGTTGTATATCCGGTAGGCTTTGCTACGTGTGGAATATTCAACAAAAATTCCTTCATCGGATCTTGGCCCAAATTTATCTAAGTTACCAAAGGTGTTCTTGATAAAACATTTTGAACCAACAACTCGAAAATATTTAACTTGAGGCTTTTTGTCATAAAATAACTCAAAACAAGTTTTGTTCGTTCGGGGTCTCACTAGGATCCTATTGAGCGCATAACATGCCGTGTGCACCGCTTCTGCCCAAAATAATAGTCCAAGATGACTATCATGGAGCATGGTACGAGTACACTCAATAAGAGTCATATTCTTTCTCTCTGCAACACCATTTTGTGGTGGTGCATGTGGAAAAGAAAAGTTGTGAGTTATCCCGGTGTCATTACAAAACTTTGTAAAAGATTCATTCTCAAATTCTCCTCCATGATCACTACGAATAGTGATGATGGTGGATCCTAAGAAATTTTGAATCTTCTTTGCAAATATGGTAAACTCTTCAAAGGCTTCATTTTTATTAGTTAAAAATAAAACCCAAGTAAATCTAGAGAAGTCGTCAACGACAACTAATCCAAAATGAGCATTACCTAAAGAAGCCGTTCTAGTTGGCCCAAACAAATCTAGGTGAAGTAATTTTAGGGGCCTCTTAGAAGTTTTGCCTTCTTTAAGTTTGAAAGATGATTTACTAAGTTTACCTCTTTGACAAGAATCACAAAAGTTTTTATTACTAAAAGCAATTTTTGGAAAATCTTTTACTAGATCATGCTTAGCTAACTTATATAAGTGCTTAAAAATGAACATGACCAAAATGACGATGCCATAAAAGTTGGTCATTTGTATTAGTAAGTAAGCAATGTTCTACGGTTTTAGGCAAGCTCAAATAATAAATATTCTTGCGCTTAATATCGGTAAGTAAAACATGAGAATCAAAATCAATAATTTTACAAATACCCTCTCCAAAATTAACCTTGTAACCTTTGTCACAAAGTTGGCTAATGGAGATAAGATTATGACATAAACCACTAACTAGAAATACATTAGTAATTAAATGTTTGGAGGAGTTTTCGACTATACCTACTCCAATGAGTATCCACTTGTGAAGTAGGAGATTTTCTACGTGGATGAAGGTTGGTGTATATGTAAGCATGATTTCTCTTTTGGGTTCCACCCTTAGTGGGGTTCTTGCCAAAAGGAAGAGATTGTGAAGTGGTGACTTTCTTGGTAGGTTTGCTACCTATAGTGTCTTTGACACCACTTGTCGATGCACCGGAGGATGGCCTCACAAAATCTACAGTGACACCACTATTGGAGGTGCGAGCATTGGACGTATTTGCTTTCACAAAACCAAGACCAACACGATGTGTGGCCTGAAATTGGTTTGCTAGAAAATCGTCCAATTGTCATTTCCCCTTATTAAATCTCATAATACGGGAGGACATGAGCTCATATTTCTCCTTAAGAGAAGAAATGTTGGTATCCAAGGTGGACACTCGTGATTTGAGCTCGTGCACTTGGGTTTTAAGAGATTCATTCTCTAAACCCAATTGTGTGTTGTGTGAAGCTAGATCACTATTATCCTTAGGATGTGTTTGATCTAGTTGAGATTTGAGGGTATTCACCTCATTTCTCAAAGTGACATTTTGAGAAGCTAAATTCGCTTTCTCAAGGGTTAATGTGTCAACAATGGTGTCATTGTTGATAATGCATGGAATGGATGGATTGCTAACCTTCAATTTCTTTAAACTAGTATATCTAAGCATTAAAGATTGATACTTAGCAAATAATTCTTCATTAGCAATCCGCAGTTCATCCATATTTACCTCGGTCTTATCCATGTCGGAATCACTTTCATCGGAGAGTGAATATTCCCGGGCCATGAAACACATGTGGGCACTTTCACCCTTCTCATCATCGGATTCTCTTGATGAGTCTCCACTTGAGTCTAATGTACCGACTAGTCTTTTCTTCTTATCTTTCTTATTCTTGCCGGACTTGTGGTACTTCGGAGCCTTCCACTTCTCTTTGTTTCGTAGCATTGGACAATCCTTCTTGATGTGCCCTGGCTTATTACACTTAAAGCAAAATTAGGAAGTGTTATTAGTAGAATCAAATCTATTCTTAGAGGAAAATTTACCTTTGCGAAAGAAGCGTTGGAACTTCTTCGCCATTTGAGCCATTTCATCCAAGTCCATCTCATTTTCTAATTCTTCACTATCGGAGGATGAGGAATTGGCTTTGAATGCCAAAGCTTTCTTCTTGGCCTCCGAAGGGTTCATCATAGCTCGAATATTTAATCGGTTCTCCCATCTTACTTCGTAAGATATGAGAGTGCCGATAAGGTTCACAACCGTGTAAGTCTTCAAATCGTTGACCTCATCAATGGCGATAGCTCTTCGTTCCCATTTGGAGGTCATTCCCATATGATCTTTCTCACCTTCTCTGGTTAGGTGTATGTTTACCCAAGCGCTTCCAGTTCATTGGTGATGTCGGTAAAACATCCGTACATCGATGCTATGCTTTCATTTTCTTGCATGTGAAACATATCGAAATTTTGCACGGCAACATATAGTTTAGAAAGTTTTAGCTTGTTCGTTCTCTCATGGGTAACGATGAGATGGTTTCAAATTTGATATGCACTCTTACATGTGCATATCTTGTTGAACTCATTTGGGTCCAACACACAATGAAGAGCATTCATTGCTTTTGCGTTGTCGACTTCAGTGGATTTCTCGGAAACTGTCCATTTTTCGAAATCCTCTTTGGTGGGCTCGACGTATTCCTTGTGGAGGGTTCTCCAAAGGGAAGCACTCCTTAGGAACGTCTCCATCCGGTATTTCCAATAGCCGAAGTTCGTACCATTGAAACACGGAGGACGCATCGTAGATTGACCTTCGAAAAGAGTGGACGCTCCATCACGATCGTGATTGCTGTACGAAATCGGAGGAGGAACGTTGTTGTTGTTGGATGCGATAACTTGAAACTTTATCTCTGATACCAATTGTAAGGACCCTGGCTATGAGAAAAACACTAGAAGAGGGGGTTGAATAGTGTTTATGTAATTTAACAAGATAGTTACACCAAATTAAATTCCTAACCAACAATAAATGCGGAATAAAGGAGAACCCCAAAATGAAACAATGCAAACGCAAGGATGTTTCAAGGGTTTGGATTACCTAAGTCACTTTCCGACTTGTTCCAGGTAATCCTACGTCCCTTCCACCTGGTAATCACCGGATACTCAAGTTAGAACCCTAACTTGAGGTTTCCTTAAAACCCACTTGTAGCAACTCTACAAGTGAAATTGAAATACAATCGATTGACTTTGACTCCCACAACTTGGGAGCAAGCAAACCACTCTCACAAACCGAGAGTAAATCAAATAACTAAATGTAACGACCACTTTTTCGTCGTACGTTGTTCGTGCACGTGCTTTTGGCCGTGCACGTGTTTGCTTTAGACTTTATTTGTTTGTGAACACTTTTGTGTGATATGCCATTGCGAACGACTCTGAGAGTATTAAATAGTGGCACTATCTTGAAACGACACTTCTCGAGTCGTTTTTCCACAATTTAAACTTACTCGATGAGACGTGACGACTTTCACTTTTGACGGGAGACGTTTCTATTTTTAGTTTTGTCGTCCGACGTCGAATTTGAGATCCGTCTTCTTAGTTAGCTCACATTCGTCGTCACGATCACCCCGATATTTATTTTATAATTTTTGGAGTTCTTTTGACCACTTTTATAATTTTTACAAGTTTTATAATATTTTTAATAATTTATTTTTAAATTAATTTCGGCCAAATAAAATTTATTTGAGTTTAAAACGTTTTAAAGAATTTTTGAGCCAATTTCCAGCTCATTTGGACCAGGTCAAATCCTAGATTGGGTTGGAGAAGTTTAAATTCAAATTTCAAATCTTTTTGAACTTCTAATCCTATTAGATTTAGCCCTAGACCAAGTCAACCCACCTATACTATATAAGCAACCCCTAGCAAGTCCTATTTTCCAAAGGAATTAACCCTAGCCCCTTCCAAACTCATTTTGGACGTTGCGACGATTCGTCGCAACGTTGCGACGTTCAGCCCCCGCGCACGACCGAGAGAACGGGCCCGTTTTCCTCGCACCGACCGCTGCCAACGCCCGCTCTCCCGCTCCGCTCGCTTGCACGGCCGTCGCCCCGCTGCAGCTGTGTTCGACCGAGGAAATCTCTCGGTCAGACCGATGGCCGCCCCCGCTCACAGCCGCTCCCCGCATCGCTGCATCGCCCGCAGCTGTCGCCCGCATCTGACCGAGGCGCCCGCCCGCCATCGCCGAAGCCCGCGACGTTGCAACGCTTGCAACGTTGCAACGCTTGTCGCCCCGCTCCGCACCCCGCACGACCGAAGCTCCCCATCGACCAGACCGAAGAGAAACCCCGCACCAAGCATCGCCCGCAGCTGCTGCACACCCCAACGTCGCAGCCCCCGCATTCACAGCGCACGACCGAGGGTTTCTCCCGCATTGGAGGGGTACGACCGACGGCCACTTGTCGCAACCCCGCACCCGTCGCACCGCTTGCCACCGTGGGCCCCCCAAGTTCTCCAGAGTTATTGTGGGTCCCCCAAAGGCCCCTAGGAGTACTGTGGGCCCCACCTAGGTGCTTGCTCTTCGAGGATCCGTCGCGTACGACGTCGTCGCACGTCGTAGCCCGTCGTCGCACGTGCTAGCTTTGGAATCTGGAACCGTCGCCCCGGTCGAAGCTCTGAATTTTCCAGCAAGGAATATATATTGGAATCAGGACTTGGAGCGCGTTCTATTATTCTAACCCCCGGTGTCGCTACCCGACGCCGGTGTAGCTTTCGCGTCGTGTTGAGGTAACGTTTTGCACCCCTAGGACCCCAAACCCAATTGCATGCTAATCAAGAATAAAATTGATGTTTTTAAAGTATTTTAAAAGTTTTAAATTCACTAATGAAGATTAATAATATGGACTTTAGGCCGGTGGACTTGTGCACGTAGGATAATTGAGATTTTTGGACCCATTGGACGGTGTGCTCAGACGTCGTATTTGCAGGCAAGTGAAACTTGCCAACTCTTGTGTAGGGCCATGTTTTTAGGCCACTTACTTGCTTTTAGCGTAAAAGAGACTAGTCAGTGAAATGATAGCTGGCTAGACGCCTATTTGATCTAGTTTGACAACGAAACTAGATCCGTCACCTAAATGATCTAGCTTGACAACGAAGCTAGATCCAAACATTAAACTTGTCATTCATGCATACTAAACTGTCACGTTTACTTTTCTTACTTGTACGCTTTACTACTTGCCATGCCATGTCATCCATGCATTGATTGTTGTATCGTAGCACACGCTACAATACTTGTCCTTGTACTACTTGTCCGGCTAGGTGCACCCCTACGCCATACTTGTTTACACACTTCCTGGCTCGTGGTCCAGAAGCGAGCATTCCAAGTTCGGGGGTAAGGCCCTGGCTCGACACACGTGGAGGGGTAGGGATAAACGGTTACTTGAGCTTAGGAGTTGGCCCGTACAGCCACTCTAGCCAAAAGACGGAATCTCTGTGCATGAGGTGCTTACTTTTCTTGTCTTGTACTTGTCTTGTGAATGCCATGCCATGCTCGTACTGTACTTTACTTTACTTTACATGTTGCACTCATACTTTAAACTGCCATGTCATCGCATTCATACTAGAACTGCTAGGTTGCTCTTACTTGTACTTTCAGTTTCACTTGCACAAGTCTTCCAGACTTGCTGACATGTGCCCTTGCTCTTTTGGGTGTCACATGTTAGACCTGAGCCAGAGACCGTTGCTGAGTACGTGAGGTTTTGCTGACGCTGAGTCTGAGTCCATGGCTGCCCAGGAGGATTTTGGTGGACCCGGTGACCATGCTTTGAGTTTTGTGGAGCTTTATGTTGTTTTAGGCCTTTTGTTAGTTGTTGGTGCGTAGCACCGTTGTTTTGTACTTTGTACTTTTGTTGGCCATGTTTGGGCCTTTAGTCTCCTTCCTTTTAGCCTGATGGCTTTTCTGCGATGTTGGAAACTTATTTTATGGATATTCTGAGATGTTTCTTTTGTCTCATTTAATTATTATTATCTTTGTTTCGTTAGCGTTGCAAGGACCTGCAGTTTTAAACTTGATCGACGCTTATCGGACTTGCAGCTTTGTAGCTTCAAGTCTGAGCGGACCTTCTCACGCTTCGCCTCCACGTTTTTGGGAAGCGGGGCGTGACAGGTTTTGTTGGTGGCCCATGCAGGTCCAATCTTGCAATTGCGAATTAACGGAACAACGATAATAACGGAATGTCCATTAAATAAATTGCAACATCCGAGTCATAAGCCCTGAGTTTAGTTGTTTTCTTAGGACACTAGGTGATAAGAAGGCTTAGTTAGACGTCTGTGCTTGCTAGTTAGAGGCCCTGACTGTAGTTAAACCCCCCTTCTAGCAATTGATTCAATCGTCGTAGGAGTCACCCTAGCGGTCCTTGTTTACCCCTAACCATATTAGACTTCTAGAACCTCCTTTAGACGTTCGCTTTTGGGCTCATCGATTTTGGACCAAGTTGAACGCATTTCTTTACCGTCTAACCTTTAGAAGTCTTAGCGCCTAGTTCCTAATCTTTAGTTGGTCGACCGTAGGACTTTCCGTAGACCTTCCTGATTCATAACCTAGGCATATGAATGTTTTGATCACCTGACCAATTTCCTTGCCTCGATTCACGAGATCGCCCCATGACGATCGTCGTCAATTTTCAAACCTTTTCGTTACAATCTTGAATCTTCCAAAAGTATCTTTCGATTTCCTCTTTCCCTAGGTTTAAATTTGTTCAAAATCTTAATATACTTATACTTCATACTTCTTCATTGATTTAAATTTTTTTTTAAAAACGTTTGTCGGAATTTTGAACTCTAGCTTATAATATTTTTCCCAGCCTATGTTTTCGTACTCATGTCGTCTTTTCATATATTAATTTTATTCTGAACCGTACTTTTATTTTGCTCAGCTCGATTTATAATTTTCTCTCTTATTTATGCCATTTGAATAATACTTCGTGTTTACTTTTAATACACTTTTCAAGTCACATGGAATTTCGGATTTCCGCAAGTTGGTTTTTGCTCGTCGTTCTCACTATTTCAGATTTTTGCAGAATTACTATTTTCATAACCTCTTCCTGCTTTAGACCCTCCCTGATTTGATTTTAAAGATTTGCTATTCGATCTTGAAAATTCTTATGCTAAGTTACTACTATTTCCTTTCCGCTCACCATACACGTTTTAGAAAAAAAATCTCTAAACCAAATTGAATTTCAACTATTTTTATAACCGTGCCAGACTTGTTGTGCTCGTGTATTAAGAACCTTGTGTAAATCAGTTTTACATTTTTGGCAAACCTTGGTTTTCTAAAAAGTAGTTTCAAATTGATTATCTTCAATTTTCCATAGCCCAAAGTTTTGAAAGCATTTAACCTGATTTTAAATTCTTCTGTTGCTTGATTCCATTCTTTGACTTTCAAAAACTTTTGGCAACATTTTATTAAATTACTGACTGATAGAATTTTCTAAACCATGTCCTTAATATTCGCGTAAATGATTTTACTTCCTTTCAAAATGATTTTTAGAAACAATGGACCATTTTCTCTTATTAAGAATGTTCGACTCAAATTTACTTTGAACAACTTGTTTTATCGATTCCGAAATATTTCTTTTCAGACGAGGATTCTGATTTTGAAGAAAAACAGTTTTCAGATTTCACGTATTCTAGCTTGTGCTACTTACCCTATCTTCTTTTCTATATCCTATATAAGCATCACTATATCCTTTTCCTTCAACCTAAACATCACCATTGAGCCAATGTTCGTCCAACCAAGCTGTCTCCTTGCATTCGCCCTATCTGAACACGTGCTTATCGATCCTTCCCTCGTCACGCTTTCGACCTCCCTCTATTGCTTAGGTATTAGTGCCGTCAATGTCTATGTCCACCCTAAGTTTTTAGTAGGCCCTTGGACCCTGTGAGGTGTCGTAGTGCACATATCTAAGTTGTGTACGTGGGCTTGAATGAGTGTACCCCCATAGTATATTGATGCTTGCCTATTGTGTGATATATATATGTACTTGGAGTTATTCGTGATATTATGAAGTTGTTTGTGTGCTAGAATGTATAGACTTGTGAGTGGTTAGATATACTATACTAGGGATGCTTGTGTATATTTGAATTAGCGTTGGAATATCTAAGTTGTGTATGGAGTAAGAGATACTTATAATGGTTGAAATAAAATGATTGGTAAAGCTATGTATATGCTAGGTGTGATGATAATGTGTGAACTTATAGATAAGTATGTAGGCCTATTGAGTGATCTATATATTATTACGTGTGAGTATGTGCTCGTAGGTAGATATATATAGTGTTTAGACGTAAGTAGTTATGTTTTGTTGCCTGAGTATATATGTGATATACATATAGTAATAGGGTTATAATTTTGATTGGTATAGTTGCTTTTACGGGATGTTGCATACGTGCATACCGTGAGGTATACACGACTATTGCACATCTTAATTATGTACGTGTGGATGTGGTAGAATACTAATTATAGGTAGTAGGCTATGGTGTGAATATATATGTTACATGTGTGAGACTATACGATGAATACGTATGCATGTATTAGAGAGCGTATTATAATTATACGTATGTTGATGTTTATATTATTATTATTATGGTGTATAAATTGATTGAACTACGTGAGTATTGCCTGACTAAATATTAAGTGTGATTGATCTAGGGAATGTATATGGGTGTATTGGTAGACGTATAAATATTGGAATGGTATTGGTATAGGTATGAATGCCGTGCTACGTGTATAGAATATCCTGATATGTGTATTGAGTCTCACTCAAGCTTGAGTGAGTATACTCTAAGTATATTGAATGTATGATTGTAGTTTGAATATAGAAATGCTTGATGTATGTATGGTGATAGAAGTGTTTGTGCCTGGTTGTGCTACGCACATGATTGTGGGTCGCTACGCCAGTATATAGTTATAGGCGTTGGTCTTGTGATATAGCTAAATACTAAGGACTTGTTATGTGAACGTATGTGTACTAGCTGAAACTAGGTATGTATGTGTGCTAGTTATATAATGGTATGATTGGTGTATGTAAATGAAATGTTAGCGTGTATGGGTGTGCACCATGCACGGGTAAGTATGTGCTTAGTTATAGGTTTTGATGACTATGGTATATGTGGCGTGTCGTAAATACAGTTATAGGACCGTACGTGATGTGAATACATGGTGAACTATTTGCATGTATTTGAATGACTATATATTGTGAAATTATAGTAGCGGTGAATGTATATTAGATATAGTGAACTTGACTTAATTATAGTATGGTGTGACTACATGTGTTGATGTGTTTGGTGTTGGATGAATACTAGGGATTATTAGAGGGTAGTATACCCTTGATGTTTGTGCATAGGTAGCTACATATAGGTAGAGCGATGATTGTATTGGCTAAGCGTGAAACTATCTTTATATAAGTATCTGAAATATTGTTTTGTGTTTAGGTAAGTAGTAGCAGTTATATAAGGGATGAATGTTTGTATACCTGATTGAAATACATGTATGAAGTTGACGGACTATAATAGGTATAAGTGTATACGTACGTGAATGTATATATATATATACGTGTTGGTAATAATAATGTTTGACTACCTAGTGCATATATGAGCACTTGTAATGACTATACTTGGTTTGAAATATAATGTGACTTGATTTGGGGTAGTTATTAGAGCGACTAGATATATTAGAAAGTCCGAGGACGGACTTTATTCTAAGGTGGGGAGGATGTAACGACCACTTTTTCGTCGTACGTTGTTCGTGCACGTGCTTTTGGCCGTGCACGTGTTTGCTTTAGACTTTATTTGTTTGTGAACACTTTTGTGTGATATGCCGTTGCGAACGACTCTGAGAGTATTAAATAGTGGCACTATCTTGAAACGACACTTCTCGAGTCGTTTTTCCACAATTTAAACTTACTCGATGAGACGTGACGACTTTCACTTTTGACGGGAGACGTTTCTATTTTTAGTTTCGTCGTCCGACGTCGAATTTGAGATCCGTCTTCTTAGTTAGCTCACATTCGTCGTCACGATCACCCCGATATTTATTTTATAATTTTTGGAGTTCTTTTGACCACTTTTATAATTTTTACAAGTTTTATAATATTTTTAATAATTTATTTTTAAATTAATTTCGACCAAATAAAATTTATTTGAGTTTAAAACGTTTTAAAGAATTTTTGAGCCAATTTCCAGCTCATTTGGACCAGGTCAAATCCTAGATTGGGTTGGAGAAGTTTAAATTCAAATTTCAAATCTTTTTGAACTTCTAATCCTATTAGATTTAGCCCTAGACCAAGTCAACCCACCTATACTATATAAGCAACCCCTAGCAAGTCCTATTTTCCAAAGGAATTAGCCCTAGCCCCTTCCAAACTCATTTTGGACGTTGCGACGATTCGTCGCAACGTTGCGACGTTCAGCCCCCGCGCACGACCGAGAGAACGGGCCCGTTTTCCTCGCACCGACCGCTGCCAACGCCCGCTCTCCCGCTCCGCTCGCTTGCACGGCCGTCGCCCCGCTGCAGCTGTGTCCGACCGAGGAAATCTCTCGGTCAGACCGATGGCCGCCCCCGCTCACAGCCGCTCCCCGCATCGCTGCATCGCCCGCAGCTGTCGCCCGCATCTGACCGAGGCGCCCGCCCGCCATCGCCGAAGCCCGCGACGTTGCAACGCTTGCAACGTTGCAACGCTTGTCGCCCCGCTCCGCACCCCGCACGACCGAAGCTCCCCATCGACCAGACCGAAGAGAAACCCCGCACCAAGCATCGCCCGCAGCTGCTGCACACCCCAACGTCGCAGCCCCCGCATTCACAGCGCACGACCGAGGGTTTCTCCCGCATTGGAGGGGTACGACCGACGGCCACTTGTCGCAACCCCGCACCCGTCGCACCGCTTGCCACCGTGGGCCCCCCAAGTTCTCCAGAGTTATTGTGGGTCCCCCAAAGGCCCCTAGGAGTACTGTGGGCCCCACCTAGGTGCTTGCTCTTCGAGGATCCGTCGCGTACGACGTCGTCGCACGTCGTAGCCCGTCGTCGCACGTGCTAGCTTTGGAATCTGGAACCGTCGCCCCGGTCGAAGCTCTGAATTTTCCAGCAAGGAATATATATTGGAATCAGGACTTGGAGCGCGTTCTATTATTCCAACCCCCGGTGTCGCTACCCGACGCCGGTGTAGCTTTCGCGTCGTGTTGAGGTAACGTTTTGCACCCCTAGGACCCCAAACCCAATTGCATGCTAATCAAGAATAAAATTGATGTTTTTAAAGTATTTTAAAAGTTTTAAATTCACTAATGAAGATTAATAATATGGACTTTAGGCCGGTGGACTTGTGCACGTAGGATAATTGAGATTTTTGGACCCATTGGACGGTGTGCTCAGACGTCGTACTTGCAGGCAAGTGAAACTTGCCAACTCTTGTGTAGGGGCATGTTTTTAGGCCACTTACTTGCTTTCAGCGTAAAAGAGACTAGTCAGTGAAATGATAGCTGGCTAGACGCCTATTTGATCTAGTTTGACAACGAAACTAGATCCGTCACCTAAATGATCTAGCTTGACAACGAAGCTAGATCCAAACATTAAACTTGTCATTCATGCATACTAAACTGTCACGTTTACTTTTCTTACTTGTACGCTTTACTACTTGCCATGCCATGTCATCCATGCATTGATTGTTGCATCGTAGCACACGCTACAATACTTGTCCTTGTACTACTTGTCCGGCTAGGTGCACCCCTACGCCATACTTGTTTACACACTTCCTGGCTCGTGGTCCAGAAGCGAGCATTCCAAGTTCGGGGGTAAGGCCCTGGCTCGACACACGTGGAGGGGTAGGGATAAACAGTTACTTGAGCTTAGGAGTTGGCCCGTACAGCCACTCTAGCCAAAAGACGGAATCTCTGTGCACGAGGTGCTTACTTTTCTTGTCTTGTACTTGTCTTGTGAATGCCATGCCATGCTCGTACTGTACTTTACTTTACTTTACATGTTGCACTCATACTTTAAACTGCCATGTCATCGCATTCATACTAGAACTGCTAGGTTGCTCTTACTTGTACTTTCAGTTTCACTTGCACAAGTCTTCCAGACTTGCTGACATGTGCCCTTGCTCTTTTGGGTGTCACATGTTAGACCTGAGCCAGAGACCGTTGCTGAGTACGTGAGGTTTTGCTGACGCTGAGTCTGAGTCCATGGCTGCCCAGGAGGATTTTGGTGGACCCGGTGACCATGCTTTGAGTTTTGTGGAGCTTTATGTTGTTTTAGGCCTTTTGTTAGTTGTTGGTGCGTAGCACCGTTGTTTTGTACTTTGTACTTTTGTTGGCCATGTTTGGGCCTTTAGTCTCCTTCCTTTTAGCCTGATGGCTTTTCTGCGATGTTGGAAACTTATTTTATGGATATTCTGAGATGTTTCTTTTGTCTCATTTAATTATTATTATCTTTGTTTCGTTAGCGTTGCAAGGACCTGCAGTTTTAAACTTGATCGACGCTTATCGGACTTGCAGCTTTGTAGCTTCAAGTCTGAGCGAACCTTCTCACGCTTCGCCTCCACGTTTTTGGGAAGCGGGGCGTGACACTAAAGTTATGAAATATGAAATTGAGCAACACTTACAATCACATATGCCTTGATGTAGAACTTGAAGGAGAAGTGTGTTGTATGTTGAAAGACTCTCTTAGAAGAGAGGAAAGCCCTTTCTCTTGATTGCATCAAATGCCTAAAAGATTTCTCTTTGGTTCTAGGTTGGAGAGCAAGAGATGAGTGATAAGAATTCTAGGGCTTTTGGATTTGAGAGCTTTTTATCTTGAGAGAAAGAAAGCTTGAGTGATTTAGCAAATGAACCTCGAATGATTGAGTTAACCTCTTAATGGAACAGTAGAGGCTTCTTTTATAGGTTTCTCAAACCCTTCAAACTGAATCACCAAAAACCCCTTTGAAATCCGTGAGGAAAAACTCAACGGATAGAATCTACGTCCGCGACAGTCGACTGTTGAATAACTCATAGTCGACTGCTGCACAGTGACAGAGGGTAGGCGAGAATTCATAACGGTAACTTACCATGTGGACAGTCGACTGATGAGGCATAGACAGTCGACTGTTGAACCAATAGGCGACTGTAAATCCTACTACAGGCGACTGGCTGTAAGCTGGGTAAGTTGAGGAAATCTGAGAAAAGTCTCAGAGAACAGGACCGACGACAGATAAGGAAAAGACAGTCGACTATTAAACTAAATAGGCGACTGTAAGTCCTTCTACAGGCGACTGACCCTAAGATTTTCCAGAGAGTTGAGTCATCAAATAGACTCAGAGACAGACGACTGTTGTAGCATTGACAGTCAACTGTTCCATTGGACAGTCGACTGTAAAACCAACAATAGTCGATTAGTAAGATTAAACAGAGAGATAGAATTTGGGCTAAAGATAGATATGCGACTGAATAACAAAACGTCACTTGGACAGGCGCCTGTGAATCGTTCATAAGTTGCCTGTGAGAGTTAAATCCGAGAAGCCCAAAACTAGACTGAAAAAGTTTGTGCATAACAGGTGACTGTAGAACAAAACACAGTCGACTGTTTTGAGACATGCGAATATAAAGCGTTCAGTAGTCGACTGTTAAAAACATGACATGCACAATCTTGATAGAAATGAATTGGAGTCTAAGGAAGGTTGATCTAATGATATCCTAAGACTGAAATGAAGATGTTTGTGTGCTCCAACAAAGTTCTACTTCTAAGCTACATACTAGAAGAGAAATAAGAAAGTTACATTGGACGAACTCTCTCTTCTATCCAACGCATGAGCTTGAAGTCTTTTAGGAGCTTCAATCACCATCTACGATCATCCAATCCACTTCCTTTGCTTTCAATGATCTTTGAGTATCATCCATTGCTAATAGATCTTCATGACATGCATGTGCAATGGATTAACTGCAAATAGAGGCTTAGTCACAAGTATTTATGTTTGCTCATCATTAACACCAAGTAGGGAGAAGTCCAATACTCAATACATCTCTGATATGGTCTCTGATGGTAGCATGCGAAACCCCTCGTACTCTGTGCTCAGAAGTGCAAGTCTAGACTCCTTCACCTGCGACGTTCTCTCATGCGTCACCTCCAATGTATGCCATATTTCCTGTGCAGTTAGACAATGTGAGATATGATTGAATTTAGATTTATCTAATGAACAAATGAGAGCATTCATAACTTTAGCATTAAGAGAATAAAGTCTCTAATCATTGTCATCCCATTTATCATCAGGTTTAATCATCTCAACATTTTCAATTTTAATGACATGTGGGTTATAGTCTTTTCCCACAATTTACCAAGCTTTATAATCAATAAAAATTAAGTTGATTTGTAAGGGACCCTGCGGGGCTACACACACTAGAAGGGGGGTGAATAGTGTAATAGCAAGCAACATGCTTAATTAAAAGTTACTAAAATTACAGCATAATAAGCAGCGGAAATAAACAGAGTGCTCAACAACAACAAACGCAAACACAAGGATTTTACCCTTGTTCCCCAAAACATGGGTACGTCCAGCCACACCAATATTCACTATAATCCCACAAAGAGAAGTGAATACAAATCCCACAAAGAGATACCTCACCAAGAGGATTTTGCCCTACACAAGGACCCAACTAACCCTCCACATGGGTCAAAATCCCACCTAGAGAATTACTAACTCCCACTCAGAGAATTAGGGTTAGCCCTATACTAGGACACCAAACTCCCACTAAGAGAGTTACTCCCACAAAGAGAGTTATTCCCACTTAGAGAATATCCTAATCCCACAAAGAGATAAACTCCCACAAACAGAGAAAGACTAATTCCCACAAAGAGAATCAGTGTTACAAGAATCACCAAGTAAAATAAAGACTCTTACCTATGCCTTGAGATGCTTACTCATAGATGAATGTAAGGCATGGAAGAGGATCTCCAAGTGTTGAGATAGACTTGAAAGCACTTGGATGATTTCCCTTGAGCTGGACTTCAATGCATGAAGAGGAATAAGAGCTCAAAGAGGGAAATGAGAGAGTTTGAGTGTGTCTTATTGATCTCTTATGATTTTCAATAGCATCAAGAAGTTCCAATGAACTCAGTAAACCCATATATATAGGAACCCTATATCTACCCTCAAACCCCAAGAAAATAGCAAAAAGCACAAGGCTGCAATGACTAGTTTCTGGGCAGAAACGTCACGGACAGTCGACTGACGAACAAATGATAGTCGACTGTTCAACGGCTAGAAAATATCCAACGACTATAATCTGACCCAGGACAATCGACTGATGAAGTCGATACAGTCGACTGTAAACAGGACAGGCGCCTATAAAACCTTCAGCAGGCGACTACTGCATGGGATGGAATAAAACAGAGAGCTGCACTCTTTCTCCAGATAAGCATACAGGCGGGGTAGACTCCTTCTTCTTGGTGGCCTTCCCTCTGGCGTCCCTCGTTCTCAGCTTCTTGATTGATGCGGGGTTTTTTGCAGTTCCCGGTCTTTTTACTTTACTTGCCATGAACATTTCCTGGATGTGAGAAAAAGGTTTAGGGAATGAGAGAGTAGGAAAACACATATTCAAGCTTGAAAATGTTTCAGAGTAAGAAGTAGGGGGTTCTCCCTTTAGAAGTTTCTCCTTTTGCTCCTTCGTTGGCGATGCAAGCATGGCGAAGTAGAGGCACACATTGGGCAAGGGTGCCTTCAAGCTATCTCGAAACTCATAGTCAAGCTTCCGGTCTCCCATGCTAAACAATAGCTTCACATTCTTGACGTCTATAACTGCACCAGTCGTATCCAGAAATGGCCTCCCCAAAATAATGGGCTTCCCAGAATCCTCGTCCATGTCGAGGACGAAGAAGTCATATGGTATCTTGATTCCCTCCACCTCAACTGGAACATCATGTAGCATCCCCACGGGGTATTTACAAGGCATTCACTTGCTCCAATGACATGCCCTGGGTTTGTGCTGCTCCAAACTGGAATTCAAGGGATTGGTGCCCCTAAATCCCGCATATCTCACAATTGGCCACCATGGCCAATGAAAAGGAAGCTCCATTTGCTTTAGCCTTGATCAAAGAAATCTGTTGGGCTAGGCTGTCAAACTTGCTCTCAAAGAGCATAATTACATCAACCTCAAGCGTGCCGCCCTTCTTGGTGGAATCCCTCTCATTGCCCCAATGGTAGTTGTTGGAAGCCATTTCTTCCAACAATGTCTTTGCCGCCTCTGGGGGTTTTGGCATTATGACTCCTCCCGCTGCTACATCAATTGAGATCTTTGTCTGATGCTTCAATCCATTGTAGAAAGTCTGAATCAACAGTCATTCTGGGATCCCAAGATGGGATCATATCCTTTGAAGCTCTTTGTACTTCTCCCACGCTTCATACAGGCTCTCCCTATCTTGCTGATTGAATGAGGTGATGTCATTTCTAAACTTCATGGTTTTACCGGGCAGGAAGAACTTGTTAAGGAAAGCTCTTGCAATGGAATCCCATGTGGTAAAGACATCCACGTTATTACTCTTCAGCCACTTTTGGCTTTTTCCCTTAGGGAGAAATGGAAAAGCAATAGTCTTATGGCGTCCTCAGAGACGTTGTTCAGTTTGACGGTATCACACTTCTCTAAGATAATGGCGTCCTTAGAGACGTTGTTCAGTTTGATGGTGTTGGAACTTGGTATATTCCATCTTCTATTCCATATGGTTTTGATGTGACAATCAATATATTAGTGTTACTAACTCTATCTATGCAGATGTGCAGACTTATAGCCAATTCTATTCACATTATGCATATGTTCACTTGATAAGGATTTTCTGCGAAAGAAGCTTCGCTACTCATATTAAGTTCGGTTGACGTATCTTCGGAAGGATTTTCTATGCATTGTCTATTATATATATATATTGGTTGTTCTCTTCCTTATGTGTTTCTTTCCCTTGTTGGACGTTTCCTTTCAGTTCTTTCTGATCTTCTACCTCCCGTTGCATATCACGATGAGCTTGGAGTAAGTCATTCATGATGAACTTCATCTTGACCACATCTTAGAGCTAGAGTGATCTTAGAAGCCATATGAACCTTTCCCGAAGCCTCATGCTTCATTTCGATACTTTTCGTGCATCTTAGTTGGTTCAAGAAGGAGAACCAACCGACTAGATTGCAATCTAGTCGGTCGGCACCCCTTCAGGAACCGACTAGTTCATCTTGATTATTTCAGCTGAGTTACTGTTTCCACTTAGTCGGTCTAAGCATATTCATCGACCGACCAGTTCCCAAACCAGTCGGTTAGAACTTGTTCTCAGACCGAATAATTTTGAGATCTTTCTGACAGCCGAGTTACTGTTTACAGTTAGTCGGTCAAAGAACGACTATCGACCGACTAGTTGAGAAACTAGTCGGTTAAAGTTTCTTCTCAGACCGACTAACTCTCAGTACTTATTGTCTATCATATTCAACCCTTAGTCGGTCAATGAATATTCACCGACCGACTAATTCCCAAACTAGTCGGTTGACGAACCTTCATAAACCGACTAAATATGCCTACCCTGTGTTGACCCTGTTCACTGTTTGCCTTTTAGTCGGTCTCAGTTGGACGACCGACTGACTAGTTCCCAAACTAGTCGGTCGACCACTCTTCACTGACCGACTAGTTGCCCCAGAAACCCTAGGTTAAGTTACAGCCACCACTTGTTCTTTTCATTTAAACTCTATATTTCTCTCACTTCTTTACCCACTTTTCTTAGCCGACTTTCTTCTCCAATCATCCCCATCTTCCTCTTGCCTTCCCTCATCCTCCTGAGCTCCCTCTCACCCCTATTGCGCCGGCAACCACCCTACAAGCCGCCGGCCGACCCTAAAACCCCCAATTCCACTTTTGCTCCAGTTCTTCCCCTACAATCTCCATTCACCAGATCCGTTATATTTCAGCCGCCAGGAGATCCCTTCAGTCGCAACTTCTTCCCCGGATCGCTTCTTCCGTTGCCGTGCTAGATCAGATCTGACGAATGCAACCCGGAGATCGCTGAGATCCTCTTCTACCTGCAGTTTTATTGTCACCCTTGATCGTGGATTCTTCCTCTGCATTTACGCGAACCCTTTTCCCCGTAGAGTAGCGATTTTGAGACGAACTCTCGTCGACCGTCATCACCGGAGCCAGGCAAGTGAAACTTGCCAACCTTGTTTTAGGCCATGCTTTAGGCCATTTCCTTGCTCTTAGCGTAAAAGAGACTAGACCGTGAAATGATAGCGGTCTCGGCGCAATTTCAAGTTCTAGCTTGACAACGAAGCTAGAACTGCCTTTTGTCATGTCATATCATGCATATGCCTGTCACGTTTAATTTCCCTAACAGTACGCATTTTTATTTGAATATCTGCCATGCATTTGCATTCTTTACATGTCATCTGATTCACATGTTGCATCGTAGCACACGCTACAAAATACTTGTACAATCAGTGTTTCCGCGTTTCCGGCTAGGCACCTACTATGCGGGCATAACCCTACGCCATACTTGTTAAAAACACTTCCTGGCTCGTGATCCAGAAGCGGGCCACATGTGTTGGTTGAAAACCAATGCCCGATACACGTGGATGGGTAGGGATAAATGGTCACTTGAGCGTAAGAGTTGGCCCGTACAGCCTCTCTAGCCAAAGGGCAGAATCTCTGTGCACGACGTGCTTACTATACTTGTACTTGTCCTTGTGAATGTTCCTTGCAAAACTTGACATCCATGCCATGCCCTGCTTGTACCTTACTTTACTTTACTTTACTTGTTGCACTCTTACTTTAACTGCCATGTCATTGCATCATGCTAGAATTGCTAGGTTGTTTACCTGTACTTTCAGCTTCCTTGCACAAGTCTCTTGTAGACTTGCTGACCTGTGCCCCTTGCTCTTTTGGGTGTCACATGTTAGACCCTGAGCCAGAGATCGTAGCTGAGTATATGGTGTTTGCTGACGCTGAGCCTGAGCCCATGTCTGCCCAGGGGGAGTTTTGCGGACACCGGTGACCATTCTTAGTGACCTCTGCTGAGCTCCCTTTTGTTTTGGGTTTTCTGTTAGTTGTCGGTGCGTGGCACCTTTACCCTGTTTTGTACCTTATACTTTTGTTGGCCATGTGTGGGCCTTAGATTCTTTCCTCTTTAGCCTGGTGGCTTTTCTGCGATGTTGGAATTTAATATGATGGATATTCTGAGATTTGCCTTTGTCTCATTTCCCTTCATTATTATCTTTGTTTCGTATCGCGTTGCAAGGACCTACCAATTTAATGTTGATTGATGCTTATCGGACTTGCAGCTTTGTAGCTTCAAGTCTGAGCAGACCTTCTACGTCTCGCCTCCATATTTTTGGGAAGCGGGACGTGACAGGTTTTATTGGTGGCCCATGTAGGTCCGTCTTGCAACTGCGAATTATCGGGACAACGATAATAACTAAGGAATGGCAATTAAATAAATTGCAACATCCAAGTTATAAGCCTTGAGTCTAGTCGTTTCCCTAGGTCACTAGGTGGTAAGAAGACTTAGTTAGACGTCTGTGCTTGCTAGTTAGAGGCCCCTGATTGTTAGTTAGACTCCATGCTAGGAATTGATTTCATCGTCTTAGGAGTTACCTTTGTAGTTCCTGTCTAACTCTGACCATGTTAGACTTCTAGGATTCCTTTAGTCGTTCGCTTGGGTTCATCGATCTCGGGCCAAGCCGAGCACATTTCACTACAGTCTTGTTTCTTAGGAAGTCATAGCGCCAAGTTTCTTAACCTTTAGTTAGTCGACCATAGGAGTTCCCCGTAGATTTTCCTGGGTCGTATCCTAGGCGTAGGAATGTTTTGATCATCCGACCATTTTCCTTGCCTCGATTCGCGAGATTGCCTCATGGCGATCGTCGTCGATTTCGAATCTCTCCGTTACAAATCTTGAATCTTCTGAAAGTATTTTCGATTTCCTCTTTCTCTAAACTTGTTCAAAAATTTTAATATATAAATACTTAGACTTCATACTCCTTCGTTGATTTAAATTTTTAAAACTTTTGTCGAAATTTTGAATACTAGCTTATGGTATTTTCCCAGCCTATACTTTTCGTGCCTATGAAAATACATTGTCACTTAATATATTAATTTTATTCTGAACCGTACCTTTATTTTGTCCAATTCGATTTACAATTTTCTTTTCTTATTTATATCATTCGAATGACATATCGCGCTTACTTTTAAATTACTTTTTCAAGTCACATGGGACCTCAGCTTTCAGCAAGTCGACGTTATGCTCATCGTTTTCACTATTTCAGATTTTTGTAAAATCACTTTTCGTAATCATTTCCTGATCTGGGCCCTCCATAATTTGGTTTTACAGCCTTATTACCGTTGTTGATAACTCTACTACTAAATTATTATTATCTTTCCGTTCACCATACATACTTTTAGAAAAGTTTTTAAACTAAATAGGATTTCAATTATTTTTTTATATATCAGTACCAGGCTCGTTGTGCTCGTATGTTAAGAACTTTGTGTAAATCCTTTTCTTTTTGGCAAATTCTGGTTCCGCTGAAAGTAGTTTCAATACTGATTATTTTAAATTTTTTTTCCTAGCTTAAGGACTTTGAAAGCATTTAACACGAGCTTAAATTCTTCAGTTACTTTAATTTCATTCTTTGAATTTCAAAACTTTTGCCAACATTGTATTAAATTACTGCCGTATAATACTTTCTAAACTACGTCCTTAATGTTAGTGTAAATGATTTACTTCCTTTTATAATAATTTTATATAAGCCAATAAACCATTTTCTCTCATTATATCTACATGACTCAAACTCATTTCGAACAACTTGTCTTATCGATCTTCAAATATTTTATATAGACGAGGACTCCAAGCTTTTGAAGTACAGCAGTTTTCAAATTCCACGTATTTCAGCTTATGTTATTTACGCTATTTCCCTTCGGTATCCTATAAAAGTATCACTACATCTCCCTTTCCACTAACTAAACATTCACAAGTGAATCGCTGTTTCACCTAACCAAGCTGTCCCCTTGTATTCGTCTTATCTGAACTCGTGCTTATCGATCCTTCCCTCGTCACGCTTTCGACCTCGATCTCACTCTATTGCTTAGGCCTTAGTGCTCGTCAATGAATGCGTCAACCCAAATTTGTTAAGTAGCCTTGGACCTTTGTGATGTCGTCATGGTGCATGTACCTAAGTTGTTTATGTGTTAGTAGTTATAGGTATGTGTGAGGATAGCTATACCACTCTAGGGGCGTCCGTGTATACATGAATCAGTGTTGGTATACCTAATGAGGTGTATGTAGTTGGAGATACTTTTAATGGCTGAAATAATATGATGGTAAAATTATGTGTTTAATAGGAGTAATAATAATAGGTGTACGTATAGTTCAATGAGTAGATCTATTATATGACCTATGTGTTAGAACGTGTGAGTATGTGCTCGTACGTAGATACGTATTATGCTTAGACGTAAGTGGTTATGTATTTGCTGCATGAGTATATAAGTGTGATATACAAATGGTAGTAGGATTATAATTTTGATTGGTACTGCTTGCTTTTACGGGATGTTGCATGCGTGTATACCATGAGGTATACACGACTATTGCATATCTTAACTATGTATGAAGTAGATGTGATGGTATACTAATTATAGGTAGTAGGATATGGTGTGAATATATGTTCTACATATGTGTGACTATACGGTGAATGCTTGTATTAGGGAAGGTATCATAATTATACGTGTGCTGATGTCTGTATTATTATTATGTTATATAGAGTGATTGAACTATGTGAGTATTACCTGACCAAATATTAAGTGTGATTGACTTATGGTATGTATATGGTTATATTGGTAAGTGATCACTCCTTATTTTGCACTTTTTTCCCGCATGTTTGCATGCCATTTAGATCGCCCAAATCATGTTTTTCACGATATATCGACGATATTGCGATGCTTTTCACGATTTGTTGTTTTTGTCGAATTTCAGGTGATTTGGAGCGATTTGGAGTGATCTCGAGATGCGCCTACTCCAGAGTGTCACCGACGACCTCCCCGAGGGGTATTTCACCATTGGAGAGGAGCGGAAGAAGAAAGAGCGTCGCAGGAGCGACGAGGAGGCCAAAACAAGTTGTTTGGGCATTTTTGGTGTCTCACTCGGCCGAGTGAAGGAGTCACTCGGCTGGCCAGCGAGACACCGCTCGGCCGACCAGATCAGACACGATTCATATGTGCACTCGGCCGAGCATCGGAAGCCACATCGGCCGAGTGACGAGACCCCGTCCGCCCGAGTGGCGCCCAGACGAAGCCCATCAAAAATCGCCAACTTATTGTTTTCGTCTGCCTGAGCTTCAGAAGACCCACTCGGCCGAGTGGCAAATGCCGACCGCCCGAGTACCAAGAAGCCATCGGCCGAGTGACGACAACTCACTCGGCCGAGCGACTCCCGAAGTGAAGACCCCCGAAGACCCAGACTTACTGGAAATGTACATGGTTTCTTACTCGGCCGAGCGACTTTTGTCACTCGGCCGAGTGCGACGCGCTGCCTGTAGCGAAAAATGCGGTTTTCAGGCTGCGCAGGGGCAATTTTGTCACAGTTTTTGGAAGATTTTGGGGGGTATTTAACCCCTGTTTTTGACCTAGGTTAGAGAGCTTTTCTCTCTACTTTTTGCAGCTTTTTAGATTAACTTTTAGCTTTTAATTCTTTTGATTGGAGAGGAGAGAAAAGTTGATATTTGTGGGATTATTGGAAGAACTCTATTGGTTTGCATCTCTCCCCTCTAAAAATACTATTTTTATTGCATATCTCAATATTGTGATGAATTCTTTTGTTATTTCTATTGATTATTTTTGTGTTTGTGCTATGAATTGTGAGTAGTCTCCACGTCTTGGGGCGTGGGGATGAACCCTACGAGCCCTATTTCATATTTGTGATGAATTGGTAGGAATTTTGCTAGAATTGCTATTAGGGATTAGATTGGGATCAATTTACTACGGATGGCTAGGTATTCATATCGATTGGGATTTGCAAGAGATTGGATCCCAATTCGATAGGAAACCCTAGAAATCCGAATTGGGTTGGAATCGAATTTCCGTAGTATCGGTTTGCAAGAGATTGGACCGATACTAGGGTTTCCGGTTGCAATTTCGTGTCGATACCCGTTTGCAAGAGATTGGACGGGTAGGAACTATCCCAACCTAGGTTGTGGCCCGAGTTTGCACGAGAGTGGGCTCGGGACGCGATTGAACAATGATGTTGATCCTAATGCTAGCTTCCCTAGGCTAGGGTTTGCAAGAGATTGGACCCGAACCTAGGATAGCTATAGACCGGCAACAGCGAGAGAGCGTGAGCTAGGTTCTACATTCAGTTGCAACTAGTTCATCCGAAATTTTATTCTAGCGATTTCGACACCAACGACCCACATTGACGAGATACGGTGAGTAGCGGGGATTCCCCATTCCCTAGACGTTCTTTATTTGATTTGATATTTCCGTACTTTGTCTGACGATTGTGACAGGATCGCCAAAGGCAAATTTCTCTCTTTTCTCTTCTTAATAGCCAGGTTGATTGGAGCAAGCACGGTCATTAGTCCTCCATGTGTTCGATAACCCGCTCGCCGCTATACCGTGTGCTTGCGGTAAAACTACAACCGTTCTCCGGATGTATATCCGGGGTCGATCAAGTTTTTGGCGCCGTTGCCGGGGATTTATCTCCGTGTATCTGCGCCATACTAGGTTGTGCTCTAGGGTTGCATTTTGGAGCGATCAAGTTTTTGGCGCCGTTGCCGGGGACGGCATTTTGACGGTGTTCGGCATCGACCACCCGGTTATTTCTTCTTTCCTTCTTCCTTTACTTTCTTCTATATCTTGTTCTAACTCTGTTCACATCCCTATTTGCATATTCTCCCCGTGTTTTGCATAAGATCTTAATAGGGAGAATAGAGGATGCAATGTCAACAATAGAACTCAATCAGGAAGACTATGACTCCTTCGCAGGCCTCCTTAACGAGCTTGTCGACGAGGTCCACGCCACCGGAGCTTTTGCTATTGATATCAAGGACCCCGACGAACAACTATTTGCTAGTTTTGTGATGGACCAAGTCTCCCCTGATGGAACTATCGGAGGCAATGTCAGAGTTGATGTGATCGACGACAAATTATATTTCGAAGACGGTAGAACAAATGTCGAAGAACACTATACTCCCGAAGAATCCTTCGAGCAAACCGACATTCAGGGAGTTACACTCTATGACGCTCACTCTTGCTTTTATGAATCGTCTGATGTGTTTCTTGATTCCAGGCACGAACCAGAGCAGAGTGAAGGTTTTGACGATGCTAGCACAGAATCGGAGAGCGCCTATTTCGATGCCTCGTCCTCACTAAGTAGTGAGTCTGACTTGTCACAAGAGAGCGCACCCCCTGAACATGAGCTAAACCCGGATGACAAGGAAGAAGCCAAACTCATGCGAGCTGATGAAGTGGAAGGAGCAGCGCCTCTTGAGGTAGAACTTACACAATTACCTCCGAATCTAAGGTATGCCTTTTTGGGTAATAAATTAACTTTCCCGGTGATAGTCAATTCCCACCTCACGCAAGATCAACTTGAAAAACTCCTAGACGTTCATAGGAGCCACAAAGATGTCCTGGGCTACACTATCTCCGATCTAAAAGGGATAAGCCCTAGGCTTTGCACGCATAGGATCCATTTGGAGGATACCGACGCCACCTCCATAGAGCCTCAAAGGCGGTTAAACCCGAACATGAAGGAGGTGGTTAAAAAGAAAATCCTAAAATTGCTAGACGCCGGTATTATTTATCCTATCTCCGACAGTAGGTGGGTTAGCCCCGTTCACGTCGTCCCCAAGAAAGGGGGGATGACGGTCATAAAAAATGAAAAAGGTGAGCCCATATCTACACGCACCGTCACGGGATGGAGAATGTGCATTGACTATAGGAAACTCAATAAAGCCACCCGAAAGGACCATTACCCATTGCCCTTCATTGATCAAATGCTTGAACGCCTAGCAAAGCATAAATACTTTTGCTATCTAGATGGGTATTCAGGATTCTTCCAAATCCCTTTGCACGAAGACGACCAAGAAAAGACCACTTTTACTTGTCCCTACGGTACCTATGCCTACCGTAGGATGCAGTTCGGTCTTTGTAATGCCCCCGCCACTTTTCATAGGTGTATGACATCCATATTTTCCGATTACATTGAAAATATTATGGAAGTTTTCATGGATGATTTTTCGGTTTATGGAAGTGAGTTTGACTCTTGTTTGGCCAATCTCACTAAAGTCCTTAAAATGTGCCAACAAAACAATCTCACTCTAAATTGGGAGAAGTGTCACTTCATGGTCACGGAAGGTATAGTTCTCGGGCATCTTGTTTCCTTGAGAGGAATTGAGGTAGATAAAGCAAAGATTGAGGTAATCGAAAAACTTCCTCCTCCTATTAATGTCAAGGGCATTAGAGGCTTCCTTGGTCATGCGGGGTTTTACCGCCGCTTCATCAAGGATTTCGCCTCGATTGCCCAGCCACTTACTTCCTTGCTCGCTAAAGATACTCCTTTTATTTTTTCAGGGGAATGCTTGCAAGCCTTCAACACCTTGAAGGAAGCACTAGTTTCCGCGACCATCATACAACCACCGGATTGGAGACTTCCCTTTGAGCTAATGTGTGATGCTAGTGACCAAGCCATTGGAGCGGTATTGGGACAAAGATAAGATATGAAGCTTCATGCGATATACTATGCGAGTAAGACATTGGATGACGCGCAGAAAAACTACACAATTACCGAAAAAGATCTTCTAGCGGTCGTCTATTCCATCAAGAAGTTTCGCTCCTACCTCCTAGGTTCCAGGGTGATTGTCCACACCGACCATGCGGTGTTGAAGGATCTTTTGAACAAGAAGGAAGCCAAACCCCGGTTGATTAAGTGGATACTCTTGTTGCAAGAATTTGATTTGGAGATCAGAGACAAGAAAGGTACGGACAATGTCGTGGCGGATCATTTGTCTAGGCTCATTCGCGACAAGGAGGATGAGAGTTTACCTATCGACGACACATTCGTGGATGAGAGGCTATATGCCATAAGAACCGGAGAAGTACCTTGGTACGCGGACTTCGTCAACTACTTGGCTTGTGGAATTAAACCGCATGGGATGCCCACGCATCAAAAGAGGAGATTTCTGCATGAGGTCCGTAGCTATTTTTGGGAAGATCCATACCTCTTCAAGATATGCAAAGATAGCGTCATTCGGAGGTGCGTTTCTAAAGAGGAGGCAACGTCTATCATTTTGCATTGCCACGGTCTACCATGCGGAGGACATCATGCCGCCTCTAAAACAACCGCTAAGATCTTGCAGAGCGGATTCTTCTGGCCAACAATGTTTAGGGACACCCACGCTTTTGTAAAGGGGTGCGATCGATGCCAACGGACCGGGAATATCTCCAAGTGCAATGAGATGCCAATGAGACCCATCCAAGAAATTGAGCTTTTTGATTGTTGGGGAGTAGACTTCATGGGACCATTTCCGTCAAGCAATGGTAACAAATACATCCTATTGGCCGTTGACTATGTCTCCAAATGGGTGGAAGCAATCGTCACCCCTACTAATGATGCAAGGGTCGTCTCCAAGTTCTTCAAGCAAAATATCTTCCCGCGATTCGGAGTGCCTCGTACCTTGATAAGCGACGGGTGAAGTCATTTCATAGAAAACAAGTTTGAAGCCATGCTAAAGAAGTACGGGGTAAACCATAGAGTTGGCATGGCATATCACCCCCAGACAAGCGGCCAAGTGGAAGTCTCAAATAGAGAGATCAAGCAAATTCTTGAGAAGACGGTGGATCGATCTAGAAAGGATTGGTCAATGAAGCTAAACGATGCTCTATGGGCATATCGCACGGCCTTTCGCACTCCCATCGGCACCACACCGTTCCGACTTGTTTATGGGAAAGCTTGCCACTTGCCGGTAGAATTGGAACACTGCGCATATTGGGCCATTAAGACCTTTAATTATGATTACAAGAGTGCGGCGGTAAGGCGACTCTTAGACATCAACGAGCTTGATGAGATAAGAAGAGACGCATATGAGAGCTCGAGAATTTACAAAGAAAGGACCAAGATTCTCCACGATGCCCGCATAACCGTCACAGACTTCAAGGTGGGAGACAAGGTCTTGTTCTATAATTCCCGGCTCCGACTATTTCCCGGTAAGTTGAGGTCACGTTGGTCTGGACCTTTCACTATCAAGCACATACAACCGGGAGGAGCTTTCGAGTTGGAAAGCAAGGACGGTTCCACATTCAAAGTAAATGGTCAGAGGCTCAAACACTATTTCGAGGGAGTCCCGACGGGCGAAACCAATAGAATATATTTGCTTAAGGGGCGGCCGGATGATCTTTCGGACCTCCTTGATGAGGTAATTGAGGAGGCGATCCCTCACTCAATCGGCGCTCTATTCGATGAGGATTTCGAGGAAGGCCCGGATTTAGGCCAAGAAGAGAAGACAAATGATTCCCCCGACCTCTCTGCTGAAAATGATGAAGGCGACGCTGATGTCGCAAGGATTCGAGAGCTCTGCAAGCTCTCGAAATTAAAGTCTCCGAAGAAAGCTCCGCTGATACGAAAATCGGCGTCACCGGTAAAGCCGTTGACCGGGGAAAATGCTAGCATGTGGGAGCCACCTCCCCACACAATTAGAGACGAGAGACCACCGCGGAAGGACGCCCCGCCACAACATCAACATCTAAGCGTTCTCCCCGGAAAGTTTGATGGGTGCATCTCATATGCACCAAACATCCCGCATTAATTGAAAATCATAGGGGTCGAGCTCACGACCTTAAACGAGCGCTTGTCGGGAGGCAACCCGATGGTTATTGCTTTAGTTTTACTTTTTCTTTATTTTTGTTTTAGAAATTTTTAGTGTTTTGAGTCGTTCGCCCAAAAATTTTGTGATAACGGGTCCTATTTTTCTTGACAGGAGAGGAGATAGGTAAATCCATCATGAGAAGGATGAACGAGGTGATAAGGAGCGCCCCAGGAAGGCGCTCGATGCTTAGGAGGAAGATGAAATCGACTGGAGGAAGAAAGACGGAGTTTAGAGCCCAAACGAAGACAAACAGCAGAACACAAGGCTCACTCGGCCGAGTATACTAGTCACTCGGCCGAGCACACAAGTTCGTCCGGCCGAGCCGCCCACGAACGAGGGAAGTCTGCTGTACCCAACTCTCTGTTTATTTTTCCGATTTTAGTACAATTGCCACTCGGCCGAGTATATAAATTCACTCGGCCGAGTAGAACTGATACACTCCTATGGCGAGTCTTACCGAGTAGCTTGAGCCACTCGGCCGAATGGACTTACTCCACTCGGCCGAGTTTGGCAAGGCCACTCGGCCGAAGCGTAAGCGGGGAGGATTTTTCCATTGATCTCACTCGGCCGAGTGACCTAGTCACTCGGCCGAGTCATAACTTTTGCTATATAAAGGGCCGAGGGGGGGGGGCGCGTTTTTCGAAACGAAAAAAAAATCACAAACCGCCCGACCCTTCGCATTCCCCTCGCCCGCTCCCCTCGATCGCGCCCCCACTCGCCCGACCGTCAACCCTCGCGCCGCTGCTCGGCCAGCCACCGCCGTCCGAGCCCCGCCGCGCCTCGCTGAGTCGTCGCCGGCGGCCACCACTCCGGCCACCTCCGGTAACCCCAATTTTCGCCTTTTTCTCCTCTTTTGTGTGTTTTTCGAGGATCCATGTGCTTAACGAACCCCAAACCCAAATTAATTTCTATTTCTATATATTATACCCCTAATGCCCCATACGTTTTGAATATTACCCGCTGATATCTCCATTTCATGCGTAGGTCATTTTTGGGAGCTTAGGGGAGCCCAGGGGAGCTTCCAGGGACTGATTTGGGCTGCGTGGAGGCGTCGTCTTCTCACGATTCCATTGCTTTGCACTCGCGGCGTGTCGTGGTACACCCTTTCCTTTATTTTACGCACGCCGCACTTTTCACGCTTTTCGGTGCGCACTCGGGGCCTATATGCCGCCCCGGACACGGCCGAGGTCGAGGAGAGCTTTCGCCAAGCGGAAGCGGTCGGACGATACCGGCCCCTCCCACGAGGTGGAGGACTCTCCTCCGCCTTCTCCCACACACCCCATCCACCCAGCACAGCCTGCAGGCCCCACACACCCCGCACAGCCTGCAACGCCCGCACAGCCCGCACAGCCACTCCCTGCCGCTCCACAGCCACCACCTCCGGCTCCACTTGTCGGGCCGCTCGGGATTACGTTCCGAGACGACGCACACCGCACCGTCTTTGAGCATATCTCCCAGCGCTCGATCGTACCCTCCAGGTTCGCACACCTTGCAGACCTAGGACGCCTGGGGGTACTAGAGGGGATGCTCACGTTGTACGACAACGTGGGCTGGCGAGATTTCTTTCAGGTGTCGGCGGACACGTTTATCCGCCCGACACTTGAGGTTCTTAGTTCGATCGCCCGGACCGACGAGGAATGCTCGTTTCGGTTCATGGACCGGGAGTGCCAAGTCACTCTCGGTATGATGAGAGCTTTCTTCTTGTGGCCCGACGTCCCCGACGCCGACCGAGGTTACGCCCCCACCCATATCCCCCCACCTTCCTTCGACGCCGGCGCCTTCTGGGCTCGGATTACGGGTCTCCATGCTGCCTTTGACCCTAGTAGGGCCAAGGCCTCGGCCATTGTCCATCCCTGCCTCCGTATAGCTCAGCGCCTTATGGCGACGACCTTTTGGCTCGATATGAGCCGGGTACGATGTCAACGCTGGAGCTCTACATGCTCTACGCGATGACACGGCCCAGAGCTCTATCTAGGGATGGCGATGAGCTGGTCCCCGCCGTCGTGATCGACGTTGCGGCCTGGTTTTTGGATCGCATCATTGTATCGGTGGGCGCTCGCTCACCGATATGCTGCGGTGGTCTGATCACCTTGCTTACCATGATGACTGGCGAGGACCTACCGGCCGATTTGCGACGAGCACCGGGCCCCACTACTCTGTCGATTGATGTTATGGCCCGGATGAAGATGCTTCGTCCGCACGGTGAGCGACACTGGGTCTGGCTGCACGGCCCTTACGGTGCCGATTACATGATTCTTCCGAGCCCAGCTCGGACTCAGATTGCACCGGCCCAGGTGGACTGGCTCCCTGCGATGGATATTCTGATCCCAGCCGCATACGTGCTCGAGGCCGAGGAGGCCGAGCAGGCTCATGCTGCCCACGCTGCCCCCGCAGACCCTGTTACACCTGCCGAGCCCGCTGCACATGTTGACCCCGTGGCCCCTCAGCTGATCCCAGATATTTCCGCTGCTCCAGACACCTCTGTCCCCACCTCTGTCGGTGTCGGGAGTACCTTAGCTGAGCCCGCTTCCACTGCTTCCATGCCTACGCTCACCACCACTCCCACCACAACTGCTGGCCCTCTGTCAGTCGAGCCTCTTTGCTCCGCACTTCCCGAGCGCCCACCGACCTTTGTTGAGAGTGGAGAGCCCTCATTTGCCGCGGTCGTGGAGACCATGGCTAGCATGATCTCCGCTGGGGTTGCGCCTTTTGGACCACACACTTCCTCCCCAGCGGTAGTCACCTCTGTCTCCATCGCTGCTGTATTTTCCGAGAGTGTCGTGGCGTCTGTCCACACTTCTGTGCCACCGACCTCTCTGGCCGCCTCGCTGCCACTTTTGTACTCTTCTTTCGCTGCTGCTGCCTCCACTTCTCACCAGCCGGTGCCCCGGCCTCACACTGAGGCCAGGCCCACATTTCCGAGCGCAGCACCTTTCGTTCCCTTCCCTGCTGAGCCCATCACCTACACGACCCGAGTACGCCAGCCCCGACCTGCACAGCACAGACCGGTGCGTCCCTCTGCACCACCTCCCCCCGACACTGTACTTCAGAGCATACGTGCTCTCGAGGGGGCGGTGAGTGGCCTCAGGGGCGACCTTAGGACCCTGTCCTCCACCGTCTCCGCGATGGCTGGCCGCTTTGACCTGCTCCCGCAGATTCACTACTGTCTTACCCAGGTCCTGGAGCGTCTCCCCCGCGTACCCGTACCCACCCAGCAGGTTCCCACCCCCACTCCCACACACACTCAGCCTGCTTCCACTCCCACACCTACCCCCACTCAGCAGCCACCACCACCACCACCACCACCTCCGCCTCAGGACGGAGCCGGCGCAGCCCCACCTTCTTAGGCACTCTTGATGCCATCGCTTCTTTTTGCCGTTGTGCTGCCCGTCTCTGCTGGGTCCTGATGCACTTTTGTCCACCCCCCCTCCCCTCACTGTTTTTCTGATACGCATTTTCTATATATATCTTCATATACCTTTTTTTGGGGAGAGATGGAGAGTTTTTGGTGTCACACCTTTATATCTGTATCACTCCTATTTCTGCATGCATCATGTCCGCATCATATTTTCCGTTTCATTATTTTCTTATTTTACATCATGCATGCACCCTCACTTGCCCCTCCCATTACTTGTCTCTCGGTGTGCCACACTTTGCACATTGAGGACACTGTGCCATTTAGCTTGGGGGAGTGAGTTCTCACGTTCTTTTTCGACTTGCCACCTTTATTTTTAGTTTTTCACGACGTTTTCCGTTTTTACACTTATTTTCATCATTTTTTCTTTTATTTTACCATGCATCACGTTTTCCTTAATTTCTTTGTGTGCTGCATTGTAAATAGTTTTATTTTCCCCTTTACCTTTATTTCTTTTTTTTCATCTCATGCTAGAGATGACTTTTCTGTGATGATGATTACGTGGCGTTAGCTTTCTCTATATGCATTCTATATTTGTCATGTCTTAGATTTTATTTCTGATATCATATGCTATGACATTGCCTTGCATTTAGGAATAGTAACCCACACCTTTCCGCATGAAAATGGATGAAGTTTTATTATTAGCTGAGTCTGAATCTTCATATGTATGCTATCGCAGAAAACACACCAAGATTCACGCATTGAATGCTTATATCTGGAGTACCGATTTCTTTTCCTATATCACTTCTATATGCATGATTTGTACATTTCACTTCAGGATGATTGAATGATGTTAGCTATGATAAATCTGGATTAGTTAGCTTTTTTGTGATCGAAACTGAGTAGATTAGATTACCCTGCCGAAGTTGTCGTGCATGTCTTATAGAGTGAACCGAGAGATATATTTATTTCTTTCTCCACAAATCTTGAACATCATTTCCCTATTTTAAAATCATTGGTGAATCTCCCCTTAGCGATTCTATTATATGGCATTTCCCCCGCTACTAATTCCTAGCTCCAAATTTCCCAATGCCAAAGAAAGAAAAAGAAAAATTCTTGTATATCCTTATTTCTCTTTGAGTTGGGATCATTGTGTATATATGCCATTTGAAAAAAAAAGAGAGCAAAGAAAAGAAAAAGAAAAAAAAAGGGAAAAGAAAAGAAAAAGAAGAGAGGAAAGAACCTCAATAAAAGATCTCATCTCATGTTCTCTCTTTCTTTCCCTCTTTTTGTTTTTATTTTCATTACTTTTGGAGCTTTATAGAAATGGGGATGTAAATATTTTTTAATGCCACCACGCTTATAGATAAGCTTGGGGGAGAGAATCCATTGATGTGTGAGAGAGCGACTACTTGACGTTGCACGACAACCTAGGCTAAGTAATATTCTATACTCGGTGAGATTATTTTTAGCTTCACGAGGTCCAGAAATATATGCCTAGCACTCATTTCATGAAATCCATACTTTTCTATTCTTTCTATTCTATTGAGTGATATTCTTATACTCCTCATAGAAAGCGTTCAATTGAAAAGTGTGTAATCTGCGATTTGTATACCGCTTTAAATGATTCAGACGATGTTAATTCTAAAACTATTCCGTTTTTCATGATTATATCGTTGTTCATGGGTATTCTATTTCTATTTGCACTATTATACTATGATATCAAAATAAAACTCTTTGACATGTGTTTTTCATTCGGTGCATGCTATATGAGTAAGTGAAACCCACGTCCTGAGAAAATGATCTAGCAGCTTCCCTCTTCGCTTCTTTCTTTCTTCTTTGTTTTTATTTCATCTTTCATTTTTCTCCGTTTTTCATTTTTTTTATTATTCTTCTCCATTTTCGTTTTCCGAATCCACCGGGTTCGCCTTTTACTTATCTTCCTCGAGGACGAGTAAGAGGTAAGCTTGGGAGATTTTGATCACTCCTTATTTTACACTTTTTTCCCGCATGTTTGCATGCCATTTAGATCGCCCAAATCATGTTTTTCACGATATATCGACGATATTGCGATGCTTTTCACGATTTGTTGTTTTTGTCGAATTTCAGGTGATTTGGAGCGATTTGGAGTGATCTCGAGATGCGCCTACTCCAGAGTGTCACCGACGACCTCCCCGAGGGGTATTTCACCATTGGAGAGGAGCGGAAGAAGAAAGAACGTCGCAGGAGCGACGATGATGCCAAAACAAGCTGTTTGGGCATTTTTGGTGTCTCACTCGGCCGAGTGAAGGAGTCACTCGGCCGACCAGCGAGACACCGCTCGGCCGACCAGATCAGACACGATTCATATGTGCACTCGGCCGAGCATCGGAAGCCACATCGGCCGAGTGACGAGACCCCGTCCGCCCGAGTGGTGATCACTCCTTATTTTACACCCTTTTTCCGCATGTTTGCATGCCATTTAGATCGCCCAAATCACGTTTTTCACGATATATCGACGATATTGCGATGCTTTTCACGATTTGTTGTTTTTGTCGCATTTCAGGTGATTTGGCGCGATTTGGAGTGATCTCGAGATGCGCTTACTCCAGAGGGTCACCAACGACCTCCCCGAGGGGTATTTTGCTGTTGGAGAGGAGCGGAAGAAGAATGGACGTCGCAGGAGCGACGAGGAGGCCAAAACAATCAGATTGGGCATTTTTTGTGTCCCACTCGGCCGAGTGGAGGAGCCACTCGGCCGACCAGCGAGACACTGCTCGGCCGACCCGTTCAGACACGATTTCCATGTGTACTCGGCCGAGCGACGGAGACCACATCGGCCGAGTGACGATACCACGTCCGCCCGAGTGGCACCCGAACGAAGCCCTTCAAAAATCTCCAAGTTTCTGTTTTTCGGCTGCCTGAGCTTCAGAAGACCCACTCGGCCGAGTGGATTATCCCGTCCACCCGAGTAACATGAAGCCATCGGCCGAGTGACGACAACTCACTCGGCCGAGCCGCCCCCGAAGTAGAGACCCCTGAAGGCCCTAACTTACTGGAAAATTACAGGGTTTCTCACTCGGCCGAGCGACTTTTGCCACTCGGCCGAGTGCGATGCGCTGCCTGTAGCGAAAATTGCGGAAAACAGGCTGTGCAGGGGTATTTTGGTCACGATTTTTGGACGATTTTTGGGGGTATTTAAACCCTGTTTTTACCCTAGTTTAGGGAGCTCTCTCTCAGATTTTTTGCAGCTTTTTAGATTAGTTTTTAGCTTTATTCTTGTGATTGGAGAAGAAGCAAATATTGGATTTTTGTTGGATCAATTGAAGAACTACATTGGTTTGCATCTCTTTTCCTTAAAAATTCTATTTTTATTGTTTATATCATTGTTGTGATGAATTCTATTGCTTATTTCAACAATTATTTTTGTGATCTTGCTATGATTTGTGAGTAGTCTCCACGTCTTGGGGCGTGGGGATGAACCCTACAAGCCCTATTTCATAATTGTGATGAATTGGTAGAAATTGAGCTAGGATTGTTATTAGAGATAAGATTGGGATCGATTTACTACGGATTGCTAGGTATTCATATCAATTGAGATTTGCAAGAGATTGGATCCCAATTTGATAGGAAGCCCTAGAAATCCGAATTGGGTTGGAGTCGGATTTTCGAAGTATCGGTTTGCAAGAGATTGGACCGATACTAGGATTTCCGGGTGCAATTCCATGCCGATACCCGTTTGCAAGAGATTGGACGGGTAGGAACTATCCTAATCTAGATCGCGGACCGAGTTTGCAAGAGATTGGGCTCGGTGCACGATTGGACGATGATGTTGATCCTAATGCTAGCTTCCCTAGGCTAGGGTTTGCAAGAGATTGGACCCAAGCCTAGGATAGCTATAGACCGGCAACAGCGCGAGAGCGTGAGCTTGGTTCTACATTCAGTTGCAACTAGTTCATCCGAAATCTTATTCTAGCGATTTTGATACCGATGAATCACATTTTGTGAAATACGGTGAGTAGCGGGGATTCCCCATTCCCTAGACGTTCTTTATTTGATTTGATATTTCGCATATTTGTCTGACAATTGTGACAGGATCGCCAAAGGCAAATTTCTCTTCTTAAATAGCCAGGTTGATCGGAGCAAGCACAGTCATTCGTCCTCCCTGTGTTCGATATCCCGCTCGCTGCTACACCGTGCACTTGCGGTAAAACTACAACCGTTCTTTTGGGTCACGTCCCGGAGCGATCAAGTTTTTGGCGCCGTTGCCGGGGAGGCGATTGCGTTTGATCTTACCATCCTAGCTATTTCTTTCTTTTTTTTTATTCCCTTTTTTTTACCTAACCCTTCCACGGTACTAACATTTCTTTGAAACTCTGTTTTCCCTGTGCATGTACACGAGATCTACGGCGGACCCAGAAGCCTTATTATTTGATCCCGAGATCGAATGTACCGCGCGGAGACTTAGAGCAGAAAGAAGACAAAATACGGAAGGGAGGTATATGACCAACCCGGAAACTCCTGAAGAATTGGCGGCAAGGATGGCGAGGATAATCTCTATTCGCGATAGGCTTCGGCCTAAGACCTCTTCTACTACCTCTTCCATTGTCATGCCGGAGTTGGCGGCTGACAAGAACTTCGAGCTAAAGACTGGATTGGTGGTTTTGATGCAACAAGACCCATTTCATGGGAACGCCCACGAGAACCCCCACTACCACATCCAATTATTCTTGTCGAAGTGCACTACATTTCAGATGCCGGGGGTCTCCATCGATGCCATCAGACTGCGTCTCTTCCCCTTCACGCTAAAGGACAAGGCACTCTATTGGTTGAGGACGCAGGCTGACGGAATCTTCACCTCTTGGGACGAGTTGGCGGGAGCATTTATTGACAAGTTCTATCCGCCATCCAAGACGGTGAAGATCCGGAGCGCTCTCATGTCCTTCAAGCAAGGACCACAGGAGACGCTCTATGAAGCTTGGGAGCGTTTTAAGGATTTACAGTACCAATGCCCGCACCACAGTATAGAAGATTGGGAGCTAGTTCATAGCTTCTACAACGGTCTCCAACCGGGGACCAAACAAATTATTGATGCCGCGGCAAATGGTGCTATCTTGTCAAAGACTCCCGAGGAAGCTACGGCCCTAATTGAGGAGATGGCCTCAAATAACCAACAATGGGGCGATGAGCGAGGACACTCTACGTCCTCCTTAAAGCCAACTAGCATCTACAAGGGGAAGGCCGTAGCGGAGCTTACGAGCAAGTTTGACTCTCTCCACAAGGTAGTGGAGAGATTGGAGAAGTTTATCACGGAGCCCCAAGGGAGCCCTTCCACCTCCGCTCCGACTAACCAAATGTGTGATTGGCAAGACCAATCTCAAGCCATGTACTCGGGAGGAGAGCAAGTAGAAGGATCCTTGGAGCAAGCACAATATGTTGCGGGGAACCATGGATATTGGGCCAATCCGGCTACAAGGAATCATCCCGGCTTCTCTTACGCCAACAATGAAGGAGCTTTGAACCCGCCACAACAACCACCTCAACAAGCTCGACCACCACCACCCCAACAACAATACTATCCACCGAGGGGGCCTCCACAACAAAACTTTCAACCAAAGCAACAAGTTCCACCATATAGGCCTCCCGGATACAACCAAGGGTGGAGGAATCAAAATCAAAACCCTCCACAAGCTCCACAACGATCCGACTTCGAAACTAGAGTGGAGGCGTTCATGGTCGAGCAAAATAAGGTAAATGCTACCTTGAAGGCGGGGCAAGACTCCCTTAATACCGTAGTGGCTCAAATATCGGAGCAATTGGCTTTGCTCAATCGGAACACTCAACGATTACCGACGCAACCGGAGCAAAACCCACGGGTCAACACCGGCCACATCAACGCTGTAGTTGCCGTTACTACTAGAGGCGGGAAGGACACCACCCCCGCCATGATTCCTACCGAGGAACCCGTGGAGGAAAGCTTGGAGCCAATTGACCCAATAGTTGAAGTTGAAAAGGAGAAGGAGCCACATGACGAGGAGAAATCTAGAGCGGAGAAATTGATTGAGGAAAGGCGCTTCATGCCACCGGTCCCATTCCCCCAAAGGCTCGCTAGAGCGAAAATGGAGAAACGGCTAGCAAAATTTCTCGAGTACCTAAGAGGAGTTAGCCTTAACATTCCCTTCCTTGACGCCATCGTCGAGATCCCCACGTATGCTAAATTTTTGAAGGACTTGATTTTGGGGAGGAAAAGGAAGGAGAAGATCATGCTAGCCGAGGAGGGCTCTTGGTTCACCAAGAGAGAGAAGGAGCCGGCAAAATTTAAAGATCCGGGGATTTTTCGGATTCCTTGCACTTTGGGCGGCGTTCCTCTTCAAAAGGCATTGGTTGATCTTGGGGCGAGTGTGAGCCTCATGCCTCTCTCCATGTTCTTAAGGCTAAACACCGGGACAAAGTTGAAACCCACCGACATGCGCATTCAATTAGCCGATGGACGGATAACAAGGCCGGTGGGGATCGCCGAAGACATACCGCTTCAAGTCCCGGGTGGAATATGCTTGCCATGTGACTTCGTGATCATGGACGTTAAGGAGGAGGGAGACACTTCGTTGATACTTGGACGCCCGTTCCTCGCCACCGCCGGAGTCATAGTCGACGTGCGCGAAGGTACCCTAACTTTAAACGTCGGAAACATTGAGGTGGAGCTCCACATTCCTAAGGCCATGAAGCACATGCCTTATCACGAGGAACTTGACTACATGGACCTCCTTGATGAGGTGATTGAAGAGGCGATTCCTCACTCAATTGGCGCTCTTTTCAACGAAGATTTTGAGGAAGGCCCGGATTTAGGCCAAGATGAGAAGAAAGATGATTCCCCCGACTTCTCCGCTGAAAATGATGAAGGCGACGCTGATGTCGCAAGGATTCGAGAGCTCTGCAAGCTCTCGAAACTAAAGTCTCCGAAGAAAGCTCCGCCGGTACGGAAATCAGCGTCACCGGTTAAGCCGTTGACCGGAGCAAATGCTAGCTTGGGGGAGCCTCCCCCCAACACCATTCGAGACGAGAGACCACCGCGGGAGAACACGACGCCGCAACTTCCAAATCCAAGAGTTCTCCCCGGAAAGTTTGATGGGTGCATCCCGTATGCACCAAACATCCCGCATTGATTGAAAATGATATGGGGTCGAGCTCACGACCTTAAACGAGCGCTTGTCGGGAGGCAACCCGACGGTTTTTGCTTTATTTTTACTTTTTCTTTATTTTCGTTTTAGAAATTTTTAGTGTTTTGAGTCGTTCGCCCAAAAATTTTGTGATAACGGGTCCTATTTTTCTTGACAGGAGAGGAGATAGGTAGATCCATCATGAGGAGGATGAACGAGACGACGAGGAGCGCCCCAAGAAGGCGATCGACGCTTAGGAGGAAGATGAAATCGATTGAAGGAAGAAAGACAGAGTTTAGAGCCAAAAGGAAGACAAACAGCAGAACACAAGGCTCACTCGGCCGAGTATACTAGTCACTCGGCCGAGTACACAAGTTCGTCCGGCCGAGCCGCTCACGAACAAGGGAAGTCTGCTGTACCCAACTCTCTATTTATTTTCCTCATTTCAGTAGAACTGCTACTCGGCCGAGTACATATTTCCACTCGGCCGAGTAAAACGGATACCCTCCTAGGGCGAGTCCCGTCGAGTAGCTTGAGTCACTCGGCCGAATGGACTTACTCCACTCGGCCGAGGCTGGCAAAGCCACTCGGCCGAAGCGATAGCGGGGAGGAAATTTTCATTGGTGCCACTCGGCCGAGTGACCACGTCACTCGGCCGAGTCGTAACTTTTATTATATAAGGGCCGGGGGGGGCGCGAATTTCGAAACGAAAAAACCCCAAACCGCCCGACGCTCCAGCTCCCCTCGCCCGAACCCCCCTCGCTCTCGCCCTCACTCACCCGGTCGACCTCGTCGCGCCGCCGCTCGGCCCGCCACCGCCGGCCGAGCACATGCCGGCGCCTCGCCCGAGTCGCCGCCGGCGGCCGACCGTCCGATCGTCTCCGGTACCCCTGTTTTCGCCTTTTTCGCCTCTTTTTGTGTATTCTTTGAGGATCCATGTATTAAACGAGCCCCTACCCCAAATCAATTCCTATATCTATCTATTATACCCCTAATGCTCCATACATTTTGAATATTACTTGCTGATATCGTCTTTTCATGCGCAAGTTGCTTTTTGGAGCTTAAGGGAGCTCAGGGGAGCTTCTACGGGCTGCTTTGGACTTCGCGGAGGAGCGGACTTCGCACGCTTCCACTGCTTAGCACTCGCGGCGTGTCGGGGTATACTCTTTCCATTATTTTTGCACACGCCACACCTTTCACGTTTTTCGGCGCGCGCTCGGGGCCGATATGCCGCCCCGGACACGGCCGCGGTCGACGAGAGCTTCCGCCAAGCGGAAGCGGTCGGATGATACCGGCCCCTCCCACGAGGTGGAGGACTCTCCTCCTCCTTCCCCCGCACACCCCGTCTAGCCAGCACAGCCTGCAGGCCCCGCACAGCCTGCAGCGCACCCACAGCCCGCACAGCCCGCACAGCCACTCCCCGCCACTGCACAGCCACCACCACCGGCTCCACTGGTCGGGCCGCTCGGGATTACGTTCCGAGACGACGCACACCACGCCGTCTTCGACCGTATCTCCCAGCGCTCGATCGTACCCTCCAGGTTTGCACACCTCGCTGACCTAGGACGCTTGGGGGTACTAGAGGGGATACTCACGTTGTACGACAACGTGGGTTGGCGCGACTTCCTTCAGGTGTCGGCGGACACATTCACCCGCCCGACACTTGAGGTTCTGAGTTCGATCGCCCGGACCGACGAGGGATGCTCGTTTCGGTTCATGGATCGAGAGTGCCAGGTCACTCTCGATATGATGAGAGCGTTTTTCTCGTGGCCCGTTGTCCCCGGTGCCGATCGCGGTTACGGCCCTACCCATATCCCCCCACCTTCCTTCGACGCCGGTGCCTTTTGGGCACGGATCACGGGTCTACACGCCGCCTTTGACCCTAGTAGGGCCAAGGCCTCGGCCATTGTCCACCCCTGCCTACGTATTGCCCAGCGCCTTATGGCGACGACATTTTTGGCCAGATATGAGCCGGGCACGATGTCTACGCCAGAGCTTTACATGCTCTACGCGATGACACGTCCCAGAGCTCTATCTAGGGATGGTGATGCGCTTGTCCCCGCCGTCGTGATCGACATTGCGGCTTGGTTTTTAGACCGCATCATTGTATCGGTGGGCGCTCGCTCACCGATATGCTGCGGCGGCCTGATCACCTTGCTTGCTCTTATGACCGGCGAGGACTTCCCCGACGACCTGCGGCGAGTATCGGGCCCCACTTCTTTGTCGATTGATGTCATGGCCCGGATGAAGATGCTTCGTCCGCACGGTGAGCGCCAATGGGTCTGGTTGCACGGCCCTTACGGGGTCGATTACATGATTCTCCCGAGCCCTGCTCGGACTCAGATTGCACCAGCCCACGTTGACTGGCTCCCAGCGATGGATGTTCTCATCCCCGCTGCTTACGTGCTCGAGGCCGAGGAGGCCGAGCAGGCCCACGCTGCCCACGCTGCCCAGGCTGCCCCCGCAGACCCTGCTGCACACCCTGCCGAGCCTGCTGCCGACCCTGTTGACCCAGTGGCCCCTCAGCCTATACCTGACATTTCTGCTGCTCCTGACACCCCTGTCTCCACCTCTGTTAGTGTCACGAGCACCTCAGCTGAGCCCACCTCCACCACTTCCGCGGCTGTCACCACTTCCACCACCTCCACACCCACTACCACCACTGGCCCTCTGTCTGCCGAGCCGATTTCATCTGCCCCACCCGAGCGCCCGCCGACCGTAGTCGAGTGCGGAGAGTCCTCTGTCTCCACTGCCGCCGTATTCTCCGAGAGTGTCGTGGCGTCTGTCCACACTTCTGTGCCACTGACCTCTCTGGCCACCTCGTTGCCACTTTTGCACGCTTCTTTCGCTGCCGCTGCCTCCACTTCTCACCAGCCGGTGTCCCGGCCTCACGCTGAGGCCATGCCCACATTTGCTGGCGCGGCACCTTTTGTCCCCTTCCCTGCTTAGCCCATTACATACTCCACCCGCGTACGCCAGCCTCGCCCTGCACAGCCTAGACCGGCGCGTCCCTCTGCACCACCCCCGCCCGACACTGTACTGCAGAGCATACGTGCTCTCGAGTTGGCGGTGAGTGGTCTTAGAGGTGACCTTAGGACCCTGTCCTCCACCGTCTCTACGATGGCTGGATGCTTTGAGCTGATCCCTCAGATTCACAACTGCCTGACACAGGTCTTAGAGCGTCTCCCACGCGTACCCACCCATCAGGTTCCCACCGCCACACACACTCAGCCTGCTGCCACTACCACACCCACCCCAGCTCAGCAGCCTCTTCCACCACCACCACCTCCGCCTCGGGACGGAGACGGTGCAGCGCCACCTTCTTAGGCACCCTTGATGCCATCGATTCTTTTTGGCCGTTGTGCTGCCCGTTTCTACTGGGTCCCGTTGCATTTTTGTCCACCCCCCTCCCCTCACTTATTTTGGGATTCTCATTTTTCCGTATCTTTATATACTCTTTTTTGGGAGAGAGGGAGAGTTTTTGGTGACACATTTATATTCGTATCACTCCTATCTGTGCATGCATCATATCAGCATCATATTTTCATTTCTTTATTTTTCCTTTTATTTTCTTTTTTTTCCTTTTCATCATGCATGCATCCTCACTTGCCCCTCACATTTCTCGTCTCTTGGTGTGCCACACTTTGCACATTGAGGACAATGTGCCGTTTAGCTTGGGGGAGTGAGTTCTCACGTTCTTTTTCGCTTTGCCACCTTTATTTTTAGTTTTTCACGCCACTTTCCTCTTTTGCACTTATTTTCACTTATTTTCATCATTTTTTTTTCTCATTTTACCATGCATCACGTTTTTCTTATTTTTCTGCGTGCCGCATTGTAAATAGTTCTATTTTTCCTTTATCTTTATTTCTTTCTTTTTCATCTCATGCTAGAGATGACTTTTCTATGATGATGTCTACGTGGAGTTAGCTTATCCTATATGCATGCTATATTTGTCATGTCTTAGATTTTATTTCAGATATCATATGCTATGACTTGCCTTGCATTTAGGAATAGTAACACACACCTTTTTCCGCATGAAAATGGATGAAATTTTATTATTAGCTGAGCCTGAATATTCATATGTATGCTATCACAGAAAACACACCAAGATTCACGCATTGAATGCTTATATCTGGAGTACTGATTTCTTTTCCTATATCACTTCTATATGCATGAATTGTACACTTCACTTCAGGATGATTGAATGATGTTAGCTATGATATATCTGTACTAGTTAGCTTTTTTGTGATCGAACCTGAGTAGATTAGATTACCCTGCCGAAGTTGTCGTGCATGTCTTATAGAGTGAACCGAGAGTTATATATATTTCTTTCTCCACAAATCTTGAACATCATTTCTCTACTTTTAAAATCATTAGTGAATCTCCCCTTAGCGATTCTATTTTATGGCATTTCCCCCGCTATTAATCCCTAGCTCCAAATTTCTTATTCAAAAATAAATAAATAAATAAATAAATAAAAGAGAGAAAAACATTCTTGTATATCATTATCTCTCTCTGAGTTGGGATCGTTGTGTATACATTGCTTATTGCAAAGAAAAAAAAAGAAAAGAGGAAAAATCCTCAATAAAAGATCCCAACTCGTTTTCTTTCTTTCTTCTTTATTTCCATTGCTTTTGGAGCTATATAAAAATGGGGATGTAAATATTTTTGAGCCACCACGCTTATAGATAAGCTTGGGGGAGAGAATACATTGATGTGTGAGAGAGTGACTACTTGACATTGCACGACAACCTAGGCTAAGTAATATTCTATACTCGGTGAGATTATTTCTAGCTTTACGAAATCCAGAAATCTAAGCCTAGCGTTCATTTCATGAAATCCATACTTTTCTATTCTCTCTATTCTATAGTGTGATACTCTTATACTCCTGATAGAAAGCATCCAATTGAAAAGTGTGTGATCTGTGGTTTGTATACCGCTTTAAATGATTCAGACGATGTTAATTTTAAAATTATTCCGTTTTTCATGATTATACCATTGTTCGTGGGTTTTCTATTTCTATTTGCACTATTATACTATGATATCAAAATAAAATTCTTTGACATGTATTTTTCATTTCAGTGCATGCTATATGAGTAAGTGAGACCCACGTCCTGAGAAAATGATCTAGCACCCTACCTCTTCGCTTCTTTCTTTCTTCTTTATTTTATTTCGTATTCCATTCTTCTCCGTTTTTCATTTTTCGTTTTTCACCGTTTTCGTTTTCCGAATCCACCGGGTTCGCCTTTTACTTATCTTCCTCGAGGACGAGTAAGAGGCAAGCTTGGGGGATTTTGATCACTCCTTATTTTACACCCTTTTTCCGCATGTTTGCATGCCATTTAGATCGCCCAAATCACGTTTTTCACGATATATCGACGATATTGCGATGCTTTTCACGATTTGTTGTTTTTGTCGCATTTCAGGTGATTTGGCGCGATTTGGAGTGATCTCGAGATGCGCTTACTCCAGAGGGTCACCAATGACCTCCCCGAGGGGTATTTTGCTGTTGGAGAGGAGCGGAAGAAGAATGGACGTCGCAGGAGCGACGAGGAGGCCAAAACAATCAGATTGGGCATTTTTTGTGTCCCACTCGGCCGAGTGGAGGAGCCACTCGGCCGACCAGCGAGACACTGCTCGGCCGACCCGTTCAGACACGATTTCCATGTGTACTCGGCCGAGCGACGGAGACCACATCGGCCGAGTGACGATACCACGTCCGCCCGAGTGGCACCCGAACGAAGCCCTTCAAAAATCTCCAAGTTTCTGTTTTTCGGCTGCCTGAGCTTCAGAAGACCCACTCGGCCGAGTGGATTATCCCGTCCGCCCGAGTAACATGAAGCCATCGGCCGAGTGACGACAACTCACTCGGCCGAGCCGCCCCTGAAGTAGAGACCCCTGAAGGCCCTAACTTACTGGAAAATTACAGGGTTTCTCACTCGGCCGAGCGACTTTTGCCACTCGGCCGAGTGCGATGCGCTGCCTGTAGCGAAAATTGCGGAAAACAGGCTGTGCAGGGGTATTTTGGTCAGGATTTTTGGACGATTTTTGGGGGTATTTAAACCCTGTTTTTACCCTAGTTTAGGGAGCTCTCTCTCAGATTTTTTGCAGCTTTTTAGATTAGTTTTTAGCTTTATTCTTGTGATTGGAGAAGAAGCAAATATTGGATTTTTGTTGGATCAATTGAAGAACTACATTGGTTTGCATCTCTTTTCCTTAAAAATTCTATTTTTATTGTTTATATCATTGTTGTGATGAATTCTATTGCTTATTTCAACAATTATTTTTGTGATCTTGCTATGATTTGTGAGTAGTCTCCACGTCTTGGGGTGTGGGGATGAACCCTACAAGCCCTATTTCATAATTGTGATGAATTGGTAGAAATTGAGCTAGGATTGTTATTAGAGATAAGATTGGGATCGATTTACTACGGATTGCTAGGTATTCATATCAATTGGGATTTGCAAGAGATTGGATCCCAATTTGATAGGAAGCCCTAGAAATCCGAATTGGGTTGGAGTCGGATTTTCGAAGTATCGGTTTGCAAGAGATTGGACCGATACTAGGATTTCCGGGTGCAATTCCATGCCGATACCCGTTTGCAAGAGATTGGACGGGTAGGAACTATCCTAATCTAGATCGTGGACCGAGTTTGCAAGAGATTGGGCTCAGTGCACGATTGGACGATGATGTTTATCCTAATGCTAGCTTCCCTAGGCTAGGGTTTGCAAGAGATTGGACCCAAGCCTAGGATAGCTATAGACCGGCAACAACGCGAGAGCGTGAGCTTGGTTCTACATTCAGTTGCAACTAGTTCATCCGAAATCTTATTCTAGCGATTTTGATACCGATGAATCACATTTTGTGAAATACGGTGAGTAGCGGGGATTCCCCATTCCCTAGACGTTCTTTATTTGATTTGATATTTCGCATATTTGTCTGACGATTGTGACAGGATCGCCAAAGGCAAATTTCTCTTCTTAAATAGCCAGGTTGATCGGAGCAAGCACAGTCATTCGTCCTCCCTGTGTTTGATATCCCGCTCGCTGCTACACCGTGCACTTGCGGTAAAACTACAACCGTTCTTTTGGGTCACGTCCCGGAGCGATCAAGTGGCGCCCAGACGAAGCCCATCAAAAATCGCCAACTTATTGTTTTCGTCTGCCTGAGCTTCAGAAGACCCACTCGGCCGAGTGGCAAATGCCGACCGCCCGAGTACCAAGAAGCCATCGGCCGAGTGACGACAACTCACTCGGCCGAGCGACTCCCGAAGTGAAGACCCCCGAAGACCCAGACTTACTGGAAATGTACAGGGTTTCTTACTCGGCCGAGCGACTTTTGTCACTCGGCCGAGTGCGACGCGCTGCCTGTAGCGAAAAATGCGGTTTTCAGGCTGCGCAGGGGCAATTTTGTCACAGTTTTTTGGACGATTTTGGGGGGTATTTAACCCCTGTTTTTGACCTAGGTTAGAGAGATTTTCTCTCTACTTTTTGCAGCTTTTTAGATTAACTTTTAGCTTTTAATTCTTTTGATTGGAGAGGAGAGAAAAGTTGATATTTGTGGGATTATTGGAAGAACTCTATTGGTTTGCATCTCTCCCCTCTAAAAATACTATTTTTATTGCATATCTCAATATTGTGATGAATTCTTTTGTTATTTCTATTGATTATTTTTGTGTTTGTGCTATGAATTGTGAGTAGTCTCCACGTCTTGGGGCGTGGGGATGAACCCTACGAGCCCTATTTCATATTTGTGATGAATTGGTAGGAATTTTGCTAGAATTGCTATTAGAGATTAGATTGGGATCAATTTACTACGGATGGCTAGGTATTCATATCGATTGGGATTTGCAAGAGATTGGATCCTAATTCGATAGGAAACCCTAGAAATCCGAATTGGGTTGGAATCGAATTTCCGTAGTATCGGTTTGCAAGAGATTGGACCGATACTAGGATTTCCGGTTGCAATTCCGTGCCGATACCCGTTTGCAAGAGATTGGACGGGTAGGAACTATCCCAACCTAGGTTGTGGCCCGAGTTTGCACGAGAGTGGGCTCGGGACGCGATTGAACAATGATGTTGATCCTAATGCTAGCTTCCCTAGGCTAGGGTTTGCAAGAGATTGGACCCGAACCTAGGATAGCTATAGACCGGTAACAGCGCGAGAGCGTGAGCTAGGTTCTACATTCAGTTGCAACTAGTTCATCCGAAATTTTATTCTAGCGATTTCGACACCAACGACCCACATTGACGAGATACGGTGAGCAGCAGGGATTCCCCATTCCCTAGACGTTCTTTATTTGATTTGATATTTCCGTACTTTGTCTGACGATTGTGACAGGATCGCCAAAGGCAAATTTCTATCTTTTCTCTTCTTAATAGCCAGGTTGATTTGAGCAAGCACGGTCATTCGTCCTCCCTGTGTTCGATAACCCGCTCGCCGCTATACCGTGCGCTTGCGGTAAAACTACAACCGTTCTCCGGGTGTATATCCGGGGTCGATCAGTAAGATGTGTAAACATTGGAGTGGTATTGGTATATGTATAAATACCGTGCTACGTATATAGAGTATTCTGATATGTGCTTCGAGTCTCACTCAAACTTGAGTGGGTATACTCTAAGTATATTGTTATGTATGTCGGTGGTTGCATATAGTGATGTTTGATGTATATATAGTGATATGAGTGTTTGTGCCTGGTTGTGTTACACACATGATTGTGGGTCGCTATACCAGTATATAGTTAAAGGTGTTGGTTATGTGGTATAGTTATTTACTAAGGACTTGCTTGTGTGAACGTATGTGTGCTAGCTAAACTAGGTGTGGATGTGCTAAGTATATAATGGTACGATGGGTATATGCGAATGAAATGTTAGCGTGTATGGGTGTGCACCATGCACGGGTAAGTATGAGCTTAGTTATAAGTATTGATGACTATGGTATGTGTGGCGTGTCGTGAATATAGTTATAGGACCGTATGTGATGTGAATTTATGGTGAAATAATTGCATACATTTGAATGACTATATATTGTGAAATTATAGTAGTGGTGAATGTATATTAGATATAGTAAGACTTGTTTTGAATAATGGTATGGTGCGACTACATGTGTCGATGTGCTTGGTATTGGATGTATACTAGGAAATATTAGGGAGTAATATACCCATGGTTGTTTGATGCATAGGTAGCTGTCTATACGTAGAGCGATGGTTGTATTTGCCAGTGTGAGACTAATCTTATGTGAGTATCTAAACTATTGTTTGTGTTAGGTTAGTGGTAGTTATATAAGTGATGTATGTATATATGTATGATTGAAATATGTGCACGAATGAATATATATGCATGTTAGCAAAATTATTATTTGACTACCTAGTGCTTGTATGAGCATTTGTAATGACTATACCTGGTTGAATTATAATGTGATGTGATCGGGATAGCTACTAGACTAGCTAGAGTTATATTTATAGTTAGAAAGTCCGAGGACGGACTTTATATTAAGGTGGGTAGGATGTAACGACTGGTCTTTGTCTATGCATTGTCTATTATATATATATATTGGTTGTTCTTTTCCTTGTGTGTTTCTTTCCCTTGTTGGACGTTTCCTTTCAGTTCTTTCTGATCTTCTACCTCCCGTTGCATATCACGATGAGCTTGGAGTAAGTCATTCATGATGAACTTCATCTTAACCACATCTTAGAGCTAGAGTGATCTTAGAAGCCATAGGAACCTTTCTCGAAGCCTCACGCTTCATTTCGAGACTTTTAGTGCATCTTAGTTGGTTCAAGAAGGAGAACCAACCGACTAGATTGCATCTAGTCGGTCGGCAACCCTTCAGGAACCGACTAGTTCATCTTGATTATTTCAGCTGAGTTACTATTTCCACTTAGTCGGTCTAAGCATATTCATCGACTGACCAGTTCCCAAACTAGTCGGTTAGAACTTGTTCTCAGACCGACTAATTCTGAGATCTTTCTGACAGCCGAGTTACTGTTTACAGTTAGTCGGTCAAAGAACGACTATCGACTGACTAGTTGAGAAACTAGTCGGTTAACGTTTCTTCTCAGACCGACTAACTCTCAGTACTTATTGTCTATCATATTCAACCCTTAGTTGGTCAATGAATATTCACCGACCGACTAATTCCCAAACTAGTCAGTTGACGAACCTTCATAAACCGACTAAATCTGCCTACCCTGTGTTGACCTTGTTCACTGTTTGCCTTTTAGTCGATCTCAGTTGGACGACCGACCGACTAGTTCCCAAACTAGTCGGTCGACCACTCTTCACTGACCGACTAGTTGCCCCAGAAACCCTAGGTTAAGTTACAGCCGCCACTTGTTCTTTCCATTTAAACTCTATATTTCTCTCACTTCTTTACCCACTTTTCTTAGCCGACTTTCTTCTCCAATCATCCCCATCTTCCTCTTGCCTTCCCTCATCCTCCCGAGCTCCCTCTCACCCCCATTGCGCCGTCAACCACCCTACGAGCCGGCGGCCGACCCTAAAACCCCCAATTCCCCCTTTTCTCCAGTTCTTCCCCTACAATCTCCATTCACTAGATCCGTTATATTTCAGCCGCCAGGAGATCCCTTCAGCCGCAACTTCTTCCCCGGATCGCTTCTTCCGTTGCCGTGCTAGATCAAATCTGACGACGGCAACCCGGAGATCGCTGAGATCCTCTTCTACCTGCAGTTTTATTGTCACCCTTGATCGTGGATTCTTCCTCTGCATTTACGTGAACCCTTTTCCCCGTAGAGTAGCGATTTTGAGACGAACTCTCGTCGATCGTCATCACCGGAGCTAGGCAAGTGAAACTTGCCAACCTTGTTTTAGGCCATGCTTTAGGCCATTTCATTGCTCTTAGCGTAAAAGAGACTAGACCATGAAATGATAGCGGTCTAGGCACAATTTCAAGTTCTAGCTTGACAACGAAGCTAGAACTGCCTTTTGTCATGGCATATCATGCATATGCCTGTCACGTTTAATTTCCCTAACGGTACGCATTTTTATTTGAATATCTGCCATGCATTTGCATTCTTTACATGTCATCTGATTCACATGTTGCATCGTAGCACACGCTACAAAATACTTGTACAATCCGTGTTTCCGGCTAGGCACCTGCTATGCGGGCATAACCCTACGCCATACTTGTTAAAAACACTTCCTGGCTCGTGATCCAGAAGCGGGCCACATGTGTTGGTTGAAAACCAATGCCCGATACACGTGGAGGGGTAGGGATAAACGGTCACTTGAGTGTAAGAGTTGGCCCGTACAGCCTCTCTAGCCAAAGGGCGGAATCTCTGTGCACGACGTGCTTACTATACTTGTACTTGTCCTTGTGAATGTTCCTTGCAAAACTTGACATCCATGCCATGCCCTGCTTGTACCTTACTTTACTTTACTTTACTTGTTGCACTCTTACTTTAACTGCCATGTCATTGCATCATGCTAGAATTGCTAGGTTGTTTACCTGTACTTTCAGCTTCCTTGCACAAGTCTCTTGTGGACTTGCTGACATGTGCCCCTTGCTCTTTTGGGTGTCACATGTTAGACCCTGAGCCAGAGATCGTAGCTGAGTACGTGGTGTTTGTTGACGCTGAGCCTGAGCCCATGTCTGCCCAGGGGGAGTTTTGCGGACACTGGTGACCATTCTTAGTGACCTCTACTGAGCTCCCTTTTGTTTTAGGTTTTCTGTTAGTTTTCGGTGCGTGGCACCTTTACCCTGTTTTGTACCTTGTACTTTTGTTGGCCATGTGTGGGCCTTAGATTCTTTCCTCTTTATCCTAGTGGCTTTTCTGCGATGTTGGAATTTAATATGATGGATATTCTGAGATTTGCCTTTGTCTCATTTCCCTTCATTATTATCTTTGTTTCGTATCGCGTTGCAAGGACCTGCCAATTTAATGTTGATTGACGCTTATCGGACTTGCAGCTTTGTAGCTTCAAGTCTGAGCGGACCTTCTCACGTCTCGCCTCCATATTTTTGGGAAGCGGGGCGTGACAGCTATAACATATCATATATCTCTAAGATCCAAATTACATTATCTTTCAACCTAATTAATCCTTAGTCAAAATTCCCATTTTTCATAATTAGTCGACTAGAATTTTTCGTAGTCGACTAAAAATATTTTCTTTGTCTTTTGACCTGAAAATTTCTGATCCACGTCACCATCTTCACATATTCAGTTTATGGCCGTTTCAAAATTAGTCGACTAAATTTTTTGTAGTCGACTAAACCGATTCTTTCAACCGTTTGCGTCAGAATTTTCTGGATAGTTTCTAGTAGTTGTAACTCCCTCCATAACCGACTCTGAACCCTATAAAAGGAGGGGTACCCTCTCTCTTTTCATTCACTACTTTTTCCTCTTCTTTGTTTTCATTTGTGGAAATTAAGGCTTTAATTCTCTTGGAAAAAGTTGTTTATTGTTCTCATTTGTAAGAAGAAATTCAGATCTCTTTCTTCATTTGAGAACTAAAGAACTTCAAGGATGTTTCGCAATTCCACATTTAGAAACATTGAAGTTCTCATTTTAAACACCATCCTTTGAATTCATTTTGATATTCATACAAAGGCTATAGGTGTTTTCTTGTTTCATTATTTCCTTAACAAAGTTTTGAATCTCTAATTGTAGAGATTGTACAAAGTTTGGAAAAAGGGAGTGTCGCCATTTTTGTAAGGTGATGCTTGTGAGGCAAGTGATTATAGTGGATTGAAAATCTCTACAGGGAGTAGAGCACTCGAGTAGGATCAAAAGAATCCAAACCATGATACATCTTTGTGTTTACGATTGAATTATTTTCAATACTTGTCATTTAATTTCTGTTCCATCTTTACAAATTTTAGTAACGTTTTATTTTCAACAAGTTTTTATAATACACTATTCAACCCCCCCTTCTAGTGTATTTGTGTATACAGGTGATCCTACATTTGGTATCAGAGCGGGATTAAGATGGCAGAATAGAACATGACAGCAGTTGCATACAACTATTCATCACAATATCCAGAAGGCAACTCTTAAGTTCGTCCTCCTCTATTTGATGGTTCCAATTTTTCATACTGGAAGGTTAGAATGGAGATTCATCTCCAAAGTATGGATTATGTATTATGGAACATCATAGAGATAGGATATCAGAAGCCAACAATTCCCTTCTCTGAATGGACTGCCAACGACAAAACTGCAGTAACCAACAACTCAAAGGCTATGAATTGTCTATTCTGTGCCATGGATAAGAATGAGTTTATTCGAGTATCTCAGGCCAAAACTGCTAAAGATATTTGGCACATACTCGAGGTAACTCATGAAGGAACCACTAAAGTGAAGGAAACTAAGATTTCCGTTTTGGTTCACAAATTTGAGTTGTTCAAGATGAAGGACAAAGAGACAATTGGAGAAATGAACACCAGGTTTACTAATATTATAAATTCTTTAAATGCTCTTGGAAAGACTTACACTTCACTTGAACAGGTTCGAAAGATTCTTAAAGCCTTAACTCCAGAATGGCATCCAAAGTTTACAACAATTGAAGAAGCCAACGATCTCTCAACTTTAACTGTTGAAAGTATTGTTGGTAATTTAATGGCTTTTGAAGTTCAATTGGAAGACGAGAAAGAAGAAACACATCAGAAGAAGAAAGTACTTTCTTTTAAAGCTTCATCAAAAGATGAAGATTCAGAAATGGATAATGATGTTGCTTTCCACATAAGGAACTTTAAGAAGTTCTTAAGAAAAGGTAAGTATAACAATTTCAAATCTAAAAATTCTGATCCTTCTCTTTGTTTTAATTGTAATAGGCCAGTACATATAAAGAAGGATTGTCCACTCCTCAAAGCAAAATACAAAACTTCCAACAAGTACAACAATGATCATTCCAAGAAGGAAAGGAAGTTTGATAGAATGAAGAAAGCATTCACAGCAACATGGGATTCTTCAAATGAAGAAGAAAATGATGAAGAGAATGCTAACATGTGCTTTATGGCACAAAATGATGAAAGCGATGTAAGTACTATTGGCAATGAAGAATTATTAGATGCTTTTAACGATCTCTTTGTTCGTTTCAAAAGACTAAATGCTCAACACAAATATTTGAAACAAAGCAATGATGATCTTATCCTTGAACATCAAGAATTAACATCAAAATGCACTTCACTTGATGCAATAAACACTAAGAATACATCTTCTCAAATCTTGGATCTTAGCAAAGAGAATAATCTTCTCAAAACTAAGAATCAAGAATTGCATGCACAGATATCCAAAATGGATAATATTATTTCATCACTAAAGATAAAGTATGATGAGATGTCGTCTAATGTTAATAAATTTAACAAAGGCAAGACTAATCTCGATGATTTGCTTCAATTTCAATATCCAGCAAATCATAGGCAATGATTGGGATATTCTAATAAGAATATATCCAAGCCTTTTAACACAACTTCATTTGTTGGAAAGACAACTCTTGTAAAACCACAAAAGAAGGATCATGCATTCATCTACATGAAGATTATAAACACTTCTACATCTTCTTCACAAAGAAATGTTTCAAACATTTCGATTTCAACTCCTAAGAAACCTAATACAATTATCCTAAGGATACATGTTTAGATAATAGAAAATCATACATCTATGATAATATGCAATCTATTATTCATTCTGTTAATTATTTAAGAAAGCCAAATTCTACTTGGGTTTGGCTTCCTAAGATCTAATCCAAAGGAAAGGGGTACCAATGTTTCATGTTTTATCTTTTCACGTGCCAAGAAAAGAAAAATGGATCTTAGATAATGGCTGTTCAAAACACATGATTGGAAACATCAACCTTCTTTCAACCATTCAATATTGGGATGTATGCTCAGTAACCTTTGGTGATAACAACAAAGGAAGAATCATAGGCATTGGAACAGTTGGAAACTCCGATCAACCTATCATTGAGAACGTACTCCTAGTTGGTTTGAAACATAATTTGCTTTCCATTAGTTAATTATGTGATAAATATTTTAAAATTGTTTTTGAACAATATGACTGTATCATTTATAATTCTAACATGTCTTTTATTTTATTTCGTGGCAAGCGTAAGAATAATATTTATATCTTATGCATGTCAGTTACCACTCACAATTACTGTTTAATGATTTCATCAGACGATACACTTTTATGGCATAAACGTTTTGGACACACTAATTTCAAAAATCTTGCACACATTTCAAAACACAAGTTTGTTTTTGGAATGCCAAATATTTCATTCAAACACACACATTTTTGTGATGCTTGTCAACAAGGAAAAATGCACAAATCTTCTTTTAAATCAAAGGACATCATCTCAACAAAGAGGCCTTTAGAACTCCTACACTTGGATTTATTTGGTCCTTCAAGAGTAGCCACTTTGAATAAAAGTAGATATGCATTTGTTATTGTTGATGATTATTCTCGATACACTTGGGTTTTATTCTTACATAATAAGAATGATGCTTTCGAAGAATTTTCCATCTTCTGTAAAAAGATTCAAAAAATCAAATCCTCAAACATTGTTACTATTCGTAGTGATCATGTGGGAGAATTTAAGAATGAATCCTTTACTAAGTTTTGTAATGAAAATGGTATTACTCACAAAATTTCTTTTCCACGTACTGAACCACAAAATGGTGTTGTAGAAAGGAAAAATAAAACTCTTCAAGAATGTGTCAGAACAATGCTTTGTGATAGTAACTTACCAAAATATTTTTGGGGAGAAGCTGTTGCAACTGCTTGCTCCATCTTGAACAAATTTCTTATAATACCATTCCTAAACAAAACCTGTTTTGAATTATTCTTCGATCGTATTCCCAGAGTATCTTATTTTAAAGTGTTTGGATGTAAATGTTTCATTCTTAACACTAGAGATGCACTTGACAAATTTGATTCTAAATCTGATGAAAGAATTTTTGTTGGATACTCAACACGTAGTAAAGCCTATAGAGTTTTCAATAAAAGAACTTCAGCATTTGAAGAATCATTACATGTCACTTTTGATGAGACCCCTGCATCTAATTCTCGAATCATTGATGATAAAGAGAATTTATTACCAGTAATTAAATCTTTTGGTTATACTAAAATTAATGATGATGGTGCTACTAACCCTTTTGTTGAGTCTGTTTCAGATTTTCCAAAAGCATTTACACAAGTTCCAAAATATCCATCAGATTTAATCATTGGAGACATCACAGATAGAGTGAAAACTCGCAGACAGATAGAAGAAATGGCACATTTTGCATTTCTATCATCCATTGAACCAAAGAACATTAATGCTGCTTGTAATGATAGTTCATAGATCATGGTTATGCAGGAAGAACTCAACCAATTCCAAAGGAATGATGTTTGGGAATTAGTTCCTCGACCTTCAGATCATCCAGTTATTGGTACCAAGTGGGTATTCAAAAATAAGTTGGATGAATCTGGACAGGTAATAAGAAACAAGGCAAGATTGGCTGCACAAGGTTATAATCAAGAAGAAGGTATTGATTATGAAGAAACCTATGCACCAGTTGCTCGCCTTGAATCTATTAGAATGTTATTATCTTATGCATGTTTTAGAAATTTTAAATTATTTCAGATGGGAGTTAAGAGTGCTTTTCTCAACGAATTTCTTAAAGAAGAAGTCTATGTTGAACAACCTCCTGGTTTCCATCATGAAAAGTTAGATAATCATGTTTTCAAGTTAAGAAAAGCTTTATATGGTCTTAAGAAAGCACCTCGTGCTTGGTATGAAAGACTTAAAAGTTATCTTTTGAATTCTGGTTATTCTATTGGTAAAATTGATTCTACTTCATTCATCAGAAATATAGGTTCAGATATAATTATTATTCAAATATATGTTGATGATATTATTGTTGGGAATTGGGTGGTCCCTTAGGGCACAAAAACTCTAGTCCCATCCTAAGTCGGACGGAACATAGACAGAAAAACAATAGTAGCGGAAGAAAAACTATGTTAACTAATTAACATGCAGTTAAAACAATTTTTAACTTAGCCCTAAGGTCCAAGATCCTATGCCAAGATCTATGCCGACTTGGGATGGATCTGACCATCCCAAGAAGGATCTAGCCTACTGCGATTAAACTAAACTAATGCTAATAAATACTTTAACCACATACCCGGAATCTCAGCCCTGGAGCAGGCGAGATGTTCCGCGCCGTCTTCCGAGCTGCTCCCGCCCCACGCCGAGCCGCTACTTGAACCTCTCCCCGAACCGCTCCTCGAACCGCTCCTCGAACCACTCCGCATCCCGAGGCGATCAATCCCCGTGCCGCCGAGCCAACCACGCACCGAAGAAAGTTTCACGCGAGTGAAACCTCCGCCAAGATTTCAGATTCAGAATCCGAACTCCTTTGTGGCTTTGCTAGAGCCCGCAGGAGTAAGGCAGAATTTTAGGGAGATAGAGAAATTTTTATTTAAGCTTAGATCCGAGCGTGCTCCAACATTTACGAGAGCCGCTCAGATCTAGAGCTTGGGACGAGTTTTGAGAAAGGGGGGAGACCCCTATTTATATAGGCGGCGGACTCTCCCCTTTTCTCAAAATCCGATGTGGGACTAAATATTTGGGTTAGTTAAAATCAAGTTAGTTTGTACTTCACAAAGTGCAAACTTCCGTGAATTTTAACTCACTCACCGTTGAGCTTCAGAATTGATACAACCTATCAATACGACAAGCGTTAAACCGTGAACGCATAGGAAAAAACGGTTCGTCAATCGGAGTTCGTTTTACCCTCCAATTGAGTGTCCAAAGATCAGCCCTAGGCTAGTTTTTCGCAAAAACTGAGCCGTCAAAAACTGCCCATTAAACCTAGGGTTCCACACCCAAAGGTGGGACCCACAAAACCTGACTGGGCGCCCAAACCCAGACCTGGGCACGGGCGCCCAAGTCTGGGCGCGGGCACCCAGGCGCCTGGCGCCTGGCGCGGGCGCCTGGGGCGGGCGCCCAGGCGCCAGCCTGGCGCCTGGCGCCAGGCGCCAGGCGCCCAGGCGGGCGCCTGGGCCGGGCCAGGCGCCCGGCCCAGAACGCCTGGGCGCCCAGCGCCCAGGCGTCCTGGGCCGCCTGGGCCCAGGCCCAGGCGCCCGGGGCCAGGGCCTGCGCCGGGAGCCCAGGCCCAGGCGGGTCTGGGCGCCCAGGCCCAGGCCCGCTTGGGCTTGACTGGGTCTGGCCAGCAGGCCAGACCAGATCCAGACTAAGCTGGTCTGCCTGGTCTGGCCTGATCTGACCCTTTGGGCTGTTTTGAGCATAACTTGATCATCTGGTGTCCGATTTGGACGCCGTTCGAACCTGGGTCTAGACCGGGACATTCCCATCTTACCCGTGAACTTTTCCTTGCGTTTATATTATTAAATATTGTATTAAACAATTTAATACATATTTAATCGCTTTTGCATCAAATGCAAAGTAGTCCCTATCTAAGCTTAAATTACCATATTGCATCAAATGCAATTGTTTCATCTCTTGCATCAAAAATGCAATTATTCTCCCTAACTAATTTCTACCTATTACTAGACGAAGCGTTACACTCTGTGTGAGACCCTACAGCCTGACCCTTACAACAGGTTGGGCTCGAAGCCCTATACGGCAGTGACCACGAGCAGTGGTTGCCGTCCCTGCTTCAGGAATCATCATTATGTGGTTAACTCATTGACATGAGTATTGTCGGGACCACCTGACTGTTTCCGTGATGAATTCCGCAGTTATAGTCTCTTCGTCTAAATTGTGTCGTGTAGATCAAGTCTGGGGTACGGTCAAACTGTCAACCCCAATAACTTGACTCTGGTTAGTTTCTATCGATCTTTAGTCAACTAATGTTGGACTTCTTCCAACTTACTCTGCGCAGAGTTTTTACTAAAGACCGAACTAACACTACGACACTAACTCCCATTGACCGGGAGAGACGAATCCTTTCTTGGTCATTACTCGCCTCGTACGTTTCAAGTGACACCCAATCAAAAGACCTTTCGACAGGCATTGACTCGAAGCTAGGTCAGTTGATATAAGTGGCACCGTTCACACACAGGTTTGTCAAAATGACCTCAAGTCAAAAGACCAACTATCCTATCATCACTCAGAGTTATCACTGACAGATTGGTCAATATAACCATATGATAACTCTAGTGGATCGTTCAGTGAACTCATTCTAATGAGCACGTGTGTCTCGTCTTCGACTTCGCCAAGTCAAGATATCATGAGATCATCGCCACCGCTAAACGGTGAAGACTAAGACACAATGGTCTATCCGATGTTTCGATATCCTTGTCTCGGAACATCTACGACCACGAACCATTTTAGACTTATGCTACAGCGGTCAAACGTTTCTCCATGATCGAGATACTCATCTCGATACCCGTTTGACCTTGCATAAAGTCTCAGGACTTTACCTAAGTCGATATCTAATTATAAACTAACTTAGATAAATCATTACCAAACAGCTTACTGTTATTTCGAACAAGATGTTTGTGCTATTCACACAGGAATAAATGGCCTCGAGGGCATAATATTCCTACATCTCCCACTTGCACTCAGGCCCATTTATCTCGATATCTAATACCATTTTACACATAAGTTTTCCTGACTTCATGTGATAGAGCCTTCGTGAGTGGATCTGCTAAGACCGTCTACACTATAGACTTAAGGGGTTTCTATGTTCATGTCAGACCAACCATTTGAATCTCATTCAAATAATTCATTTGGTCTGTCGGAATCCATAATATTTTATTTTCCCTGGATCTTATCAAGTTCATCGTACCTTACGATAATAATTTTAAATTTGTTATTGGTCATTACAAATGGCTCATATTTATTTCTGATAAAGTATCAAACTTTTTGATTACTTTGTCAAAATATATGTTCCATCTATTTGATGATTCGCATGTAATTTATACGCTCCCACTGACCTTGAAAACTATCTGGCTAATTCATATAAGTTGGTTCGTCTAAATCATATTTAGAAAAATGGACTTATAAGTGAATGCTCCAATTTTCGTGGTCAACTTGAGCGTTTACATCGAGCTTTGGTCCGAGTAGATCTGTACACATCTGTTGGCGAAACCGGTTTCATCATAATCCGTTTTAAAGAAATTAGGATGAAAACCGTTCTCGTCCAACATTATTGTACTTCACTATTTCCTTTTATGCACCAATCTTTCAACTTAAAGATTTACTTACAGAAAGTGAGGAAACATTTTCCTTGGGCACGTAAACTAAATCCTCAAATTTATTTACGCACACGGACCTTCATCAAGTTTTAAATCAGAGTTACTACTCCGAATTTCATCCTAGAAGTTGACTAAGTCATCATCAGTTATGATGTCTAACTCGACAATCCGTCTCACGAGATTCGAGTAATTATACAACTTCCTTACGATTGATTTATTGAATATATTATTGATAATGTCTTTATAGAACATTATCAAAACCTAGGCATTACTATCTGGGACTTAACCCAGAGGGAGGAGTTAACTCAGAGTCACTTATTTATGGATCGCACCAAGTCTAACTAAGTGTGATTCATACCTTTTAACATACCGATGTGTTAACAGACTTGATCTGAGAGAAAATCACATTTTCTTTTAATTACACAAGATTTTATTTAGCTAAGTATTTGACCATTCGATCTAATCGAATCAGTTTAAATACTTTAGTCATTTCGTTCTTTATTTTATCAGACTTGTGTTTCATCAAGAACACGTGTCTTAATAAAACATACGAATAACTTATTTTGGTTAATCTAGACTCGGGTACATCAGTATGTACTAGACTGAGTTCGACAACTCATTCTTCCACTGTCTCACAGATGGGTTTCGACCATTGTATCTAAGAGGCTAAGACTCACAAGTGTCCGTAGACTTCATAATACGAGAGGTCAGACCCCTCTTTATGTGACTTGTGAAGCTTAATCTCTTGATACGGCCTAGTCTAATTTTACCATATAAGTTTGCTACTATCTTGTGTATTTATATATTAACATTTAATATATATATAGTTATTTACAAATTACTTAACACAAAACATTACTTCAGAAGCAATGTGACGACATTCGTCAAAATGTGTTAAACGTCTTTTGTATAACAATTTATTCTGAAATCGTGACATCAAAATATGTCACATTTTCATTTCCTCCTAATTATGCCTTTACTAATGATAAATTAAACTATTTAACTCGATTGACTTTCCGGAGTGCCTTCTTCCTTTTCTAAATCACATTTAGATATCAACATAAATAAATAGCTATGCAAGCAACTTATGTATCCAAACGCTTGAGCTTTGCAATCCTGAGTGTAGCTCAAGAAGTTGCTTGTCTCAAGATCCGGTTGGGATACATAGTCTTGCATCGCTCATGCACTCGTATTCGACTCAAACGGTTTGATCGAATTCTCGAACTTTGCGGATCAAAATTGTTTGTCCATACAACCTTGAGGGTAGCTCGACAAGTTGTAGGGAGAAACATACTTTGAATGTCCTATATGTTCAAGCTGCCTCATATAGAGACGAGTGACATGTAGCTTTAATTTATTTGTTGGACCCAGAACTTAATGAAATCATATTTCTTAAGTCTGTTCTTTAGAAGGTCATTTAATGTCAACGAGAATATAGTTTTAATTCTATCAATTAGAATTTTATTTGATATTCAATTAATCAACTTTTGACCAATTAACTTATTAAAATATTATATTTTAATTCCTACGGTAAACATAGTCTTGCCCTAGTTTTAGCATATGTTCAATATTAAATATAGGTAGATTGGCTTTTATCTATCTATATCCTCCCACTAATTTTACGAACGTTTTAAAGCTTAATAACGAACGATTTAATCGAATTAAAAATAATGGGTAAGAGTTCCAATCACCTTGAGTCTAAACAACCTTGAGTGTAGCTCAACAAGTTGATTGACTCTGCGATTGGAAGATGACTCTTCATCGATCATATTGGATATGACTCTCTTAATCGGTTTTTGCCCCTAGCCATTCGTGATCATGAGTGTGCTCATCCAAATCACAATGTCTAGTCTAGTCGGACCCTTGTTTTCGTGTCTAGCCTGACTTGCCCCTCAGCTCGGTGTATGCACGACACGTTGGTTAGGGTCAGGTCTTAGACTACATCTGGGCAGACTACATCCTTGACTAAACTTGCGCCGTCGCTCGGTGTATTCACGACAACGTCGGTTTGGGTCAAGTCAAGATGTCATCTTATGTATTTAAGGAGTTAGTTTCTACAGGGTTGCCATGTCACAGCTTGAGTGTATCTCAACAACTATAACACGGGCCCTATAGTTGCTAACCCCTAAAACAAGGAGGGCTACGGCTAATCTTGAAAAAGATCATTAACGTATTTGACTTAGATATAGTCCAGGGTGTCATACAATCATGATTCGCGACATTGCGGTCCAGCGAAACTCAGCGAGGGAATTGACTAAGCCAGGATCACTACCCCTTGGACTAGCAAGGGTTGACCCAGAACTCTTAGCCAAGCACATTGACTGGATCATGGTCCATTGAATGAAGCTTGTCATTTTTGTATGTATGCCATAGACTAAACAGCTTTTATTAACAACTAATTAATCCTATCAACTAGTTGAATCCTTAAATTCAAAATTTTTAGGATTTGTTTAATAACTTTTATTAAGTCCTTATCAACTATAAGGTTCACGTGCTACCCTAATCGTTATTAGGATTTTAATAAATTTTATTAACAACGCTAGAAGCGAAGTCCTTTAATGAAAAGTAATTATAACAATTAGAATTTAAAAATCATTTAAATGACTACCCTTATCTGGAATTAGGTCTTAATATTGTTGTTAATGATTTATTAAAACATAGCATGTCATTAAAATTCAAGTAATAAATTTTAATCATTTTTAATGGCTAACCTAAAGGGTTGTCTTGTGTTATAAAATAAGGGACAAGATTAACATGCCATTAAAATAAAGCTACACTAATTTTATCAACATAAAATGAAAGTGTATCTATTTAACAATTAAATAAACTAAGTTTATCGCATAAACTATTTTTCGACTTTTAAAATCAGTTTTAAAAATATCTTATAAATTTAAAAAATTACTTTAAAAATTTTCCATGTTTAAAAATTTATCATATACAATTTTTAAACATCTAAAATATTTTAAACTTATCGCATAAATTTAAAGCCTTAAAATCAATTTTAAAATTTATCACATAAATTTAAAATTACTATTTTAAAATTTCCATGCTTAAAAAATTTATCATATAAAAAATTTTAGGCATCCAAAATAACTTTAAACTTTTAAAGATTTAAAATTATTACATAAATTTTAAAACGTCATTTTAAAAATTTTCATGTTCAAAAATTATCAAAAAGAATTTTTTGAACATTTAAAACATTTTTAAAATTTTATCTCATAACTTTAAAAACATTTGAAAAGTATTTAAAAGCATTATTAAGTTTAAATTAATCGCAGGCTAGATCGACTACGCAAACCTAGGCTTTGATACCACTGTTGGGAATTGGGCGGTCCCTTAGGGCACAAAAACTCTAGTCCCGTCCTAAGTCGGACGGAACATAGACAGAAAAACAATAGCAGCGGAAGAAAAACTATGTTAACTAATTAACATGCAGTTAAAACAATTTTTAACTTAGCCCTAAGGTCCAAGATCCTATGCCAAGATCTATGCCGACTTGGGATGGATCTGACCATCCCAAGAAGGATCTAGCCTACTGCGATTAAACTAAACTAATGCTAATAAATACTTTAACCACATACCCGGAATCTCAGCCCTGGAGCAGGCGAGATGTTCCGCGCCGTCTTCCGAGCTGCTCCCGCCCCACGCCGAGCCGCTACTTGAACCGCTCCCCGAACCGCTCCTCGAACCGCTCCTCGAACCGCTCCGCATCCCGAGGCGATCAATCCCCGTGCCGCCGAGCCAACCACGCGCCGAAGAAAGTTTCACGCGAGTGAAACCTCCGCCAAGATTTCAGATTCAGAATCCGAACTCCTTTGTGGCTTTGCTAGAGCCCGCAGGAGTAAGGCAGAATTTTAAGGAGATAGAGAAATTTTTATTTAAGCTTAGATCCGAGCGTGCTCCAACATTTACGAGAGCCACTCAGATCTAGAGCTTGGGACGAGTTTTGAGAAAGGGGGGAGACCCCTATTTATATAGGCGGCGGACTCTCCCCTTTTCTCAAAATCCGATGTGGGACTAAATATTTGGGTTAGTTAAAATCAAGTTAGTTTGTACTTCACAAAGTGCAAACTTCCATGAATTTTAACTCACTCACCGTTGAGCTTCAGAATTGATACAACCTATCAATACGACAAGCGTTCAACCGTGAACGCATAGGAAAAAACGGTTCGTCAATCGGAGTTCGTTTGACCCTCCAATTGAGTGTCCAAAGATCAGCCCTAGGCTAGTTTTTCGCAAAAACTGAGCCGTCAAAAACTGCCCATTAAACCTAGGGTTCCACACCCAAAGGTGGGACCCACAAAACCTGACTGGGCGCACAAACCCAGACCTGGGCACGGGCGCCCAAGTCTGGGCGCGGGCACCCAGGCGCCTGGCGCCTGGCGCGGGCGCCCAGGCGCCAGCCTGGCGCCTGGCGCCTAGGCGGGCGCCTGGGCCGGGCCAGGCGCCCGGCCCAGAACGCCTGGGCGCCCAGCGCCCAGGCGTCCTGGGCCGCCTGGGCCCAGGCCCAGGCGCACAGCGCCTGGGCCTGCGCCTAGGCGCCCGGGGCCTGCGCCCAGGCGCCCGGGGCCAGGGCCTGCGCCGGGCGCCTAGGCCCAGGCGGGTCTGGGCGCCTAGGCCCAGGCCCGCTTGGGCTTGACTGGGTCTGGCCAGCAGGCCAGACCAGATCCAGACTAAGCTGGTCTGCCTGGTCTGGCCTGATCTGACCCTTTGGGCTGTTTTGAGCATAACTTGATCATCTGGTGTCCGATTTGGACGCCGTTCGAACCTGGGTCTAGACCGGGACATTCCCGTCTTACCCGTGAACTTTTCCTTGCGTTTATATTATTAAATATTGTATTAAACAATTTAATACATATTTAATCGCTTTTGCATCAAATGCAAAGTAGTCCCTATCTAAGCTTAAATTACCATATTGCATCAAATGCAATTGTTTCATCTCTTGCATCAAAAATGCAATTATTCTCCCTAACTAATTTCTACCTATTACTAGACGAAGCGTTACACTCTGTGTGAGACCCTACAGCCTGACCCTTACAACAGGTTGGGCTCGAAGCTCTATACGGCAGTGACCACGAGCAGTGGTTGCCGTACCTGCTTCAGGAATCATCATTATGTGGTTAACTCATTGACATGAGTATTGTCGGGACCACCTGACTGTTTCCGTGATGAATTCCGCAGTTATAGTCTCTTCGTCTAAATTGTGTCGTGTAGATCAAGTCTGGGGTACGGTCAAACTGTCAACCCCAATAACTTGACTCCGGTTAGTTTCTATCGATCTTTAGTCAACTAATGTTGGACTTCTTCCAACATACTCTGCGCAGAGTTTTTACTAAAGACCGAACTAACACTACGACACTAACTCCCATTGACCGAGAGAGACGAATCCTTTCTTGGTCATTACTCGCCTCGTACGTTTCAAGTGACACCCAATCAAAAGACCTTTCGACAGGCATTGACTCGAAGCTAGGTCAGTTGATATAAGTGGCACCGTTCACGCACAGGTTTGTCAAAATGACCTCAAGTCAAAAGACCAACTATCCTATCATCACTCAGAGTTATCACTGACAGATTGGTCTATATAACCATATGATAACTCTAGTGGATCGTTCAGTGAACTCATTCTAATGAGCACCTGTGTCTCGTCTTCGACTTCGCCAAGTCAAGCGATCATGAGATCATCGCCACCGCTAAACGGTGAAGACTAAGACACAATGGTCTATCCGATGTTTCGATATCCTTGTCTCGGAACATCTACGACCACGAACCATTTTAGACTTATGCTACAGCGGTCAAACGTTTCTCCATGATCGAGATACTCATCTCGATACCCGTTTGACCTTGCATAAAGTCTCAGGACTTTACCTAAGTCGATATCTAATTATAAACTAACTTAGATAAATCATTACCAAACAGCTTACTGTTATTTCGAACAAGATGTTTGTGCTATTCACACAGGAATAAATGGCCTCGAGGGCATAGTATTCCTACAATTATATTCGGTTCTACTAATGAATCTCTTTGCCAAGATTTTTCTAACATTATGCAGAAAGAATTTGAAATGAGTCATATGGGTGAACTCGCCTACTTCCTTGGTCTTCAAATCAAGCAAATGAAGGAAGGCATATTCATCCACCAAAGCAAGTATTTAAAAGAACTCATCAATCTCTTTGGACTTGAACATTCTTCAGATAAGCATACTCCTATAAGCACATCAACATCTCTTGACGAAGATTTAAATGGTAAGGATGTTAAACAACGTCTCTATAGAGGTATGATTGATTCTCTACTTTATCTTACAGCAAGTAGACCAAATATTACGTTTTTAGTATGTTTATGTGCTCGTTTTCAGTCTAATCCAAAACTTTCACATTTAACTGCTGTGAAAAGAATTATTATATATATTAAACATACATCTAATTTTGGTATATTTTATCCTAAAACTAGCACATTTGATTTATTATCATATAGTGACGCAAATTTTGCTGGTTGTATATCAGTCCGAAAGAGTACTAGTGGCACATGTCATTTTCTTGGATATGCCTTAGTATCTTGGTTTAGTAAAAAGAAAAATTCTGTTTCATTATCTACCACAGAGGCAAAATATATTGCCGCTGGTTTAGCATGTGCTCAAAATTTATGGATAAAACAAACCATATCAGATTATGGCATTCAGTGTTCCACATGTTCTATTATGTGTAACAACACTAGTGCAATTAATTTATCTAAAAATCATGTTCACCACTCAAGATCTAAACATATTGACATACGTCATCATTTTTTGGATGATCATGTTAAAAAAGGTGATATTATATTAAAAATCATTTCCACTGAACATCAAATTGCCGATATTTTGACTAAGCCTTTGAAAGAGGAATCTTTCATTAAACTTAGAAGAAATTTGGGCATCATCAGTGAATCTGAATTTGATATATAAGTATGTTCATTTGTTTTAATTTTTGAGAATTTTTCTATAATTTTTTAGTCATTATTTCTTTAGCCGACTACATTTTTTTGTAGCCTACTAATTCGTAATACTCATTTATCATCTACGTTTAATGGCTACATTTTTCTCTTTTCTTATTTTTGTCCCATGTGTTATCATTTTCCCCGTATCATTTGAGATGCGGTATTCGAATGAGTGTTAACATAATAAAATATTTCTTTAAATCTTACCTACCTTCTCTCTTGCATACGGTCAGAGGAATTGACCTTTCTTTACTTTGTCTCTTGGAAATTGTCATGGAATTATGCCTCTTCCTTGGAATGAGGATTTTCTTGCCAAGTGTCTTTTGACCGTTGCATGGCCTCACCTAACTTGTCCTTTCCTCTTCAAATTGGAATGACCACTCACTATTTTTTAAGGACTTTATTTCTTCTCATCTTTTCCATTGTCCTTGGACAACCCATCATCACGTTTTGACTGCACAAACACAACCACCCCTTCTTTAAGTTTTGTCTCATTCTTATAGTTTTAAATGGTCATGCCCTTTGATTTTTTTGGTTATTTCAACCATTTCTATTCCGATATTTTTTGTGTCTCTCTTCTTCTTTGCGTCTGTTCAGATATCTTTTGAAACCATTCAGTTTTTGAAACCCATTCAGTTTTTGCAACTTCCTAACTTAAATTTGATCATGGCACCCATTCCGTTTAAACAACCATTTTTTTTCTCTTTATATCCCCTTGTTTACTTTGTTTTTTCAACCAACTCCATCTCCGTTTGTTTTTCTCTCCTCCTTCTTCTTCATTTCATCATTTTGTTCCTTCCCATTGCCATGGCCAACCCCGAGCTTTCTTCCCGTTTCCGGTCAACTGCCGCTAAATCCCGCTACCACTCCTTCGAAGCCGCCCGTTTTCATCCCAAACGCTTCCTCGATTTTGCCACTCTTTACGCCTTCAACATTCACGAAATTCTCGAAATAGTCGTTCTTCATAATCTTTGGGCAATTGACAACAAGGTTCCCTATTATCCTTCGCTTGTCAAGGAATTCTACGTGAATCTTGATACGTCTGTCCACCATAGGCAAAAACTCCTCACCACCATGGTTAAAGGCATCACTTTTACTGTCTCCGGCAATACCATTGCTTGGATCATCAATCAGCTTTCTGATTTCCGCGATTCTCTCAATTTCCAGATGACCGATCCTGATATTCTCTCAAAATTGGCACCTAAATTTGTCTCTCACATGTCGGCTACTCGTCTTCATCCCGATGTGCGGCTCCTTCTCAAAGTCATCGTTCACAATCTCATGCCAAAATCTTGGTCACTCAATTATCTTAGCACCTCACTAGAACATTGTCTCTATGCTCTCTTAGTGGATTTGCCACTCACTGGGGTAATGTTCTATTTTTCACTCTCGTCAAACATGTTTCTACTCACTTCTATCTTCCTTGTTTGATTATGCTAATCCTTTGTGCTTTTTCCGTCCCCACCGATGATGAATACTTCGTTCACAGTGACATTCACTTTAACGACCTTACCCTCACCAACATGCGACTTTTGAATCCTCCTTCTTCTGATTCTGAGGATGCTGACGATGCTGAAGATACTGATGATGATGAGTCTGATGCGGCTCATACTACGACCCCGCAGTTTCCCTCATCCACGCCTACTGCCACCCCTGGATCTTCCAGCCGCAAGTCCCGTCCAAAGGCTGTTGCTTCAAAGGATGGCATTTCCCCATCCCATGAGACTAATGCTATTCTCATACGTCGTCTTTCCACCGACGTTCAGAAGCTTACCACAGCCGTCTCTGATGGGTTTCCGGGTGTTCAGTTGCAGTTTAGTGCTTATGATGCCACTTTGAAACATCACTCGGAAGTCCTTGATCAGATTCAGAAAAATCAATCTCAACTTGTGTCTGCTCTTGAAGCCCATCATGTCATCCCACTGCGTCGTACCCGTCCCCGTCATTCGTCTCTTGGATCTGCATCTTATCATCCTTAGGCCCTATGGTTGTTTAGGCTTTGATCATGCCTTTTCCTGATGCTCTCGGCTGTCTTCAGTTCAGTTTGGGTTGTTTCATATGGGTGTTTTTGTATTTATGTTTTGGTTTTTCGTAAGCTTCTAGGTTTCTGTTGGTTTGCCTTTCTCTAAGTTTCATTTTGTTGGTTGTATGTCTTGCTTTGTTGGTTAATGTACTGAAGTCTGGATGTAACTCTATCTGTTTAATTACTAGTTGGATCTATGTTACTTTCTCCTGTTTCGTTTACATGCGATTTCTCTCTATTAACTTATTAGTTGACTACTAAATTTCGTGGCCTACTAACTTTGTTTTTCCACTTTTTATGGATGACAAAGGGGGAGAACATACGCCATATATTCAGGGGGAGTAATAGTAATATTATATCTTTTAATTTTTTGTCATCATCAAAAAGGGGGAAAATGTTGGAACTTGGTTTAGTCCATCTTCTATTCCATATGGTTTTGATGTGACAATCAATATATTATTGTTACTAACTCTATCTATACAGATGTGCAGACTTATAGCCAATTCTATTCACATTATGCATATGTTCACTTGATAAGGACTTTCTGCGAAAGAAGCTTCGCTACTCATATTAAGTTCGGCTGACGTATCTTTAGAATGATGTAATTTTATTTTTAGATAGCTTCAGGGCCTTGGCTATAACAAATCATATATCCCTAAGCTCCAAATTACATTATCTTCCAACCTAATTAATCCTTAGTCAAAATTCCCATTTTCATAATTAGTTGACTAGGATTTTTCGTAGTCGACTAAAACTATTTTCTTTGACTTTTGCCCAAAAATTCTGATCCACATCACCATTTTCAAATGGTCAGTTTATGACCGTTTCAAAATTAGTCGACTAAAATTTTTTTGTAGTCGACTAAACCGATATTTTCGACCGTTTCTGTCAGAATTTTCTGGACAGTTTCTAGTTCGTTGTAACTCCCTCCATAACCGACTCTGAACCCTATAAAGGAGGGGTACCCCCTCTCTTTTTATTCACTACTTTTTCCTCTTCTTTGTTTTCATTTGTGGAAATTAAGGCTTTAATTCTCTTGGGAAAAGTTGTTTATTGTTCTCATTTGAAAGAAGAAATTCTGATCTCTTTCTTCATTTGAGAACTAAAGAACTTCAAGGGTGCTTCGCAATTCCACATTAGAAACATTGATGTTCTCATTTTAAACACCATCCGTTGAATTCATTTTGATATTTATCAAGGCTATAGGTGTTTTCTTGTTTCATTATTTCCTTAAAAAAGTTTTGAATCTCTAGTTGTAGAGATTGTACAAAATTTGGGACACTGGAAGTGTCGCCATTTTTGTAAGTTGATGCTTGCGAGGCAAGTGATTATAGTGGATTGAAAATCTCTACGGGGAGTAGAGGACTGGAGTAGGGTCAAAAGGATCCGAACCAGGATACATCTTTGTATTTGCGATTGAATTATTTTCAATACTTGTCATTTAATTTCTGTTCTATCTTTGCAAATTTTAGTAATGTTTTATTTGCAACAAGTTTTTATAATACACTATTCAACCCCCTCTTCTAGTGTATTTGTGAATACATGCGATCCTACAGATGGTACCACACTTCTCTAGGAAATTCGTCAGATGTTCATTCGGATTTTCAGAGTGGTAACCACTGAATGGTCCTGCTGAATAAATTAAATAAGGACGGGCTTTAGCTCAAAATATGTTGCCGGGACTGTGGGACGCCTCATGCTGGAAATCGGGTTGCTAGAAGGCATGACGAAAACCATGAGAGACTTCGGAGGTTCTGGTTCGTTATCCATTCTTTCCTGCAATTTCCTTCTACGTTTCTCCTTATGTAGTCTTCTCAATGTAGCTTCAATTTCGGGGTCGATAGGTACTAAGTTTCCCGATCCGAGGCACCTCCTGGGCATAAGAGAGAAACAAGGACTAAAACAAATGTTCGTGATATGGTTAGTATAAAAAGAATAACAAAAATAAGATAAGAGAACACGGTCTTCTAAACACTCAACTAATGAAAAGTCAACCGGTTGCCTCCTCGACAATGGCGCCAAAAGCTCATTGTGTGCTTTAAATATGTCTGCAAGTGCACGGTGTCGTGTGCAGCGGGTGTCGAACACGAGGAGGCAAGGGTTTGAACAAAGATTAGTATCGTGTTTCGTGTAGCTGCAAGAGTGAGTATGGTGAGTGTAGATGAAAAATAGCTCAAGAAGGTTTGATGAGCGAAGGAGCTAGGGCTAGCATATCACCGCTATTGCAAGGATTTAGGCAATGGATCTAATTTCTCGACACAAAGATTGTAGTCATCGATGAGGACTAGGCCTCAATCCTCATCCCCTCGACGTCTGACCACGGTAAAGGGGATTCGGATGATAGGTTAGATCCCTATCATACCCATGATGGTTAGTCGTGAGCTACAATATTGGTAATTCTAGTGAATGTGCCCAATTGGTCGTCGGCGCCGGGCAATCCTCCATTAGGGGCGTCAAATCCAAACCCCAAGAGGTAGTTGACGATTTGGATTGTATAGCATCCTAATGGAGTGGATTGAATGAGGCTCAATATCCAAACTGTAATTGGATTACAATCGACATTTGGGTTGATATTTGGGGTGATCCGTTGCGATCAATCCTTACAATAGGGTTCTACATGGCCCTAGCTTAATGGACTATTCACTATTCATGGCTAAAACTAGTGGAATCAATGGAATGGAGTTCATAGCTAAGCAAGTTATAAAATGGGCAAATAGATTACAACCAATCATGAGCAAGCATAATGCGAGAATAGAGAAAAAAAGATTTACTAAACCAGATTAAAGGGCAAGAGTTCTTACAATGAAGGTAGCAAAATTACAAGCAGAAAAACCAAGAAAATCGCCCAAAACGCTAATGCCAAAGTTCTGTAATCAAAGATAGCATGTTTTAGTTCGTTACAAACATTCCTTATATAGAAAACACTATGCATGATTGTGCCGCTAGTCAGCACGGCCGTGACGAAGCATAAACCCTAGTATAACGCCATCATCGGCTCGCACGACCGTGCCGCTAATTGGCACGGCCGTGCCATCCAAAATCTGTCCAACTGCCCCCAATTAAACACGGACGTGCAAGCTCGTCAGTGCATCCTTTTTTATTCTGTTGCGCATGGCCGTGCCGACCTTCTGCAGCTCTTTCTTGACAGTTGGTGCACTGACACGGCCGGGCAAATTCATGCACGGCCATGCAAAGCCTTCTCTTCTCCCGATCAACCTTTAGGGTATGGCTAAGTCCTCGCTGCTCTTCGCTCTTTCTCCATCGGCGGCAATGCCGCCAAAAATGCATCGTTTTCAGATCGATTACCTGTAACACATGAGACAAACACCCAAAGCATGAAAGTGTAAAAGAAAACAAAAAGGCAGGGAAAATAAAGGCGATGGTGGAAAATAAACTAAGAAGAACCTATGAAAAAGGTGCAAATAATGGTAGAAAATATGTACAACAGTTTTTCTTATAGTTTTCATCCTTTTTCATTTGTAATTAGTTCTAGGAGTAGGATTAGATTTAGATTAGGTTTTTATGCATTCCTCTCTTTGGTGCAAGCTTGTAATCTCCATATCTTTGTATTACAACCCATTGAGCTAAGTATGTCTTTCTCTTTTCTGTTATTATATGTTCGTTTATTGCTCTTGTGATTATTTTGGTGTTTCCCTATATGTTTAGAGAGTATATTTCATTCTAGGGTTTGGTAGATCTCTATTTGGGGGATGAACTTGGACTGATTGAATTATTTAACTATTGAATCATCAATTTAGGGTTATGCTAGTGAAGTTTATTATCAACTTAGATTGGTTCCCCTAAATTGGTCGCTAACTAGAATTAGGATTAATCTACGGTTTCCAACCCCTATGTTGATTTATACTGATTATGTCAACAACAGAAGTTGGGCATAATTTAGAGCCCTCCAAGCATTGATTAAAGTTCCGACCACAAGAATGGTGTGAACGATGGTTGGGGAATATTGTCGAGCATCATGCACTCGTTGTGTGGTGATGACCAACAAGAGTTGGCTTGGTCACATGATGGGTAGTTATGTCATAGCATCACGAAAGTGTGGGTAGGTGATAACATGAGGGATGATCCTATCATAGCATCATGAGAATGGGGGATATGTGACACCCTTAGGTTAGGCAACGTCACCCAAGTGAACTGCGCCTAGATGATTCGGGTTCAATATTACATATTTAACCCCCCATTTAGCCCTATTTTGTGCTCATGTGATGCTATATTGTTCTCTAATACACACGTATTTTGTACACAATTATTTACTAGAGAAAACACTCAATTTGAGCACAAAAAAGAAATTAACTGAGTATTTCTGCACTTTTTATATTTTTCCTAGCTTGGTCTCGATCTCACGATTCCAACGACTATTTATTTGTATTTTCTGAGATCTGTGCTAATTACTGTGTATTTTTGAATGCAGAATACCATTTAATTGGGGAAATACGCAAATAAATACGAATATACGGTCACAGACCAATGACGGAGTGACACGTGTCGCAATCCCACGCAATCCCGCCTGAAATCAACGGTTGGGATCTTCCCGAACCAATCTCCGAGCGGCGTAAAAAGCGGGCGACGTGGCGACGTTTTGGGCGTCAGATCGAGATCCTACGGTCTACCTTCACCCCGATCTGAGTTCGAGCAATGCTAAATTACACGGCGACGTGGCGTCATTTACACCGTCGGATGCATATCCAACGGCCAGGAGCAGCTCTCAGCATTGCGGCGACGCGACGAACGAAGAGCCGTTGGATGATGATCCAACGGCGGATATTTTCTCCTACGCGTATCTCAGCGGAGCGGAGCGGGGGATATCGTAGCCGTTCGATCTCTTGATCAGACGGTCCACGATTGATCCCGAGGCGAAACGGAGATTGTAAGCGGATGCGGGCGCGCTCGAAGATCAAACCCGCTAAGTCTGCCACGCGTCGCTCCCACGTCCGATCCCGCATGGATCGGACGGTTGAGAATTGCTCCGACGATGGATTGCGGGTTTTGATTCCAATTGAAGCGGGTTTCGACCCGATAAGCACAGTAAACCCGCAATGCCATTATATAAGCGTATTCTAGGGGTTTTGAGCGTATTCTGTTCGTATTGGAGGCTCTAGGAGCCGTATTTCCCCTCTGTAAAATTCTGTAAAATTCCAGAGGCTGTTCTTAGTATTTGCAGAGAGTTTTGAGGCTTAACTTGGAGATTTGGTGATATAATTCTAAACTTCTACCCCGTATTTGATGCTTTTCTAGTGTATTTGGCTATTAGATTGATGTATTTTGCTATGAACTTTGATTTTTCTTGCATTATGAGTAGCTAAAACTTATTTGTGCATGGTATGGTGTAGTTAGGAGATGTGATTTGTGTTAGTTTGGTTGAATATTTGTTGTGCTTAATCGTTAACGTTGCTAAAGTTGTGAACTTTGATATTAAATCGTCTTTTTCATCTTCCAAAAGAAGTGATTGAGTTGATGATTTCCCCAAAAGGGTGAGCTTTGATCTCTCCAAAAGAGAGTGTCATACCGTAGTTGTAAGATTATAATTTTAGCGACGATTTTATTCACATTGTGCTTTAACCCCCAAAAGGGCATCTTCCGATGAATTGCTCCTAAAAGGAGAATTCATTGAGTTATATTGGGTATTTTCCGGTGAATTGCTCTCAAAAAGAGAATTCATCGTGTTATATCCGTCAACCAAGTTAATACAAATTATTGATCCTAACGAACCCATACCATGTGCATACTTTTCGTCGATACTTTCATACACGAATTTTCTTTGTTCGTATTGTTCGCACATCACCATCACGCACTTTCACACCATCATCACCATCATCATTGAAGTGGTTAGTTTCTTTTCGTCGGATTTCTATTTGATTTGAGCTGTGGTTGCAACAGATTTCCTCCCGAGGATTCGACATCTGGACTCCCAGATTATATTACTTGTACGGATTCTTACGCTTGAGAGAAGCACTATTTTGGGCCTACCAAGTTTTTGGCGCCGTTGCCGGGGAGGAATGGTTTGTTACCACAGTTTATTTCATTTAGAGGACCTCCGGTGAGATCTTTCCACTTTACTGTATATAAATTTTTGTTTAATTTTATTGTACATAAACTTTTATTTTTTAAAATGGAGTACATGAATTTCTATTGCACAAACAATCTGTATGATGCAGAGTACACTAATGCACACAAACATAGGATGGAGAAGCTCAAGATCGTTAATTTTAATCAAACTGAATGTGAAACTTTTTTTCAGACCTAGAGGAGGTTCACAGACCTAATATCGAGCTATCAGCAGCATGTGTACACAAATGAAGAGCTTATGGAGTCCTTCCTAGATGGACTACGACCAGAGCTGCAGGAATTTTTGGGAGTCATGACGCCGACAGAGGCGTGGCAATACATGGAGTCTCTGCAAGAAAATGAAGAAACCAAGGAAGAGACTTCAGAGTGCGATTCAATGGAGCCTTCATGCCTTGATCAAGGGGAGCAAAGCGTAGACGTACCTTTGCAATCCTTGAAAGAGGACGTTTACTTGACTATTCAGACACAGGAGGCCACATCCCATCAATTCCAAGAGAATTTCCTTGCTCGGAGTCGACAGATTCAGAAATCCTTTGAAAATCTTACTCTGGTTGCCACTTGCTTAGAAGAAAGTAATGCTTTTGAAACTCAATTTCAAGAATCTAATACGAGTTTATCTTCTATTGCAGGTAAATCGAGCAAGCCATGTCATGTTGAGGACACAAATGAAAATATCTACATGGCAGAAAGTGTGTGCAAAAGAGAGGACGAGCTAGCAATTTTGGATGAACGAGAGGAGGAGACAGCTAGGGACACGGGTTTTGAGATTATCGCCATGGAGTCAGAACCATGCCCTCCTCCAGTTTTGTCCCAAAATCATTTACCCCTCTCCCCATTGATCGAGCATCATACCGAGAGTAGTGCATATCTTTCAGGGAGTAGTCATCAACTTGATTTAATTTATTTCAACTATTTTGATGACTACATTTGGAATATTTTTATCAAGAAGAATCTTAGACTAAAATGGATTGACGTGACTCATCTCTTGCAGGATACAGGTGAACATCTTATAGAGATGCTGGGGGTTACGTTGCTGGGATCCAGTTTAGTCATTGGAGGAAAATTACTCGCCGAGGAGCGCAAGGAGCAAATTGAACAACTTCCTCCACAATTAAAGATTCGGGATCCGCCATTTGATCACGGTGTGTTCTTTCCATGATTCCCTCTTCCTAACATTGAGGACAATGTCTATTTTAAGTTGGGGGAGGGTATAACTTTTAGGATTTTTCTTTTTTCTTTTTTCTTTTTTCTTTTTCTTTTTTTCTTGTTCTTTTAGGATTTTATTTTTTAGTTCCCTTTTTGCATTGAAAAAAAAATTGAGTTAAGATATATCACCAAAATCTATTTTACCTAGAAATGACCCTCATGTGATGAAATTTCACGAAATATACTCACAACCGTACACATATGATTTATTTTCCTCCACCACTATTGTTAAATATTTCAGTCTCATTTTACATGAATTTGAGTGCTTGTGGTGAATTTCTTTTGATACATCTCAATGGCAAAATTAATTGACGACTTAATGAATCTAGAAATTATGGATTAGCAAGTAGTATGCTTTCATTGGAACACACCAAAAGTTCATGCAACAATAATTCATGAAATAACTGGAGCATTGCTTTTTATCTCGTATTCATTGCTATTTGCATGCTTGGTATGATTTTGGGTAGAAAAATGTACATCGTCTTTTGAAATGATTAAGATAACCCATTCTTATGAAAGATTAAAGAAAAGGAAGCTATCTTGCTAAGTTGTTCATGCACACACAAAAGAGGCAAAAATGAGATGAATGAAGAAAAAAAGAAATGAATAAATGTATTACCAAAGAAATAACTTGGTTGGCTCAGTAGTACAGTCCGAGGGGTCCTTCTTGGCCTAATGCCCTATTATCGTCTGATTTGGGAGCCATTGACCGGAACCTCAATTATTTGATGGAGCGATCCAAGTTATACATTTTTCTGCGAATGTTGCTTGATGAACGTTACGCGGAACTATTAAATAAGCGAAAGAAAATAGAGAATAAGTGTGCATAATTAGCAAGGCAAGAGAATTTCCAAGGTAAAGAAAACACAAGATATGGTGTGATCTCTTATGAATGAAGATTGACGTGTGTATGCTTTGATACCATTTTATTTTTGATGCTTGCTTTGCATGAAACATCTACGCTCCAAGTTAGAACATTTGATTGAACGGTGTGAGCCATTGATTTTGTACACTATGAGCTATGAAGTAATGAATAGTAAAGTTAAGCCTATTTTATAACCATTTGAGATACTTGATCTTCATTTTTAGACCCACAAGCACCATTATTTTTAAGATTGAAATATTGCCATTAGTGTGTGGTTAACTTCTTTTGTCGTAGTAGTATGGTGGTGAGTGATTTGAGATCTGATAAGGTGATCTAGGTGCATATTTGATATTATATTTCGCTCTTTTTGCTAGAGACTAGCAAATCGCTAGTTGGGGGGTGTGATTCGGGTTCAATATTACATATTTAACCCCCCATTTAGCCCTATTTTGTGCTTATGTGATGCTATATTGTTCTCTAATACACACGTATTTTGTACACAATTATGTACTAGAGAAAACACTCAATTTGAGCACAAAACAGCAATTAACTGAGTATTTCTGCACTTTTTATATTTTTCCTAGCTTGGTCTCGATCTTACGATTCCAACGACTATTTATTTGTATTTTTCTGAGATCTGTGCTAATTACTGTGTATTTTTGAATGCAGAATACCATTTAATTTGGAAAATACGCAAATAAATACATACGAATATACGGTCACGGACCAATGACGGAGTGACACGTGTCACAATTCCACGCAATCCCACCTGAAATCAACGGTTTGGATCTTCCCGAACCAATCTCCGAGCGGCGTAAAAAGCGGGCGACGTGGCGACGTTTTGGGCGTCAGATCGAGATCCTACAGTCTACCTTCACCCCGATCTGGGTTCGAGCAGCGCTAAATTACACGGTGACGTGGCGTTATTTACTCCGTCGGATGCATATCCAACGGCCAGGAGCAGCTCTCAGCATTGCGGCTACGCGGCGAACGAAGAGCCGCTGGATGATGATCCAACGGCGGATATTTTCTCCTACACGTATCTCAGCGGAGCGGAGCGGGGGAGATCGCAGCCATTCAATCTCTTGATCGGATGGTCCACGATTGATCCCGAGGCGAAACGGAGATTGTAAGCGGATGCGGGCGCGCTCGAAGATCAAATCCGCTAAGTCTGCCACGCGTCGCTCCCACGTCCGATCCCGCATGGATCGGATGGCTAAGAATTGCTCCCACGATGGATTGCGGGTTTTGATTCGAATTGAAGCGGGTTTCGACCCGATAAGCACAGTAACCCCGCAATGCCATTATATAAGCGTATTCTAGGGGTTTTGAGCGTATTCTGGGTGTATTGGAGGCTCTAGGTGCCGTATTTCCCCTCTGTAAAATTCTGTAAAATTCCAGAGGCTGTTCTTAGTATTTCCAGAGAGTTTTGAGGCTTAACTTGGAGATTTGGTGATATAATTCTAAACTTCTACCCCGTATTTGATGCTTTTCTAGTGTATTTGGCTATTAGATTGATGTATTTTGCTATGAACTTTGATTTTTCTTGCATTATGAGTAGCTAAAACTTATTTGTGCATGGTATGGTGTAGTTAGGAGATGTGATTTGTGTTAGTTTGGTTGAATATTCGTTGTGCTTAATCGTTAACGTCGCTAAAGTTGTGAACTTTGATATTAAATCGTCTTTTTCATCTTCCAAAAGAAGTGATTGAGTTGATGATTGCCCCAAAAGGGTGAGCTTTGATCTCTCCAAAAGAGAGTGTCATACCGTAGTTGTAAGATTATAATTTTAGCGACGATTTTATTCACATTGTGCTTTAACCCCCCAAAAGGGCATCTTCCGATGAATTGCTCCCAAAAGGAGAATTCATTGAGTTATATTGGGTATTTTCCGGTGAATTGCTCTCAAAAAGAGAATTCATCGTGTTATATCCGTTAACCAAGTTAATACGAATTATTGATCCTAACGAACCCATACCATGTGCATACTTTTCGTCGATACTTTCATACACGACTTTTCTTTGTTCGTATTGTTCGCACATCACCATCACGCACTTTCACACCATCATCACCATCATCATTGAAGTGGTTAGTTTCTTTTCGTCGGATTTCTATTTGATTTGAGCTGTGGTTGCAACAGATTTCCTCCCGAGGATTCGACATCTGGACTCCCAGATTATATTACTTGTACGGACTCTTGCGCTTGAGAGAAACACTATTTTGGGCCTACCACTAGACGCGATCAAAATTAAAAAGAGATGAATCTGTGTCCGGTGCAAAGGCAAAATTAAGATCAGGGATGGGAGGCCAGCTAAAGAAGGCTCAGATCATGTTATAGGCCACCTCTACTTCATGATCCAAAATCGTAAATGAAATACACGGAGGAGTTCTAAAAATAGAACTCAACGCCTCCATGGTGAGACGAACGTAAGTGTTCACCCTCACCGATAAGAAATCCCCTCTAACATATGGCTTTTTAGAGCAAAAGCATACCCTCATTCAACCCTAATCTCTCTAGGGTGGGGATATCGGCAAACATAGTAGGGATGCTAGGGCACCTTGATATGGTCTCAAACTTATGACGATGTGTGTCATCCTTAAATAAAATGACATATGTCTTTAAAGCGCCCTGAGGGGGTTGGGGTGGAGGTGTGGGCTCATGTGTGGGTAGGGGTGGGAGTGGGAGTGGGGGTGGAGATGGTGTGTGCTCTAGCGGGGGTTGGAGATGGCATGCATGCACGTGCCCGTCGAAAGAAGAATAACCAGGATCACCGGTCCTTTGCTTCTTCGTCGGGGGGTTCCGACCCCGTGTTCTAGGCGACATGGTTAAAATGATGCGAATGAAAGAGAATCACGAAATAAAGTACGTGAAAATGATGTGCTTGAGTAAAGGAGCTAGTGTACCAAGCTATTTCACGAAGCAAAGCGATCATTCAGAAGCGATGACCTCATGCGGTGCCTAGAAAGCAAATCCTCCCCCTAAGCTTATTTGAAGAAAATCTCCAAAGCTCAAAATGATGTCCGCTAGATCAATTAGCCTGCAAAACAAAAATAAATAAGGAGATTAGGTGCAAATTTTTAGATTAATTGAAGATTAGGGTTGAAATTAAGGATAATGGGGAGTTTGTGCTTGAGAGAGAGAGAGAGAGAGAGAGAGAGAGAGAGAGAGAGAGAGAGAGATGGAGATGGAGAGGTGGACTCGACCCCGTGAAGGGGTGTTGGTGGGAAGGAAGAGGGGAGTCAGCGACTGTGCTATCGTCAGTGGTTGAGCAGGATCGAGAGTGGTTTGAGGGGAGCTTGTTCAAGTATAAAATGAGAGTGTTTTGAGGGAATGAGAGAAAGGGGAAAAGGAGTTAGGGTTTTAAAGGGGCTCTGGTCGAGTTAAACAACTCGACCGAGTCGCAAATGATTAAATGTGGGCTCATCTCATTTTAAGTGGTCGCTCGGTCGTGTGACCTAAGTGAATCGGCCGAGTAAAAATTGAAACAAAGTGGCGTTTTTGGGTGTTCTACAGACTCTAGCACTCAGACCGAGTGGCTTGCTCACTTGGCCGAGTACAAATTCTGGCAGAGCATTATTTTTACTTCCTCTGTAGACTCATCGACTCGGACCGAGTAGCATTGCCTTCATCAATTACATGCATAAAAACTTAAGCTTCAGAAATTTTTATAATTTTATAATTTAAAAATTTTAATTGCATTTAAAATGTTTTTGTATTGATTTTTTGGATAAAATGGAAGTAATGAAAGGAAATAAGAATGAACAATGGAATGAACTCGGGTTGCCTCCTGAGAAGCGCTTGTTTAAGGGCGTAAGCTCGATCCCTTTCAATTCTTCATTGTTTCTTCAAGATGTTTGGCGTGAAGGAGATGTGCTCATCATGCTTCCCAATTAGGCCATGAGGTGTAAGTTGGCCTATATCTTCCAGCGGACCTTCAGCTGTCTCATCATCCTTGTCTGTCTTTGAATGGCGCTCCAAATAAGCCTTGTTGATGTGCTTAAGATCTTGACGACCTCAGGGTCGTTATCATCTCCGGCTTCTGGATCTCATTGGGAATGCGATGCGTCAGGTGGTTCTTCATACAATACCTTCAAGTAAGCAGTCAACGCCCTATTATAGACGATGTCATCGTTGTCGTCCATGTCTTACATTATGGGGTCCTTCAATACCTCCTCGTTGGTGAAGTCATCAACAATTTCCTCTTCTTGCAGCTTCAAGTAGCTTGCATCGTCATTGGGGAAGCGTTCTTTCATTGGCTTATGCAAGTGGAACTGCACTTCGATATTACCAACATTCATGAAAGTGTCCTTTGTCGGACATCAATAAGGACTCTGGCCATAGCCATAAAAGGACGTCCTAGAATCAATTGAGAGCTTCCTTCTTCAGACATGTCCATAATAATGAAATCAACCGCACACTGATTCCTCCCGATACTTGCAAAATGACGTCTCGAGCAATACCTATCGTGTAGGTGACAGATTGATCCGCAAACTAAATCCTCATCGTCGTGGGCTCTAATTCCGTCCTGGTATTTAGCATCTTGAAGATAGAAAGTGGCATTAAGCTAATGCTCACCCCCAAATCTACCAACGCTCTCTTAATATGGGTGCCTTTAATGGAGCACGACACCGTGAAACTACCGAGATCGAAATCTTCTTGGAAATTGTGTTCTTGAGAACCGAGGTGCAATCATCTGCAAGCATAAAAAATTCATGTTTTCTCCTTTTCGCTATCAAATCCTTCAAGAATTTTGCATACATTGGGATTTTCATCAATGCATCCATAAAAGGGATGTTCAAGTGAACACCCTTTAGAATCTATATGAACTCAGCATACTTCTTCTCGAGCTTTGCCATAGCAAACCTCTGGGGGTATGGGACTGGAGGACGGCTTCCTTTGTTTTTCTCCTTATCCATTGCCTTATATGTCTGAATTGATTTTTTCCAAGGAAGGCAGTGTGTCAACATGGATTATAGCAATAGGAGTGGCCAAAGAAATTGGTGATGTTTTCTTTCCCACATCACCATGTGGCTCCTCAGTTTTCTTCTCTTCACTCACCAACATAATCGGCTCCAAAGCTATGTGACTCTTTTCATCAATGACTCCTGAGGGTTGTGGATCCACTAGCTTTGGAACTGGTACCATAACTGCTTCAGTCGTTTTTCCTACTCTTGTTGTAACTGTTACCACAACTTTAATGTGCCCTTTTGGATTGGGCTCAGCTTGAGCCGAAAGCTTTCCTTGAGCCTTAGTGAGTTGGCTCACTTGGGCCGTCAATTGGTATACGATGATTGCGAGCTTCTTTTGACTAGCCAACAACTCCGTGTTTTGTATAGCAATGTCTGTATTTTTCTTAGCTTGGGCATTGATAAAATCTTCCAATGCCTCCCTTCAATGTTCAGTTTGGGTGCCATCTGTTGTTGATAAGATTGTTGATACGACATTTAATATGGTAAACGGTTGTTGTAGCCTGGCGGTTGATAAGGCCCAGCTGGCCTAAATCCTTGCTGCTACTATAGAGGAGGTGCTTGTGGTTGAGGTGGAGGTTACTGTGGCTACTTGGAGTATTTTATGGTCTTGACCTGTATATGTACTTGCGAATAAATATCTTTTGATGATCTCTCTAGTGTGACACATGAAGCCTATTAAAACGGAATGTGTAGAGTAGTGTTTAGTATGCTTTCGTTGGATACACACCAAGATTCATGCATCGCTAGTATATCTGAAGCCATGATATTGCTTCTTGTTCGTAATTCTTGATGCATGCTTGATTTGAAAATTTTACTGCTTGACTTCATTGCTTAGTGATAGGATTATGAATACACATGCTAATAATTGATTTTAGTTGATGTATTATCTTACTGAACCATTTGTGCACACTTTTTAGTGAACCGGGTGTTATATTAATTCCTTCTCCACATATATCTTATATTCTCATGTCAATTGATTTTCCTTTCCAATGCTATTTTTATCACATCCATTCCCAAAAATTCCATACAATTGCAAAGTTTGCTCCAAAAAGATCAAAAAGCCAAAAAGTAGCCAAAAATCAAAAATTCAATTCCTACTGCTCCTACAAAAAATCAAATAGAAGAAAAAAATGTTTCAAAAATCAAAGAAAAGTTCAAATTTCATCTCTTGGAGCCAATATTTCTACGGTTGGAAAACCAAAACAAAAATTCCTATTCCACAAAATTCCTTTGATGTGATACATGAATTCAAGCTTGGGAAAAAAAATCTTTTGACTAAATGAGTGAGCATGACATTAGAGTGGAGTTGTGTACGAATGGGAAATTTGATAATCCTGAAACTTAACGAAACTATTGAGTTATGTGGATTTCCTATGATTTGACATGAGTATGTGCATGTCTTGATTTTTATGCTATTCCATATTGCATGCTTGTTGTGGATTTTCTATGATGCAGTCGTAGCTTGTGATTGAGAAGTGTCTTGCCAATGTTATGTATATTCGATGCCATGAAACATAAGATGCAGATTTAGGCCAAGTGTATGAACTCTAGAGAGATCCATTTTATTCAATCCTAAATCAAGTACTTCGTTTTAATTTTTTTGTAGGTGGAGGTTGTTGTGGCCTCGGTTGAGTAGGTGGCTGCATAGCTCCATTTGGGTTACTATAGTAGAACCTCGGATGTGTTTTCCAAGCCTGGCCTTGGGTTGCTCCTTTCATCAAAAATGTAGTTGATTTGTGTCACGCCTCACTTCCCAAGTATGGAAGGCGGAACGTGAGGAGGTCCGCTCAGACGTGGGCTCTGAAGTTGCAGTCTGATAAGCGTCTGTAAAAAACGAATAGCAGGTCCTTGCATTGCGACGAAACAACAACAACAACAATAAGGCAGACATAAAAGAAACATCCACCAACTATATCCAGAAATTATTCCAACATCTCAGAAAGTCACAAAAGTACAAGTCTGAATAAAAAGGCCTAAAGCATGGCCGAAACAAAAGATAAGAGAGTCAGGTGCTACGCACCGAACCTAACTGTAACGACTAAAAAGGTAACAACAACTAAAAGAGAATCACCAGCTGGGACTAAGGGTAGGACCGAAATCCTCAAACTGAACGTCGACAACCTGTCGTCCTCTGCAACTAAATCAGGCTCAAAACCTGACATGTGACACCCAAAGAGAAAAGGGCACATGTCAACAAAAGTCTCCCAAAAGAAAACGGAGAACTTTTGTGCAAGGATACAAATAATAGAAAGGCGACTAGCAGTTCTAATATAATGAAATGACATGACATTAAAGAATGCAACAATTTAAATGACATGATGAACATGCATGCACGTCGTAGCAGAAGCTACGAAAAACACTATTTCACGAGTCACGAACATTATCATTTCACATTGTGCACAGGGTTTACACCTTTTGGCTGAAGTGGCTGTACAGGCACACTTCTATGCTCAAGTGATCCCTTAACCCTATCCCTCCACGTGTATCGATCGTTGGTTTCCCAACAACACTGTGCTCGCTTTTGGATCACGAGCCAGGAAGTGTTTTTCAATATGGCATAGGATTATACCCGTAAAAGCAGGTGCCTAGCCTCAATAGTAACAATAGTTGTAGCATGTGCTACGTAATCACGATGAAACGTTTGATGCATGCCATGACATGGCATTAAGTAGTTAAAGTGCGTACCGTTAATCGAAATTAAACATGACATGGCATCATGAATGAAAGCATGTGAAAAGTGTCGGATCTAGCTTCGTTGTCAAGATAGATCAAGTAGGGTGTCGGATCAAGTTTCGTTGTCCAATTAGATCAAATATGGTCGTCTAGGTGACTATCATTTCACCGCCTAGTCTCTTTTACGCAATTTTACAAAATGGCCTAGAACATGGCCTAAACAATTACTGGCAAGTATCACTTGCTTGAAAACAACCAAGTCGCAATCATGTTCAATCATGTCCGAGTTGACCTATATGTTCAGAACGCAGTCCAGCCTACAGTCCCAATTATTAATCTTGATTAGTGAGTTACAAAACGATTAGAAGCTACGACTTTTAGGTTGATTAACATGCGAGGTGGGGATTCCTACGGAGAGGGACTTACCTCAACACGATGTGAGAGCTACTCTGACATCGGGTAGAGACGTCAGGGGTTGGATTTTGGTAGCGTGAACGGTACAGAACGACGGTTTCTCTGTGATAAAACACGTGTACGAATAAGTACGTAACGACGGAACTAGAATTATTAGACCACCTAAAAACGTCTAATGATCCAATTTTACTTAAGTTCTCTATCCTAAGATGGGTTCACATCAATATTAATGATCGTTAAGTTACTAACATGTTAACTACGCTAAATTGCTAGTACAAAAATGTACAACAATTTTATCGAAACAACCTAGACTAACATGTTAACTAGAAGTTGTAAACAAGATGTCTACCCTATAGATAGCATGCTAACATCATTATTAAGTCCGATCAACAACTATTAGCGGTTCAAAATCTATTAGTAAATGATATAAGCGTGGTCTAAGTGAGCGTTACTAACCGTATTGAAGAGACGTTCCCACGAAGCTACCAGGGGATCGTCGCGAATTGTCTACGGCTATAGGGACGTCGCTGCGCTGACAGCGGCTAGGGGTTGCTACATAACGGCATGTGGGAGGGTCGACAACAACCCGAAGGGCAAGCGCACGTTGTAGCTGCACGAAGGAACGTCACTGCCGCGCCAGGGAACTAGCTGACACTATCGTGACAGTGTCGAAGAGGACCGCTGCCGGTGTCCTACGCCTGGCGGTGCTGCCGTGCGGCCTTGGGCGGTTGCTGCTGCATGACTGGGCAGAGCACAGGCCAGCAGCCAGCAGCAGCACAAGGGGGTCCGGTCGCTAAGGGGAGAAGTGCGACGAGCGGGGGTTGACGAGGTTGTCGGCGCCGGAAAAAGTCATTGGGGCGACAGCTGCTCGAAGAGCAGCGGACAGCCGCTGTCAATGGCGCCTAGGCACTACTGTCGGACGCCTGGAGAGGGGCCCGACGATGCTGTAGGCAGTCTCTGGCGGACTTTGGTCGAAGGGAGGGTCGTTGAGAGGGGCTGTGAATGGGTTAGGTCAGAGAGATATTGCGTGGGAGGGCTGCTCGACAATGGTGACGACGCAAAGAGGGTTTCACGCGAGATGAAACAAGCCCTAGGGTTGCTCGGGCTTAAATGGGCTTGGGTTGGCTATATAGGATTTGTTTTGGGGTGCACTCAAGGGGTTAGAAGAGATTGGAAAGAAAATATTGGTGGAAATAGAGCTGTGACTAGCAAAAATCAGATTTTTCTTGTTTGATACGTAAGGATGAGATTCCCATGCTAAATAGCTTGGGATTTGGGTAGTTTGTGGGCAAATGGGAGAGAGTGTGTTTGAGAGGGTAGGGTACAGTTAAGGGAAAATGAGGATGAGCCTAACTTAGGAAATAATCATGTGAAAACTTAGGCTTAATCATTGATTAATGAGGAAATTAGTGTAAAGGCGGGTCAAATGGAGCTCGATAATTATGAGAAAAATACCGAGGTGTCCGTGTCGACAAGAGAAATGAAACTAAGAAGATTGATCACGGCTAGGGCGACGAGAAACGGAACTAAAAAATAAAAAGGTCTCACGACAAAAGTGAAAACTACGACGCCTCTACAAATAAAGTTAATTTGTGGAAGAACGACCCGCGAAATGACGTTCCAAAATAATTCCACAAATAAGTACTCTTCCAAAGGGTCACAACGGCATATCACATCTTAGGGTTCGGATACAAGAAGGGCTCAAAATAAATACGTGTACGAACAATGGTACGCGCATGAAAAACGTACGATCGAAAACCGACCGTGACAATTTGCTCCACCGGTACATCCGTTCCATCATATGAACCTTCATTAGGAATGTACCCTTGCTCAACATAATCATCCCATGCGGCGCAAACTGGAGGCTTGGAAGATGATAGCACTCTACTTTTGTTCAATCCGAGCAACTTGCTTTGAGAGATAATCAAATTGTCCGTCATAATTTGTAGCTTGCTTCAGATCGGAGTGACTTCCACCGGTACTCTTAGATGATGTTGAGTGATCATCGCTCCATTGTTGGTTGTTAGAGGCCATTTATTCCAATAACGATGTGGCCTCCTCCGGAAGCGTAGCCAAAATTGCTCCATTAGCGGAAGCAGTGATGATCATCTTCGTCTCTGACATCAACCCATTGTAGAATCTTTGGATGAGGTCCCAACCTTGGACTCCGTGGTGTCGGCATTGGTGTTGCAAGTCCTTGAAGTACACACATGCTTCATATAAAGATTCCTGCAGGAGTTGCTTGAAAGAGACAATGGCACTCCTAATCCTCACCGTTTGGACGGTGGAAAATATTAGTTGACGAATGCTTGGGGTCGCTACTCCCAAGTTGTAAAAGTGCTTATAGGATGTCAAGTGGCCAACGGGGCGGGCTGGCCTGGCCCGTTGCCCGCCTGGCTTCACCGGGCCCCGGCCCGGCCCGACCCGTGGGGGGGGGGGGGGTGGAAACGCCCCCAAGCCTGGCCCGCGGCCTACGGCCCGGTGGGCCGTTGGCCAAGCGGGCCGGCCCAAAAAAAATTATTTTTTAAAAAATAAAAAAATCTAAAAAATCTAAAAAATCTGAAATTTTTTTATTGAGTACATACAATTAAAAAATGTTCTAAATAAGAAAAAACAAGTTAAGAAGTATGTAAGATTTTTAAAAAATTTATAAGACATATATAAAAATATTTAAAAAGGTTAAGAATTTTATAATTTGAAGTATATTTAATATAACATTATCAAAAAGTCAAAATGAAAAATTTGATGTATACAATTTTTAAAAAATGTTCAGAATTGAAGTATATTTCTAATTAAATCTATATTAATGAAAAAAAGATATTTAGCCAAAATTCACGAAGGTCCCGGGTTGAACCTTTAAATTTCATTAATTATTTTTTTTGAGGGGGGGACTTACACTGGCCAGCCTTACCCCTCATACAGTGGCCATAACATAGGACTTCTAAATGCTATTACAAGTTAGAAAATAACAATACAAGAAAAAAAGAAAATCATTCAACTTCTGTATCTTCTTCCTCAAAGTCTTCTGAAAGGTCTTGTTAATCTTGCGAACGGTTTTCAGCATGAAACCAATCCTTTGCACATACCGCTGCTTCAACTATATCTTCTTTAAGCCTTGATCTCATGTCACTAAGAACCCAGCCACTTGCACTAAAAGAAGACTCAGACACAACAATAGAAATATGGACTGATAACAGATTACAAGCCATAATGGTCAGAATTGGAAAACTATGTTCATACATTTTCCACCATGCCAAAAATGTCAAAATTTTCATCATCCAATTCAGACTTAGTAAAAGGAAAAGTAATTTCTAAATACTTGGTCAACTCAGTAGACGAACTTTCTGTAGCTCCGGTTTTTTGTTTTTTCTTCCCCCATAATATGTCGGAGTTTGCATGTAATATTAGAACTAGCAGGAACATAAGAAGTGTGTGATGAACTACTATATATAGGCTTATACGACGCAAAAAGGACTCTTAAGCTAGTTTTAAAATTCATTATATGATCATCAACTTCAAATATCATGTTTTCGTAAAAGGTTTCTACTAACCTAACTACTAATTCCTCTTTAAACCTTGGATCAAAAACCTTAGATAAGGAATAAATCAAAGGAACAGGCTTCCAATATTTTGCTAATTTAATATCCATTTCTTCTATCATAGGTTGAAGACCAAGGGTGGTGGTCATAGTGTCTCTATACCTCGTTAAAGTGTCTGAAATGATAACTAATTGAGCAAGGCCTAAAATGGATGTTGAGTAATACACACCGGAGAATTTGTTTATAGAAACATAAAAACCCTCAAAAATTTCACAAAGCTGCTCAATCGTTTTCCACTCAAACTCAATAATGTTGAAATCAGGGTCATATGGAATGTGCGTACTAACAAAATAACTAAGCTGAATCTTTGTTTTAAGCATGCAATGCATCATAAGATACGTTGAATTCCACCTATGTGGAACACGAAGTTTAAACTTTCGGTAAGGAAGTTGGTTATTTCTACATAGTTCTTTGTACAAATTTCTCTTTTTAGTAGAAGACTGTATGTATAACAAAAAGTTCCTACCTTTTTCTAACCAAGCAGTAGCATATTTTAGCACATCCAGTACTATCAAATTCAAGATGTGACAAGCACATCAGTGATGAAATAAAATACCATCAAGATTAGTGTTCGGTTGTCTTCTTAAAAATGTTATTGCATTTGTATTATTAGATGAATCATCAAGATTAGTGTTCGGTTGTCTTCTTAAAAATGTTATTGCATTTGTATTATTAGATGAATCATCAAGTGAAAAGGAAATGATTTTTTCAGATATATCATACTCGTGAATAATAGTCATAATCATATTAGAAATAACAGCACCGGTATGACCATATTCTAACAATTTAAAACTGATAATCATCTTGTTCTAACGTAGTCGTGGTCTACGTAATGTGACGTAACACATAAATAGGATAACCCACATTTTGTTGTCTATACGTCGGATGTTAAAGCTATACTAGATGATAAGGCTGCAAAAGTTTGTATAATTTTAGCTTTGCCAGCTTGAAAGCTGCCATAACATCTCTTCTAAGAGTGTTTCTAGGCACTCTTCTAAATGCAGGGTTCAGTGCTAATTGGTTAAATCGTTCTAATGAGCGGCTTTCCTCATAACTAAAGGGTAATTCTTGGCATATAACTAGTCTAGCCATCTCCTTTCGCATTGTATCAGAAGAATATGATAAAGTAAATAGAGAGCTAGATGTAGCTGTTAAGTTTAAAGTTGTCTATTTAGCCTCTTTTTTATGAGCATCTGAGTGTCTTTTCAAGTGTGTTGTGCCATCCTTAGCTGAGCCAACTAACTCTGCTCTACAGATTTTGCAAATAGCCCTAAGTCCTTTTTCAGATAATGTTTCAAGTGTATAATTTTCCCAACCTGCAGATTTCTGTTTTCTTGTTTGGGTTGCATGTGTGGAAGTGGGGCCAGCAGTAGTAGCAGTATGTGCAGGGGTTGAAGTGTGTGCAGAAGAAGAACCCCCTTGTGTACCCACTATAGGGCTAGGGTGATTACTATCGTTCCAATCTTGTTCAGTTGGTGATGTTTCCAGTAAGTCCGGTGATTCAATAGGGTTGTTCAGTATATTTTGATAATAACCATATTCTTCCGTATTAAAATCAACGTTAACATGTCTACGTGGGTTGTTTGATCTTGACATTATACTAATTTAACAACAAAAGGAACCTGTTTGCAGATAGAGCAAAGATGCGAAGAGGTAGGGATGCGGAGAGGTAGCAGCCGGATGCCGAGACTTAGGGAGGTAGCAGACAGAGCTTGAATGTGGAGAGGTAGTAGCCAGATGACGAGGCTCAGGGAGGTAGCAGATGAATGTGGAGAGATAGCAGCCGGATCTTGAGCGTGTCATGAGTTGAGAGCAAGAGCTTGAGATTTGAGAAGAATTTGAGAGTACAGATGTTTAGAATTGTGAAGAAAATGATATGAATTGGTGGGATATTATAGGATTTTTAAAGGCAAAAAAGAACAAAATAACCCTCCAATATGACTGTTTTATGGCTATTGGGGGTTTTTGGTCTTTTTGGCCAAAAATGACCAAAATACCCCCCAATTTGACCGCGTATAGCTGTTGGGGGGTTTTGGTCATTTTTGGCCAATAAAGCCCCCAAACAGCCATTTTATGGTTGTTTTCCCAACAGCCAGCTCGGCCAGGCTGGCCCACTGGGCTTGGGGGCTGGGAAGCCCGGCCCGCACTTCGGGCCGGGCTGGGTCAACGACCTGGTCAACGTTGACCGGGCCGGGCCGGGCCGGCCCGAAGTGCGGGCTTACGGGCCGCTTGGCCTTTTGGCCACCTTGAATAGGATGTGACCTCATCCAATATGCTGCCTTGTCCCGAAGTGTAAATGGGAACAACCGAAGTCAAATGGCGTCTTCACTCACATTGTTCACTTGGAATGTAGCGCACTTCGCCAAGAAAATGTCCATGTGGTGGTTGGATTTTTCCATGGAAAGCTGATGTGTCCTTATTTTCTATATTTTTAATACATGTTTCCTTCTCATTTTTATTGTCCAAAGTTCACGTTTCTATATTTTATCGCTTATTTCACGATACATTTGGTTCTCGTAGTGATTTATGGTTTTTAGGAACTTTGGAGCGATTGGGCCATATATGGACCATGGACACATCTGAGACATCCAGAGCATCGATGGCATGGCCTATAAGGTGCTTGACTTGATGGAAAAGAAGATTTGATGAGAAGAATGTTGGATACAATGTGTAGTTGGATACAACGATCGGTGACTTCGTGTTTGATGATAACAAATGTGTGTGAACAATTTGATGTGTGTGCTAAGTGTTTTCAGGAGTGGCAAGCTTGTAAATACTCAAAGGATGACCTAGTCAAAGTGATGGAGAAAATTGCTACACATATGAAGACTTGGTCAAAGATGGAGAAAATTGCAATTCATATGCAAAGAAGACTTGGTCAAAATGGAGAGATAAAGAGAGATCACATTCATATCAATTGGTGATTACTCCAAATCGCATGCAAATCAATTTTGATGAAATGAGATCCTATTCAAATCCCATTTCCATTCAAATTCAAATCCTCTTCAAATCCAATTCAAACTCCAAATCCTATTTTGATTAGAAGAGATCTTCCATATAATTATTTCAAATCCTATGCTAGTTTGGATTCCATCCTATCTCCTAGTTTTATGGGATTCTATTTGAGCTTTATTGATCTCCTCCCATCCATATAAAAACCCCCATCTCCAAGAGCAAAAGGATGCGGCTCCAACAAAGGAGAGGGTGCGGCCAACATAAAAAGAAAGACAAAGCTAAAAAGCCAAAAACCATACTTCATACTATTGTCGCAAATTTGCATATCCTCTCCATTGCGCAAAACATCAAGCTCCTCTCCCTCAAGAAAGAAGTAAAGACGCAAATTTCCACAAGGGCTTTATCCTACTCTATTGCATCAAGAGCTCCACCATTGTCGCAAATCATCAAGCTTCAAGGGATTCATCTACAAGGCCGCAAGTAAAGAAGCTACATCCTCTTCCATTGCCGCAACACTTGGAGAACTCCATCTTCCCTTGGCACAACATCAAAAGTCCCATCTCCTCCAAGGCCGCAAGTTTCCATAGAAGCTTCAATTCCAAATCCTCCTACAAAGGCCGCAAGTTATCAAGTATTCAACCTCCTTGCCATAATTCATCAACTCCATTGCAGCAATCCAAGCAAAGGTCCTTCATCTCTATTGCCTCAATATCAAGTTTAGCTCCTCATCCTTGTCGTAACATAGAAGGGGTTCATATTCAAGGCCGCAAGTTCCCATCTCCTTCAACAGCAACAAGGCCGCAAGCTTCAACTCCTCCTAAGGCCATAAGCTTCAAGTGATACAACTCCTAAGGCCGCAAGTTGCAAAGAGAGATTCATCTTCATCCATAGCCACAAGCTTCAAAGCGAAAGAAGGAGGCCGCAACATCTAGGGGGTGCCACGACTTGAGAGAGACGACTACATCTTGTCAGACAAGATCTGACCAACGCTGAACGACAGAGACGACGACATCTACACGAACTGAGATTTTCTGAACTCTATATTTATTTTACATTCGTGTATTGGTGTGTTGATCTTTGTAGTTACTTATTCATTCGTTTTTGGGGTCTTGTCTAGTTGGTGCTAGACAAGAGGGTCTTGACTAGTTGGGTCTAGTCAAGAGAGAGCGTTTACTTGATTAATAATGTTTGGCACTTTGGTGAGTGCGGTACAAACTTGGTGATCGTAGAGTCGGTGCTTGTAGCACTAGAGTTGTACCCTTGACATATTAATGCTAGTATCTGCTTTGGGGCTGGAGTAGGTCGTTGGTGTGACCGAACCAGAGTAAATCTATCTGTGTACTCCATGATTGTCTTTATTTTCTCTGCATCTGATTATTTGTGCTGATAACTGCCTGTGTTCTAGAAGAATTTTTATTAGCCTATTCACCCCTACAGGCTTAGATCCAGATCCAACAAAGAAGAGAGAGGAAGAAGATTGGAAGCAAAAGAATGATGCCCAAAGCCCTCTCAGCCTTTCCCACTGCACTCGGACCGAGTAGCATATCTACTCGGTCGAGTGGAATGCATGGCATCACATTATTTTGAAGGCCAAAATCGAGTTCCCAACTCGACCGAGTGGATTCACTCACTTGGTTCACTTGGTCGGGTTGAGTAAGTAATGCCAAAGAGAAGGAGCTCGACACTTAGCCGCATTTGAGAGCAAGAAGAGCCACTCGACCGAGTATGTTTGCTACTCGGTCGAGTCAAATTATCAATAGAATGGTAGTATTTGAGCTTCTGCAACCCACTGATGCTCGACAGAGCAGACACAGCCACTCGATCGAGTGCCAAGCTGACTCGATCGAGTAGAATTCTTGGCAGAGCGATGATTTAAGGCAATTTCTCGGACCATGCCACTCGACTGAGTAGGCCATCCACTCGGTCTGATCGACCGTTCCCCCAGCTAAAGCAGATGGCATGGTGATGCTCTTCTCAGACCGAGTGGCATTGCACTCGGTTGAGTAGGGCAGCTTTCCAACGATTTTTTGAGCTGAGTTTGGCTTTTTTTTTGATTTTGTGGATCACAACCTACTTGTATTTAAACACTTTTTCCTAATTAGGTTAGAGAGAATTCTTTGGAGAGTTTTAGAGAGTTAGTTTAATTTTGTAGCCGTCGTTAGTGCTTTTGAAGAACCAAGCTTGGATTTTTGGAGTTTATTTTTACTTTGGAATCTTGGATCTTACTTCTCTAAAGTTTAGTTCTTCTTCCTCCTTGGGTTGGTAACGTTTTCTTTACACATCTCTATTGTTTTAATGTCTGTTGTTGCGATGGTGATTAATATTTCTATTGCTATTGTTTTTATCGCTTTTTCTTTGGATCGTGAGTAGTTCTTCCTAGGACTAATGGATGAGCCCTAGGATTTAGATGTAAAGTTGTGATTTTTAGGTTGATTTGGTAAATAAGGGATGTGATGTGGTTGATCTATTCACATATATAAAATTCTCGTGTAGGGTTTGCGATCCACGATAGTGGCACTTGTCCTGAAAATTACTCTGTAGGCTTGATTATGGTCATTAGTGAATTCACTTAGGGTTCGTTATCCATGATAGTGGCACGTGCTTTGAGGGTCTCTACTAATGCCCTATATTACTAATTGGTGATATACGATAGTAGCATCAATAAGAGCCATCATATCACAAATTGAAACTCTAAACCACGATAGTGGCGTGAGCGTATATTGAGAATAATTCTCGATCGTAATGCACGTGTCGCGTGCAAGGCCATCCACAATGGTGGGGCTAAGCACGAGATACGTTAGATGAGTAGTAAAACGATAGTTGGCTACGCATTCTACATTCAAGATGTGACAATCTTGCCCTATAAAACCAATCCAACCTAGAAATTATAACCTAGCATCGACGTGGTATTAGAGCCTAGGTAGATCAGTTTCTAACGTAGAGGGTATGGTAGCACACATACACAGTCATGGTTATTTTAGATAGTGCTTTTGTTGAGAGATAGTCTGGAGGGAACACACGCGCGCGTGCGCGCGCGCGCACACACACACACACACACACACACACACACACACAGAGAGAGAGAGAGAGAGAGAGAGAGAGAGAGAGAGAGAGAGAGAGAGAGAGAGAGAGAGAGAGAGAGAGAGAGAGAGAGAGATCCTACAAGTGGTATCAGAGCCTAGGTTGATCAGTTTCAAACCTAGAGGGCAGGGCTGCGCACACACAGTCATGGTTATTTTAGATAATGCTTTTGCTGAGACACAGTCTGTAGTTAGGACACCATTATTTAACGGAACTGATTATGCATATTGGAAAGATCGCATGAAAATCTATTTAAGTTCTGTTGACTACGATGTTTGGGATATGGTTGAATTTGGTTTCACACCTCATATGGTTAAAATAGAGGGAGTAGATGTTCCTAAGCCTAGAGACAAGTGGGATGCTAACGACAAAAAATTATATACCTTGAATGGTAAAGCTATGAATGCTCTTATTAATGCTTTGGATAAAATTGAATACAATCGTGTTTACCATTGTTCTACAGCTAAGGACATCTAAGGAGATTTGGCATACTGTAGATGTTACCCACGAGGGAACATCATAGGTGAAAGAAACTCTCTCACTTGGTTGAACCATGAGTACGAGAGCTTCAGGATGGCGATTGATGAGATGATCAATGAGATGTACATGAGATTCAGCACCCTCATCTACAAATCCATGGAAAAGTCTATTCAAATAAAGATTTAATGAGAAAGACTTTAAGTGTACTACCAAAGAGCTTTGAAGCCAAAGTTACTACGATCCAGAAATATAAAGATCCTAGCACATATATCATGGAGGAGCTCATTGGAAACTTAATGACATATAAGCTTGAGCTTAAAGCTAGGGAAGAAAGAGATGCTAAAGATGCCGCAGAACCAAAGAATAAGTCCATTGCGTTGAAGAGTTCATATAATAGCGATGATGACGTAGCATTGGTGGTAAAAGGCTTCAAGAAATATCTGGAAACTGGACAGGGAAGTCAATTTGTTTTAAATAAACGTAATGCGTATATGTCTAAAAATATGTATGATGATTCAGATAATGAAATTATCTGTCATAATTGCAGTAGACTCAGGCACATTAAAGCTAATTTCCCATGTCTAAAGGATGGGAAGAAAAAAGGCAAGTCTTCCTCTAATGATGACGAATTAGATGATGAGGTGATTTGCTACAATTACAGAAGAGGGGGCACATTAAATCAGTGTGTCCATTATTGAAGAAGGATAAATCAAAGGAAAATAAGAAATCTTCGGTGACTACATGGGATGATGACAATGAGGATGATGAAATCCATGTAGTGACAAATCTTCGTTTCATGGCACACACAAATTCTAGCAGTGAGGATTCAAGCGATTATGTAGATGACTTTTCTTATAAAGATTTAGTTAGACTATGCAATCACTTGACTAAAGAAGTTGAAAATTTAGAGAACAAAATCAGAAAATTAAAATCAGGAAAGAAACAAGTACTTAAAAAGACGTGCGATAATTGCTTGATTCTAGAAAAAGATTTCTTGATCTAAAAGCTAAAAATGAAAAGCTTGAAAAAGATTGTAATGCCTTAAATAAAAACATAAAAGAAAAAGATGATAGTTTTGTAACCTGTTGTTCTGTGCTTGTAAATGAGAATTTGTTTCTAAAATCTAAAGTCCAAGAGCTTGAAACATGCGTGAAAAAGTTTGATATTGTCATTGAATACGATTCTTAATAGTCACCTCTTTGCAAATAAAAGAAAAGGACTTGGTTTTGAAAAAATTGAACATGAAAACAATCTTTTTGGTAAGAGAAAAAGTATATTTTCTAAACGCATTGGATGTGGTACAATTGGACATATTTTTAATCTTTGTTGGAATATGAACAAGAACAAAACGTTTAAACAATTTGGGTTCCTAAAGGCACTTTCACTAACATGGGTGGACCTACTTGTATTACTAGGTTACACATAACATCTTTCGTTTAGGTATGTTAGATGTTAAGGAACCATGGCCTTGACAATGGATATCAATGGAGTTCATTGGCCAAACGGTGACGCGAAGGTATGATTTCTCGTTTGAGCTTATTGTTTCCCTTCATAGAATATTTTGGTGTGTGTTTTTTTCATTTTTGGTGTGTTTTTTCTTTGTGTGATTTTTTTTGGTGTGTTAGAAAAATTGAAAAATTGAAAAATTGAAAATTTTAAAAATTGAAAAATTTAAAAATTAAAAAAAAAAAGTGAAAAATTATAAAAAGTGAGCTAAATGAATATCTTTCTTTTATTCATTGGAAAAATCCACTTTGGATGAAAATCATATTCTGTATAGAATTCTTGTATTATTTTCTTGACTATGTTTGCATAATTGACTTTACAAATATTTTAGACATGTTCGATAACGAATAACTAGATTTCTACATCTTCACATTACACTTTCACATTATCAAGTGTTATTGTTAAATGGTGTTATTTTAATAAATATTGGAAAGTGTGTGAAGGTGGATTAAAATGCGAATTACGTTACTTGATGGGATATGTAGTGTTATGCCTTGGATAAAAAACAAAGCACACATATATATATTTTTGAAAGGTAAGCGTGTATCTATAGAATCACAACTATACAAGGTTCTAGGAATAGAGGGGGGATACTAGTACGGAGGGGATATGGCACAAGCGTCGTCACCATCCAATACTCATACCAACCTCCAAGCCAAAGAACACAAAAAACAATACAAGAAAATACAGAAGCAGATTCCAGTACATCACTCTTTATCCAACATCAATCTCTCTCTAAAATCCCCAATTCATAAGGGGAATAGCCGCAGAGTCTCGATCACACTCCATATGTCTGAGAGCAAGCCTGACATTCGTAGCCATGTCCTCAAAGAGAAGAGTCTGGCCCAGGCTAACGCCCTCAAAAGTCCTCCAATTTCGCTCCCTCCAGATATGCCACACCATCGAAGCCAAGACTATCTTGGCCAAAATGCCAACGCTATCCCTCTTCTGATAGCAGGAGAGAAATAGGTCACCAATCCCCATGAGGGATGAAGGCGGAGTAGTAGTAAGTCCCAGCTTGAGAATACTTCTACACTGGAGATATATCGAAAAGTTGAACTCAAGGAAGAGATGGTTCACACTTTCCTGCGGACAGTCAGAACATAGAACACAGCAAAGGGAGGTAGAAACTCCCCAATGGCCAAGAGTGTCTCGAGTGAGGAGCTTTCCATGAAAAAGCACTTAGCAACATGATAGCCATCTTAGGAATAAGTCCCTGATACCAAACCACCTCATAATAGGAAAATAGAGGTCTAATAGTACGAGAACCAGCCCAAGCATCATGCAAGGAGGGGGATTTGGAACCCAAGCCCAAGAATCTTCACCAATGGAAGTGAAACTGTCGTGATGATGGACCTAACTGGCAAAAGTATAGGGCTGTCAATCCATCCCCAGAAGACCAGTATTCACAAACCATCCTTCTCTCTTCTCCAACCGGTACCTCATAAAAGTCACAAAGGGGACCACATTGGAGCCAATTGTCATACCAAAAAAGAGTAGTAGACCCATTTCTGACTATGCACTTAGTGAGTTTCTTAGTAACCTCACGACAGTGTAGGATAAACTTCCAAGTCCCAGACTGCATAGGTCGAGCTTTAGCCAAGAAGAACCCTACACTACCCATATACTGTGGTCTCATATAAGAAGCCCAAATCCTATCATGATTAAGCATACGCCATGTCAACTTAACACCATAAGCAAAATTCAAGTCTGAAAAGCTCTAAGCCCCACACCCCCTCACGCTTGGTGACAGGTGCCCCGTTTACGGCTTAGGCGCGGTGTCGTTTTAGTGCAAGTGCACGGTTAGTGTAGGGTGCGGGTTTATCGAACTCAGGGAGGTGGATGGCTTGAATGGATACTAGCCTCGCCAGGTTGTGTGTTAGCTACGCGGATGATATGGGTGGAAGTGTAGAAATAAAGGAAAGAAACAAAAAGACAAGAAAAGAATCCCCGCTAACACGGGCTAGAGAACTCATGACACTTGGCATTTGACTTGACGCAGGGTGAGACATTGCCCCTAAAGGTGGTACCTAGCATCCCATGGGCCCAATATTCCTGTCGATGCCCAGTACGCTAGGTCTACCCGGTTTCGGACGGTGGGCATTCCCATGTCCATTAACACCCTCCGCAACTGGGAGCATTAAGGCCACAATGATAACTCCCAACATTTCATCCAAGCCGTTCCCACGTGCGAGGATTCGATGTCAATGCTAGGGGCGTGAGCTGTGGTTAGGGAGTCAACTGTCAAGTTTATTCCCCCTTGGCCCGACGTTCAGAGGCGGTCTTTCTCCCACCAATGACAATGAAATGCCCCAGCGTAACCCTAATGGCCAAATAGGTCGAATGTGATTTCTAGTAGTACATCAAAGGGGATATTTACTGGACAAGACACCGGACCCCAATCCCCAACACATCTAGTATGTTGCCGTACGAATTGGACTCAGATTGCTAGAAATTTTCATTGACACATTCCATCGAACACATACCATGCAATCAAATATAAATTTCCAAGCATCAATCCTACCCTAGCCCGTATTAGGGTTCATCAAACACTACTCAATGGTGAAGAACATAATAGAAAGCAATAAAAGTGACAAACACATATTCACCATCGAGCAAAATGAAAATAACACAAAGTAATGGAAAACAAGAGAAAGAAATACTTAGATTGCAATTGAACCCATCAATCCATTACAAGGTTTATTAGAAGATAAAACCGTAATCTAACCTAACCTAAAACTCCCAAGAAAGGGGAGGAAAACTGCTGAAAAAATGGGGAAGAAAAATCCTCAAGTCGTGCCCAAACCCCTATAAATAAACCCCCTCAAAACCCAATGGTTCCGGTCCAGAAAACCCAGTAAAACTGCCAAAACAGGCCCACCCGATCGGGTGGAAGTTCACCCGATCGAGTGGAATGAAACAGAGACTAAACTGCTGAAAAATGGGCTCAACCGATCAGCCACCCGGACTCCAACCGATCGGGTGAAATGAAAATCCAGACTGCACTCAATTTCAGTACACAGCTGTGCTCAGAAAATTCCAGAAAAATGTAGAAAAATCGGATTTGGGCATGCGACCTATCGTTGGAAATATAATGACGATGTCGACACTAGAAAAATAAGAGATCACCCAAAATCCCTCTAGAATGATAGCAGATCTTCAATGAATGCATCAGCAGTGCGCAAAAGGGGAAGAAAAGGCCACCCGATCGGTTGAAGCATCGACCGATCGGGTGAGCTGCTTGTCGCTTTGGTCATCGGGCTTCAGAAGCTTCAACCGGGCATTGAGGCGAGTCGGTGGCGTGACCGGGTCGTCGTTTGTTGATTTCTAGCTTCAGATGAACCGATCGGGTGATATGTCACACGATCGGTTGGAATTAAGCCCAAAAATACAGAGACCTCTGTCGATCTCACCGATCACTGAATCGATCGGGTGAGCTGCTCTTCTCTTCAGCTCCTGTCTGGGTCGGATACGCGTGCATCAACCGATTGGGTGGCTCTGTCCACCCGATCGGTTGAGGGCTAAAATATGGATTTCTTCGTCGTTTGGCCCTCTGGATCACGCGTGACTCCTCCCGTTGTTCTGGGGACTCATGATATCTTCTTTATACGTCCCCAACGCTGGCAATCTCCTGCATTTACACAAAAACACAAAGAAGTGAAAGAAAACTAAAAATCACAAGAGAAAGGGTACAGAACGACGGAAAACAACGGAAAATCACAAAGAAGACGTGCGTGAATATATAAAATATAAACGCACGTCACTTGGGTACACAAAGATCATCCCAAGCTCAAATATGAGACTTCTCCCAAATAAAATTACTGAGTATGGAGGTAAGAACACACAAACCAGACTTGGGAATGCGGAAAGCCTGCATCCAGAAAGCAACCATGCCATAAATGACTGATCTGAGAAGCTCAATACGACCAGAAATAGAAAGAAAGGTTGAAGACCTCAACACGACTGACTCAGGCCGAGCAGACAGAGTGATACTTTTTTGGAGAAGCCTGACTCACTGACGTGCTCGACCGAGCAGTCCGACGGAGCAATCTTCTGCTCAACCAAGTCACTGACTCGGTCGACGACAATGCGGGCCATTTTTGGAAATTTGCGTGGCTGTCAGCTGCTCGCAATGGAGTGAAGTGCGGATCTGAGGATCGCGTTTGGGTGAGACTTTTATTTTGTAATTTGAATTACGTTTTGGAGAGAGGAGGAGACTAGAAAAATAATTTTGTAGATCTAAACGTATTTCCTTTTTATTATTGAATTCTTTTTGGAAGATCTATTGCTCTTGTGTTCTGGAATCTTTGGGATCTCTTTGGATTATTCTTGGTCATCTTTTTTCTTCGCCTTTGGTACGTAAGTTATTCAATTCTTATTCAATTAATTTGCTATAATGTTTTCCTCAATAAAAATCGTATTTTTACTCGTCAAAATCACTATGTGTGAGTAGTCTCCTCTAGAGTTGATGGTTAGCCCTAAGATTTTAGGACAGAGATGTAGATCTGGATCTCTAGGTTGAATTGGGAATAAAGGGAAGTATTTCAGTCGATCCTTCCGAATCCCTAGGATAACTCATATTGAGATCATGCCCACGGTCTATGGAATTGATGAGCTTACGGCGTATCCTTTGGATTTGAATAGGGAAATCGATGGATCCAACCAAGGCTCGTGACCATGTCGGGCTCGTGCCTTGAGGGGATCCACCGACGAACTATATCGCTACATTGACGGCTACCGCCATTGCGTCAATGAGAGCCACCGAAATACCTCAAAATTCTAACCCACGAGAGTGGTATGAATCGAGAGACTAATCCCCTAAACCTAATGCAACGTAAGTATCCTATTCCAACATCGATATCCGAAGGTCTTAGCAGTGATCCCTAAAACCCTAGTCTCTTTATTATCAAGTCCACAACAACATCAAAATCAAACTTTTCCAACCGACAGCTATCTCACTTCGAGATATAAAAATAATCTGAGACATCAAATACACTGTCACCATCCCTGTGGGATCCGACATCTTTTATACTATAATTTGACACCGTCTGCTTGCAGATAGAGCCTGGAATTGACGCCTATGAGCCATACTATGCCCAGCGACTGTGACACCGCTAGTTGGAATTTAGGTGTAGGTTGGGTACGTCAAGTTTTTGGCGTCGTTACCAGGGACGTCAATAGTGTATCTCAGTTTATTTTTTTATTTTGAAGAGGTTGCTAGCAAATCTCACCATTTCTTATCTTTCCACCCTTTTCATTCTTTTAATTATTACCTTGCTACTAATTGTATTTTTCTGAGTTATTTTGGTGCATGAACACTCGCTTTGGGGCATTTAATAAAGAATTATTATTCGACCCTGAGATCGAGAAAACGGCAAGGGTTCTGAGGGCCTCAAGTAGAAATCAAACACCATCTGATCAGATGGCAGACAATACCACTGCTCCTCCTCACACCGGGTCCATCCGGGACCACATGAAGCCTACCTTTGGAAATACCTCTTCCATCCTGAAACCGCAACTGGCGTTAGCTAGCTTTGAGTTGAAGACGGTGCTTATAAATCTAATGTAGCAGGATCCCTTCCATGAGCATCCTCATGAGAACCCCAATCACCACATCGACACTTTCCTGGCAAAGTGCGATACTTTTATGGCTAAAGATGTGAGTGATGATGCCATCAAGCTGAGGCTTTTCCCATTCACCTTGAGGGATAAAGCTTCATACTGGCTACGGGCCCATCTACCCAACCATTTTACAACATGGGAGAGATTGGTGCTCGCCTTTGCGGACAAATTCTATCCACACTCAAAGACAGTGTGGATCAGGGGGCTATCTCGAATTTTAAACAGCGCCCACAAGAATCTCTTTACGAGGCCTGGGAAGGTTTAAGGACCTTCAACATCAGTGCCCTTATCATGGGATCCAACCCTGGGACTTGGTTCAGTGCTTCTATAATAGACTACAGCCCAGCACCAAGATGATAATTGATGCTGCCACGCAAGGCGCCCTGCTAGACAAATCGGCTGAGGAAGCCATAGACCTACTTGAGCATATGGCGGCAAATAATCAGCAGTGGAGCGAAGAGCGAACCATTGTGACCAGGACCCCCGAGGTAAAAGCTGTCAGCCACTTTGATTCTCACATCGATACTTTGTGTAAACAAGTGGCTATGATTGAACAACATTTAGACTCTATCCCGGCGACCACCAGCACCTCTGCTTATCATCCTTCAGAGGAATATGGAGAGCACAGTTATTTTCCCAATGAGGGACAATATGATGGTAACGAATCATCTGAGTCCGTACAATATGTTCAAGGAGAGGGGCACATCAATGTCAACACCCGGCCGCTAGAAATCATCCAAGATATTCTTACAGGAACCCACGTAGAGGGCTGCAACCTCCACCGTTTCAGAGACCGTCACCCCCTCCTCAACAACAACAAGGGCAGCCGCCAAATCAACAGCAAAATGGGTTTATGCCAGCTGGGCCATATCGACCACCAGGCTACCAGATCAATCGCCCACCTCAGCAGGGCTATGCACCATCTCAGTCTCGGTCCAATCGGGAGGCCACATTGGAAACATTCATGAGTGGGCAGGTCAGGTTCAACCAGGACACGTCCGCTCAGTTCAAGAATATAAACACATCGCTCGAAGAGCTGAGGGGCCAGATGTACCAGCTACTCAAGAACCAAGGGAGGTTACCTTCGCATCCAGAGACGAATCCGAGGGCTCAATCCATTGCTGTGGTCTCCGTTACCACACGTGGAGGACGGACAACTGACCCCGTTATGATTCCAGTTGTGAACAAGGATCAAGTCATGGCTGAGGAGGCCATTATTGGCAGTGATAGAGAAGAGGCTACGGAAGAGCGTACAAAGAATAAGGAGAAAGCAGATTCACCCTCCACCACACCCATAACAATGTCATCTCCTAATGATGTCGCAAGGAACAAAGGAAGCCGACCTCCTCCGTCATATCCACAGAGGTTGGCTTTGGCTAAAATGGAGAAGAAGTAGTCCAAGTTCACGGAGCTTCTGAAGGGCATCCAGCTCAACATCCCATTCATGGATGCCATCACGGATATTTCCATTTATGCGAAGGTTTTAAAGGACCTCATCACAGGGGAGAGGAAGCACGAAGAGATAAATCTTATGGAGGAATCTACCTCCATTATTAAGAACCATCTCCCGCGGAAGCTACCGGATCCGGGAAGCTTCACGGTTCCATGCTCCATAGGAGGTAAGCCCATCACTCGTGCCCTAATTGACTTGGGAGTGAGCATCAGCTTGATGCCGCTTTCCATATTTGAAAGACTGCAAACTGGGAGTGAGCTGGAGCCCACGAACATGTCCATACAGCTAGCGGATCATTCGATTACATATCCGATGGGCATTGCCAGGGACATTATTCTGCAGATACCTCCTGGATTGTGTGTTCCAGTAGATTTTGTTATTATGAATATGCCTGAGGGAGGGAGCTCCCAGCTTATACTTGGCTGCCCCTTCATGGCGACAGCTGGCGTCTTGATTGATGTCCGTGAAGGGACTCTCTCGTTGAACGTGGGCAACATTGAAGCCTAATTCAGGCTACAGAAACCTATAAGGGAGCATGTTCGTGAAGAAGGAGCTAGCTATTTGGAGCTCCTAGAAGATGAAGCCATAGGAGATTATACTTCTGAGGCGGTTATGAAGGACCCGATAAAAACAAGTGTTGACAACTACGGCGACCTAGTTTACCATAAAGCGGTCGCCTTCTATCTTCGTGTGTTGGATGAGGAGCTCTTGGATCATTCTTTGCACCACGAGAAGCCGGAGGCCATCAGTTACGCCGCCGAGGAAAAGCCTGAAGTGGAAGGATGCCAAATACTGCCACACGGTATCATTAGCAAGAACGACGCATGAATCTCATGCACACCAAATAACTATCGATGAACCAGAGGGAGTCGAGCTCATGAGTCAAAACGAGCGCTTATTGGGAGGCAACCCAATCTTTTATATCTTGGATTCTCTGTTCCAATTTCTTATTTTTGTTTTATGTATTTAGGAAAACCAAATAAAAATGCTATTTATTTTTCTTAAAAATACAAAAATCATAAAAATCTGACGGGTTCTTCCTTTTTACAGGTTGAACATAAATGGCACGCAAATCGACGTTTTAAATGGAAGAAAGCTGGAGGAGAGCAGCTAATTTGATGAGCAGACCAAAGGAGAAGAGTCAAAGGGGTCACAGCTTGCTCGATTGAGCAGCCATCTGCTCGGTCGAGCAGCACAGGCACAAGAGAAGAGAACGAAAACGTGCTCTGTCTACACGGCCCGAGCAGCTTTTGCTCGGTCCGAGTAGACACCGACTCGACCGAGCAGCCACCTGCTCGGTCGAGCAGCGCAGTCTCATGAAAACAAGGAAGAAACGATGTTCTGTCTACGTGGCCCGAGTATTCTCTGCTCGGTCCGAGTAGCGATCTGCTCGACCGAGCAAACCCTGCTCGATTGAGCATATGAGGTAGTGTTTTAAAACTTTTTTGCTTGTTCGACTCGACCGAGCAGCTACGCTGCTCGATCGAGTCATTTTATCCAAATTTTTGTGAGCCCATTTCCGAGCAAGTTGAGTTAATAAAACCCAACACTTTCCACTTTTTCCCTAAGCTTCCTCATTAATTCAAAATCAATTGCCCGAGCAAACCCCGTACCCTACTCGATCTACCCCCCGTCGTCGTTCATCCTTCCTCCGCCCGGGCCGTCGCCTGCACCGCCCGTCCAGTCAGTCTCTTTCTCTCTCAACCCCCCTCTCTTTCTCTTTCCTCTCCCTCTTCGTCTGCCCCTATTCCCTCTTCCCCCCTTTTAGATCACCGACAGACTCCGCTGGCGCCATCCATGCCGGCGGCGCTGCCCCCCACAAAACCCCCCTTCCTATTAAAACACCCCCCGACATCCACTCTCCTCCATCCCCCTCTCATCGTGCATCATCCCCCATTTCCCCGCCGCTGCTGCCCTAGGGCATCTCTGCCTGCTCGATCGAGCACCCATGGTGCTCGACCGAGCAGCTCGCCTCCTCCCAATCACGAACGACCCAGCTGACCAAGCACATTTGATGCTCGGTCAGGATATCCCAAACGAGCCGATCTGCTTGACCAAGCAGTACAGCTACTCGATCGAGCAACACCAACTCAGCAGCCCCATCTCAGCATCTACGCTGCTCGACCGAGCAAGGCTTGCGATCAGTTGAGTAGATGCACATCTCCCTTATTTTATTTTTTATACCCTAACGTTTTATTTCTTTCTATTTCAGGTACGTTTTGCCTACGTCAGTGGACACTATCAGGATTAGCTTGGGGGAGACTTTTGATGCGATCTCTTTGTCGGTACACTTTTTACACTTTTTACTTTTATACCGACACATCATCCTGCATTCCCCAACAATAATAACTAAGAACAAAGAATGATTAGATACATAGTAATACAACCAAGAGAAATGCATTAATTTTGATTAGACTTTCGCACCAAAGCTTGATTAGATGTTATATGTATACTTTTAATATATACTCGATTTAAGAATTTTAAATTATTTCAAATAGATGTTAAAAGTACATTTTGAATAATTTTATAAATCTGGAAGTTTACATTCAGCAACCACTTAGATTTAAAAATCCAAGTTTCTTGGTTTTATTTTCAAGATATAGAAAGCTCTTTACTATTTGAAATAAGTTTCATGATCTTGGTATGAGAGACTTTCAATTTTTTTTATGGAATATGGATTTTTGAAGGACAAAGTGGATTGCGCTTTATTCATAAATTATTTTGGTGATTACATTTAAATTGTGCAAATCTATGTGGATGATATTATTTTTGGTACTACTAATGATGTTCTTTTTTGGATTTTTTATAATCATGCACACAAAAATCTGAGATGTGTATGATATGGTTCGTTTACTTTTGTTGTTTGCAAATCAATCAATTAGACAATGTCAACTTTATTAATCAAATAAGTTTGCAAAGGAACTTCTAAAGAAGTTTATTTTAGATAAAATACATGACATAGACTTTGGGTTCCAACACCAATGTGATAAAATTGAGCACAAAAAGAAGATAGATTTTAAACTTCATCATAAGATTCGTAATTTATTTTACTTAACAACAAGTTGGCCTGTAATTATGATTAGTATATGTATGCGTTCATGTTTTCAAGCATAGAGAATCATACTTGCATACCATCACGAAAATTATTAGATATGTTAAAACCATACATAACATTGGCCTTGTTATCCAAAGAACACTTCTTTCGATTTACTTGGGTATATCGATGCATATTTTTCTAGTACTATAGCAAAGTGGAGAAAGGAAGTACTATCGGTACATGCTAATGTTTAGGATTTTGTCATGTTTCGTGGTTTGGTAAGAAAGAGAATTGTGTTGCACTTTTGATAACCAAATTATAGATTGATTTTATTGAAATATAACTAAGGAATTGCAAATTATAGTTTCTGGATTTTCACATTTTATGATGTTTTAGTGGTTTTCCAATATGTATATATTTCTATGCAGCACTTAATTTGTATTACTCCTCTTTGGATTTTGCTGCCAGGTGATGTTCAAACTATGTCATGCATGGCTTAAACCACTTTTTGGTTGTTGGAACCATTGAAGTATTGTTTGAACTATTATTAATAGAAAGTAAAAGAGACAGACCTAAAGCCCAAGCTATTTATTTTTGACTCTAACCTTCTATTTGGGGCACATTTTTCAAGAGTACTATTTTAATGGCTTTAAAGAGTTCTAATAGGACACATAAGTGAAGTGGGATTAGGGGTTTGTGTATAAATTGAATAGGAAAGTTGTTTACTTAATGCGACTTAAATTAAATGTATAGTTAGTTGACGGTAAGATGTTTGTGTTCATATGCAATTCAAAGGTGAAAAAGGTGCAAAGGTTTTTGTGTTCAATTTGAAGAGGATAAGTACTAATTAAATGAGCAGATTAATTCTAATTGATTATGGAAGCTTAGAAGTCAAGCATATTTAAATGACAAAAGAGTGAAACCTAACTCAACCTTAGAATAGAGAAGTATAGAATGGAGAAAAATAAACAGAAAGAAGCATATGTACATCATCAAAAACTTCTTTGGCCTAATATTTTGAGAATGTGACTTTGTATAGATAAAGATCAATTATTTTGCAAAGTCATATACTCGTACAAAATTTTAGGTAAATTACTTTTAAGAGGAAAGTCATCTCAATCATTTTAGGTAAACAGAAGTATAACTTCAAGCTATACATAGAATTTCAAATAGCACATTCAATGATGATCAGCACCCAAGACTTAAAGATAAGCATGTAATGAAATATTGCTAGTGATCTAAACATTATAGATAATGCAGTGGAAGTAAGAAATTCAAAATTTTCTTATTCTACCAATCATATAAGACATGGATCTAACAACAAATCTAGAAATTAATGATAAGATAAATACCATACCTTTGCTTGAGTATACTTCAGTGATACTCGATAATTCAAATCTCTTCTAATAAAGACCCAACTTCGTTCACCAACTAGCACCTTAAAAGATTCACATTAAAAAAGAACTCATTCGCGATCCACAATACCTCCAAGAACTCAAACTATCCTCCCAAGCTTTGCTTGAGGAAGAAAGAAGGAGAACGAAAATCTTTTTTACTGTGAGAGATTCTTCCTCTAAAGAGATTTGAATTTCACCACAGTAAAAGATTTTAGATGCAAGATCTTCAATGTCTTCTTGTTGTTGGTATGCATAGAGAGCAAGTGAAGACCTCTTTTATAGAGCTAGGGAAAGGAGAAGTTCATGATGACTTCTCATCCCTAAACACATAATGAATGTGAAGGCAAAACCAAGTTTGATTCCCCAACCTTATCTTGGGAAGAACATTGGTTTAATAGTGTGTGTGAGCTTTAACAAAGAGTTATCTACCAAGATAAACATAAAAATACATCAATAAGTACTTTAACTTGAAGCTCTTTTGATGTAGTCATGAAGCTCATCCTTTTATCATGGTTTCTTTGAAATTCATTATCCTTGTTGACTCCATACTTCCTTAATTTTCATGTTTGCTCATCGTTGTAATGTGTTTGCACAAAACTGCACTCATGAAATCATTAGTACCACGTATGTTTGCTCATCATCAGAACTTACATGTGGTGGCTTAATATTCAACAGAATGTTAACTTCTATAACTGGTTAATATATTGAGACATGAGAAGAGTTCCTTTTAAAAGAAAAAGACATCGGTTATGCTTATTACATCTTCTTCTCATACTAAGGGTATTCAAAAGAAAAAGAAGAAGGCCTTACACCTAAAGGTGGCGCCAAGAAGATGACAATGTTGAAGAATGAGGATGCAAAAGGTGAATGCTTCTTTTGTCATATGTCTGGGAATTGGAAGAGGAATTTCAAGGAATACATGGAGTCCTTAAAGAAGAAACGGTATGTGATACCTTATCTTGAGGTGTATACATCATTCAAAACATGCTCTCTATTTCTATACTACTTTAATAATGGATAGCGAGGCTTTCTCACATCTGTAATTGTCTACAAGTATTGAGGAGGAGTAGTTGACTTAAAGATGATGAGATGACACTGTAATGAAATACGCTAGGCAAGCATAACAATTTAGCATGCAAAGAAAGACTGAAAAATCAAAAATTTCTTTGACTAGCATATTCTACCAACAACTATTGCAATGCTTGAAATTAATGCTAATTAAAATTTTATTCCTTGGCACGAATATTCTTCGCGATATCCATGGATACAAAACTTTTCCGATGAAGTCCAAAATACCTTCGCTCCATCCATCATTGTACAATAGAAGCCTCACAGTGGTGACAACCCCATCATGATCCATGAGCTCCTCATGGGACAAAAGTAAGCTATTCTGTAATCTTTATCTTTGTAATCCTCAATGTAACTTTTATGGTTGATGTTGTGTTATATGATGCATGGATAAAGTCCAAAGACATGTGAGGAACGTTGAGATCATGATGAGATCATGAAAATGAGGCTAGTGTGTCTGCCAAGCATATGACCAAAAGTGTTCCTTGTCAAAGGAATATCGAGATGTGACGTCGATATTCTGGTCAGACTAGTATACATTCATCTACACCATGGGATGGTAATGGCTGGCCTCATAGCCACTTGGTAGGGAGACATCATTAAACAATGCATATATGCTTGTTGAAGAGAAAGTTCATAGAATGACTTTGAGATGCCTCTTTATGATAATAATACTATGAATGTCAATAAAATATCTCAGGTGGCAGTAAGTGCAACTTAGTCCTTTGACCGAGAGATGTGCTAAAGGATTTGAATGGGGAATATTTTGCTTAGGCATGTGTCGAACAATAGCATTACTACTGATATGTAGGTACATGGTGGGTGTAGATGGAAGCATGTGAAGGGAGTAACCATCCAGCTAGGATTCGTCTCCTCCGATATGAGTGGTTAGTGTCACAGTAGAGTCAAATGGATCTATAGTAAATCATTGGCCAGCGTAGTAGATGAACTTGTTAGTAGTTTACTAGAATCATCCAACCGATAAATATGGGATCACATATGACACAAGGATTTAAGGTGTAGGTTTGAAATAAATCAATACCCTAGACACCTTAGCGACATTGTCTTGACGAAAGGACCAGGCTGCACAGAATCTGTCAATGTAAGGCCCAAATTATCTCATAGAGGTTCTAGTATCACAAACCAAATAATGACCGTTCTAAAACGATGGGTTGGTATGCTTAGCTAGAACCAGTACTGATCGGTGACACGATATGATCGTGTCACTACTATAGTAGGAATCAGGCTATTAGAGTTTCACACTGATGATGAACTCATCACGAAAAGCGAATGAAGAGACTTTGAATACAAGGGCTAAGTTCACATAACTTGTGATGGAAGAAATACGAGGAACGTCAACTGAGCAATGACTAGTCGACTAGTCAGGTAAGATTGCATAAGGTGACCAAGTCTGCTGTCTAGTTGACTGGTACCGAAGAAATAGGATTTAGAATTCGAACTTGGTGTGGGATTTGATCTGAAAGACCGTCCTAAACCAAACTAAATTCCTATCCCAGTTTCTTGAAAGAGTTTTAATTAGATTTGAATTTATTTTCTTCTTTGCGTGTTTAGAGATGAGGTTGAGTCGAATATGAAAACCTAATCATATCGCAATATGGGGTGACCCTAGCACTATATAAAGGGATCTACCCCAGCCCTCTTGAGTTATACAAAGACATCAATCTCTCTTGAGAAAGTCTCATTTGTGCAGAGATATTCAAACATCTTTAAAGGGAAAATCTCTCACACAAAAGAAAGTTTTTCCTTCTCCTTCTTCCTCAATCTAGTAAAGCATGGAAGGCAATTCGAGTTCTTAGAGGGCTCGTGGATCGTGGATGAGTTCTTCATCATGTGACTCATCTAAGGCACTAGTTGGAGAGAACAATGGGTGCTTCTGGTCTTCACCAAAAGAGATTTAGGATCCACGAGTATCACTTGAGTATACTCACACAAAGATATGATCTTTATAGTTTCAATTCAGTTGCTTTCGCTATAATTGCAGTAGATCTGGGGTATAATGATAGCTAATTAGAAAAAATTTATTTTCTATCTTCCATCACATGATCTAATTGTTTAGAATACTAGCATCATTAGCTAACAGTGGTATCACAGCCTTGTTGTAATCTAGAATCACTACTGGAAAATTGGACATTAGCTACGGAAAAATCCGTGGCTAATGCCATGAAATCCGTGGCTAATCAACATTAGCCCCAGATTTTTAGAAATTCCATGGCTAATAGTCTGTGGCAGAAATTGGCATGGCTAATGCGAAAAATTCTGTGACAAATTAAAGATGTTCTTTGGAAGATACATTAGCCATGGACCATTAACCACAGACATATATGGCTAATGTGATTCATATGACAATGGATAAGTGACCTCATTAGCCATGAAACAGGACGTGGAAAAAAATTCGTGGCTACAGAGTATTAGCCACGAATCTTCCATGGCTAATGTTAAACATTAGCCTCGGACTGGCCATGGCTAATGTTCATTAGCTGACATTAGCCACAGACTGGCTGTAGCTAATGCTTATTAGCCATGGCTAGCCTGTCGGACTGGCCATGGATAATGAGCATTAGCAACGGCCAGTCTGTGGCTAATATTTAATTTATTTGAAAAATTAGAAAGTCATAAAAATTCCTCATTTTCACATTTTCTGTTTGCTCATGTATGTGATGTTTAGTTATTAGAATTCAATTGTACAAAAGCAATACTTTCAAAGAGAACCATCTGCCACCTAAACCATCGTCGACCTAAGAACATTATTCTGATAGCTAGCTTAATTAGATCCTAATAACTAATTAACAATGATTCTTGGTTTGCTCCTTGCTCCTTGCTCTAGATAGAACATGCTGACCTCAAGCTCCTAGCTCTGCCCAACGAAATAGCATCAACAATTAGGTATTTGGATTCAGCAAAAGATAATCTGAGAATATAGAAATGCAATGCAAACCATAAACTGATCGAGCAATGGTTTCAGGCTAATCAGCAACGTGATCTGTAGCCACTGAGGGAAGGCCAGACGGGGTTTGGCCTCAAATCCAAAGATGACTTCTCAGACTCTTTGGCGAAGAGATGGGAAAGCTCGCGCTTGTACTCATCGCATTCAGCACAGATGGGTTGTTTCTAAGAATACCATCGGTTATGGTTTTCGATGGCCGTGTCAATGGGACAGTTGCCGGTTTGATGGCTGAAACCCCCTTCGGCTGGTTGAGAATTTCGAATGAGCTGATGCTGGTCAGAATTCCATTACTACTCCCAAGCATGTGAAAATAGCAAAAAAATGTAAAGCTCAATCCATCAAAAAATAATCGAACAATAGAAATAACAAATATCCCAGAGATTCAGAGGACTGGAACAACAACATTGCAAGTTGGGAGATCTATTGCAATGCACAACTAATTCGGATCTAAAGAGATGGAGAAGAATCCCAAACAGCAAGAAGGATGGAAATTGAAGATCTTACAATCATGTTCGAAATGCAACCCTCCCATTTGTTGTTGACGTACCCGTTCCTTGCACCTAAATTCCACCTAGCGGTGTCACAGTCGCTAGGCGTAGTATGGCTCCTAGGTGTCAGCTCCAGAATCTATCCGCAAGCGAACGGTGTCAAATTATAATATAAAAGATGTCGGATCCCACATGGACGGTGACAGTGTATTTGAGGTCTCAGATTATTTTTAGATCTCGAAGTGAGATAGCTGTCGGTTTGGAAAGTTTGGTTGTGGTGGTGGTGTTGACGTGATGATAAAGAAAACTAGGGTCTTAAGGATCATCGCTAAGACCATTGGAGGTCGATGTTAAAGGGGATCCTTACGTTGCATTAGGTTTAGGGGTTTGGTCTCCCAATTCATACCACTCTCGTGGGTTAGAATTTTGAGGCATTTCGATGGCTCTCATTGATGCAATGGTGATAGCCGTCAATGTAGCGATATAGTTCGTCGGTGGATCCCCTTAAGGCACGAGCCAGGCATGGTCATGACCCTTGGTTAGACCCACTAATTTCCCTATTTAAATCCCAAGGATACTCCTTAAGCTTATCAATTCCACTGACCATGGGCATGATCTCAGTACGCGTTATCCTAGGGATTCGGATGGATCGACCGAAATGCACCCATTTATTCCCAATTCAACCTAGAGATCCAGATCTACATCTCCCTCTTAAAGTCTTAGGGCTAACCCATCAGCCCTAGAGAAGACTACTCAAGGAAAACATTGTAACAAATGAATCAATTGAGAGATGAATAGCTTACTTGCCAAAGGCAAAAAAGAATAATAACCAATAATAATCCAAGAAGATTCCGTAGATTCCAGAGCGTAAGAACAAAGGATCTTCCAAAACCAATTCAATTCTCAAAGAAAATAGGTTTAGAGCTACAAAGTTTCTAATCTCCTCTCCAAACGTAATTCAAAAATTAACAAAAGAAATGATCCCCCTAAATCCATCGTCCAGATCCGCACTTCACTCTCCCAGCTGCGCGCATCAGACGGACCCATGAAAATTTTTAAAATGGCCCTCATTGTCGTCAACCGAGTCAGTGACTCAGTCGAGCAGGAGCTTTCTCGGTCAGGCTGCTCGGTCGAGCAGCTTTCTTGCTCGGTCGAGTCTGTCAGTGGATTGGGCTCCTTCGAAAAGTGCCATTCTGTCTGCTCGGCCCGAGTGAGCCCTGCTCGGTCGAGCAGCCAACTGACTTAGTTGCATGAGTCCGGCTCGGTCGAGCAAGATGATGATGGAGCTTGGAAAAATGGGAGCTGCTCGACTGAGTCACCACACTGCTCGATCGAGCAGGGTGTGTATCAGGTCATCTCATGTATCAACTCGACCGAGAAGCTGCTCTGCTCGGTCGAGTCACCTGGTAAGATTTCAGCTCCTCTTGCCTGCTTCTCCTCCACTCATGGCAATCTCCTCCACTCCTACCATAGGCTTCCAAAACTCGATGAATTCCTGTAAAGCTTCACCAACGGGCTCAAGGGCATGTCGGATGTGTCTATATCCAAAATTGGTCCCGAACCGCTCCAAAATCCCTGAAAATCCACGAAACTCTACGAAACTCGAATATGACGTTAGAATTGCAATATCGTAGGAAAATACGGGATTTGGATGCGAATATGAGATGAAATGCAATGGAATGATGCCATGAAAATATGGAAATTATGGACACATCAAAATCCCCCAAGCTTACCTCTTATTCGTCCTCGAGGAAGACGAATACTAGGTATACCGGGCGATAAACAAAAGGAATAAAAATATAAGAGAATAGAGATGGAAGGAGGGTGCTAAAGTTGTTCAATCAGATCTCAAGCCTCAGCAGTATATCACGATGCAACGAATGGTAAAAACACATGCTAATGGTATTTCCAAGTTTTACTAATCAAATGGCTAGCATGCAGTAAAGACAAAAACAGGGATATTCTAAAATAATGCCATCAACTCATATCAATCTCATGCAATCTATAGAGTCTAGTATAAAAAGAGTTAGCAAAGCACTTTTCAATCAATAGATACAAGTGAAGCATAGAGAAATCACACCAACATGCAATAAAGAATGGAAGGAATCATGCTATTCAAATATTCACTTCGAATCATGAAAAATCTCCAAAAACTAAAATATTTCGTAAAGTTCAAGCATTATCTAATCTCCCCGTTGTGCAACGTCTCCACTTTAATGTTATACTCACTCATATGATCAATTGGTTCACCCCCCAAGCTTAGCTTGAGGCGTCGCATCTAGGAATAGGATATGGAAATTTTTGTCTTTTTCCAAGTATTTGTGATAGCTTCTAATAAAGGATATAAACCAAATTTATTTTATTTTTTCTAAATAAAATAAAAAAAGAAAAAAGAAAAGAAAAAAATGTGAAAAAGAGAAAAAGAAAAGAAAAGGTAGCTGTAGGGGGTGAAACCAACTGATATGTACATTTTTTCGTTGTACACTTTTTTCATTTTATTTAGAAGCTATCTTTTTCTTTTTGGATTTTTGGAAAGTGAGATGCAGTAAAGGTAGCTGTAGGAGGTGAAACCAACTGATATGTAGAGAATTATAAAGATATGTGGAGAATGAAAATAATAAATCACTCGGTTCACTCATCAGAGGTGTACAACGATTCAATAGGATAATACTCTAACTAAACTCATAACTAGCATGTATATTTTCATTCATCTTGATGAATACTGAAAAGCACGCAGTTATAAGGACAATAATATCAAGCATGCAAACAGAAGTGAATGAGATAGCAAACATGTGCTCCAAGTGTTCTAATGATGCGTGAACCTAGGTGCATTATCCAACAAAGCACATACTAGATACTATTTCATGCATTTAATTTTAAATTCATATCAGGCATTAAATTAGATAGATCTGCAAAAGAATATGCACTCATATATATAGTAAAACTGAAACTACCCTAAATAGCATGTCATCAAATAATAAGCACCGTGAGTAGCTACTGAGGGCAATACGAAGTATCATCATGCAGAACAACCTTAGCAAAAATAAAAAAGGGCAGAGAGAACAAGAGAATGAGAACAGACATGCATGCATGACAAAAAGCGAAAAACGTGATGCTGAATGAGGAAAAAGATAAAAAGGTGGAAATCGGGTGGAAAAGTAAACTAAAAGCTGAAAAAGGAAGAAAAATATAAATGAAAAAATGAAAAATAAAGCAATAGCGCTCATCCCCCAAGCTAAACCTAGCAGTGTCCTCACTGCTGAGAAAACGCTAACATGCGGGAGATGATACTAGAAAGGGTGGGTGGGTGAGGCGTTTAAAAAAGAAATAAGAAATAAAACTATGCAGAAGGAATAAAACGTGATATGATGCAATGCTAATGTGATGATGCACACGCATGAAATGATGCATCGTAGGTCCTCCCCCAAGCTGTGTAAGACCAGGGCCCCGAAAAGACAGATGCACAATATAATATGGGGGAGGCAAAAAGTGTGTCGAGAAAGCATCAAACAGGGGCACCACCCTCTGGAGGCGGTGATGGGTGATCACTCCATATTTTACACCTTTTTTCTGCATGTTTTCACGCCATTTCGATTGCTCATATTGCGATTTTCACGAGTATTCGACGATATTGCGTTACTTTTCACTATTTCTTGTTTTTGTCGGATTTTAGGAAATATGGAGCGATCGGGAGTAAAAATGAGCTTAAGGGACTTGCACCCACTCCGGAGCGTCACCCAAGGCTCTTTTGAGGGCTATTCGGCGATGGGAGACGGGTGGAAGAAGAAGGAACTCCGTAGGAGCGACGAGGAGGAGAAACAGAGAAGATTGGACATTTACAGTATGCCACTCGGCCGAGTGGAGCACTCACTCGGTCGAGCAAGAAGACCACTCGGCCGACCAGACCGGACACGCTCCAACTGAAGGAATTGGGCGTGCACTCGGCCGAGGGATGATATCCCACTCGGTCGAGTAAGAAGATCGCATCGCCCGAGTGGCATGAGAAATCCACCATCAAAAGAGGCCGACTTACTGGAAATGTACAGGCTTTTGACGGTTTCGACTCGGCCGAGTACCAAATGCCCCTCGGCCGAGTGAGTAAAGCCACTCGGCCGAGTCACCTCCGAAGACAGACCCCCAAGACCCCCGACTTACTGGAATTTTACAGGGTCTATCACTCGGCCGAGTAGAGAAGCCCACTCGACCGAGTAGAGAAGTCCGCTCGGCCGAGTGATGCCGAGGACACGCAGCGCCCAGATTTTCAGACAGCCTCCCACTCTTTTGAAATCTTCTATCATTCCAACAATCAAATTATTTTTCTCATATTTTTATGGATAGTAGACTTCATGAAGGTTCCAACGCCGCCAAGAACGCACCAATCAAAGGTCGGATGAAATCTGGAGAATTTCTGCAAGTTGACGCTGCAGTGCAGGAATTTCCACTCTGCCGAGTCACATTTTCCACTCGGCCGAGTCGGTGGCGGGCCCAGATTTTAAGTTGCGGTTTGGGCTGTTTTGGGGGGTTTTCTAGGGTTAATTGCTAGGGTTTTGGGGAGACTATATAAGGGTTTTGTAGCCACCATTAGAGGGGTTCCCCACAAGTTCCCATAGGTTCCCCCATTGTTTTCTTAGTGATTATTTTAGAGGTTAGGCCATGCCCTAGGCCCCCTCTTGGATCAAAAAGCTTGTATTTGGATTGAAGATCTTCATCAAGCTAAGTATTTTGTTCTTTTTATTTGAATCTTTGTTTTTCTATCTTTTGTATGCAAGCAATTGTTTTTATTGATTCCTATATCGTTGTTGCTATGCTTGAGTAGATTTGATGTTCTAGGGCATGGGGATGAACCCTATGGATCTAATTTCATATTTGTGATGAATGAATTTCTAAATTGCTAGAATTTCTAGGAGGTTAGGTTGTGATTGATTTAATACGAATAGTTAGGAATTTCCATCGATTTGTGGTTTGCAAGAGATTGGATTCTAATCGATGGGAAGGCCTAGATATTTGATTTAGGTTTATAATCGAGATTCTCTAGACTTGGTTTACAAGAGATTGGACCAAAGCTAGGATTTTTATTATAAATCTATACCCATATTCGTTTGCAAGAGATTGGACGAATACGAACTATCACAACCTAGATCGTAACTCGAGTTTGCACGAGAGTGGGCTCGAGGGGCGATTGAACGATGATGTCGATCCTAATGCTAGCGTCTTAGGTTAGGGTTTGCAAGAGATTGGGCCCTAACCTAGGTTGCTATAGACCGGTAATAGCGCGAGAGCGTGAGCTTGGTTCTCTATTCAGTTACGACTAGTTCACCTCAACGCAAGTCTATTAATATTGCGATTCACTATTCACAATGATGTATGACGGTCCGTAGTGGGGATTCCCTAGCCCTAGACACCTTTTATTATATTGTATTTGAATCGATATTTGACCAACATTTTTATCACCAACACCGACATCCATCACCATTGCCATTACATCATACCATAGCTATCTCCACCAATAAAACATTCGTAGTCAAACCAACCTAGGATAGATTGGAACCAACACCATCTCCTCGTGTTCGATACCCGCTCGCCACTACGCCGTGCGCTTGCGGTAAAACTACAATCGTTCTCCGGGTGTGTATCCGGGGCCGACCAAGTTTTTGGTTGTGCTCTTGGGTTGCATTTTGGGGCGATCAAGTTTTTGGCGCCGCTGCCGGGGAGGTGTTTCCCGTTGGGTGCCAATTTGTCACAATTAGGTTTAGTAGACTACGAAAAAAAAAATTTTAACAAAAAGAATTTTTCACCCCGCCACCATTACTATCATTTCTATATTCTTTTGTGCCACTGATATTTTTTCTCCAGGTATTTATCTTTGTTGATCAGGTGTTATGGATGGTATTATGTGGACGACAGATTTTGAGGAGGAAGCATTTCAGAACTTATTGGAGGGCCTCTTGGAGTCAGTGAGGTTCACCGGTTCAGAGAGCATTATAACAGGTGATGCATTTGATCTACGATTTGCAGATTTTGTTATGAACCATGTTTCAGCTGCAGGAACAATTGAGGAGGACATACATGTCAGTCTTAAGGGGGATAGATTAAATTTTTGGATTGCTCGCGGGCATTCCCCTCCACATGATGCTTCTCCATAAGTTGACACACATGAGCAGCCAGCATCACCATGCCAGAGAGAGCCTACATTGATAGTTCACGAGGAGGCATCACATGCGGAGCCAGAGCATTACATTACTGAGGCAGCACTTTGGGACGAGGGCAACTTCATTCAGATAAATCCAGAGTCTTGCCCACCTGCAGTTGAGCTTCCGCAGCCACCTCTACCTTCCACTGAGGCTGTGATTATATGGACCACACATTTTTATGCGTATCTGGATGAGATTCTTGGACGGCAGGCTGAGGACATTGATGCTTCCACATCTGAGGAGACAACGGTACCAGGCACAGATGCATCCACTTCTGATGAGAGAATTGTGATGAGATACTCAGGGCGTGTTGCTACAGAGCCAGGTTTCACCGTCGTCACTCCCCCACCCACAGACACAGCTAGTCCATACGATGAGTGGATGGATGGAGATGATTCAGATGGAGAAGACATTGATGTTATTTACCTCGTAGAGCCGAAGCATGCTTTTGAGGAGGCCTCACACACGGAGCCAGAGTTTATCGCCGAGGAGGTCGTGCATCGGGACGAGGACATAGCCATTCATGAGGATCCCGAGCACTACCCTCCTCCATTGGAGCTCCCGTAGCCACCTCATCCTCCCACTGACGTCGAGGACTATCCCACAGAGCTTACTGCTCCCACTCAGGGAGATATTTTTACCCACTCCATTTTTGAATCATGCATTCTATTTGATATTTATTTTGATTCAGATATTTTTGACACGTCGTACCTTTTGCAGCACACCTACGATTATGGACCGGAGGTATGCTTGGACGTGTCACAGTTCGACGAGCCTATCGAGGAGGTCCACACCTATGATCTAGATTTACCTGAGCAGCTGAGAGAGGATACTATGGAGACAGATATCACGACACGTGAGGATATTGGATTATTTCCAGGAAAGTATCGTCCACCATCATTTATTCCATATATTTCTATAGACGATCCTCTTTGTGATACTTTTATTACGAGGGTGAATTTTTTGCAGCGAACTGATGCATCCTATTCTCTGCAGGGTACAGGTGGAGTCCTTGTGGGAATGCTGGAGGATGCATTGCTGGAGTTCGTTGGAGTCCGTGGACATATGCGTCTAGCGGAGCCACGAAAGGAGCAGTTGGAGCAATTGCCTGCACCGGCAAAGATACTGGATCCGCCTTTTGCTATAGGTGATATCAATCCAGTAGTGTAGAAATTTTTATGCTTTAAATAAACACGAATCCTCTCGACAGCGAGAGGACCGTATAGATTTGCTTGAATAAATATCACCTCATATGATGGCAACAAAAAAATCTTTTACACCCAAAACCCATTATATATATTAATTGCCCCTTCATATTTTGAAGTGTCACATCCTTTTGCTCACCACCATCGAGCATTTCTTTTAAGTGAAACCTCACTTTCTTATTTGTTTGACTTGATCACGCTTAGCAAAATCGTGATTTTATTGATCGAGTCATTTGAATAGGATTGTTTGGTATAAGCTTGGGGGAAGGCGCTCTCATGCATCATTGTATGTGCATGTAGTTGCATTAGGATCTCATGTCATTCATTTCATCATTTTGCATTCACCCCCCTATTATTATCGTTGTTCCTCATATTCTTCCATTATGATCACATTGAGGACAATGTGAAGTTTAAGCTTGGGGGAGTGCATTTCCATGCCATTTAGATGCATTAGTTGCATTTTTACTTTATTTTAGGGTTTTTTAGAATTTTTCAAAATTTTGCATCATCTTTTTAAATTTTCCATCTTATTTTCCTTTTATGTGTGTTCATGCATCATGTTGTGTGCTTGTTTTTCTTTTCCTTCCTCTCTTTTATTTTTTTTCTTATTTCTTTATTTTCCTTTCTCTTCTTTTGCTAGATGCGTTCCTTATGATGATATCTCTTATTGCTTTAGCAACCATCACGATGCTTATTATTCCTTGCCATGCTATTTAGAGTATTTTATAGTCTTGCTATTCACATATGCTTGCAAATCCATTTCTTTTGATGATTCCTCTACATGAATGCATGATATTAATTGAAACTGAATGCATGGATTAGACTTTAGTATGCTTTTGTTGGATATGCACCAAGATTCACGCATCATTAGTATATCTGAAGCATCAGTTTTATTGTCTTATTCACCTTCTGTTGCATGCTTGATATGATTGTGCGCTTTACGCTTGACTTCACTTTTTATTGAGAAGATTGAGAATATCCATGCTTACATATGAGTTTTAGTTGAAGTATTATTTTATTGAACCATTCGTGCACATCTTAGAGTGAACCGAGTGCTACATTATTTCTTTCTCCACATATATCTTTTTATTCTCTACATGTCACTTGAGTTCACCTCCTAAAGCTACTTATATCGCATCTATTTCCCGAAAATCTCCACAAAAGAAAAAGTTGCTCCAAAAAGTCCAAAAGGCCAAAAAGGAGACAAAAATCCAAAAATACAAATCAAATTGCTCCTACGAAAATCCAAGAAGAAAAATGAGAAACAAAAAAGTCAAAAAGAAAAAGACAGATATTTCTCTATCTCATTATTGGAGCCACATAATACTTGGAAAATCCAAGGCAAAAATCCCATTTTTCACTATCATATTCCTTTAGATGCGACGCCTCAAGCTAAGCTTGGGGGGGGGGGGGGTGAATTCATTTGACCATATGAGTGAGTATGACATTAGAGTGGAGACGTGCATGAATGAGAATATTCGATAATGCTTAGACTTTGCAAAATATATTAGATATGGAGATTTTTCATGATTTGAAATTGTGAATGCCATGACTCTTTTCTATTCTCTATTGCATGCTTGGTGTGTATCTTATATGCTTCAGTTATAACTCTTGATTGAAAAGTGCATCACCAACATTTGTATATTAAGTTCTATAAAATGCATGATGTGGATACGAATTGATTGTATGAATTTAGAGAATCCCTTCCTTTGTTCTTAAAAGCTTGCAAGTACCGTGTTTAAGTAAGATATGAAATCCTTATAGCATGTGATTCGTATTTTCCAAATTATCGTGATGAGTAGCTTATGGCTTGAGATCTGAGAGAATAATCTAGCAACCCCTTCCACCTCGTGTTCTTTCTTTTTCTTTCATTTCATTTCCTTTGTTTTCATCTCCCGAGTTCGTCTCTTTACCTATCTTCCTCGAGGACGAGTAAGAGGTAAGCTTGGGGGATTTTGATCACTCCATATTTTACACCTTTTTTCTGCATGTTTTCACGCCATTCCGATTGCTCATATTGCGATTTTCACGAGTATTTGACGATATTGCGTTACCTTTCACTATTTCTTGTTTTTGTCAGATTTCAGGAAATATGGAGCGATCGGGAGCAAAAATGAGCTTAAGGGACTTGCACCCACTCCGGAGCGTCACCCAAGGCTCTTTTGAGGGCTATTCGGTGATGAGAGACGGGTGGAAGAAGAAGGAACTCCATAGGAACGACGAGGAGGAGAAACGGAGAAGATTGGACATTTACAGCATGCCACTCGGCCGAGTGGAGCACTCACTCGGTCGAGCAAGAAGACCACTCGGCCGACCAGACCGGACACGCTCCAACTGAAGGAATTGGGCGTGCACTCGGTCGAGGGATGATATCCCACTCGGTCGAGTAAGAAGATCACATCGCTCGAGTGGCATGAGAAATCCACCATCAAAAGAGGCCGACTTACTGGAAATGTACAGGCTTTTGACGGTTCCGACTCGGCCGAGTACCAAATGCCCCTCGGCCGAGTGAGTAAAGCCACTCGGCCGAGTCACCTCAGAAGACAGACCCCCAAGACCCCCGACTTACTGGAATTTTACAGGGTCTATCACTCGGCTGAGTAGAGAAGCCCACTCGACCGAGTAAAGAAGTCCGCTCGGTCGAGTGATGCCGAGGACACGCAGCGCCCAGATTTTCAGACAGCCTTCCACTCTTTTGACATCTGCTATCATTCTAGCAATCAAAGTATTTTTCTCATATTTTTTATGGATATTATACTTTATGACGATTCCAACACCGCCAAGAACGTGCCAATCGGAGGTCGGATGAAATCTGGAGAATTTCTGCAAGTTGACGCTGCAATGCAGGAATTTCGACTCGGCCGAGTCACATTTTCCACTCGGCCGAGTCGGCGGCGGGCCCAGATTTTAAGTTGCGCTTTGGGCTGTTTTGGGCACGAATTTGGGGGGTTTTCTAGGGTTAATTGCTAGGGTTTTGGGGAGACTATATAAGGGTTTTGTAGCCACCATTAGAGGGGTTCCCCACAAGTTCCCATAGGTTCCCCCATTGTTTTCTTAGTGATTATTTTAGAGGTTAGGCCATGCCCTAGGCCCCCTCTTGGATCAAAAAGCTTATATTTGGATTGAAGATCTTCATCAAGCTATGTATTTTGTTCTTTTTATTTGAATCTTTATTTTTCTATCTTTTGTATGCAAGCAATTGTTTTTATTGATTCCTATATCGTTGTTGCTATGCTTGAGTAGATTTGATGTTCTAGGGCATGGGGATGAACCTTATGGATCTAATTTCATATTTGTGATGAATGAATTTCTAAATTGCTAGAATTGCTAGGAGGTTAGGTTGTGATTGATTTATTACGAATAGCTAGGAATTTCCATCGATTTGGGGTTTGCAAGAGATTGGATTCTAATCGATGGGAAGGCCTAGATATTCGATTTAGGTTTATAATCGAGATTATCTAGACTTGGTTTGCAAGAGATTGGACCAAAGCTAGGATTTTTATTATAAATCTATACCCATATTCGTTTGCAAGAGATTGGACGAATACGAACTATCACAACCTAGATCGTAACTCGAGTTTGCACGAGAGTGGGCTCAAGGGGCGATTGAACGATGATGTCGATCCTAATGCTAGCGTCTTAGGTTAGGGTTTGCAAAAGATTGGGCCCTAACCTAGGTTGCTATAAACCGGCAATAGCGCGAGAGCGTGAGCTTGGTTCTCTATTCAGTTACGACTAGTTCACCTCAACGCAAGTCTATTAATATTGCGATTCACTATTCACAATGATGTATTACGGTCCGTAGTGGGGATTCCCTAGCCCTAGACACCTTTTATTATATTGTATTTGAATCGATACTTGACCAACATTTTTATCACCAACACCGACATCCATCACCATTGCCATTACATCATACCATAGCCATCTCCACCAATAAAACATTCGTAGTCAAACCAACCTAGGATAGATTGGAACCAACACCACCTCCTCGTGTTCGAAACCCGCTCGCCACTACGCCGTGCGCTTGCGGTAAAACTACAATCATTCTCCGGGTGTGTATCCGGGGCCGACCAAGTTTTTGGTTGTGCTCTTGGGTTGCATTTTGGGGCGATCATTGGGTCCCCCAGCTGTGGACCAAAAAATGTGGAGGCTGGCTGTGGCTCAACAGGTGGGTCAGTTCGCCAGTGCCTAACTAGGTTGCGAAGAAAAGGTAGGTCATGCTCGACTAACTGCTGAGTCATGCCGCCCCCTGAACTATAAGTAGGAGCATGGCGACGAACTGGTCGCCCTTGTCAGTGTCTCGGAAGGTAATGTCATATGATGTGTCGCCTATATGTAAATGCTCGGGAGGGGTTGGGGCGTTGTTTGGCAGGGGTGAAGAGGTGGATGATTTGCCAATAATGTGGTCCTGTGTGGGTGAGCGTGTATGACGGGAGCGTCGGCCTAGGGTTGGGTGCACCAGTGTCAGTGTTTATGGTTCTTGCACAACGTGGTGGCATCTTGCAAGCAGTATAAAAACGTGGGGCAATAAGTAAAGTATATATGGAAAAGAGATTAACGACACGAATGATGCGACGACATGATCGGTCACGTGACTGCTACTGATCAGGAGTATCCCCCAAGCTGTTTCTAGACTTGCCCTTATTTGTAGATGAAACGTACCTAAAAGAGGAGAAAATGACGTCAGGGGAGGGGAATTAATATGCAGGGGGGATGTACGTAGGAGCTCGACCGAGCATTAATCATGCTCGGTTGAGCCCTAGGGGGTATGGGAGGGCTGGAAAAGGTAGAGGGGGTGGAGGAACTTGAGGATGAGGAGAGAGAGAGATAGAGATTTGAGTGAAAGAGGGTGGAAGGGGTTAACCGGCAGGTGGTTGGAGGTGGCGGCGGCTGGGGGTGGGTTGCCGACCGGATCGAGTAGGAGGGGGGTAACTCGGGAGGTGATTAGGTGATTAGGGTATGATCGCTTAGGGTAAGAGTTATGGGATGGTTTAGGGTAAGTAAATAGCTATAACCCGGCTTAGAATGGGATCCAAAATCAACCAGCCTGCGACTCGGTCCGAGCAATCTGATTGCTCGGTCGAGCCAGCTACTTTAAATAAATCAACGTACAAGTTAAATACTCCATCAGCTTGCTCGGCCGAGCAAGGTTTACTCGGGCCGAGCAAGCATCACCGTTGTTAGACATGATCCCTTTAGCTAGGTCGAGCAAATGGTTACTCGGTCGAGTAAACGACCATTCGGACCGAGTAAACGCTGATCGAACAGTGTAAGAAGAACATCATTGTTGAAGCAGTTCCCTGCACCTTTCTCAGCTCGATCGAGCAGTTGGTCTACTCGATCTAGTAAGGTATTACTCAACCGAGCAGATCCTGCTCTGTCCGTGTAGACAGAACACCATTTATTCCTTATGTTCACGTGCCTGCGCTACTTGACCGAGCACGTGGCTGCTCGGTCGAGTCAGTGTTAACTTGGACCGAGCAAAGGCTGCTCGGGAAGTGTAGACAGAGTGACGTTTTTGTTCTCTTTTCTTGTTCATGCACTACTCGACCGAGAAGGTGGCTGCTCGGTCGAGTTACCCATGACTCTTCCATTCAGCTGTTTTCACCCTCTCAGATGTTCTCCCCCTCTCAGATGTTCTCCTGCCAGCTCTTTCTTTCATTCAGAATATCGATCTGTGTGCCCCCTCACTTATCAACCTGTAGAAAGGGAAAGTGTTTTTATTTGGTTTCCTGGATTAGAATAAGCAAAATCAAGAATTGAGAAAGATATAAAAAGTCAGGTTGCCTCCCGATAAGTGCTCGTTTTGAGTCGTGAGCTCGACTCCATCAGGTTCTTCAAGGAATAATGGGGCATTCCTCGAGGAGGCATGTCTCCTCTTACCCAATTGGTTCTCCTGCTCTGTACGGTTTAATCCACTGGCAGTTTACTTTGATATTGTAATTCTTCCCTTCGAGTTCTACGGCACCCCCCAGAGATAAACTTGCTATCTTGTAAGGGCCGGACCACCTTGACTTTAATTTCCTGGGGAAGAGGCGTAATCTTGAATTGTAGAGGAGTACCTGGTCACCGACGTCATGGCGAACCACCGTGATGTTCCTGTCATGATAGGCCTTGGTCCTCTCTTTATATATCTTTGCATTCTCATAGGCGTGTCACTGAATTTCGTCAAGCTCGTTGCTATGCAAGGCTCATCTCGTGGCGGCACTCTGGTAGTCAAAGTTCATTTTCTTTACCGCCCAATACGCTCTATGTTCTAATTCTATCGGAAGGTGGCAAGCTTTTCCATGTACTAGTCTGTATGGGGTTATTCCGATGGGAGTTTTGGAAGCAGTGCGATATGCCCAAAGGGCATCGCCCAACTTGTGTGACCAATCTTTCCTCAAGACACTCACTGTCTTCTCCAGGATGCCTTTGATTTTCCTGTTGGATACCTCCACTTGAACACTAGTCTGAGGGTGATAAGCAAGAGCGACCTTGTGATGAACTCCATATTTTTTAAGCATCGTCTCGAACTTCTTCTCGATGAAATGGCTCCCTCCATCACTTATGATTGTCTTGGGGACTCCAAAATAAGGAAAGATGGTACTCTTGAAGAATTTGGCTACTGCCCTCGCACTGTTTGTCGGGGTGGCCATGGCCTCCACCCACTTCGAGACGTAATCAACGACAACCAAGATGTACTTATTACCGTTACTCGATGGAAAGGGCCCCATGAAGTCAACACCCCAACAGTCAAATAGATCTATCTCCAAGATGCCCTAAAGGGGTGTTTCATTCTTTTTCGTGATGTTTCCAGTCCTCTGGCATCTATCGCATTTTCTGATGTATTCATTCGCATCTATAAATATGGTGGGCCAACAGAAACCACTTTAGAGGATTTTTGCTGTGGTTTTGGTGACCGCTGCGTGTCCCCCCTATGGTTGATCGTGGTAATGTGATATGATGGAGGTCGCCTCTTCCTTGGGATACATCGTATGATGATCCCATCAGCGCATGTTCTGAACAGGTACGAGTCATCCTAAAAGTAGCTCTTGGCGTCATGTAGGAACTTCTTCCTCGATTAAGTCGCCAACCCTTGCAGGACTATGCCGCTTACCAGGTAGTTCACTATATCTGCATACCAAGGGGCTTCTGAGGAGTTCGTCACAAATAATTGTTCGTCGGTGAAGGAATCATCAATTGGCAAACTGTCACCCCGTGGTTTTAAATTAAACACGACAGGTGATCCGCCACTACATTCTCCGCTCCTTTCTTGTCTTTGATCTCAATATCAAATTATTGCAGGAGGGGGATCCACCGTATTAAGTGCGGTTTTGCATCCTTCTTGCTCAATAGGTATTTCAGTGCTGCGTGGTTCGTGTGGATAATCACTTTAGACCCCAAGAGGTACGATCTGAACTTCTCGATAGAATAAACCACGGCTACCAGCTCCTTCTCCATAGTGGTGTAGTTCTTTTGAGCATCAGCCAGAGTCTTACCAGTGTAATATAGCATGAAGCTTTCCTTCTTTCCTTTGGCCAAGAATGACTCCCACTGCTTGGTCACTATCATCACACATTAGCTCAAATGGCAGATTCCAATCTGGCAGCTGTATAATTGGGGCTGAGATGAGAGCTTCCTTTACCCTGTTAAAGGCTAGCAAACAGGCGTCAGTTAACACAAAAGGGGCATCCTTGGCGAGGAGCTCCATGAGAGGGCGAGCAATGTTAGAGAAATCTTGTATAAAGTGGCGGTAAAAACCCGCGTGCCCCAGGAAACCACGGATACCCTTAAGGTTAGTGGGAGGCGGTAGACTCTTGATGACTTTGACCTTGGCTTTAACAACCTCGATTCCTTTAGGGGTGATGACATGGCCAAGCACAACTCCTCTGTCGCCATGAAATGGCACTTTTCCCAATTTAGGGTTAGGTTATTGTTATGACACCGTTCTAAAACTTTGGACAAATTAGCTAAACAATTATCGAACTCGGTGCCATAAACAGAGAAATCGTCCATGAAGACTTCCATAATATTTTCGATGAAATCCGAGAAAATAGATGTTATGCACCTTTGAAATGTGGCAGATGCATTACTGACGCACCCGAAACCTACACCTAGATTCCACCCGGCTGTGTCACGATCGCCAGGCATGGTATGGCCCCTAGGTTTCATTTCCGGGCTCAATCCGCAAGCATACAGTGTCAAGTTGTAGTATAAATGATATCAAATCCCACAGGGATGGTGATAGTGTATATGGAGTTTACTTCTAAATCTCAAAGTAAGATAGCTATAGAGTTGGAGAAATTGGTTGGGGTGTTGTTGTTGTTTTACAAATAAAAAAAGCGCTAGGGCATTAGTGATCACCTCTAAGATCGTCAGGGGTAGACGTTGGAATAGAGTATTCACATTGCATTAGGGTTAGTGGATTAATCTCCTAATTTGTACCACTCTCGTGGGTTAGAATTGTGAGGTATTTCGGTAGCTCTCGTTGACGCAACGACGGTAGCCGTCAACGTAGCGGTATAGTTCGACGGTGGATCCCCTCAAGGCACGAGCCGGGCATGGTCACGAGCCTTGGTTGGATCCACCGATTTTTCTATTCGAATCCTAGAGATACCCCTTAAGCGCATCAATTTCACAGACCGTGGGCATGATCTCAGTACGGGTTCTCTAGGGATTCGGTTGGATCGACCGAAATAGTTCCCTAACTCTCTAATTCAATGTAGAGATCTAGATCTACATCTTCCCCCTAGGATCTGTAACGGCCAGTATTTCTAGGCGTGTTGATTATTGTGTGTGCCCGTATTTTTGTTTTGATCGTTCGGATGTTTTCGTGCGCGAGTTCTTTTGTGCGTCAACACGAGCGCGACTCGGATTTTTTTTAATTTTACCATGGCGCAATTAGTAAATCTTAACCATAATTAGATTATCCCTAATAAAATATTGATTAAGTTTAACCCTAATTAAATGGCTCTAATCAAATATTAACTAACTAACCCTTCATTGATTCTACATCCTTCTGTTGGTGAGATACAACATGCCTCATCAAATCTCCCCCCACCTCCAGCTAACTCTCCCATCAAATTGTGTCCTCCATTGTTTTTATAACAGTGTCAGCAACGACAGCAGAGGATATCAATTCTTCTCCCTGTAAATCAATTCCAAACCTCAGTCACCAAAATTCAATCAGCCCAAAAATCAAACCCATCATCATTCCTGCAAGTCTCTTCCACTCTCCGACCAGAAATCCCAATCCCAATCAACCAGCAAACAAATCAACCAAAACCCAGATCTTTTTCCAAACCCATTCATCCAAATCAAACAAACAAAAACAAACCAATCTGAAATTAAATTTCAGATTCAAATGAAACCCCAAATCAAAATCGAAAAAACTTCAGATTCTTACAAATATTAAACCCTCTACAACAACCCATTTCAGATCCAAAACAGCCTTTGATTCAAAACAAGAACAACTTTAGATCTGAGATTGTTATAAACTCAAACCAAAAATCAAATCCTCCACCAACTTCATCAAAACCAGAAATCAAGAGAGGAGAAATCTGAAACAGACTTCAAATTCAAATCAGTAATTTCAGATCCAAAAACAAGATTTCAGGAATCCTAACTACTACAGATCAATCCCTCCCTTCCCATCTTCATTGAAGGCTAGCCCATCTCTCCTCCACGCACGCAAGGACACCGCACGTGCCTCCGTCTAACAGGCCGGCCACCCCGCAGCCCTGCGCCATCGTGCTGCTTGCCGTGAGGCCACCGCCGTTCGTCTCCAGTCGCCGTGCCGCTGCCCGTTAGGAGCCCGCCGCCGCCCGTCAGCCCTCGGCCTTCCCCCGTCGTCACAAGGTGAGCCCCTCCCCATGTTCCTTTGCAAAGATCCGTGGGTTGCTTCGTTGCCTGCTAATGGAATGAACATAAAAAAGAGAGAAAGAAGTAAAGAACAGAATGAATGAAGAAGCCTGAGAATGGGTGTTAGCCTTAGGATGTGTATTAAATGAGAAGTCAGCCTTATAGCCTTAGGAATAAATTGTTAATAAATGAATAGACAGCCACGTGTGAAGGTGTTAAATAAATAAAGGGGTTTTATTAGTATTAAATCAATAAAAGTATGTTAAGAGGTGACAGAGGCTGCAATTTGGATGGGAAGTGTCAGCCTTATCTAGAGGAAATGAGGGAGAGTTATTTTTGGGTATTAAGAAAATGTTAGGGTTATAATTTTAACACGTAACCGTATTACCCCATAGTCAAAAGTTTGTAGGTGGACGTATAACGTCATGTCACCCTTGTAATTAGCCTAGTAGAGTTGATTAGTAAGTTGTTAGCACTAATTAGTGTTAGTGTTAATTTAAATGGCGATTTGTTAAGATGTTATTTGATTTTACCATGTTAGTATAATTAATTAATGTTGGGATGATAACACTGGTATATAATAAGGCATGCTCTGTTAGTATAACCCTATATAAACGCCACCCTAGCCAGAGAACCCAATAAAATTAGACAAACCCAATTCGGGGTTATTTTTAGTGTTGTGTTTATCTCGCGAAGAATCTAATTCGGTGATGTGTTTAATTAAAACAGAGAACCTATACCACTGTAACGAAGTACCCATCAAGACGAACCCAACGGCACCAAAATCACCGAAAACAGGCAAGTATGCAATTTATAGTGAATTTGTGAAGGTAAATGTTCTTTTAGCTTTTTGTATGTAAAGTTACATAACTCAGAACCTGCACGTGAAATGACGCGTGAAATCACTTCCACGACATCCGTGGCTAAAAATGTGACCCAACGGTTATAATTTGATGTATCTTACTTTAGAACAGTAGCACAGAAAAATCAATTTTCATGTCGTATTCTTAAATTCACATGCTCAGCATTTTTGCTAAATTGTTGTAAATATTGCTCGATACTCTTGTAACCATGTAATTGTTGCGTAAAGATAAATGATCATGTTATTTAATTGCTGCATGCCTTAAAAAGACTAACATGAGAGTGACATCGTGAAATCGTGCGCCTCGAAGGTGAAATTGTGACTTTCGTGATGTCATGTGAGTTGACTAGGCTGGCTCGTGTTCCAGCACAAATCTTGGGGTGGGGTTAGGGTTGAGCTGCTACTAGGCGTATGATCGGGTACTCTCTTCAAGGGCACCACCCGTATGCGGTGGGTTAGCGCCAATCACGGTAAGCCCCCGTGAGAAGAATGACCCACTCATCACGTCCTAAAGGCGAGAACCCTATTATAGACGTGTGACACTAACTTGAAACTTGCAAAGTGAATTGTTATCTCAGTGAAATTGACATGCTGTACTTTACTTGTCAGATTGTTTAGAGCTGCATGATAGAATGTATTTACTTTAAAGTCACCATGCTTAAAAATTTTATCTCGTTTAATTTATAATTGCCTATTAAATCCGGTATAAATTTGTATATCTTGCCTTGGGTTCTAACATCTACTTGCAGACCCTTGCTGACATACATTCATGTTTTTGGATGTATGTCAGATCCCGAACTTTAGCACCAGGAGGACTAGTTGAGATAGCTGAACCAGTGGACCAAGAGTTGTTGACTAGTGGACCTTAATTGTACTTCCTTTAATTTGTTGTACGGGTCATAAGACCCACTCTTCTTTCTTCATTTGATGTAATTCCGTTGGGACGTTTGAGATTGTAATAATGTTATTTATCTGTGTTGTTTTTGAGTAGTGCAAGGAAGAACCTGCAGTTTTCACACAGACGCTTATTGTGTTAAGTCAAGGAGGAAAGAAAAGCAAAAGTACCTCCTCCTTACTTGCACAAGCGGGCCCGTTCATGTCCTCGCCACCAAGCCTAATAGGAAGCGGGGCGTGACAGGTTTTAGTGTCGGCCCATGCAGGTCAGTGTTCATGCAAAATACTTTAAAACATCATAGATAATATTACAATCCTGACTCTCAAACAACACCTTCCCTAGAATCTTCTACCCCGACCAAATTCATTAGAACATCCTAGTCCTAAGTTTCCTGATCCTTAGTCGACCAAATCAGTATATCCTTGATTTTAAATCTCCCTTAATTTTCCATTCCACTTTTGACCTTAGGAATCTACCGTAGACTTTTCACAAGTCATTTCCTACCCGTACTCACAATTGATCATCCTACTCTAATCCTTACTTTCAACCCACGTGATCTTCCTGACATCCATCTTTATCCTTTGAAATCACTCCCATTACTATACTGATTTTACTATCGATATCTCTTTTATGAAACTTCTCGCCCAGTTTAACTTCTTTAAAAATCTTTTACATAGGCATCATATTTTTCAACCGAATTAAAATTTTTCTTTGATTTTGAGTTTCCTTCGATGAAAATTTTTATTCACTAAATTCTAATCTATACCATCCATACCCACGTATCTACTTTCTATGGAGATCTTTATCTTTAAACTTTTGTTGATGTCACGCATATAAATGATAAGCTTCCTTCAATGCACCATGATCCGGTCAATGTGCTTGGCTAAGTTTGTTGGATCACCCTAGCTAGATTGGGGTAAGTGACCCTGGCTTAGTCACTTCCCTGGCCGTGTCTGCTGGACTGCAAGGACGCGAGTCATGATTATGTATGACATTTTCCTTCTTACTATACTACAGCCGATTTCAAAACAACCGACCATATACTAATTTTGAATATTTTTTATGCTAAATAAAACTTCAACTATTTCAGTGTATTAGTTCTGTATTCACCGTATGCATACTTTAAAATTTTTTTTTAAAAATCTATCTCTATTTACGAAACAACACTTCAAACACTACACCCATGACTCTTTCGTCTATTGCCTATCTACTATTCTAAACTTATACCACCTACTCACTGTCCTTATATATGTTATTGTAATATTGTCACATTTCTACACATGCCTCTCATTCTCCCTTTTTGTTATTCATAACCATCTCTATGTCATCTGATCAAGCTAACTCTTATCACGACTACTGATTTGATATCATGGTTCTATGGACTAGGTCGAGACTACTCAAACGTGTAGAAAGGTATAATAATGAATGGTCTTAAATTACTACTGGATCAGTGTCTAGAAAGGAATGGGAAGTGGGTTGGTCAACCAAAGGACTTGCCCTGCGGTCATAGAAGTGACATGTGCCTTCAAGCCCTGATTGCCTGGCTGATTTAGGAGTTAAGCTAGACTTCTTATTATTAGGCCAGCCTACACTATTTGATAGTCAAGCGAAATTTGTTTTTCTCATGCCTGCTCATTACTTATCCTTTACAGTATTACTGCGTCTACCTGGTTGTCTTACTATTTTCATCACATTGCTTGTTGGTTAAAACATTGTTGCTACCATTTGCCATGCCACAATCGTTACTTTTGCACTTGCACATTCACCTTTACTCTATGCATTACATGCATTTTACTTACCACACTTGAGCAGCCGCCAGAACTTTACTTCCGCTCGTATATGCATGTCTGTTCTTACTTCTTGCACCTGTAAGGTCATTTTTCTGATCAAGCTAACTCCATATCCTTGCCTCACACGAACTCATTCGTCACAAACTTGATTCGTTACATCATACATATCTGTATCCTACACTATCTATTGGTTACCACCTTAGTGCATCCATTTACTTATTACCGCTTTAGCGAGATTAGTTTTCAATTTGCGTTATAACCCTTTTAAAATGTTTTCTTATATCAACAGTGTTGAATTTTGTCATGCATTATGTTGATAGAATGTTAGATATGATTATTATTATTAGAGGATTATAATTACGGATAGAGTAGTTTGAGATGAGGCAAGGAGTAGATGTATTGATCATTTACCATATGAGTAAAATATTTGAAGTAACAAGATTTCATCATATAGGTAAAGTGTTGGAGACATCGGAAATGATATGATATGTTGATACGAATGGACAATTGTGTAAATTGATTTAAGGATAAGGTACAATAAGAAATGACTAGATGTGATTTAATAATTTGTTAATTACAGTGATTAAAATTTATGAGTTATACCGATGAAGAAAGAGTTGGGAGCATGATAAATGTTGTTGTGGATGGTGATGTATACTAGGCGTATTTGTACTTGTCATCTTATGTTAGTAATCGGTATAGCACCGTTAAATCAATGGATTAATATAAGAATAAGATTGGAAATTGGGATTTGTGGATGTCACAATTTTAGTGCTACAGGTTAAGTTAGACGATGATCAACATGATGACATGTTTTGAAATAAGACGGCTTATGGGAAGAAATATTTCCGGAGAAATTGGCTACAGAGAAACTATACATTAGAGATTTGATAAGAGATGCTATTGCTCTAATATCAATAACAAGTGGAGAAATTTGCAAATGGTATTGGTTAAGGATACTTAATGTTTCCCTTCAAACGTTATTTGGTATAAAGTATTGATTATTTTGAAGCAAGAACCTTGGGTTAGAATTCGAACGATACAGTCGGATCTGTAGCTAAGTTTTATGATATGCTTATAGTTGTAACATGATTCGGTGATGAGACGAGTAGTGATGAGTTATTGGAGGAATACTTGATTGAGATTACAGGTTTAGCGTGCATTATATTAGAATATGAGAGTTGCAGTTGTAAGTATATATATACACACATTGTAATTCATCACTCATCCTCATCCTTGCACATCTTGGGTAGTCGTCCCTAGCCTTTTCGCTTGCCCATTAACGATTAAGGCCATCGATGGTGCTTAGTCGTCTGAACCTCTTTTTTTAAAACTTAATCTTAACCACATCACATGTATCACTTCCTGACTAGTTTCACTTTTTCATCTTGAAGTATTTCTAGATCATAGTTTACCTCGTAGAATACGACAAGATACATAAGTATTATCGCCATCTCTTTATGAACTCAAATCCTAAGAAATTCCGAGGACAGAATTTTTCTTAAGGTGGGTAGAATGTAACGGTCGGTATTTCTAGGCGTGTTGATTATTGTGTGTTCCCGTATTTTTGTTTGAGCGTTCGGATGTTTTCGTGCGCGAGTTCTTTTGTGCGTCAACGCGAGCGCGACTCGGATTTTTTTTAATTTTACCGTGGCATGATTAATTAATATTAACCCTAATTAGATTATCCCTAATACAATATTGATTGGGTTTAACCCTAATTAAATGGTTCTAATCAAATATTAACTAACTAACCGTACATTGATTCCACCTCCTTCTGTTGGTGAGATCCAACACGCCTCATCAAATCTCCCCCCACCTCCAGCTAACTCTCCCATCAAATTGTGTCCTCCATTGTTTTTATAACAGTATCAGTAACGACAGCAGAGGATATCGATTCTCCTCCCTGCAAATCAATTCCAAACCTCAGTCACCAAAATTCAATCAGCCCAAAAATCAAACCCAGCTTCATTCCTGCAAGTCTCTTCCACTCTCCGACCAGAAATCCCAATCCCAATCAACCAGCAAACAAATCAACCAAAACCCAGATCTTTTTCAAAATCCATTCATCCAAATCAAACACACAAAAACAAACCAATCTGAAATTAAATTTCAGATTCAAATGAAGCCCCAAATCAAAACAGAAAAAACTTCAGATTCTTACAAATATTAAACCCTCTACAACAACCCATTTCAGATCCAAAACAGCCTTTGATTCAAAACAAGAACAACTTTAGATCTGAGATTTTTATATACCCAAACCAAATATCAAATCCTCCACCAACTTCATCAAAACTAGAAATCAAGAGAGGAGAAATCTGAAACAAACTTCAGATTCAAATCACTAATTTCAGATCCAAAAACAAGATTTCAGAAATCCCAACTACTACAGATCAATCCCTCCCTTCCCATCTTCATTGAAGGCCAGCCCATCTCTCCTCCACACACGCAATGACACCGCACATGCCTCCCTCCGACAGGCAGGCCACCCCGCAGCCCTGTGCCGCCGTGCTGCTTGCCGTGAGGCCGTCACCGTTCGCCTCCAGCCGCCGCGTCGTCGCCCGTCAGCCCTTGGCCTTCCCCCGTCATCACAAGGTGAGCCCCTCCCCATGTTCCTTTGCAAAGAGCCGTGGGTTGCTTCATTGCCTGCTAATGGAATGAACAGAAAAAAGGAGAGAAAGAAGTAAAGAACAGAATGAATGAAGAAGCCTGAGAATGGGTGTTAGCGTTAGGATGTGTATTAAATGAGAAGTCAGCCTTATAGCCTTAGGAATAAATTGTTAATAAATGAATAGACAGCCACATCTGAAGATGTTAAATAAATAAAGGGGTTTTATTAGTATTAAATCAATAAAAGTATGTTAAGAGGTGACAGAGGCTGAAATTTGGATGGGAAGTGTCAGCCTTATCTAGAGGAAATGAGGGAGAGTTATTTTTGGGTATTAAGAAAATGTTAGGGTTATAATTTTAACATGTAACCTTATTACCCCATAGTCAAAAGTTTGTAGGTGGACCTATAACGTCATGTCACCCTTGTAATTAGCCTAGTAGAGTTGATTAGTAAGTTGTTAGCACTAATTAGTGTTAGTGTTAATTTAAATGGCGATTTGTTAAGATGTTATTTGATTTTACCATGTTAGTATAATTAACTAATGTTGGGATGATAATAGTGGTATATAATAGGGCGTGCTCTATTAGTATAACCCTATATAAACGCCACCCTAGCCAGAGAACTCAACAAAATTGGACAAACCCAATTCGGGGTTATTTTTGGTGTTGTGTTTATCTCGAGAAGAATTTAATTCGGTGATGTGTTTAGTTAAAACAGAGAACCTATACCACTGTAACGAAGTACTCGTCAAGACGAACCCAACGGCACCAAAATCACCGAAAACATGCAAGTATGCAATTTATAGTGAATTTGTGAAGGTAAATGTTCTTTTAGCTTTTTGTATGTAAAGTTACATAACTCAGAACCTGCACGTGAAATGACGCGTGAAATCACTTCCACGACATCCGTGGCTAAAAATATGACCCAACGGTTATAATTTGATGTATCTTACTTTAGAACAGTAGCACAGAAAAATCAATTTTCATGTCGTATTCGTTAAATTCACATGCTTAGTATTTTTGCTAAATTGTTGTAAATATTGCTCGATACTCTTGTAAGCATGTAAATTGTTGCGTAATGATAAATGATCATGTTATTTAATTGCGGCATGCCTTAAAAAGAGTAACAAGAGAGTGACATCGTGAAATCGTGTGCCTCGAAGGTGAAATCGTGACTTTCGTGATGTCATGTGAGTTGACTAGGCTGGCTCGTGTTCCAGCACAAATCTTGGGGTGGGGTTAGGGTTGAGCGGCTACTAGGCGTATGACCGGGAACTCTCTTCAAGGGCACCATCCGTATGCGGTGGGTTAGCACCAATCACGATAAGCCCCAGTGAGAAGAATGACCCACTCATCACGTCCTAAAGGCGAGAACCCTATTATAGACGTGTGACACTAACTTGAAACTTGCAAAGTGAATTGTTATCTCAGTGAAATTGACATGCTTTACTTTACTTGTCAGATTGTTTAGAACGGCATGATAGAATGTATTTACTTTAAAATCACCATGCTTAAAACTTTTATCTCGTTTAATTTATAATTGCCTCTTAAATCCGGTATAAATTTGTATATCTTGCCTTGGGTTCTAACATCTACTTGCAGACCATTGCTGACATACATTCATGTTTTTGGATGTATGTCAGATCTCGAGATTTAGCAGCAGGAGGGCTAGTTGAGATAGCTGAACCAGTGGACCATGAGTTGTTGACTAGTGGACCTTAATTGTACTTCCTTTAATTTGTTGTACGGGTCATAAGACCCACTCTTCTTTGTTCATTTGATGTAATTCCGTTGGGACGTTTGAGATTGTAATAATGTTTTTTTAACTGTGTTGTTTTTGAGTAATGCAAGTAAGAACCTGCAGTTTTCACACAGACGCTTATTATGTTAAGTCAAGGAGGAAAGTAAAGCAAAAGTACATCCTCCTTACTTACACAAGCGGGCCCGTTCGCGTCCTCGCCCCCAAGCCTAATGGGAAGCGGGGCGTGACATGATCTTAGGGCTAACCCATCAACCCTAGAAAGATCTACTCACACATGGCAATATTCACGAATCAAAACACAACTTTTAGAGACGAAAACATCATAACAAATCGATGAAATAGAAATAGAAGAGTTACAGCAAGAGATAGATAACAATTACAATTTATAGATCCGAAGAAAATTCCAGATTCCCAAGCGCAAGAACTATAGAGAACCAAATTAACAATCCCAAAAGTTTTGATCCAAAAACGTATTCAGAAATTAATCTAGAAAAAACTAACAATAATCTCCTAAGCTGCGCTCTCAAAAAGTATTCAAAAACTCTTAAATGAATCACCCCCTTTCGAAGACGCAGCTCGCTCAGCCTTCACTGCCCAGATCGTGCAACAGCCACGTCAAAAAATGTTTCCAAAAATGTCCTCAGCATCGCCGATCGAGTAGGGTGCTCGGTCGAGCAATACATTGCTCGGTCCGCTGCTCGGACCGAGCAGCTTAACTGCTCGATCGAGCTTGACATGAAATCGAAAATCTCCAAAATCTTCACTCTGCCTGCACAGGCCGAGTCAGCTCAGCTCGGTCGGAGCAGAGGCTGACTCGGTCGCTGAATAGTTGCTTGGGCCGTGCACTGGATTGCTTCAGATTTTGGGATGAAGGGATGCTCGACCGAGCAGATGAACTGCTCGGTTCGAGCCATCCCAGTATCTGCCTCCTTTTCTCGTTTGTGTCTGCTCGGTCCGAGCATCTGTACTGCTCGATTGAGCAGCATGTGAAATCTTGCTGAAGCTTCTGAATGCTGCTCTCTCCCTCCTGTTCTCTTCTCCACTCCTCCCGAGGATACCAAAACATGGCAAACTCCTGTGGGGCTTCACCAATGAGCTCACGGACATGTCGGGTGTGTCCATACTGAAGTGGGGTCCCTGTCACGCCCCGCTTCCCAAAAACGTGGAGGCGAAGCGTGAGAAGGTCCGCTCAGACTTGAAGCTACAAAGCTGCAAGTCCGATAAGCATCAATCACTTTTAAACTGCAGGTCCTTGCAACGCGAAACGAAACAAAGATAATAATAACGAAAAGAGACAAAAGAAACATCTCAGAATATCCATAATAATAAATCTCAACATCGCAGAAAAGCCACCAGGCTAAAATAAAAGAGTCTAAAAGAGGCCCCAGCATGGCCAACAAAAGTACAAAGTACGAAAGCAAAGTAATGGTGCAAGCACCGACAACTAACATCAAGCTAAAGTAAAAGTAACTCCACAGTCACTAAGACTGGTCTCCGGTGTCCTCGTACTCCTCGACGAACGTAGGCTCAGGCTCATCGTCAGTAAACACCTCGTCCTCAACGACTGTCTCTGGCTCAGGGTCTAACATGTGACACCCAAAAGAGCAAGGGGCACATGTCAGCAAGTCTGGTAGACTTGTGCAAGTGAAACTGAAAGTAAAGCAACCTAGCAGTTCTAGCATGATGCAAATGACATGGCAGTTAAAGTATGAGTGCAACAGGTAAAGTAAAGCGAGGAAAAGTACGAGCATGGCATGACATTCACAAGACAAGTACAAGACAAGAAAAGTAAGCACCTCGTGCACAGAGTTCACGCCTTACAGCTGAAGAGGCTGTACGGGCACACTTCTACGCTGAGTGGTCGCTCAACCCTACCCCTAAACGTGTATCGAGCCAGGGCCTTACCCCCGAACGGTAATGCTCGCTTCTGGATCACGAGCCAGGAAGTGTCTTTAACAAGTATGGCATAGGGGTGCACCTAGCCCGGGACAATCAAGTACAAGTATGTAGCGTGTGCTACGAATGCAACATTCAATGCATGGATGACATGACATGGCAGGTAGTAAAGCATACAGGTAAGGAAAGTAAACGTGACAGTTTAGCATGCATGAACAACAAGTTTAAGGGTTGGATCTAGCTTCGTTGTCAAGCTAGATCAATTAGGTGACGGATCTAGTTTCGTTGTCAAACTAGATCAAGTAGGCGTCTAGCCAGCTATCATTTCACTGACTAGTCTCTTTTACGCTAAAAACAAGTAAGTGGCCTAAAAACATGGCCCTACACAAGAGTTGGCAAGTTTCACTTGCCTGCAACTATCACGTCAAGAAAACACCGTCCAACGAGTCCAAAGTCACGATTCCTACGTGCACAAGTCCACCGGCCTACATCCGTTTTATTAATCTTGATTAGTGATTGCTAAAACATTTAAAATACTTTAAAATACTGATTTTTAGTCTTGATTAGCATGCAATTGGGTTGGGGGTCCTAGGGGTGCAAAACGTTACCTCAACACGACGCGAAAGCTACACCGGCGTCGGGTAGCGACGCCGGGGGTTGGAATAAAAGATCGCGCTCCAAGTCCAGATTCCAATTAGATTCCTCGCTGGAAATTTCAGAGCAATCAACCCGGGCGACGATTCCAGATTCCAAAGCTAGCACGTGCGACGACGGGCTACGACGTGCGACGACGTCGTACGCGACGAATCCTCGAAGAGCAAGCACCTAGGTGGGGCCCGCAGTAGTCCAAGGGACCTTTGGGGGACCCACAAAACCTCTGGAGAACTTGGGGGGCCCACGGAGGCAAGTGGTGCGACAGATGCGGGGTTGCGACGAGTGGCTCTCGGTCGTACTCAGCCAATGCGGGGACTTGGCTCGGTCGGACACAGGGGAACGGCGCTTGGGGCGTGCAGCGGCTGCGGGGTGGCTGTGGTGCGAGATTTCTGTCGGTCAGGTCGATGGGGAGCGTCGGTCAGACACTTGGAGGCGGGCGGGGCGATGTTGCAACGTTGCAATGTTTGCAACAGCGGTCGATGCGGAGCGGCGGGTCGGTCGTGCGGGGTGCGGAGCGGGGCGACAAGCGGGCGACGGTGCGGGCGCTGTGCGGAGCTTGGGGCCTCGGTCTGACCGAGAGCTTCTCTCGGTCAGAGCGGGGAACGGGGGCGGCTGCTGCTGCAGCGTGCGGAGCGGGGCGGATGCGGGGTTGGCCTTCGGTCGGAGCGGGGGAACGGGGCCGTTTCCTCCGGTCGTGCGGTGGCTGAACGTCGCAACGTTGCGACGATTCGTCGCAACGTCCAATTTTGAGTTTGGAAGAGGCTAGGGCTAATTTCTTGCGAAATAGGTCTTCCTAGGGGTTGCTTATATAGTATAGATGGGTTGACTTGGTCTAGGGCTAAATCTAATAGGATTAGAAGTTTAAAATAATTTAAAATTTGAAATTAAACTTCTCCAACTCATCCAAGGATTTGACCTGGTCCAAATGAGCTGGAAATTCGCTCAAAAATTCTTTAAAACGTTTAAAACTTAAATAAATTTTATTTGGCCGAAATTACTTTAAAAATAAATTATTAAAAATAATATAAAACTTGTTAAAAATATAAAAGTGGTCAAATAAACTCCAAAAATTATAAAATAAATATCGTGGTGATCGTGGCGATGAATGTGAGCTAACTAAGAAGACAGATCTCAGTTTCGACGTCGGACAACGAAAATAAAAATAGAAACGTCTCCCGTCAAGAGTGAGAATCGTCACGTCTCATCGAGTAAGTTTAAATTGTGGGAAAACGACTCGAGAAACGTCATTCCAAATTAGTGCCACTATTTAATACTCTCAGAGACGTTCACAACGGCGTGTCACACAGAAGTGTTCACAAACAAATAAAGTCTAAAATAAACACGTGCACGGCCAAAAGCACGTGCACAAACGAAGTACAACGAAAACGTACCGTTACATCCTCCCCACCTTAGGAATGATTCCGTCCTCGGAATCAACATCAAGCACTGCTCGGGAAAAGGTGCGGGAAACGCTCTCTCATCTCATCTTCACGCTCCCAGGTGGACTCACCAGGGGAACCGTGACGCCACTGCACTCGAACCAAGTCGACGGTCTTATTCCTCAGCTGCTTCTGTCGACGATCCAGAATCTCAACGGGCTGCTGATCATAAGACAAATCCGGACGAACCGTAATCTTCGAGAAATCCACAGCGTGGGATGGATCACTAACGTATCGACGCAACTGGGATACGTGAAATACGTCGTGAACTCCCACAAGCGACGGTGGCAACGCCAAGCGATAAGCCACAGCTCCAACTCTCTCCAGAACATCGAACGGTCCAATGAACCTCGGACTCAGCTTGCCTCTCTTCCCAAATCGAATAACTCCGCGGTTCGGAGAAATTTTCAGAAAGACATGATCGCCAGGCTGAAACTCCAAAGGCCTCCGTTTAGCATCAGCCCAATGCTTGAAACGGTCCTGCGCAATCCTCAGCTTCTCCCGAATATTCCTCACAACATCCACGGCTTCCACGATCATCTCCGGTCCTAACAGCTCCCGATCTCCAATGTCATCCCAGCTCAGTGGCGATCGACATTTCTTTCCATATAGCGCGGCGAAAGGCGCCATTCCAATACTCGCCTGGTAGCTGTTATTGTAGGCAAACTCAACGTGATGGAGATGATCCTCCCAAGATCCCTTAAAGTCCAGCATGCAAGCTCGCAACATATCCTCCAAAATCTAAATCGTCCTCTCGGACTGGCCATCCGTCTGCGGGTGGTACGCCGTGCTGAAACTCAGACTCGTACCCAAGCTCTTCTGCAGACTCTGCCAAAACTGAGATGTGAATCTCGTGTCTCTGTCTGACACGATACTCACGGGGACTCTGTGAAGTCGTACGATCTCCTGCACGATTCACGTTACATCACTATCTAAACTAGGAAAAGGAAATAGAAACGGAGAGTAAACGAATTTACCTCCATGTATCTCCTCGCTAGCGTCTCGGTAGACTGTCCTACTCGGAAGGGAATAAAGTGCGCGGATTTGGTCAATCGGTCTACGATCACCCAAATCGCGTCGTTCTGCGTCGGACTCCGAGGTAGTCCAGTCACGAAATCCATAGTGATGTGCTGCCACTTCCACTCCGAGATCGGAAGCGGTTGTAGCAACCCTGCCGTACGCTGATGCTCCGCCTTTACTTGTTGGCAAACCAAGCACTTGGCTACACTCCGAGCCACACTCCTCTTCATACCATGCCACCAAAAGTTCAGACGAAGATCCTTGTAATCTTGGTCCCACCAGGATGCACAGAATACGGCGAACTGTGTGCCTCCACCAATAATTCCTCTCTGATATCTCCAGCTGGCACACACAACCTGGCTCCAAATCTCAACGAACCATCCTCGTGAATCAAGAAGTCAGTCCGCAGACCGGCTTCCACCTGCTCCCGAATCTTCACCAGCTTAGCATCTCCAGCCTGTCCAGCCTTGATCCTATCCACGATCGTCGATTGTATCTGCATGCTCATCATCGAAGAAGTCTCTCCAGGAAGAATAATCTCGATACCAGTCTCGCAAAAATCCTGCTGCAATCTCCACTGCGAGGTCAACATCATCACCGCTGGAAGTCTGCTCAGCGCATCCGGAACTACATTCACCTTGCCAGGGTGGTACTGCAAATCAATCTCATAGTCTGCCATGAGCTCCAACCATCGACGCTGTCGCATGTTGAGCTCCTTCTGCGTAAAGATATACTTCAAGCTTTTGTGATCAATGAAGATCTTCACCTTCTCACTCAGCAGGAAGTGCCTCCAAATCTTGAGCGCAAACACGACAGCGGCCAATTCCAAATCGTGTGTCGGGTAATTCTTCTCATGAGCCTTGAGCTGACGAGAAGCATACGCAACCACGTGCCCATGCTGGTGCAACACACAACCAAGACCTTTGCCAGAAGCATCGCAAAAGATCTCGAATCCTCCACTCCGGTCAGGCACAGCAAGTACAGGGGCAGTCGTCAATCTCTCCTTCAGGATACCAAAAGCCTTCTCGCAATCATCCGACCAAACATACGGTACATCCTTCCGCGTAAGTCTGGTCATCGGCTTAGCAATCCTGGAAAATTCCTTAATGAAACGTCGGTAATAGCCTGCAAGTCCAAGGAAACTCCGAATCTCTGACGCCGACTGCGGAACCGGCCACTCTTTGATAGCCACAATCTTCTCGGGGTCCACAGAAATTCCATCACCAGACACCACATGCCCGAGAAAAGCAACTCTATCCAGCCAAAACTCGCACTTGGAATACTTCGCATACAAACTATGCTTCCTCAAGATCTCCAACACTGTCCTCAAGTGCGATGCATGCTCTTCCTCCGACTTTGAATAGATCAGAATATCGTCAATGAAGATGACGACGAACTTGTCTAGGAAGTCGTAGAAGACCAGATTCATCAGGTTCATAAAAACTGCGGGCGCATTGGTTACGCCGAAGGGCATAACCACGAACTCGTAGTGACCATACTTCGTCCTGAAAGCTGTCTTCGGGATGTCGTCCTTCTTCACCTTGAGCTGATGGTAACCGCTCCTCAAATCCAATTTAGAGAACACCCTCGAACCTCCGAGCTGATCAAAGATGTCATCTATACGAGGCAAGGGATATTTATTCTTGATAGTCACATCATTCAGCTCCCGGTAATCCACACACATGCGACGCGAACCATCTTTCTTCTTCACCAGCAACACCGGTGCTCCCCACGGAGACACGCTAGGATTAATGTAGCCCTTCTGCAAAAGATCATCCAGCTGTCTACGCAACTCTTCCAACTCTGCTGGTGCCATACGATATGGCGCCTTCGAGATGGGCTGCGCTCCCGGAACAAGATCGATCGAAAACTCGAGAGCTCGATCGGGTGGCAGTCCAGACATCTCCTCGGGGAAGACGTCGTTGAACTTGCGAACCACAGCTGGTCTATCCTGCTCCATCTGCATAGCAACAATCTCCACCGGCTTGGCCCGAAACCTGACAGGGCCAAGCGAACTGCTACCTCGACTGAACTCAAACACCGGATGTCCGGGGATCTCGAACACCACCTTCTTCCTCCGACAATCGATCGTAGCATAGAAACTTGCTAGCCAATCCATTCCTAGCACTGCATCGTAGTTGATGATGTCGTGGACAATAAAGTCAGCGTAAAGCTCATGTCCACAAACCACCAAAGGGCAAGAATTGCACCCACGATGCACCGAGATTACGCCATTTCCTGTAACGATGTTCCAACTCTTGGGAAGAGGGGAAGTCGTCAAGGAATGCTTCTCCACGAAGCTCCGGGATATAATGCACATCGATGCACCAGAGTCAAAGAGGACTCGTGCAGGAAACGTGCAAACCAAAATCACACCTAACATATAGACTAACAATCAAACCTATTCTAACAAACAATCATATGCAAGCAACAAACATAAACTAACAATCAAAACTAACTAAGAAAGGAACAACTAGACAGAGGGTTACCTGCGATAACCTCGTCCACAGCCTCGGTCTCCACTGCAGTCATCAAGTAAGCCTGCCTCCTAGGCTGAACAGCCTGCTGAAACGCCTGCTTCTGTGGTGGAAGAGGCGCTCCACGTCCAGCAGGTACAGGTGCTCTCTGCTGCAAGGGCTGGGCTGCAACTGGTCCCCTTTGTAGCTGTGCTCCATCAGGTCCTCTCCTCAACTGGTTCGGGTGCCGACAATCCCTCGCTACATGAGTAGCATCTCCACAGATCAGGCACTACCCCAGAAATTTCCTGCACTGCTCCTTGATGTGACCAGTCTTGCCGCGGAAATGGCAAGTCTTCAAAATAGGCCCACCTGGCCTCTTGAACTGCACTGGCTGGGTAGGCTTGACCCCAGGCCTAGACTGCTCCATAGGCCTCTTCCCAGCTCCAGAAATCTGTCCTCTCTTCAGCTTCGCAATCTTCTCCTGTCTCCGAGCAGCTACCAGCAACTTCTGATATGACTCCATGTCCGACGTAGACACCAGACTCTGCAAGTCTAGAGATAGACCCTGCAGAAACTTCTGGGCCTTCTCCTCAGCATCCTCTACCATCTTCGGCGCGAAGCGACTCAATCTAGTAAAATCCTGGTGGTACTGGTCCACCGTCAGACTCCCCTGCTTCAGCTCAATGAAGCGCTGCACCATCTCCCTCCTGGCAGCCTTCGGAAAGTACTCCTCATCGAATCTAGACTTGAAAGTAGCCCAAGGTATAGGGCTCACCAACAGCTCCTCCTCTGCATCCCACCAATTTCGGGCATTATCCTTAAGCTGCCTCTTTGCCAGATCAACCCATCCAGCCGGGTTGACCTTCGACATCTTCAGATTATCCTCGGTATTCCTGATCCACTCCTGTGCAGCCATCGGTCCTTCAGATCCATCAAAGTATGTCGGGCCCAGCTCCCGAAACTGCTTTGCTCCTGGCTCGTGGCGAGGAGCACTCTGAGTGGTCTGGAGCATGCCATGCTGCACCTGCATCATCTGATGCATCATCCTCATGATCTCAGCATTGGTGGGCTCCCTATCCGGCTCCTCAGCACGATTGGGCCCACTGCCAGATCGGGTCTGTCGTCGTCCAGCCATCTAATGACATAGAAAACGAACAAACAAATTAGACTCAATTAGCTTAATGACTTGGATGTTCCAATTTATTTAATGGATAATCCGTTTATTATCGTTGTTCCGTTAGTTCGCAATCGCAAGAGAAGACCTGCATGGGCCACCAACAAAACCTGTCACGCCCCGCTTCCCAAAAACGTGGAGGCGAAGCGTGAGAAGGTCCGCTCAGACTTGAAGCTACAAAGCTGCAAGTCCGATAATCGTCAATCACTTTTAAACTGCAGGTCCTTGCAACGCGAAACGAAACAAAGATAATAATAACGAAAAGAGACAAAAGAAACATCTCAGAATATCCATAATAATAAATCTCAACATCGCAGAAAAGCCACCAGGCTAAAATAAAAGAGTCTAAAAGAGGCCCCAGCATGGCCAACAAAAGTACAAAGTACGAAAGCAAAGTAATGGTGCAAGCACCGACAACTAACAGCAAGCTAAAGTAAAAGTAACTCCACAATCACTAAGACTGGTCTCCGGTGTCCTCGTACTCCTCGACGAACGTAGGCTCAGGCTCAGCGTTAGCAAACACCTCGTCCTCAACGACTGTCTCTGGCTCAGGGTCTAACATGTGACACCCAAAAGAGCAAGGGGCACATGTCAGCAAGTCTGGAAGACTTGTGCAAGTGAAACTGAAAGTAAAGCAACCTAGCAGTTCTAGCATGATGCAAATGACATGGCAGTTAAAGTATGAGTGCAACAGGTAAAGTAAAGCGAGGAAAAGTACGAGCATGGCATGACATTCACAAGACAAGTACAAGACAAGAAAAGTAAGCACCTCGTGCACAGAGTTCACGCCTTACAGCTGAAGAGGCTGTACGGGCACACTTCTACGCTGAGTGGTCGCTCAACCCTACCCCTCCACGTGTATCGAGCCAGGGCCTTACACCCGAACGGTAATGCTCGATTCTGGATCACGAGCCAGGAAGTGTCTTTAACAAGTATGGCATAGGGGTGCACCTAGCCCGGGACAATCAAGTACAAGTATGTAGCGTGTGCTACGAATGCAACATTCAATGCATGGATGACATGACATGGCAGGTAGTAAAGCGTACAGGTAAGGAAAGTAAACGTGACAGTTTAGCATGCATGAACAACAAGTTTAAGGGTTGGATCTAGCTTCGTTGTCAAGCTAGATCAATTAGGTGACGGATCTAGTTTCGTTGTCAAACTAGATCAAGTAGGCGTCTAGCCAGCTATCATTTCACTGACTAGTCTCTTTTACGCTAAAAACAAGTAAGTGGCCTAAAAACATGGCCCTACACAAGAGTTGGCAAGTTTCACTTGCCTGTAACTATCACGTCAAGAAAACACCGTCCAACGAGTCCAAAGTCACGATTCCTACGTGCATAAGTCCACCGGCCTACATCCGTTTTATTAATCTTGATTAGTGATTGCTAAAACATTTAAAATACTTTAAAATACTGATTTTTAGTCTTGATTAGCATGAAATTGGGTTGGGGGTCCTAGGGGTGCAAAACGTTACCTCAACACGACGCGAAAGCTACACCGGCGTCGGGTAGCGACGCCGGGGGTTGGAATAAAAGATCGCGCTCCAAGTCCAGATTCCAATTAGATTCCTCGCTGGAAATTTCAGAGCAATCAACCCGGGCGACGATTCCAGATTCCAAAGCTAGCATGTGCGACGACAGGCTACGATGTGCGACGACGTCGTACGCGACGAATCCTCGAAGAGCAAGCACCTAGGTGGGGCCCACAGTAGTCCTAGGGACCTTTGGGGGACCCACAATACCTCTGGAGAACTTGGGGGGGGCCCACGGAGGCAAGTGGTGCGACGGATGCGGGGTTGCGACGAGTGGCTCTCGGTCGTACTCAGCCAATGCGGGGACTTGGCTCGGTCGGACACAGGGGAACGGCGCTTGGGGCGTGCAGCGGCTGTGGGGTGGCTGTGGTGCGAGATTTCCGTCGGTCAGGTCGATGGGGAGCATCGGTCAGACACTTGGATGCGAGCGGGGTGATGTTGCAATGTTGCAACGTTTGCAACAGCGATCGGTGCGGAGCGGCGGGTCGGTCGTGCGGGGTGCGGAGCGGGGCGACAAGCGGGCGACGGTGCGGGCGCTGTGTGGAGCTTGGGGCCTCGGTCTGACCGAGAGCCTCTCTCGGTCAGAGTGGGGAACGGGGGCGGCTGCTGCTGCAGCGTGCGGAGCGGGGTGGATGCGGGGTTGGCCTTCGGTCGGAGCGGGGGAACAGGGCCGTTTCCTCCGGTCGTGCGGTGGTTGAACGTCGCAACGTTGCGACGATTCGTCGCAACGTCCAATTTCGAGTTTGGAAGAGGCTAGGGCTAATTTCTTGTGAAAATAGGTCTTCCTAGGGGTTGCTTATATAGTATAGATGGGTTGACTTGGTCTAGGGCTAAATCTAATAGGATTAGAAGTTTAAAATAATTTAAAATTTGAAATTAAACTTCTCCAACTCATCCAAGGATTTGAACTGGTCCAAATGAGCTGGAAATATGGTCAAAAATTCTTTAAAACGTTTAAAACTTAAATAAATTTTATTTGGCTGAAATTACTTTAAAAATAAATTATTAAAAATAATATAAAACTTGTTAAAAATATAAAAGTGGTCAAATAAACTCCAAAAATTATAAAATAAATATCGTGGTGATCGTGGCGACGAATGTGAGCTAACTAAGAAGACGGATCTCAGTTTCGACGTCGGACAACGAAACTAAAAATAGAAACGTCTCCCGTCAAGAGTGAGAATCGTCACGTCTCATCGAGTAAGTTTAAATTGTGGGAAAACGACTCGAGAAACGTCGTTCCAAATTAATGCCACTATTTAATACTCTCAGAGACGTTCACAACGACGTGTCACACAAAAGTGTTCACAAACAAATAAAGTCTAAAATAAACACGTGCACGGCCAAAAGCACGTGCACGAACGAAGTACAACGAAAACGTACCGTTACAATCCCAAATCGCTCCAAAATCCTTGAAAACTCATAAAACACTTCAAAACTCGAATATAACATCAAAAACGCGATATCGTAGTAAAATATGGGATTTGGATGCGAAAATGGCATGGAATGCATTGAAATGATGATATGAAAATGGTAGAAAATATTGACACATCAAAATCCCCCAAGCTTACCTCTTACTCGTCCTCGAGGAAGACGAATACCATGTACGCCGGGAGGGTAACAAAAGAAAATAAGAATTAAAAATAAGAAGAGGAGGGAAAGAAAGTGGATGGAGGGTGCTAAGGATGATCTGTCAGAATGCAATACAGGCAAAAGATAGTATATCACAATGCTTCGAATAGTAAACATACTTGCTACTGGTAATTTCTAGTTTTTACAAATCATATGTCTAGCATGCAATACAGGCAAATGATAGGGATCTATTGAAATAATGCCATCTACTCATATAAATCTCATGCAATCCATAGAGTCTAGTATAGAAAAGTTGACAATGCCATTTTCAATCACAGATACACAAGGAGCATATAGAAATCACATAGCATGCAATAGAGAATAGAAAAATCCATGCCATTCAGTTATTCATTTCAATTCATGAAAAATCTCCAAAAACTAAAGCATTTTGTAAAGTTTAAGCATTATTAAATCTCCCCATTATGCACCGTCTCCACTATAATGTCATGCTCACTTATGTGATTAGTTGGTGTACCCCCAGCTTAGCTTGAGGCGTCGCATCTAGGAATAGGATATGAAACTTTTTCTTTGTCTTCCCAGTATATATGATAGCTTCTAATGAAAAGATACAAACAAATTTTTATTCTTTTTCTTTCTTTTTCTTTTCTTTTTTTGCACATATGAAAATATACACCTTTTTTTCTTTTCTATTTTCCTTTTTTTCTTTTCTTTTCATTTAGAAGCTATAGTTTTTCTTTTTGGGGTTGGGAAGTGAGATGCTGTAAAAATAGCTGTGTGTGTGTGTAACCAACTGATATGTAGAGAAATATATAGGTATGTGGAGAAGGAAAATAGCATATCTCTCGGTTCACTCATAAGAGGTGCACAACGGTTTGATAAAATAATACTCTAACTAAACTCATAAATAGTATGGATATTTTCATTCCTCTAGACGAATACTGAAAAGGCATGCAGCAATAGGCATAATGATATCAGGCATGCAAACAGAAGTGAATAAGATAAAAACAGATGCTCCAAGTGTTCTAGTGATGCGTGAACCTAGGTGCATTACCCAACATAGTGCATACTAGATCCTAATTCATGCATTTGATTTTCAATTCATTTTAAGCATTAAATCAGATAGATCAGCAAAAGAAATGCACGCATATAGATAGTAAAACTGAAATTTTCCCTAATAGCATGTCAACAAATTGCAAGCATCATGAATAACTACTAAGGCTACTAGTGATATCATCATGCAGACCATCCTTAGCATAAAAAGAGAAAAAGGCGGAGAAAATAAGAAAATGAAGAAAAAGGGGTGCATGCATGGCAAAAAGCAGAAGATATGATGCAGAATGAGAAAAAATAAAATAAAAAGGCGTGGAAAAGTGGTGATAAAGTAAAATAAAAACTGAAATGAGGAAGAAAATGTAAAAAGAAAAATGAAAAATAAAGTGATAGCGCTCATCCCCCAAGCTAAACCTAGCAGTGTCCTCACTGCTAAGAAACACTAGTAGGCGGGAGATGATGCTAAATAGTGTGGGGTGGGTGGGGCAATGCAAAATAAAAACTGTGCAAAAAGAAAATAAAAACATGACATGATGTAATGTTAAATGAAGATGATGCATGGGTGGGTGTCCTCCCCCAAGCTATGTAAGTGCAGGGCCCCGAACAGACAGATGGGCTCAATATTAAGTGAGGGAGGTAGAGATTGGTAAGGACGACATCAAGCAGAGGTACCACCCACTGGGGGTGGTGATTGGTCCCTCTACTGTGGATCTGGTAGTGTGGGAGGAGCAGTGGTGGAAGTGTGAGGCTTAGCTGAATATAGCACAAGGGCAGAAAGGGGATCAACTGTGACGTCCAACTCAGAAGTGGAAGAAATAGGCTCTGCAGAAGTCTGGGGTAGTGAAGCACTGAGTGGTGCAAGGGAAGTCACAGTGGTTGGCCTGGGTGGTGGGGCATGTGCAAGGATCACTGGAGGTGGTCCACGTGTCCTGAGGAGGTCTATGATAGATGCCAAGTCCGCCTCGACTCTCGAGTGATGTGTCGCTAACGAGCATGCAAAGTCATCGAGATCTCTCTATAGGAGAGAAGTCGACTCCTCTAACGCTGTCAGGCGACCGTCTGTAGTACGGGAGTCGGGTGGAGGGCAGGGGATGTGACAGTGAGTCACCACTCTCATGAATCGGTCCTGTGCAGCTGATGCACGGTGCCTAGCATGGAAGATAGGAGAGGGTGAGCTTGAAGGTAACTCAGTGGTGGCAGAAGAAAGAGCCGTCGTCGACATAGAAAAGTGGACAGACGTCGACACACTCTCAGTAAAAATGGCAGCTGATAGTGAAGAGGTGGTGGTGGAGAGGAGAGTGTGGTGACCTAAAGAGATAGCAAGTGAAGCTATAAGGTCACTTAGGGGTGGAAGAGTTGGGGCAGGGTCGTGCTCTGGGAGGTAAAGATCTGTGAGTTGAGGAGCAGATGGTAGATCAGTGCCATCCGACACGAAAATGGTGGAGACAGAGGTCTGAGTCTCGGGGTAGGAGGTAGAGACAGTCCCTGAAGACTCGAAAGTAGTGGAAGCGGTGGATACAGTGGTGGAAGTCTAAACGGCTCCCGAGTGTGGTGGGTGTAAGGGTGGTACAGGAAGGCCGGCTACCAGGGCTGCAATGTCGTGCATCTCGTACAAAGCGAAGCGTGGGACCACGTCATCGACTACTGCCTCGACGGGTGCTCCTGGCGGCTCGAGTACGTGGCGGGTTGGAAGGGGGTCGACCCTAGGGATCATCCAGTCAAGCTGGACATCGGGGATATGTGTGAGGTGAGGGGTGGGGAGCACCATGTGCGGCGTGTGGTGGGTGCCTACGAGATATAGCCAGTGACGATCCCCGTATGGTCTGATAATATGCATGTGCTCGAGCACGCCGATGGCCAAACGTGTCGGGCCATCGGGGGTGTGTAGGTCATCTGGGATGTGAATATCTATCATATTGGCAAAAATGGTAAAGAAACCACTACAGCAGATGTCCATGTCTAAATAGGTGGTGGCAGTCTGGAATAGGCGATGACACAGCTAGTGGGCAACGTCAGAGAGCATGAAGGGGCGAAGTGAGCCATTCGGGTGGAATCTTAGCGGTCGGGTCATATCCATAAGATGGGTAAGCTCTGGTAGGGACATGGTCCCGACCTCAGGCTTGCAGAAGAGAGTGGTGGCTAAGTGCCACTGAGCATAACGAAGGCATGGGTGCACGATGCACGATGCCTTCGACCGACTAGGGCGATACTGATCAAGGCCTGAAAAACGCTCCCAAAAGGCTCGAGCATCAAATGTGTCCACATCATAGTGTGGAGAAAAGGCTGCTCTGGGCTCGGGGATGGAATGGAAGTGAAAGAACTCGCAGATCATGGCATGTGTAATAGTGCAGTCATGATCCATGAGCCGAAAAGTGATGCCATCACCCGTAGGGGTGCGAGCGAGGGAGCTGAGAGCCTCGAGTGCAATGTGGGTGTAGGTGTGGGAGTGGACACCGAGGAATCGGTCGAAACCAATCGATCGATAGAGGTGATGGACCCCCTGGAGGAGTCCGAGGGATCGAAGGGTAGGCACGTCTATGAACAAAGTAGGTACGAGACGGCGCTGAGAGAGCCTAACGAAGCGCTCTCGGTGTGCATCGTCTCGGAACGTGATGCCATAGGTCCGGAGACGTGCAGGTAAGGCATCCCTCGTGGGGGCAGGGTGTGGGGGTGATGATGTAGGGGTGGTGGATGGTGCTGTAGTGGGGATATGGGCTGTGGTGGTAGGGATAGTGGTGGACGTGATGGGTGTGGAAGTGGTCGGGATAAGAGCTGTGTGGAGGGGGCAGTAGTGGTGGTGGTGGTGGTCGTGAGTCGTGCACGACGCTGGGGTCTGGAGGAAGAGGCGCCTGGAGTGGGCATCTTCCCCCACGTGGGTGGGGTGGCTGCTCCTCTCGTGCAAACCATCGTGGCGATGGTTATATGAAGCTACGATATAAAATATATAAAGGGAAGAGTATACCGAATGTGTGAGATATGCGAGTGCCAAAGTATCCCCCAAGCTAGTCAAGGCATCAGATGCTGATGTAGGCAACGAATACCTGTAATAGTAACAATAAAAACGTCAGAATAAAGCATTAAAAATGGGGGATATGCTAAATTTAGGGTGCTCAACCGAGCAGTGCTACTGCTCGGTCCGAGCTGTGATACTCGGTGGGAAGTGCTGACCGAGCACTACTGTGCTCGGTCCGTAGTCTGAGCGACGGCAGCCGTGCCCTAGGGCACAGGCGCTCGGATTGGGGGGGTTTTGGGCGATGAGATGGGAGGGGGCATGGGGGAAATGAGCCGTCAGGGGGCGCTTTGGATGTCGGTTGATGGGCGGCGCCATTGGGGGGGCTTTGGCCGTCGGCAGATGGGCGGCGCCGATGGCGCCGTCGATTGGAAGGGGAAAGAAGGCAGGAGGAGGAGAGAGGGATGGATGGAGAGGTAGAGATAGAGAGAGAAGAGGAGAGGGGCTGACTGGAGATCGGTGACAGGGCGACAGCACAGGCGGCGGCGTAGGCGGCAGACGACGGCGACATGGGGTGAACGAGTAGGGGGGTGAGGGAGAGCTCGGGGAATTTTAGGGTTAAAAATTTTTAACACAGGTAAATTGCAAACGGGTTGGGTTTAAAACCCCATCTCGTTTGGGAGTGGGGCCCATAGTTTAGGATAAAACGGCTCGGTCCGAGCAGTGAAACTGCTCAGTTGAGTTCATTATGCAAAGAAACACATTAAAATTAAGCTGTAGCCCTTGTATGCTCGACCGAGCAGTATGCAGCTCAGTCAGACTGTTCATCACTCGGACCGTACTAACGCCACTCAGGCCGTGTAGGCAGAGTGATGATTTCTCCATTTCTCCAAAGCTTGTGCAATCCGATCGAGCAGTAAACTTGCTCGGTCGAGCAGATATCTGCTCGAACCGAGCAAGAGGCTACTTGGGCCGTGTATATAAAGCGATAGTTTGTCCCTTTTTCGTCTCTGTGTTGCTCGACCGAGCAGTGTAGCTGCACGGTCGAGTATCCTGTGTCTCCTTTTTCCTTTATTTTCTCTTCAAATCTCCAAATGTACTGCTCTCCTCCAGCTTCCTTCCATTTATAATGTCGATACGCATGCCCCCCTCGTGTTCAACCTGCACAAGGGAAGAATTCATCAAATTTTTGTGGTTTTATAATTTTACCTCTAAAATATGAAATAAAAATATGAAACTTAAAAAGAAAATCCAAAATCTAAGAAATTGGGTTGCCTCCCAATAAGCGCTCGTTTTTAGTCGTGAGCTCGACTCCCTTTGATTTATCAATTATCATTTGGCACGCGTGGAAGACGCGCGTCGTTCTTTCCAATGGTGCAATCCGACGGTGCTTGGTATCCGCTTGCTTCATGGCTCTCCCCTGAGTAGACTGTGGTCTCCGGCTCTTCACGATTCAGAGAATGTTGTAGAAGTTCCTTATCCCATACTAGAATGTATGCGGCAACTGCTTTGTGGTAGGTTGGGTCGCCGTCATCGTCGATACCTGTTTTCATTGGGTCATTCATGATCCCCTCAGAAGTGAAATCTTCAACGGCTTCATCTTCCAGAAGCTCCGAATAGCTAGCCCATTCCACATGAGCACGCTTTCTCATCGGCTTCTGCAGCTGAAATTCAGCTCCGATGTTCCCCACATTCAGAGAGAGAGAGTCCCTTCCCGGACATCGATCAGGACACCAGTCGTCACCATGAAGGGGCGACCGAGTATTAGTTGGGAGCTCCCTCCCTCGGGCATGTCCATGATAACGAAGTCTACGGGAACACATAACCCAGGGGGTATCTGAAGAATGACATCCCTTGCTATACCCACCGGGTAGGTGATCGAGTGGTCTGCAAGCTGGATGGACATATTCATCTGTTCTAGTTCACTTCCAGTCTGCAACCTCTTGAAAATAGAAAGGGGGCATCAAACTGATGCTAGCCACTAGATCAATCAGAGCTCTGCTGATAGGCATCCCTCCAATGGAGCACGGCACGGTGAAGCTCCCCAGATCCGGCAGCTTCTGGGGGAGATGATTTTTGATAACGGAGGTGGAGTCCTCCATGAGCTTAATTTCTTCGGGCTTTCTCTTCCCCGTGATCAGATCCTTCAAAAATTTCGCATAGATCGGGATCTCCGTGATGGCGTCCATAAACTGGATGTTCAGCTAAATTCCCTTCAATAACTCCATGAACTTGGAGTATTTCTTCTCCATCTTGGGTAGGGCTAGCCTCTGTGGGTATGGAGGGGGATGTCAACAGGAGGAGGCGTAGCAGTAGGTATGATGGGTGGTGTATCCACCTTCTCCTCAATAATTATATGCACTTCAACAACCTCTTCTCTATCGCCGTCATCAACGGCTTCTTGAACAGTAACTCTCTCCTTATTCAACACCGGGATCATGACGGAGTCCGTCACCCGTCCACCATGTGTGGTAACAGAAACCACAGCATTAGCTTGGGCCATTGGGTTTGTCTCCGGTTGTGAGGGCATTCTTCCCTGGTTCTTTAGAAGTTGAGACATCTGACCCTTCAGTTCATCAAGTGAAAAATTTATACTTTTAAACTTGGTCGAGGTGTCTTTATTGAAGCAGGCTTGACCACTCATAAAGGTCTCCAATGTAACCTCCAGATTTGACCGAGGCGGGGTTGGCGCGTAGCCCTGCTTAGGCGACCGGTTGAATTGATATCTTGGTGGTCGGTAAGGCCCAGCTAGCCTAAATCCACCCTGCTGCTGGTTATGCTGTTGCCCATGCTACTGCTGAGGAGGGGGCGGCGGTCTCTGAAATTGTGGAGGTTGCAGCCCTCCACTTGGGTTTCCATAAGAAAACCCCAGGTGATTCCTAGCAGCTGGATGCTGCCATTGATTCTGTCCCTCTCCTTGGACGTACTGAACAGATTCAGATAACTCGACACCATCATAATGTGCCTAGCTAGGAATATAGCTCTGATCCGCACACTCCTCTGCAGGATGATAACCCGATGTGCTGGGTGATACCGGGATGGAGTCCTGGAGCTGTTCAATCATAGCCACTTGCTTGCATAGTGTCTCGATGTGAGAGTTTAAGTGGTTAGCAGCTTTGACCTCAGGAGTCCAGATCACAATAGTTCTTTCTTCGCTCCATTTTTGATTGTTGGCCGCCATGTGCTCCAACAAATCTATAGCCTCTTCAGGAGACTTATCAAGCAAGGCGCCTTGTGCCACAGCATATATGATCATCTTGGTGCTAGACTGGAGCCTGTTATAGAAGCTCTGCACCAAATCCCAGGGCTGGATCCCGTGGTGAGGACACTGATGTTGGAGGTCCTTGAACCTCTCCCATGCCTCATAAAGTGATTCATGTGGGAGCTGCTTGAAGTTTGAGATCGCTCCTCGGATCCGCACTGTCTTCGAAGGTGGATAGAACTTATCCACGAAGGCAAGTGCCAACTTCTCCTAGGTGGTGAAATGATTGGGAGGATGGGCCCGGAGCCAATACGAGGCTTTATCCCTCAAAGTGAACGGGAAAAGACACAGCTTCACAACATCATCACTCACGTCATTGGCCTTGAACATGTCACACTTCGCCAGGAAGGTGTCGATGTGGTGGTTGGGGTTTTAATGTGGATGCCCGTGAAAGGGATCCTGCCGCATCAAATTGATTAGCCCCGTCTTCAACTTGAAGCTCGCCGCCGCCAGTTGCGGTCTAAGGATGGAGGAGTTATTTCCAAACGTTGGCTTTATATGGTCCCTGATGGACCCGGTGTGAGGAGGAGGAGGATTGTTTTACGCCATTTGAGCGGAGGGAGATGAACTTCTACTTGAGGCTCTCAAGGCCCTCGCTGGTTTCTCGATCCTGGGATCGAATGATAACTCTCTAGTAGATCCCCCGAAACAAGTGTTCATGCACCAACAAAACTCAAACAAATACCATCAGTAGCATCAAACTAAATAAAAGAATAAAAATGGTGGAAAGGTGAGAAATGGTTAGAGTGCCAGCAAACTTCTCGAAATAAAAATAAACTGAGATAAACACTATTGCCGTCCCCGGCAACGGCACCAAAAACTTGACGCACCCGAAACCTACACCTAGATTCCACTTGGCGGTGTCACGATCGCCAAGCGTGATATGGCCCCTAGGTTTCAATTCCGGGCTCAATCCGCAAGCGGACAGTGTCAAGTTGTAGTACAAATGATATCGAATCCCATAGGGACAGTGATAGTGTATATGGGTTCTCAGTTTACCTCTAAATCTCGAAGTGAGATAGCTATATGGTTAGAGAAATTGGTTGGGGTGTTGTGGTTGTTTTACTAATAAAAAAAGGGCTAGGGCATTAGGGATCACCGCTAAGATCGTCGGGGGTCGACATTGGAATAGAATCATTACATTGCATTAGGGTTAGGGGATTAATCTCCCAATTCGTACCACTCTTGTGGGTTAGAATTGTGAGGTATTTTGGTAGCTCTCGTTGACGCAACGGTGGTAGTCGTCAACATAGCGATATAGTTCGTCGGTGGATCCCCTCAAGGAACGAGCCGGGCATGGTCACGAGCCTTGGTTGGATCCACTGATTTCCTTATTCGAATCCCAGAGATACCCCTTAAGTGCATCAATTCCACAGACCGTGGGTATGATCTTAGAACGGGTTATCTAGGAATTCGGTAGGATCGACCGAAATATTTCCCTAAATCCCTAATTCAACGTAGAGATTCAAATCTACATCTTCCCCCCTAGGATCTTAGAGCTAACCCATCAACCCTAGAAAGATCTACTCACACATGGCAATATTCACGAATAAAAACACAACTTTTAGAGATGAAAACATTATAACAAATCGATGAAATAGAAATAGAAGACTTACAGCGAGAGATAGATAAGAATTGCAATTTATAGGTCCGAAGAAAATTCCAGATTCCCAAGCACAAGAACGATAGAGAACCAAATTAACAATCCCAAAAGTTTCGATCCAAAAACGTATTCAAAAATTAATCTAGAAAAACTAATAATAATCTCCTAAGATGTGATCTCAAAAAGTATTCAAGAACTCTCAAATGAATCGTCCCCTTTCGAAGTCATAGCTCCCCAGCCTTCACTGCCCAGATCACGCAACAGCCGCGTCAAAAAATGTTTCCAAAAATTTCCTCAGCATCGTCGACCGAGTAGGCTGCTCGGTCAAGCAAAACGTTGCTTGGTCTGCTGCTCGGACCGAGCAGCTAAACTGCTCAACCGAGCTTGACAGGAAATCGAAAATCTCCAAAATCTTAACTTTGCATGTGCAGGCCGAGTCAGCTCAGCTCGGTCCGAGCAGAGTCTGACTCGGTCGCTGAATAGTTGCTTGGGCCGTGCACTGGATTGCTTCAGCTTTTGGGACGAAGGGCTGCTCGACCAAGCAGATGAACTAATCGGTCCGAGCCCATCCCCGTATCTGCCTCCTTTTCTCGTTTGTGTCTGCTCGGTCCGAGCATCTGTACTGCTCGACTGAGTGACCGGCACCCCGCGTGCGTCACGGCGGTGCGGTGTCGTTTACCGCAAGTGCACGGTTAGTGTAGGGTGCGGGAATATCGAACTCAGGGAGGCGAGGTTGTGCTTGGGTCAGGTAGGACCTAAATCACCCCGAGGGGCGAGCTAGCCCGAATCGGTAGATGGTTGTCACGAAAGGAAATAAAAGGGTATGAACAAAAAGAAAGTAAACCCGGGACTTTGGTTTCCAACCCGACGAGAGACTCTCGCCGATACGGCCTACGGGTATGGATAGCGATCGGGATTAGGGTCTAATGGTGAGACGTTGCCTCTGAAAGTGGTACCGGCGTCCCATGGGCCCGATATTCCGGTCGGTGCCCAGGATGATACACCGGACTTCCCGGATTCGATCAGTGGGCACTCCCGTGTCCATTAACACTGATCGATCCCGGGAGCACTAAGCCCGCAACGATATCTCCCAACGTCTCATCCTGCCGCTCCCGCGTGCTAGGATTCGGCGTCTACGCTAAGGGCGTGAGCTATGGCTAGGGAGTCAACCGCCAAGTTTATTCCCCCTTGGCCCAACAGTCAAAGGCGGTCTTTTTCCCGCCGATGACAATGAAACACCCGACGTAACCGTTAGATTCTTACTCCCTATCGATTTCCTAACCCTATGGACGCATCGGGAAGAGCCCCCGAAGGGGTTTCTACCAAAATCCCAGATTTGGGAACTACTCACAAAAATTCATGAAAAAGCAATCTAAATGAAATTTAACCTTTGAAATCATAATCGGACAATTGCAATGCGGAAGTAAAGGAGTAATAAAGACAATACTAAAATTTTAGAAAGATCTGAAAACTTACTAAAGAGTAACAATTACAGCCGTCACAAGGAAATAAAACAGTAGAAAAAAACAACAGCTCTCGTTTTTGGAACCCTAGGGGTTCTATATATATACCTACGCATCAACCGATCGGTTGACAAGTCAACCGATCGGTTGATCCGTTACAGATAAATAACAGAAAACGGCGAGTTTTCACCCGATCTCATGAACCGGTCGGGTGAGTTCTTGAGCGACCGGTTGGATCTTGGAGCAGTCGGGTGAATCGATCGGTTCGACGTCCGTGTCTTCAGCTCTTCTTCTCAGCTACAGATGAACCGATCGGGTGAGAGTCACCCGATCGGTTGGAATTCTGCTCGAAAAACAGAGAACAGCCGCCCGCAGAACCGGTCTGCAAACCGGTCGGGTGACTTCTTTGTGAGCTGCGACAGAGACCGGGTGGTGCACGCGTGCATCACCCGATCAGTTGAAGATGACCAACCGACCGGGTGAGGGGCTGAAAGATGAATTCTTCGACGTTTGACCCCCTGGATCACGCGTGACTTCTCCCGTTGCTCCGGGGACTTGGGATATCATCGTTAAACGTCCCCTACGTGGTCGAACCATTGCAATCATGGATAAACAAAGAAAAGTGAAAGAAAACGGGAAAATATACGAAAACGAATAAGAGACGGCAGAAAAACACGGAGAAACACAAAAGAAAACGTGCGTGAATATATGAAATATAAACGCACGTCAAAATCCCCCAAGCTGAACTCTTCCTCGTCCTCGAGGAAGACGAGTGAGAGTAAGAGCTCGGAAGGGGAAAATAGAGAGGAAGAAAGAAAAAGAAAACTCTAAACCCTAGATCGTCCATCAGAGCCACCAAAATCAGAAACGACACACCAAGCAAGCAAAACGCCAAATCACACCACTAAACCTAGGAAAGCGAGTCCAAATAAGTGTCGTGGGTCCACGCAGTGAAGCGCGAGTGAGCGTCGTCGTGTGCTAGCAAATGGTGATGCTTTCTACGATGTGCTATGAGGCTCGATATACACAAATCCATGATATGACCCAAAATATCGATCCGAATTGAAATAAGCGGCGAATATAAGTTCAAGCATGCATGAGAAGAGTTAGAATAGAAGCGTATCATGCATCGGGGACTCCACAACTAGGGTTAAGGAAATCACGCCACTATAGCCTAGATACTAGCTAAAAAGTTCCTAAGCCAAGTGTTTTCGATAACGACGGGGATTGAGATGATGTGGAGAAGAACACTCGGTGCAAATTCTCGCCTTCCCTTTATTCTTGGCAAGTGTGAAAAAATATTCACACGGAAATTTTTTTGGGTTTTGGGCATTTGTATTTTTTTGGATTTTTGGGCTATACACAATTTTTCTTTTCTTTTTTTTGGTTTTTTCTTTTTTTTTCTCTTTTTTTTTGGATTTTTGGGATATTGGCTATACACATGTGTACTCTCCCAAGTGGGAGAACGGTACACGACGAGGGGATTTGCACCAAGTAAAACAAAAAAGAAGTCGAAATCTAAACACTTGGGCAAAGGAAACTATTCTCGCTAAATAGAGCGTAGGCTAAATGGGTTATCCTAGTCCTTAGTTGTGGAATCCCGACGCATGTGAATTGAAGTATACGATATAAATATAGCATGCATACAGTGGAAACATATACCGCATATTCAAATCGGAGCATGATAATCTAGGGGTCATTCCTGGACAGGTATATAAAGTAAAATCACAAAGCAGAAGCACACCAAATGCTAGTCACGACACACGACTCACAAAAAGCTAAGTGGACCTACGATGCGTGAAATGCAAGAGGACTCGAAATCCTAGGGTTAGTGAGTGTGATTATCGATGCAATGCTAGGTGTGTGTGACTTTGTGGCGATTCATCATAGGAGTCATTTCTAGGAGAAAGAGCTAAAAAGAAGAAAGGAAAAAAAAGAAAACACGGAGAAAAATGACTCAAATAAACGAAAAAGAAGGACTCAAACGACGCACACAGTGCGACAACCCCAAGCTGAAGTTTGCATTGCCCTCAATGCAATATGAGTGAGCACGGGAGGGCAATGAAAATGGGGGGGAATACGCACTGACACAAAAAGAAATGAAAACGAGGAAAACACATAGATAAAACTGAAAAAGAAAGAAAGATCAAAATCAAAATCAAACAATATGAAAATAAAAATAAAACCACACGACACGACACTCAAAAAATGAAAAACAAGCACACATACAAAAAATGAGAAAAACAAACAAAACACGACAGCACACCAAAATAGACGTCCCCCAAGCTAGACCAGAAAGTGCTAGCGAAGTGATGTGATCAATGAAATGCAGAGATGTGCAAGGGGGAGTCAAAAACAAAAGAGGTGAATCTAGAAAGCAACACGCAAATAGTCCCCTCACTCCGACAAAGACAAAGCAGGGCCCCGAAAAGACAGATGGGCACAAATATGGGGGGGGGCAAAAGTGGGAGAGAAAAATCAAGCAGGGGCACCACCCTCTGGGGGTGGTGACGGGGGCCTACAATGTGGACCAGGGGTCGTGGGGGGTGGAATGTGGATCTCGGAGACGTCGGGTGGGTCTTCGCGGATGTGGCGAACGAAGCTTTGAAGAAAGGGGAGGTCTCGATCGACGGACTCCTGGGTAATCCGACCACCCTGCCCAGCTAGGAGGATCATGGCCATGAATCGATCGGCTTGGTCTTGATCGGGGGCAGGTGGGTTGGAGGGGGTGGGCTGAGCGGGGGGTTGTGCGCGACGAGCGCGACGGGTGGGCATAGGGTTCGAAGAGCTAGCGTCGGTGGGTTTAATACGGCGGGGAGGCATTGTGTAGGTGTCGTTTGTGCGCGTAGGTGTGTAAGAGTACAATGAATTCAACACAAACACGAAACACGACCAACAAGCAAATGGAATATTTGGGGTAAAATTAAAATTAAGCAAAGGAGCGAGTTTACCCAAATGAGATGAAGATAGTCGATCGTAGACGCCCCGATGCTACTCGATTGGAGCACGCTGTGAAGCCACAGCGATCTCTTCAACAAGTTCCGATGTTGGGGAGAATGGGTGAAATTTAGGGTTTGTGTGGAGGGAGATGGCGGGGGAATGGAAGGAAATGATGGTGGACGGGTAGGGAGATGGCGGGGGAAGAAGATCGAGGTTGATCTTGGGGAAGAAAGTAGGAAGGCGCACGAGGGGAGTCAAAACGGCGGCGATTTGGGTGATCGGGCAAGGGCGGGAACGAACGGGTGTCGGGGGGGTTTATATAGGGTTTTAAGTCGAACCGATCGGGTGACTTGTCACCCGATCGATTGACGGTTAGGTCGAAAATCTTGCCGAAGAAATGCTACAGGCGAACCGATCGGTTGACTTATCAACCGATCGGTTGGCCGCTCCACTCATTTTCCCGAGAACTTAGGGCTGCTCACCCGGTCACGTCAACCGATCACACTCGAGCTCAACCGATCGGTTGATATTCACCAAAAATTCCCGAGAGTTCTCCCCAGTTCACCCGGTCTGCCACCCGGTCTCTTCATTACTCAACCGATCGGGTCATATGGGGACAGATCTCGGCATGTTTCTGATACATCCCAACCGATCGGGTGAGTTGTCAACCGATCGGTTGGGGCTTGTTTCCTGCAAAAACCAATAGATTTGTTTAAGTCCCCGAACGGATGTTCTCGCGGCTGATTTTATTTATAAAATAGATAAAATAAAGTAAAAAATAACACTAAAAATTTGAGAAAAAGTTTAGAACATGGGTTGCCTCCCATGAAGCGCACTTGTTTAACGTCATTGGCTCGACGCCCGCAAGAGATGCTCATGGTGGCTGATACGGGTGATGCCCAAATTTCGGCATCTCTTTCTCGCTGGAGCTGAAGGCGCTTGGAGTAGTCAGCGGCTGGAAAAATACTTGCTCGACTACCCTCCCCTTGTTCTTTGGATCCGGGGGCTTTTCCTTGGTGTTGGCGCTTCCCGCCATCTTTTTCAGGATCCGGACCTCGTCTTTAGTGAGGTCCGTGGGCTCTTTCCCCGTTCTCCTCACAGGAGGAGCCTTGGGGAACCCGGGAGGGGTCGTTTTCGCTGCACTCGGTTTTCCAGCAGCTTCTTTGTCTTCGGGGCCGTCTCCATCTTCTGAATCCCCCAAGTCATCGGGGGGGTTTCTCAGGAGAATCTCCCAGGAGCTCTCCTCTGTAGCTTTTTCTTCTTCTATCTCAAGCAAATTGCATCCAGGGTCATCAGGGGGATCGGGGTGCTTCATGGATAATCCTAGATCAAACTCAACTTTCTCTCCGCTGACGTTCAAAGAGAGTTTTCCGTTCTTCACATCTATTAGAACGCCAGCAGTGGCCATGAAAGGCCGTCCCAGGATAATGGGGGTGTGTGCGTCTTCGGGCATGTCCATGACTACAAAGTCCACAGGCACATGCACCCCTCTCACATTCACGGGCAGGTCATCCACAACTCCTACCGAATATTTGACCGACCGGTCAGCTAGTTGTAGGGTCATCCCGGTGGGCTCCAAATCACCCATCCCTATCCTTCTATACATCGACAAGGGCATCAAACTTACACTCGCTCCGAGATCGACGAGTGCACGATGAACCTTCACTGCCCCGATCGTGCAAGGAATGGAAAAGCTCCCCGGGTCTTTAAGTTTCGGCGGATTTGCCCTCTGGATAAGAGCGCTACACTCCGCCGTCAATACTACTTTCTCTTTTCTAGACCCTCTCGTCACCAAATCTTTCAAGAATTTTGCATAGGAGGGGATTGTTTCTATTTCTTCCAGGAAGGGGATCTGCAGGCTTAGGTCCTTGACCATGGTGAAGAACTTGCCATATTTCTCATCAATTTTTGCCTGAGCCAACCGTTGTGGAAATGGCACAACGGGTTTATAAACTTTCGCACTCTCTTCCTCCTTCTTCTCCTTCTCTTCTTCAGAGACTCCCTCCGGAGTCATAGGATTTGATGACGAAGCACCGGTTTCGTTTGATTTTTCGATTGGTTTCTCAACGACCAATGGTGCTTCCGGGTTGCTAGGGGGCACTCTAGTAGGAATTTGTGTCCCGCTTCTCAGAACGATAGCGGACACATTTGTGTGCTCGTGCACGAGTGCCGACGTTTGGGTTGCTCCCCTCGGGTTCACCTCCGGTTGTGGCGGTAATTGGTTTTGTGACCTTGCAAGGTTCACCACTTGTAACCCCAGCTGGGTTACTTGGTCCGTGAGGGTCCGCTGACCCATTTCCAGCGTTTGGTTGATCCTCTCCTGGTTGGTAATATATTGAGTCAAGAGAGACTCAACCGGAGAGACGGCCCTTTGTTGGCCATACTGCTGCTGCTGCTGGAACGGCTGCTGATTCCTGGGGGCGTAAGATTGTTGCTGAGGTTGTTGCTGCTGATAGTGTTGCTGCTGAAACTGACTCTGCTGTGGCCTAGCCGGCTGATATGTTTGTTGCTGCGGCTGCTGAGGCGACGAGGGCTGAAATGGTGGCCGGTAACTGAAATTCGGGTGGTTTCGGTTGTTTGGAGAGTAGGCCGGGTTGGAATTGGTTCTTGGTGGATACGGCGTATTTCCCGTGGGATTGTAAAATAGTGCGCTCGCCTGATCCAACGGTGGTGAGATGTCACCACCGTCGAATTCCCTGAAGAATCCGGACTCTACTGCCGAAATCTGCTGTGTATCGGCCCCACCGGCTCCTACCATTAGTGCGGAGATCTGGGTCAAAAGCAAGTCGAACTTGCTTGAAAGTTTGTCGACGTCCTCGACTCTGTGTACACCCCCAGACCTTGGTGTGGCTCTCTCGTCACACCACCGCTCATTGTTCGATGCCATGTTTTCTAGAATATGTCCGGCATCTTCCTCGCTTCTAGACATGAAGGAACCCCCAGCCGCGGCGTCCATAGAAGATTTCAGGTCATCCCTCAACCCATTGTAGAACAGATTAATAATCTGCCACTTCGGAAGCTCATGGTGTGGGCATCTTCTTTGCATCTCTTTATATCTCGTCCAAGCTTCATGCAAGGACTCGTGGCTGGCCTGGGAGAAGGAGGAGATCTCACTCCTCAACTTCATGGTCTTCCCCGGAGGAAAGAACTTTGTCAGAAAAGCGTGGGAGAACTTCTCCCAGGTGTTGAAAGTGTTGGGGTCCTTCCCCCTTAGCCATTGCTTGGCTTTGTCTCGCAAAGAGAAGGGGAACAGCTTCAGACGGATAGCCTCTGTCGTGACACCATTAATCCGGAAGGTGTCACACTTCTCCAAGAAGGAGTCTAGATGCTCGATCGGGCTCTCCATGGGTGCACCCGCAAACTGATCCTGCTGGATCCACGTCACCAATGACGGCTTCAGCTCAAAGCTTTGGGCCGTGATAGCTGGAGGACGGATGGCGGAAGTGGACTCGATAGATGGCATCGAGTACTCCAGCAGAGACTTTTGAGGTGGGGTGTTCTCCTCCATGGATTCGGGATCTTCTCTTCTCTGCTTCTCGACGGCCAAGCGCCTAAGGGTGGCGTTAATCTCTGGATCGAGGGGGATCAAGTCATCAAGACTCCTTGAACTCCTGCGCATGAAAAACAACAAATACCCGTGAAGCGACAAGTGGGAAAGAAACAGATAAAATAAGAAATAAAAATAAGAAAAAGAAAAAAAGAAAAAGGAGAATGCGAAAATTATCGCGAGGTAGGGATGTGAGCTAGACACGAGGGTTCAAGAGATCCTAAAATAACAAGCACGTTGCCTCCCCGGCAACGGCGCCATAAACTTGACCGGCGCCCCGCGTGCGTCGCGGCGGCGCGGTGTCGTTTACCGCAAGTGCACGGTTAGTGTAGGGTGTGGGAATATCGAACTCAGGGAGGTGAGGTTGTGATTGGGTCAGGTAGGACCTAAATCACCCCGAGGGGCGAGCTAGTCCGAATCGGTAGATGGTTGTCACGAAAGGAAATAAAAGGGTATGAACAAAAAGAAAGTAAACCCGGGACTTTGGTTTCCAACCCGACGAGAGACTCTCGCCGATACGGCCTACGGGTATGGATAGCGATCGGGATTAGGGTTTAATGGTGAGACGTTGCCTCTGAAAGTGGTACCGGCGTCCCATGGGCCCGATATTCCGGTCGGTGCCCAGGATGATACACCGGACTTCCCGGATTCGATCAGTGGGCACTCCCGTGTCCATTAACACTGATCGATCCCGGGAGCACTAAGCCCGCAAGATATCTCCCAACGTCTCATCCTGCCGCTCCCGCGTGCTAGGAATCGGCGTCTACGCTAAGGGCGTGAGCTATGGCTAGGGAGTCAACCGCCAAGTTTATTCCCCCTTGGCCCAACGGTCAAAGGCGGTCTTTTTCCCGCCGATGACAATGAAACACCCCGCGTAACCGTTAGATTCCTACTCCCTATTGATTTCCTAACCCTATGGACGCATCGGGAAGATCCCCCGTAGGGGTTTCCACCAAAATCCCAGATTTGGGAACTACTCACAAAAATTCATGAAAAAGCAATCTAAATGAAATTTAACCGTTGAAATCATAATCGGACAATTGCAATGCGGAAGTAAAGGAGTAATAAAGACAATACTAAAATTTTAGAAAGATCTGAAAACTTACTAAAGAGTAACAATTACAGCCGTCACAAGGAAATAAAACAGTAGAAAAAAACAGCAGCTCTCGTTTCTGGAACCCTAGGGGTTCTATTTATAGACCTACGCATCAACCGATCGGTTGACAAGTCAACCGATCGGTTGATCCGTTACAGATAAATAACAGAAAACGGCGAGTTTTCACCCGATCTCATGAACCAGTCGGGTGAGTTCTTGAGCGACCGGTTGGATCTTGGAGCAGTCGGGTGAATCGATCGGTTCGACGTCCGTGTCTTCAGCTTTTCTTCTTCAGCTACAGATGAACCGATCGGGTGAGAGTCCCCCGATCGTTTGGAATTCTGCTCGAAAAACAGAGAACAGCCGCCCGCAGAACCGGTCTGCGAACTGGTCGGGTGACTTCTTTGTGAGCTGCGGCAGAGACCGGGTGGTGCACGCGTGCATCACCCGATCGGTTGAAGATGACCAACCGACCGGGTGAGGGGCTGAAAGATGAATTCTTTGACGTTTGACCCCCTGGATCACGCGTGACTTCTCCTGTTGCTCCGGGGACTTGGGATATCCTCGTTAAACGTCCCCTACGTGGTCGAACCCCTGCAATCATGGATAAACAAAGAAAAGTGAAAGAAAACGGGAAAATATACGAAAACGAATAAGAGACCGCGGAAAAACACGGAGAAACACAAAAGAAAACGTGCGTGAATATATGAAATATAAACACACGTCACTGAGCAGCCTGTGAAATCTTGCTGAAGCTTCTGAAGGCTGCTCTCTCCCTCATGTTCTCTCTTCCACTCCTCTCGAGGATCCCAAAACATGGCAAACTCCTGTGGGGCTTCACCAATGAGCTCACAGATGTGTCGAATATGTCTATACCCAAGTGGGGTCCCAAACGCTCCAAAATCCCTAAAAACTCATAAAACACTACGAAACTCGAATATAACATCAAAAACGTGATATCGTAGTAAAATATAGGATTTGGATGCGAAAATGGCATGGAATGCAACGAAATGATGATATGAAAATGGTAGAAAATATGGACACATCAATTACATAGCCCAAATGGCATTCTTTGGTAGGCGAATGTGACATATGGGCATGTGAACGTTGTCTTTTCTTGGTCTTCCCGATGCAAGGGAATTTGGAGGAACCCAGAGTATTTATCAAGGTAACAAAAAATTTGTGTTTGGCTAAACACTCAAGCATTTGGTCAATGAAGGGTAGATGATACTGGTCCTTTCTGGGGGCTTTATTAAGTTTCCTATAGTCGATACACATACACCAACTAGTGACAGTTCTAATGGATATTAGCTAATTTTTATCATTTCTAACGACTGACATGCCCCCTTTCTTGGGGACTACTTGCACAGGGCTAACCATTTATTGTCGGAAATGGGATAGATAATGTCGGCCTCTAATAGCTTTAAAACCTCCTTCTTCACTACCTCCTTCATGTTGGAATTTAATCGCCTTTGAGGCTCAATGGAAGTGGCGTCCTTATCCTCAAGGTGAATCCTATGGGTACATATGGTTTCACTGATGTCCTTTAGGTCAGCAATGTTATACCCTATTACCTTTCTATGGGATCTAAGGATTTGTAGGAGGCTTTCTAGTTGGGGCTCGGTGAGGACTGCATTGATGATAATGGGGTAGTGGAATTCTCACCCAAGAAAGCATATTTCAAACTAACAGGAAGAGGTTTTAGTTCTACCTGAGGGCGTGCTGCACTCCCATCATTGCTTACATGTGAGAAGGATGGGTCCTCAATTGCCGGTCCTGAAGCTGGAAACCCCTCATTGGCAGATTTATAGGATGAGCAGGGAGATGATGGTACGTTGTGGCAGATGTCTGCAGATTTCATTTCCATAGCACACCTATCAACAGAGGTGAAGTACTCAAGTACGCATTCGCTATCAAGCATAGAGTTGGGAGTACTTCCCTGATCAATGTCGTTTTTTACTGGTTCAAAAACTATGTATCCCTCGCAGACGTGTTCGTTATATGTCGCAATCTGTGGGATGTTATCGTTGTAGAAGATTAGGGTGTCTCCCTCATATCGCACATAGACTCCGTCAGCGACGGGGACGCCATCTAAAGTATCTGCATCGTGTAATGCATTCGCGATAAAGACTGAGAGTTTTTGTGTAACCGAGTCATCTGTAGGGAACTCCACTGGACCATGGGCCCATACATTAGTCACTACACATTCCATTATGCTCAATAGCTGGGAATCGTTCAACGGATCTAATTGACGAGCCTCTCTCTAACTAGAGTCAACAGGTAGGGCTTCAATAGTCTGGAGGAACATCACATCCCCTTCAAAGCTTATGTGAATGTCGCCCTCAATGGTACCTGCTTCAGAAACCTTGTTCATTATATGATCCATAACCAATTACTGATTTACGTTGCTTGTAATATAGGTCCCTGATCCGATAAATCAAACTGCATCAATCAATTCTCTAGCTGCACATTCGATCATAGATTCATCCAGCGTGAATCCTAAAGACCATATAGATGATACAGAGAAAAGCTAAACTCATATGAGTCACTGTCAGACTCAATGGTCCATTGTACTTGCATCACCATCTCCATCACGAAGTATGATCACTAGCTGGATGGAGATGTTAGTAGCAAGGTAGCAATAAAAAGAGAATAAAAAGTGTGGAAAGATAAGGAATGGTGAGAGTTGCTAGCAAACTCTTCAAAATAAAAATAAACTGAGATACATTATTTCCATCCCTAGCAGCGGCGCCAAAAACTTGACGCACCCATTCCTTACACCTAAATTCCACTTAGCGGTGCCACATTCGCTAGGCGTAGTATGGCTCCTATGTGTCAGCTTCGGGCTCTATCCGCAAGCGGACGGTGTCAAATTATAGTATAAAAGATGTCGGATTCCACATGAACAGGGACAGTGTATTTGAGGTCTCAGATTATTTTTAGATCTCGAAGTGAGATAGTTGTCGGTTTGGAAAGTTTGGTTGTGGTGGTGTTGTTGACTTGATAATAAATAAAACTAGGGTCTTAAGGATCACCGCTAAGACCGTTGGAGGTCGATGTTAGAAGGGGATCCTTACGTTGCATTAGGTTTAGGGGTTTGGTCTCCCAATTCATACCACTCTCGTTGGTTAGAATTTTGAGGTATTTCGGTGGCTCTCATTGATGCAATGGCGATACCCGTCAATGTAGTGTTGGAATTTCATAATTCCATATTTCTATTCCCATATGGTTTTGATATGACAAACACATCCAGTGCTACTAACTCTATCTATGCAGATACAACTACATGCTGAGTTCCACACATTAAGATATCTTCATGCTATTCAAACGGATATATCATAGTTCATGAAGCTGGAAAGACAAAGGCACCTTACATCCACAACTTGGAAATATAATCACTTGATAAGGATCCCCTGTAAAGAAGCATCTCAGATTCAGTTGCAGATGCAGTCTTATCTACGGCTTTTATGTAATCAATGTAAAATTTACTTTATTAGAGTTACAAAGCCTTGTGATAAATATATCTTAGTCTTTTAGGTTCCAGTACTCAGAATTCTACACTCTTCAAACTCGAAAATTCTTACCCAAAAATTGGCAGCAAAATTGGTCGACCAATTTTAAACCTTCAAATTTGACTATGAGATTTCTTGAGCGAACTCCCCTAACCATGTAGATTCTGGATCTGTCTTCCAACGGTCAAAATTCCCTCTCTAAATTTTGGTCTACCAAATTTTTGGTTTTGGTCGACCAATCACAAAACTAGCCGTTTGAAGCCCAAATTTTTAGGGACGGTTTATGACTGTTTCCCAACGTCATTAACACTTCCTAACCATCCCTAAACACTATATATAGAGGGGTAGACCCTCTCTTTCACTTCACACACTTTCCTCTTCTTTAATTCTATTTTTGTTGAAATCAAGTCTCTGGTTTTCTTAAGCATTTGGGCATTAGTTGTTTTTTTTCTTATTTGTAAGAGGAAATCATTAGATTTCTTTCTTCGCTTAAGAACAGAAAAACTTGGATTTCAACACTTGTTGGGAAAGTTGTTCTTTTCATTTGTAAGAAGAAATCATTAGTTTTCTCTCTTTGCTTAAGAACAGAAGAACTTCAATTGTGTTCCACCATTATATATCTTGAAACATTGAAGTTCCTTTTTTTAAAACACCAATCCTTTAAATTCATTCTTGATATTCATACCAAGGCTATAGGTGTTTTATATTTCATTATTTCTTCAACAGGTTTGAATCTCTAGTTATTGAGATTGTACAAAGTTTGGGACACGGGGAGTGTCGCCATTTTTTGTAAGTTTGTGCTTACAGGGCAAGTGATTATAGTGGATTGAAAATCTCTACTGGGAGTAGAGGACTGGAGTAGGATCAAAATGATCCGAATCAGGATACATCTTTGTGTTTACGATTGGTTTAATTTTCAATACTTGTTATTTCATTTCTGTGCCATCTTTGCAAATATCAGTAACGTTTTATTTGCAACATTTTTATTCTATACACTATTCACCCCCCCTCTAGTGTATTGATCCATACAGGCTAAAATTACATTTGGTATCAGAGCAAGGCTAAGATGGCAGAAAGTTCTACAGCATCAAACATGAACGCCGTTCCACACAACTACAACACAAATCAACATCCTGAAGGGCACTCTCAAGTTCGTCCTCATCTATTTGATGGTTCTAACTACTCATATTGAAAAATACGAATGGAGATTCATCTCCAAAGTATGCATTATGAAATTTGGGACATCGTAGAGACATGATACACAAAGCCAACAACTCCTGTTGCTGAATGGACCGCTACCAACAAATCTGCAAAAACCAACAACTCAAAGGCCATGAATGCTTTATTCTTTGCCATAGATAAACATGAGTTTAATCGAGTATCTCAGGCCAAAAGTGTGAAAGAGATTTGGCACATACTCGAGGTAACTCATGAAGGAACCAGTAAAGTAAAGGAAACTAAGATTTCCTCTTTGGTTCATAAATATGAGTTGTTCAAGATGCAGGACAAAGAGACAATTGAAGAAATGAACACCAGGTTCACTAATATTATTAATTCTCTAAATGCTCTTGGAAAATTTTATTCTAATCATGATCAGATACGCAAGATTCTTAAAGTACTCTCTCCAGAATGGCGTCCAAAGATTACCACTATTGAGGAAGCCAATGATATTTCCACATTAACCATGGAAGATCTTATTGGTAACCTAATGGCCAATGAAGTTACATTACAAGATGAGAAAGAAGAATCAGATCAAAAGAAGAAAGTACTCGCCTTCAACACTACATCAGAAAATGAAGACTCAGATGATGATATAGCATTCTTTGCCAAGAAATTCAGAAAATTCTTTCAAAAAGGTAAGTATAATAATAATTTTAAATCTAAGAATACTGATTCTTCTCTCTGCTTTAATTGTAATAGGCCTGGACATATGAAGAAAGATTGTCCGCTTCTTAAGACTAAGTTCAAAACTTCCAACAACAATGATCAATCTAGAAGAGAAAGGAAGTTGGACAAAATGAAGAAAGCATTTGCAGCAACATGGGATGATTCTTCAGATGACGAAGATGATGATCATAATAAAAGTGCTAACATGTGCTTTATGGCACAAGATGATGATGTAGATGACGTAAGTTCTTTTAATAACGAAGAATTACTAGATGCATTAAAAGATCTTTATTCTCGTTTCAAAAAATTAAATGGACAACATAAATATTTGAAACAAGATAATGATAATCTTCTTCTTAAATATCAAGAATTATCTTCTAAAAGCACTACACCAAATTCTATACATATTGAGAATACATCTTCTCAAGATTTGGATCTTAGTAAAGAGAATGATCTTCTCAAAACTAAGAATCTAGAATTGCATACACAAATATCCGAAATGGATAAAAGTATCTCATCACTAAAGATGAAATACGATGAAATGGCATCCAATGTTAATAAATTTAACAAAGGAAAGACAAATCTCGATGATTTGCTAAAAATTCAATATCCAGATAATCATAGACAAGGATTGGGATATTCTCATAAGAATGCACCTAAGTCTTGTAACACATCTTCATCCAGTGGAATAATAATTTTTTTTAAACCACAAAAGAAAAATCACGCATTCATCTACACGAAGAAAGTAAACATTCCGACTTCTTCTTCACAAAGAAATGTTTCAAAACCATCTCCTAGCAAACCTACTACAATTAGTATATGGGTTCCTAAGGATTCATGCTTAAAAGATAGAAATAATTATATTTCTTATTATATACATTCTATTGTTCATTCTAATGATTATATTAGAAAGCCAAATTCCACTTGGGTTTGGCTTCCAAAAATCTAATCCCAAGGACCTTCAAACAAAGGGTACTAATTCTTAATGTTTTATCTTTCAGGTACCTAGGAAAGAAAGATGGATTTTGGATAGTGGATGTTCAAAACATATGACGGGAAACGTCAACTTGCTTTCAACCGTTAAATATAAAGATGTAGGCACAGTTACCTTTGGTGACAACAACAAAAGCAAAATCATAGGCACTTGAACAGTTGGTAATACAAATCAACCTATCATTGAGAATGTTCTCCAGGTTGACGGTTTGAAACACAATTTGCTTTCCATTAGTCAATTATGTGATAAAAATTACAAAATAGTATTTGAACAAAATTATTGCATCATTTATGACTCTGATATGTCATTTATTTTATTCCGTGGTAAGCGTAAGAATAACATTTATATCTTATGCATGTCTGTTACCACCTATAATCATTATTTAATGATTACATCAGATGATACACTTTTATGGCATAAACGTTTTGGACACACTAATTTCAAAAACCTAGCACATATTTCAAAACACAAGTTAGTAAATGGAATGCCAAATATTTATTTCAAACACAAACATTTTTGTGATCCTTGTCAACAAGGAAAAATGCACAAATCTTCTTTTAAATCAAAGGACATTATCTCAACAAAGAGACCGTTAGAACTCCTACACTTGGATTTGTTTGGTCCTTCAAGAGTAGCCTCTTTGAATAGAAGTAGATATGCATTTGTCATTGTTGATGATTATTCAAGATACACTTGGGTTATATTCTTACAAAATAAGAATGATGCTTTTGAAGAATTTTCAATATTTGTAAAAAGATACAAAAGTTCAAATCCTCTAACATTGTCACTATTCGTAGTGATCATGGGGGAGAATTTGAAAATGAATCTTTTACCAAGTTTTGTAATGAAAATGGCATTACTCACAATTTTTCTTTTCCTCGTGCTCCTCCCCAGAATGGAGTAGTTGAAAGGAAAAAAAGAACTTTACAAGAATGTGCAAGAACAATGCTTTGTGATAGTAAATTACCAAAATATTTTTGGGCAGAAGCTGTCGCAACTGCTTGTTACATTATGAATAAAATTCTTATAAGGCCATTGCTTAATAAAACTTGTTTTGAATTATTCTTTAATTGCATTCCTCGTGTATCATATTTTAAAGTGTTTGGATGTTAATGTTTCATTCTTAATACTAAAGATGCACTTGACAAATTTGATTCAAAGTCTAATGAAGGTATTTTTGTTGGATACTTAACACGTAGCAAAGCCTATAGAGTATATAACAAAAGAACTTCAACAATTGAAGAATCACTACATGTCACCTTTGGTGAGAACCCCTCATCAAATTCTCCCATCATTAATGATGAAGAGAATATATTAACTTTATCTAATTCTTTAGATAATATTAAACTTGATGAAATTGATGCTACTAAACCCTCTGTTGAGTCTTTTTCAGATAATACAGATCTTCCTAAGGCATTTACACAAGTTCCAAATCATCCATCAGAATTAATCATTGGAGATATTACAGATGGAGTGAGAACTCGCTGTCAAATAGAACAAATGGTGCATTGTGCTTTCCTTTCAACCATTGAACCAAAGAACATCAAAGATGCATGTGAAGACAGTTCATGGATTATTACTATACAGGAAGAACATAATCAATTTCAACGGAATGATGTTTTGGAATTAGTTCCCAGACCAACAGATCATTCAATTATTGGTACCAAGTGGGTATTCAAAAATAAATTGGATGAATTTGGTCAGGTAATTAGAAACAAGGCATGATTGGATGCACAAGGTTATAATCAAGAAGAAGGTATTGATTATTGACGCCCCCCCCGGGTTTTTACCCCGCGCTACGGATGGCGCAATGTGTGTGATTGGGGGCATGAGATTTAAATATTTATAACCGCAAGCGCACGGTGTTGTAGTGTGGCTTGGGGGTCGAACTCAGGGAGGCGTGGTTGTGCTTGTGTCAAGAAGGATCGGATTCACCCCGTGGGCAAGCTAGCCCGAATCGGATGATGGGTTGTCACGGAAAATGGAACGCGAGGGATAAACAATAAGAAGGGAATACCCAGGACTTCGGTTTCCACCCTATCATTTGATTCTCGCCGATAGGGCCTACGTGTAGGATAGCGATCGGAATTAGGGTCTAATGGTGAGACGTTGCCTCTAAGAGTGGTACCAGCGTCCCATGGGCCCGATATTCCGGTCGGTACCCAGGATGATACACCGGACTTCCCGGGTTCGGTCAGTGGGCATTCCCATGTCCATTAACACTGACCGACTCCTGGAGCACTAAGCTCGCAACGATAACTCCCAATGTCTCGTCCTGCCGCTGATGACAATATAACACCCCGCGTAACTGGTAGATTCCTAATTCCTATCGATTTCCTAGTCCTATGGACGCATCGGGGAGAACCCACGAAGGGGTTTCCACCAAAATCCCAGATTTGGGAACTACTCACACATATTTACTAAAAATCAATCTAAATCAAAATTGACCGTTAGAAACATGATCAGGCGATTGAAAAGTAGTAAGAGCAATGCAATTAACACTATAGTAAAGTTTAACAAAGATCAGACAACTTACTAATATCTGAAAAATTACAGCCGTCAAGAGAGAGAAAAAACAGCAAAAAATAACAACTCTTGTTTTTGGAAAACCTAGAGGTCATATATATAGAATACGATATCACCCGATCGGTTGAGAAGTGAACCGATCAGGTGACCTGCTTCGTTTCTTCGGCAGCTCAGAATAGGACTTCACCCGGTCACCACAGCACGGTCGGTTGAGGGTTGAAGCTAATCGGTTGGATCTTCGTGCCGTCGGGTGAACCGGTCGGTTGATCTCTCCGTGTCATGGCTTCGGAGAATCGGCTACAGGTGAACCGATCGGGTGAAGGTCACCCGATCGGTTGGCATTCAGCATCAGAATACCAGAGAGTTGGGGCATTTGAACCGGTCACTGAACCGACCGGGTGACTTCTTGGCCGCTCTAACTTGTGTCCGGGTGGTGCACGCGTGCATCACCCGATCAGTTGGAAGTGACCAACCGGTCAGGTGAGGGGCTGAAAGATGTGATCTTCGTCGTTTGACCCCCTGGATAATGCGTGACTCCTCTCGTTGCTCCGGGGACTCATGATATCGTCGTTATATGTCCCCTACGCCAATAAACTCCTGCAAAATACAAAAAAACACGGAAAAGTGAAAGAAAACAAGAAAACGAATACAAGACGGCGGAAAACAGCAGAAAAACACAAAAGAGAACGTGCGTGAATATATGAAATATAAACACACGTCAAAATCCCCCAAGCTGAACTCTTCCTCGTCCTCGAGGAAGACGAGTGAGTAGGAGCTCGGAGTGAGAAAATAGAGAGGAAGATAGGAAAGGAGAAAACAGAAAATCTTAAATCGCCCGTCAGAGCCAGCAAAATAAAAAACACATACCAAGCTAACAAACGCCAAATCACACCACTAAACCGAGGAATACGAGTCCAGACAAGTGCCGTGGGCCCACGCCGTGAAGCGCGAGTGTGTGTGGTCGTGTGCTAGCGAACGGTGTCACTATCTACATTGCACAATAAACTCCATATACACAAATCCAAGTAATGACCCAAATATCGATTCGATCCGAATAAAGCGGTGAATATATAGCTCAAGCATGCATGAGAATAGAGCAAGAATCGAAACATATCATGCATCAGGGACTCCACAACTAGGGTCAAGGAAATCACCATACTATAGCCTAGATAATAGCTAAAAAGTTCCTAAGCCAAGTGTTTTCGAAAACGATGGGGGTTGAGATGATGTGGAGTAGAACACTCGGTGCAAATTCTCGCCTTCCCTTTATTCTCGGTAAGTAGGAAAATATTCACACTCATATATTTTTTTTGGGTTTTGGATATATGTATTTTTTTTTGGCTTTTTGGCTATACAAATTTTTTTTCATTTCTTTTCTCCCTTTTTTTGGATTTTTGGGGTTTTTTTTGCTATACACATGTGTACTCTCCCAAGTGGGAGAACGGTACACGACGAGGGGATTTGCACCAAGTAAAACAAAAAAGAAATCGGAATCTAAACACTTGGGCAAAGGAAACTATTCTCGCTAATTAGAGCATGGGCTAAATGGGTTATCCTAGTCCTTAATTGTGGAATCCTGACACATGCGAAATGAAGTATACGATATATGTATAGCATGCAAAAGAAGCAGACAGTAGAAACAAATACCGCATATTCAAATCGAAGCATGATAATCTAGGGGTCATTCCTGGACCGGTATATAACGTAAAATCACAAAGTAGAAGCACACCAAACAGCTAGGCACGACGCACGACTCACAAAAAGCTAAGTGGACCTGCGATGCATGAAATGTAAGAGGACTCGATATCCTATGGTTAGTGAATGTGATTATCGATGCCATGCTAGGTGTGTGTGATATTGTGGCAATTCATCATAGGGTTCATCTCTAGGAAAAAGAGATAAAAAGAAGAAAAGAAAAAGAAAGAAAAAGACGGAGAAAAACGACTCAAATAACGAAGAAAAAGAGACAAATGACACACGAAGTGCGACTCCCCCAAGCTGAAACTTGCATTACCCTTAATGCAATAGAATTAAATACGGGCGGGCAATGAATATGGGGGGGAATACGCACAGACACAAAAAGATACGAAAGACAAGAAAATCACACAAACGAAACTGAAAATACGAAATAAAAAATAAAAAGTACATCACACGACATATAAACAGAAAATAAAAATAAAAATAAATAAAAGAAAGAAAATCACACGACACGACAAATAAACAAACGCACAAAGAAAACAGCACACGACGACACACAGGAAAAATTGACTTCCCTCAAGCAGTGGTAAAGCAGGGCCCCACAAAGTTAGATGGGCACGAGAAATAGGGGGAGGCAAAAACTGGATGGGAATATATCAAGCAGAGGCACCACCCACTGGGGGTGGTGATGGGGGCCTGTGCTGAGGACCGGGAGTGGTGGGGGGTGGGATGTGAAGCTCGGAAACATCGGGTGAGTCAGTGCGAATGTGGCGAATGAGGCTTTGAAGGACGGGTATGTCACGCTCGACTGACTGCTGAGTTGCCGGACCACCAACTCCTGCTAGGAGGAGCATGGACATGAACCGGTCAGCATGGTCGTCGTCATGGAATGACACCTAGTATTCGGTATCGCCAATGTAAATGGGGTCAGAGGGGCATGGGGTGGTGGATGAATTGGTTTCAGTGGGGTGGGTGGGTTGGGGGATTGTGTGCGACGAGTGCGTCGGGTAGGTCTGGGGTTGGACGTGCTGGCGTCAGTGGGTTTAGCACGGCGAGGAGGCATTGTGCAGGAGTCGTGTGTGCGAGAGTATATGCAAGAGACGATGAATACACACTAACACGGCGTATGAGCAAAATGAAATTCTTGGGCAAAATAAAAATTGAGCTAAGGAGCAAAGTTACCCAGCAGAGGTTGGAGTTCCTCGCTTGAAATTCACCCCAATACCGTGCAATCGGATGGAGTGTGTAGCCGCGGCACTTCTCTTTAGCGAAAAATCCAAAAATGGGGGGATTAGGGCTTGAGAAAGCGAAATGGGAGAGAGGGAGAGAGGAAAAACGATGAGCAATGGAAGGGGTAGGTGGAGAGAGAGGTTAGAGGTGGAGTGGAGGCTGTGGGAGGAATTTTCCGGCCGTTGGGAGAGAGGGGAAGGCGAAACGACGAAGAAATCAACGAGATCAGGCGAGGAAATGAACGGTCAGGGCGGGGGTTTATTTATAGGGTTTAAGTCGAACTGATCGGTTGACTTATCACCCGATCGGTTGATTATTAGGTCGAGATTTCAGCTGAAGAGACGCTATAGGCGAACCGATCGGTTGATTACTCACCCGATCGGTTGGCCGCTCCACAAATTTTCCCGAGAGTTTGGTACAGCTCACCCGGTTTGTCACCTGGTCATGCTTCTTATCACCCGATCGGTTGATAAAGTCTAAAAATTTCCCGAGACTTCAGCCACAGTTCACCCGGTCTGCCAACCGGTCTCGTATATCTTCACCCGATCGGTTCATTGAGTGACTGATACGGCCAGCAGCTGATACATCCCAACCGATCGGGTGAGTTTTCAACCGATCGGTTGGGGCCTTGTTTTCTGCAAAAGTACACAAACAGCCTAAGTCACTCAATGGAAGTTCTTGCGGCTGCATTCACTTATTAAAATAGATGAAATAAAGTTAAAAAATAATCCTAAAAAGTGGAAACAAAAGTTTAGAACATGGGTTGCCTCCTATGAAGCACTTTTGTTTAACGTCGTTAGCTCGACGCCCGTTGATGATGTTCAAGGTGGGTGATACGGGTGATGCCCAAAGTCTGGCATCGCATCAGCTTCAGATCCGAGAGCTTTTGGTGTAGTTGGTGGCGACAAGAAAACTTGTTCGACGACTCTCCCTTTGTTGACGGGGTCCGAGGGCTTCTCCCTTATATTGGCGTCCACCGCCACTCGTTTAAGGATCCGGACCTCATCCCCGGTGAGCCCCATGGGCTCTTTCCCTTTTCTCCTCGTTGGAGGAGCTTTTTGAAATTTAGGAGGGATAGTGTGTGCCGCATCCGTTATCCCAGCAACATCATTCTTTTTCGGGCCGACTGGTTCTTCTGAGTCCCCCAAGCCATCGGGGGATTTCTTGAAAGGATTTCCCAGGAGCTTTCCTCCACATCTCTCTCTTCCTCCAACTCCAACGCATTGCATCTTGGATCATCCGGGGGATCGGGGTGCTTCATTGACAACCCCAAGTCAAACTCGACTTTTTCGCTGCCGACGTTCAGGGAAAGCTTCCCATTCTTCACATCGATTAATACGCCGGCAGTGGCCATGAAAGGCCGTCCAAGGATAATAGGGGTGTGTGCATCTTCAGGCATGTCCATGACAACGAAGTCCACATGCACATGCACACCTCTAACATTGACAGGGAGGTCATCTACAACTCCCACCGGATACTTTACCGAATGGTCAGCAAGCTGTAACGTCATGCCGGTGGGCTCCAAGTCGCCCATTCATATCCTCCTATACAGCGACAAGGGCATCAAACTGACTTTCGCTCCAAGGTCGACGAGTGCACGATGTATCTTTACCTCCCCGATCGCGCAAGGGATAGAGAAGCTCCCCGGGTCTTTAAGCTTAGGCAGATTTGCTCTCTGAATGAGAGCGCTGCAGTCCGCCGTCAATACGACCTTCTCCTTTCTAGAACCCTTTGTCACCAAATCCTTGAGGAATTTCGTGTAGGAGGGTATCGTCTCTATAGCTTCAAGGAAGGGGATCTGCAAGCTTAGATCTTTGACCATGGTAAAGAATTTGCCATACTTCTCGTCTATTTTGGCTTGGACAAGCCGTTGTGGAAAAGGCACAACGGGCTTGAATACTCTGAGGTTCCCTTCCTCATCCTTTTTCTTCTCCTCTTCATGGATTTCCTCCGGAGTAGTTGGCTTTGACGACGAAGCACATGCGTCATTCAATTTTTCAATCGGTCGCTCCACGACCAATGGTGCTTCCGGTTCCTTTGGGGGCACTCTCGTGGGGATTTTTGTTCCGCTCCTCAAGACGATAGCAGACACGTTTGCATGGTCATGCGTGAGTGCCAAGGTCTGATTTGCTCCCCTCGGGTTCACCTCCGGTTGTGGCGGCAATAAGTTTTGCGACCTTGAAAGATTCACCACTTGTAACCCCAGCTGGGTTACTTGGTCCGTGAGAGCCCGGTGTCCCATTTCCAGCTTCAAATTTATCTTCTCCTGGTTGGATATATATTGAGTCAAAAGGGACTCAACCGGAGAGACCGCCCTCTGTTGGCTATATTGCTGCTGCTGCTGAACGGGTTGCTGATTCCTGGGAGCATATTGCTGATATTGATGTGGAGGTTGTTGCTGCTAAAACTGCTGCTGCTGAAATTGTTGCTGCTGAAACTGTTGCTGCTAAGGCCTTGTCGGCTGATATATCTGTTGTTGCTGCTGCTGAGGCGGCGGCGGCTGATACAGTGCCCGGTAACTAAGGTTGGGATGATTCCGGTTGTTTGGAGAGTAGGCCGGGTTGGAGCTAGTCTGTGGTGGAAAAGGAGCATTCCTCGTAGGATTGTAAAATAAAGCGCCTGCCTGGTCCAATGGTGGTGAGATGTCACCACCATCGAAGTCCCCTATGACTTCGGTCTCCACCGCGACAATACGTTGCGTACCGGCACCACCGGCTCCTACCATCAATGCGGAGATCTGGGTCGACAGCAAGTCAAACTTGCTGGATAATTTGTCGACGTCCTCGACCCTGTGGATACCCCCAGATCTAGGTGTGGCTCTCTCGTCACACCACCGCTCATTGTTCGATGCCATGTTTTCCAAAATCTGTCCGGCATCTTCTTCGCTTCGGGACATAAAGGACCCTTCAGCCGCGGCGTCCATGGAAGATTTCAAATCGTCCCTCAACCCATTATAGAACAGATTTATAATCTGCCACTTGGGGAGCTCATGGTGGGGACATCTCCGCTGCATTTCCTTGTATCTGGTCCAGGCTTCATGCAGAGACTCGTGGCTGGCCTGGGAGAAAGAGGAGATCTCACTCCTCAGCTTCATAGTCTTCCCCGGAGGAAAGAACTTAGTCAGAAAAGCATTTGAAAGCTTCTCCCAGGTATTGAATGTGTTTGGGTCCTTCCCCCTAAGCCACAGCTTGGCCTTATCCCGCAGAGAGAAGGGAAATAGCTTCAGACGGATCGCCTCAGTTGTGACACCATTTATCCGGAAGGTGTCACATTTCTCCAAGAAGGAGTCCAAATATTCAATGGGGCTCTCCATGGGTGCCCCCGAGAATTGATCCTGCTGGATCCACGTCACCAAAGATGGCTTAAGCTCGAAGCTTTGAGCCGTAATAGCAGGAGGACGGATGGCGGATGTGGACTCGAGAGATGGCATCGAGTACTCCAGCAGAGACTTGTGAGGTGGGGTGTTCTCCCCCATGGTTTCCGGGTCTTCTCTTCTTGGCTTCTCTGCGGCAAGTCGCCTTAGGGTGGCGTTTATCTCCGGATCAACGGGAATCAAGTCGTCGAGACTTCTTGAACTCCTGCGCATTAAAAACAACAAACACACGTGAAGCGAAAAGTGGGAAAGAAACAAATAACATAAAAAATAGAAATAAAAAATAAGAAAATAAAATAGAAATGGAAAAATAAGAATGCGAAAATTATCGCGAGATGGGGATATGAGCTAGACTCAAGGGTTCATGAAATCCTAAAATAACAAGCACGTTGCCTCCCCGACAACGGCGCCATAAAGCTTGACGCCCCCTGGGTTTTTACCCCGCGCTACGGATGGCGCAATGTGTGTGATTGGGGGCGTGAGATTTAAATATTTATAACCACAAGCGCACGGTGTTGTAGTGTGGCTTGGGGGTCGAACTCAGGGAGGCGTGGTTGTGCTTGTTTCAAGAAGGATCGGATTCACCCCGTGAGCGAGCTAGCCCAAATCAAATGATGGGTTGTCACGGAAAATGGAACGCGAGGGATAAACAATTAGAAGGAAAAACCCGGGACTTCGGTTTCCACCCTATCGTGCGATTCTCGCCGATACGGCCTACGGGTAGGATAGCGATCAGAATTAGGGTCTAATGGTGAGACGTTGCCTCTAAGAGTGGTACCAGCGTCCCATGGGCCCGATATTCCGGTCGGTACCCAGGATGATACACCGGACTTCCCGGGTTCGGTCAGTGGGCATTCCCATGTCCATTAACACTGACCGACTCCTGGAGCACTAAGCTCGCAACGATAACTCCCAATGTCTCGTCCTGCCGCTCTCGTGCGCTAGGACTCGACGTCTACACTAAGGGCGTGAGCTATGGCTAGGGGGTCAACCGCCAAGTTTATTCCCCCTTGGCCCAACGGTTAAAGGCGGTCTTTTTCCCGCCGATGACAATAAAACACCTCGCGTAACCGGTAGATTCCTAATCCCTATCGATTTCGTAGTCCTATGGACGCATCGGGGAGAACCCACGAAGGGGTTTCCACCAAAATCCCAGATTTGGGAACTACTCACACATATTTACTAAAAAGCAAACTAAATCAAAATCGACCATTAGAAACATGATCAGGCGATTGAAAAGTAGTAAGAGTAATGCAATTAACACTATATTAAAGTTTAACAAAGATCAGACAACTTACTAATATCTGAAAAATTACAGCCGTCAAGAGAGAGAAAAAACAGCAAAAAATAACAACTCTCGTTTCTGGAAAACCTAGGAGTCCTATATATAGAATACGATATCACCCGATCGGTTGAGAAGTCAACCGATCGGTTGACCTGCTTTGTTTCTTCGGCAGCTCAGAATAGAACTTCACCCAGTCACCACGGCACGGTCGGTTGAGGGTTGAAGCTGATCGGTTGGATCTTCGTGCCGTCGGGTGAACCGGTCGGTTGATCTCTCCGTGTCATGGCTTCAGAGAATCGGCTACAGGTGAACTGATCGGGTGAAGGTCACCCGATCGGTTGGCATTCAGCATCAGAATTCCAGAGAGTTGGGGCGTTTGAACCGGTCACTGAACCGACCGGGTGACTTCTTGGCCGCTCCAACTTGTGTCCGGGTGGTGCACGCGTGCATCACTCGATCGGTTGGAAGTGGTGAGGGGCTGAAAGATGCGATCTTCGTCGTTTGACCCCCCTGGATCACGCATGACTCCTCCCGTTTCTCCGGGGACTCATGATATCGTCGTTATATGTCCCCTATGCCAATAAACTCCTGCAAAATACAAAAAACACGGAAAAGTGAAAGAAAACAAGAAAATGAATACAAGACGACAGAAAACAACGGAAAAACACAAAAGAGAACGTGCGTGAATATATGAAATATAAACACACGTCAATTATGATGAAACCTATGCACCAATTGCACGTCTTGAATCTATTAGGATGCTATTATCATTTGCATGTTTCAAAGATTTTAAGTTATTTCAAATGGATGTCAAAAGTGCTTTATTAAATGGTTTTCTTAAAGAAGAAGTTTATGTAGAACAACCTCCAGGTTTTATTCATGAAAATTTAGAAAATCATGTTTTCAAATTAAAAAAGGCTTTATATGGTCTTAAACAAGCACCTCGTGCTTGGTATGAAAGACTTAAAAGCTATCTTTTAAATTCAGGTTATTCTATTGGTAAAATAGATTCCACTTTATTTATTAAAAACATAAAATTTGACATAATCATTATTCAAATATATGTTGATGATATTACTTTTAGTTCTACTAATGAATCTCTTTGTCAAAATTTTTCCAAGATTATGCAGAAAGAATTTGAGATGAGTCACATGGGTGAACTCAATTACTTCCTCGGTCTTTAAATCAAACAAATAAAGGAAGGAATCTTCATTCACCAAAGCAAGTATTCTAAAGAACTCATCAAGCGTTTTGGTTTAGAAAGTTCTGTAGAAAAACGTACTCCAATGAGTACATCTACTTCTCTCGACAAAGATTTAAATGGTAAGAGTGTTGATCAACGTCTTTGCAGAGGTATGATTGGCTCTCTACTTTATCTAACTACTAGTAGACCAGATATTATGTTTTCAGTATGTTTATGTGCACGTTTTCAGGCAGATCCTAAGGTTTCGCATCTAACTGCCGTAAAAAAGATTATTAGATATGTTAAGCATACTTCTGATTTTGGTTTATTTTACCCTAAGTCAAGCACATTTGATTTATTATCATATAGTGATGCAGATTTTGCTGGTTGCAAATCAAATCGTAAAAGTACAAGTGGTACATGCCACTTTTAAGGACATGCTTTAGTTTCTTAGTTTAGCAAAAACCAAAACTCCGTTTCATTATCAACAACCGAGGCAGAATATATTGCCATCGGTTTAGCATGTGCTCAGAATTTTATGGATGAAACAAACTATTTCAGACTATGGTGTTGATTGCTGCACATGCCCTATTATGTGTGATAATACTAGTGCGATTAATATTTCTAAAAATCCTGTGCATCATTCACGTACAAAACATATTGATGTACGTCATCGTTTTCTAGATGATCATGTTCAGAAAGGAAGTATTGTTCTAAAATTTATATCTACTGAACATCGAACTGCTGATATTTTGACTAAACCATTGAAAGAAGAGACTTTATTAAGCTTCGAAGAAATTTGGGAATTATTAGTGAATCGGACTTATGACACATTCTTATAATATTTTTTAGAATTTTTCTCAAATTTTTCCAAATTTTTTTGGTTATTTTTGAAATTGGTCAACCAATTCATAAATATTGGTCTCCAATTGATTATTTTTTCAATTTTTTGGTAACTGCTTTGTCTTCCAGCTTATTTCCAGTTAACCGTTATTTCCAACTATTTTTATTTCCAATGGAACCCATCACTTCGTTTTCAAAATTATATTGTTTCAGTTTTCCAAACTGCTTCCGCCGATTAGAAATATTCACATTCCCAAAACTTCCCCAACTTCCCATAACTGAATTATTCTCTGCCTTATTTAATTCTCTTAATCACTAAGGCACTTCATCTCTTCATTTCCCAAGACCACTCATCCCATTCCACGAAGCGTCCTTTCTCCCCAAATCGACAGGCCCGCTTCCCTTTTCCCAAATCGCCGAAACCTACATCCATATTTCGCCGGCACCGCCCTCAAATCTGATGGTTCCACCTCGTACATCGCTGGAATCTCGCCCATTTCCTGTCGATCGGCCCTCCTTCGCCTTCAAATCCTATGGATCACCATTATCTCGATTTCATCGCGACGACCTCTCCAGCCCGATTCCGTTCTCTGGCGGCCACCCAGAAGTGTCGCTTCCTGGAGAATCTGCCCTTTACTCCCGAACGTCATGTCGACTTCAGCGACCACGGTTTCTCACGGATTTTTGACCCACTTCATTCTGTCGGCCTCGTTGCCCTTTGGTCGACTTCCAATCATACGCCGTATTTTCCTTCTCTTGTTCGTGAATTCTACGCAAATCTGGATTCATCGAAGAGGGATGTTATTGTCACGCCCCGCTTCCCAAAAACGTGGAGGCGAAGCGTGAGAAGGTCCACTCAGACTTGAAGCTACAAAGCTGCAAGTCCGATAAGCGTCAATCAAATTTAAAACTGCAGGTCCTTGCAACACGAGCGAAACAAGATAATAATAATGAAATGAGACAAAAGGATAATCTCAGAATATCCATAAATATAAATTCCAACATCGCAGAAAAGCCACCAGGCTAAAAGAAAAAGAGACTAAAGGCCCAAACATGGCCAACAAAGTACAAAGTACAAACGACGGTGCTACGCACCAATAACTAACAAAAGGCCTAAAACAAAATAAAGCTCAACAGAGACTCAAAGAATGGTCACCGGTGTCCACAAAATCCTCCTGTGCAATCATGGACTCAGTCTCAGCGTCAGCAACTACCTCGTCCGCTACAACTATCTCTGGCTCAGGGTCTAACATGTGACACCCAAAGAGAAAGGGGCACATGTCAGCAAGTCTGGAAGACTTGTGCAAGTGAAACTGAAAGTACAAGTAAAGCAACCTAGCAGTTCTAGCATGATGCGATGACATGGCAGTTAAAGTATGGGTGCAGCAGGTAAAGTAAAGTAAAGTAAAGTACGAGCATGGCATGGCATGGATGACAAGTATTACATGAATCATTCACAAGACAAGTACAAGACAAGAAAAGTAAGCACCTCGTGCACAGAGATTCCGTCTTTTGGCTAGAGGGCGGATCAGGCCACTCCTAAGCTCAAGTAACCGTTTATCCCTACCCCTCCACGTGTATCGGGCATTGGTTTCTAGCCAACACATGAGGCCCGCTTCTGGACCACGAGCCAGGAAGTGTTTTAAACAAGTATGGCCTAGGGGTGCACCTAGCCAGAAACAAGTAGTACGAGTACAAGTATTGTAGCGTGTGCTACGAATGCAACAATCAACTTGGATGACATGTAGAATGCAATGCATGGCAGTTAAAAGTGCGTACAGATAAGAAAAGTAAACGTGACAGTTTAGTATGCATGAACAACAAGTTTAAAGGGTTGGATCTAGCTTCGTTGTCAAGTTAGATCAATTAGGTGACGGATCTAGTTTCGTTGTCAAACTAGATCAAGTAGGCGTCTAGCCAGCTATCATTTCACTGACTAGTCTCTTTTACGCTAGGAACAAGTAAGTGGCCTAAAAACATGGCCCTACACAAGAGTTGGCAAGTTTCACTTGCCTGCAACTATCACGTCAAGAAAACACCGTCCAACGAGTCCAAGGTCACGATTCCTACGTGCACAAGTCCACCGGCCTACATCCGTTTTATTAATCTTGATTAGTGAATTCTAAAACATTTAAAATACTTTAAAATACTGATTTTTAGTCTTGATTAGCATGCAATTGGGTTGGGGGTCCTAGGGGTGCAAAACGTTACCTCAACACGACGCGAAAGCTACACCGTCGTCGGGTAGCGACGCCGGGGGTTGGAATAATAAGATCGCGCTCCAAGTCCAGATTCCAATTAGATTCCTCGCTGGAAATTTCAGAGCAATCGACCGGGGCGACGATTCCAGATTCCAAAGCTCGCACGTGCGACGACGGGCTACGACGTGCGACGACGTCGTACGCGACGAATCCTCAAAGAGCAAGCACCTAGGTGGGGCCCACAACAGTCCTAGGGGCCTTTGGGGGACCCACAATAACTCTGGAGAACTTGGGGGGCCCACGGTGGCAAGCGATGCGACGGGTGCGGGGTTGCGACGAGTGGCTCTCGGTTGTACAGCCTCGGTGTGGGGACTTGGCTCGGTCAGACACTAGGAACGGCGCTGTGCGACGATTGGGGGCGTGCAGCAGCGCGGGTGCGGGGAGATTCCTTGGTCAGATCGATGGGGGCCGTCGGTCGGACGCTTGGATGCGGGGCGGGGCAGCGTTGAAACGTTGCAGCGCTTGGGCGCTCGGTCACAGCGGGCGGGAGCGAGGGAATCTGTCGGTCGTGCGGGGTGCGGAGCGGGGCGACAAGCGGAGCGCTGTGCGGAGCGGGGCGACAAGGCGGATGCGGGGAAGTGCTTCGGTCAGGTCGATGGAACGGAGCGGGGCTGCTGCAGCGGTGCGGAGCGGCTTGGGTGCGGGCGGGGCGACCGGTCAGAGCGAGGGAACGGTGGTGTTTCCTTCGGTCGTGCGGCAGCTGAACGTCGCAACGTTGCGACGAATCGTCGCAACGTCAATTTTGGGTTTTGGAAGAGGCTAGGGTTAATTTCTTACGAAAATGGGTCTTCCTAGGGGTTGTTTATATAGTGTAGATGGGTTGACTTGGTCTAGGGCTAAATCTAATAGGATTAGAAGTTTAAAATAATTTAAAATTTGAAATTCAACTTCTCCAACTCACCCTAGGATTTGACTTGGTCCAAATGAGCTGGAAATTGGCTCAAAAATTCTTTAAAACATTTTAAACTCAAATAAATTTTATTTGGCCGAAAATAATTTAAAAATTAATTATTAAAAATAATATAAAACTTGTTAAAAATATTAAAGTGGTCAAATAAACTCCAAAAATTATAAAATAAATATCGGGGTGATCGTGATGACGAATGTGAGCTAACTAAGAAGACGGATCTCAAATTCGACGTCGGACGACGAAACTAAAAATAGAAACGTCTCCCGTCAAAAGTGAAAATCGCCACGTCTCATCGAATAAGTGTAAATTGTGGGAAAACGACTCGAGAAACGTCGTTCCAAAATAGTGCCACTATTTAATATTCTCAGAGACGTTCACAACGGCATATCACACAAAAGTGTTCACCAACAAACAAAGTCTAAAACAAACACGTGCACGGTCAAAAGCACGTGCACGAACAACGTACAACGAAAAGCGGTCGTTACATCCTCCCCACCTTAGAATAAAGTCCGTCCTCGGACTTTCTAATATAGCTAGTCACTCTAGTAACTACCCCAATCAAGTCATATAATGATTCAACCAGGTATAGTCATTACAAGTGCTTATATATGCACTAAGTAGTTAAACATTAATATTACTAATACGTATATACATTCACGTACGTATACACTTATATCTATTATAGCCAGTCAAATTCATACATGTATTGCAATCATATGTATAAACATACATCCCTTGTATAACTACTACTTACCTAAACACAAAACAATATTTCAGATACTCATATAAGGATAGTGTCACACTTATAAAATACAATCATTGCTCTACCTATAGGTAGCTACCTATGCACAAACATCAAGGGTATACTACCCTCTAATAGTCATCCAATACCAAACATCTCAACACATATAGTCACACCATACCACAATTAAGTCAAGTTTCACTTTATATATATATATATTCACCACTACTATAGTTTCACAATATATAGTCATTCAAATACATGCAAATAGTTCACCATATATTCACATCACGTACGGTCCTATAACTGTATTTACGACACGCCACATCTATCATAGTCATCAATACCTATAACTAAGCACATACTTACCCGTGCATGGTGCACACCCATACACGCTAACAGTTCATTTACGCATACCAATCATACCATTATATTACTAGCACATCTATGCACCTAGTTTAGCTAGTATACATATGTTCACCCATTATCATCACACCTAGCATATACATAGCTTTACCAATCATTTTATTTCAACCATTATAAGTATTCTCTAATTACATACACTCCAATAGACATTCCAACGCTAACTCTTATATACACAAGCATCCCTATTATGGTATAGCTAATCACACACGAATCTATAAATACTAACACATAAACAACTTCATAATATCACGAATAACTCCGAGTATATATATATACCACACAATAGGCAAGCATCAATATACTATGGGGGTACACTCATTCAAGCCCACGTACACAACTTAGGTACGTGCACTACGACTACCTCACAAGGTCCAATGGCCTACTAACAATTAAGGGTTGACACAGACTTTGACGGACCCTAAGGCCTAAGCAATAGAGGGAGGTCGAAAGCGTGATGAGAGGAGGATCGATAAGCACGAATTCGGATAGGACGAATACAAGGAGACAGCTTGGTTAGACGAAACATTGGCTCAATGGTGATGTTTAGGTTGAGGGAAAAAGGGAGATGTAGTGATGCTTACATAGGAGGGGAAAAAGAAAATAGGGTAAATAGCATGAGCTAAAATACGCAAAATTGAAAACTGTTGTACTTCAAAAAAAAGTTGGAATTCCTCATCTGTATAAAATATTTGAAGATCGATAAAGCGAGTTGAAATAAGTTTGAGTCGAATATTCATAATAAGAGAAAATGTTTTATTGGTTTATATAAACTCCTTGTAAAAGGGAAGTAAAATCATTTACGCGAATATCAAGGGCGAGATTTTAGAAAATTTATACGTCAGTAATATGATATAATTTTGTCAAAATTTTTTTTGGAAAGTCGAAGAATGAAATCAAGTAACGGAAAAATTTTAAACTCAGGTTAAATGCTTTCAAAACTCTTTGCGCTATGGAAAATTGAGAATAATAAATTTTGAAACTACTTTTTAGAGAACCAGGGTTTGCCAGAAATGAGAAACTGGTTTACATAAGGTTCTTAATATACGAGCACAACAAGTCTGGCACAGATATAAAAATAATTGAAATTCAATTTTGTTTAGAAATTTTTTTTTCTAAAAGCGTGTATGGTGAGCGGAAAGAAAATAATAGTAACTGAGCATAAGAATTATCAAGATCGAATAGCAAATCTTTAAAATCAAATCATGGAGGGTCTAAATTTAGGAAATGGTTATGAAATAGAAATTTTGCAAAAATCTGAAGTAGCGAAAACAACGAGCAAAAACCAACTTGCTGAGAGCTGAAATTCTATGTGACTTGAAAAGTATATTAAAAGTAAACACGACGTGTCGTTTGAAAGGCATAATAAGAAAGGAAATTATAAGTCGAATTGGACAAAATAAAAGTACGGTTTAGAATAAAATCAATATATGGAAGGTCAACGCATTTTCATAAGTACGAAAAGTATAGGCTGGAAAAATACTATGAACTATTATCCAAAAATTTCGACAAGAGTTTAAAAAGAATTAAATCAACGAGGAGTACAAAGATAAGTATATTTATATAAAAATTTTGAACAAATTTAAACTTGGGGAAGAGGAAATCGAAAAATACTTTCAGAAGATTCAGGTTTGTAATGGAGAGGGTCGAAAATTGACGACGATCGTCATGAGGCGATCTCGTGAATCGAGGCAAGGAAATTAGCCGGATGATCAGAACATTCATACGCCTAGGTTATGAATCAGGAAAGTCTACGGAAACTCCTACGTTCGACCAACTAAAGATTAAAGACTAAGCGCTAAGACTTCTAAAGATTAGACGGTAAAGAAGTGCGTTCAGCTTGGTCCGAAATCGATGAACCCAAGCGAACGACAAAAGGAAATTCTAGAAGTCTAAAATGGTCAGGGGTAGACATGAACCACTAAGGTGACTCCTACGGCGATCAAATCAATTGCTAGAAGGGGTCTAACTATCAAACAGGGGCCTCTAAATAGCAAGCACATACGTCTAACTAAGTCTTCTTACCACCTAGTGTCATAAGAAGCGACTAAACTCAGGGCTTCTGACTCGGATGTTGCAATTTATTTAATGGACATTCCGTTATTATCGTTGTTCCGTTAATTCGCAATTGCAAGATTGGACCTGCATGGGCCACCAACAAAACCTGTCACGCCCCGCTTCCCAAAAACGTGGAGGCGAAGCGTGAGAATGTCCGCTCAGACTTGAAGCTACAAAGCTGCAAGTCCGATAAGCGTCAATCAAATTTAAAACTGCAGGTCCTTGCAACGCAAGCGAAACAAGATAATAATAATGAAATGAGACAAAAGGATAATCTCAGAATATCCATAAATATAAATTCCAACATCGCAGAAAAGCCACCAGGCTAAAAGAAAAAGAGACTAAAGGCCCAAACATGGCCAACAAAGTACAAAGTACAAACGACGGTGCTACGCACCAATAACTAACAAAAAGCCTAAAACAAAATAAAGCTCAACAGAGACTCAAAGAATGGTCACCGGTGTCCACAAAATCCTCCTGTGCAATCATGGACTCAGTCTCAGCGTCAGCAACTACCTCGTCCGCTACAACTATCTCTGGCTCAGGGTCTAACATGTGACACCCAAAGAGAAAGGGGCACATGTCAGCAAGTCTGGAAGACTTGTGCAAGTGAAACTGAAAGTACAAGTAAAGCAACCTAGCAGTTCTAGCATGATGCGATGACATGTCAGTTAAAGTATGGGTGCAGCAGGTAAAGTAAAGTAAAGTAAAGTACGAGCATGGCATGGCATGGATGACAAGTATTACATGAATCATTCACAAGACAAGTACAAGACAAGAAAAGTAAGCACCTCGTGCACAGAGATTCCGTCTTTTGGCTAGAGGGCGGATCAGGCCACTCCTAAGCTCAAGTAACCGTTTATCCCTACCCCTCCACGTGTATCGGGCATTGGTTTCTAGCCAACACATGAGGCCCGCTTCTGGACCACGAGCCAGGAAGTGTTTTAAACAAGTATGGCCTAGGGGTGCACCTAGCCAGAAACAAGTAGTACGAGTACAAGTATTGTAGCGTGTGCTACGAATGCAACAATCAACTTGGATGACATGTAGAATGCAATGCATGGCAGTTAAAAGTGCGTACAGATAAGAAAAGTAAACGTGACAGTTTAGTATGCATGAACAACAAGTTTAAAGGGTTGGATCTAGCTTCGTTGTCAAGCTAAATCAATTAGGTGACGGATCTAGTTTCGTTGTCAAACTAGATCAAGTAGGCGTCTAGGCAGCTATCATTTCACTGACTAGTCTCTTTTACGCTAGGAACAAGTAAGTGGCCTAAAAACATGGCCCTACACAAGAGTTGGCAAGTTTCACTTGCCTGCAACTATCACGTCAAGAAAACACCGTCCAACGAGTCCAAGGTCACGATTCCTACGTGCACAAGTCCACCGGCCTACATCCGTTTTATTAATCTTGATTAGTGAATTCTAAAACATTTAAAATACTTTAAAATACTGATTTTTAGTCTTGATTAGCATGCAATTGGGTTGGGGGTCCTAGGGGTGCAAAACGTTACCTCAACACGACGCGAAAGCTACACCGTCGTCGGGTAGCGACGCCGGGGGTTGGAATAATAAGATCGCGCTCCAAGTCCAGATTCCAATTAGATTCCTCGCTAGAAATTTCAGAGCAATCGACCGGGGCGACGATTCCAGATTCCAAAGCTCGCACGTGCGACGACGGGCTACGACGTGCGACGACGTCGTACGCGACGAATCCTCAAAGAGCAAGCACCTAGGTGGGGCCCACAACAGTCCTAGGGGCCTTTGGGGGACCCACAATAACTCTGGAGAACTTGGGGGGCCCACGGTGGCAAGCGATGCGACGGGTGCGGGGTTGCGACGAGTGGCTCTCGGTTGTACAGCCTCGGTGTGGGGACTTGGCTCGGTCAGACACTAGGAACGGCGCTGTGCGACGATTGGGGGCGTGCAGCAGCGCGGGTGCGGGGAGATTCCTTGGTCAGATCGATGGGGGCCGTCGGTCGGACGCTTGGATGCGGGGCGGGGCAGCGTTGAAACGTTGCAGCGCTTGGGCGCTCGGTCACAGCGGGCGGGAGCGAGGGAATCTGTCGGTCGTGCGGGGTGCGGAGCGGGGCGACAAGCGGAGCGCTGTGCGGAGCGGGGCGACAAGGCGGATGCGGGGAAGTGCTTCGGTCAGGTCGATGGAACGGAGCGGGGCTGCTGCAGCGGTGCGGAGCGGCTTGGGTGCGGGCGGGGCGACCGGTCAGAGCGGGGGAACGGTGGTGTTTCCTTCGGTCGTGCGGCAGCTGAACGTCGCAACGTTGCGACGAATCGTCGCAACGTCAATTTTGGGTTTTGGAAGAGGCTAGGGTTAATTTCTTGCGAAAATGGGTCTTCCTAGGGGTTGTTTATATAGTGTAGATGGGTTGACTTGGTCTAGGGCTAAATCTAATAGGATTAGAAGTTTAAAATAATTTAAAATTTGAAATTCAACTTCTCCAACTCACCCTAGGATTTGACTTGGTCCAAATGAGCTGGAAATTGGCTCAAAAATTCTTTAAAACGTTTTAAACTCAAATAAATTTTATTTGGCCGAAAATAATTTAAAAATTAATTATTAAAAATAATATAAAACTTGTTAAAAATATTAAAGTGGTCAAATAAACTCCAAAAATTATAAAATAAATATCGGGGTGATCGTGATGACGAATGTGAGCTAACTAAGAAGACGGATCTCAAATTCGACGTCGGACGACGAAACTAAAAATAGAAACGTCTCCCGTCAAAAGTGAAAATCGCCACGTCTCATCGAATAAGTGTAAATTGTGGGAAAACGACTCGAGAAACGTCGTTCCAAAATAGTGCCACTATTTAATATTCTCAGAGACGTTCACAACGGCATATCACACAAAAGTGTTCACCAACAAACAAAGTCTAAAACAAACACGTGCACGGTCAAAAGCACGTGCACGAACAACGTACAACGAAAAGCGGTCGTTACAGTTATGCTCTCCATCACTACTATCATAAATGGATTTCATTTTCGTCTAACTGGCCCTATGCTCTCCATGATTCTCAATCTTCCATCTGCCCATGTTCACCCTCTTCCTGAAGTCCTCTCTGACCCGGCCATTAAGCAGCTCCTATCCCCAGATTTCCGTCCGAAGCGATCGGCCGCTAATCTTCTTCCGCCGGCTCGCTTGATGGTCAAAATCATTCTGTTTAATTTGGCCCCAAAAACTGGCTCTTTAAATTACGTCAGTACTAAAACTGCCCGCTGTTTGTATGCTCTGATGGGTAATCTCCCTGTTGACTGGTGTTTAATTCTTCTCGAGTCCTTGGCCAAACCGATCCGATCCCACATTTTCTTGCCGTCTCTCATCACTAGGATCCTTGAAGCCTTTCAAATCCCCTTTGCTGATTCGGTTCAGATCTTCAATCCCATCGATTTCAATTTTCGACACCCTCACTCATATGTAACTTGTCCTTTCTGATACTTCCGCACATGAAGATGAAGATGATGCTTCCCCCCATGACCCCTTTCCTTACACGTCTCGCCCTACTCCTGGCTCCACTTCTTGCTCTCCCAGAACTCGTACTCTAAGTTCTTCATCTCGTGCACGTGGTCGTCTCCCTACCCGCAAGCGTTATGCTCGCTCCGGTCCTTCCCCTAGTACTCTCGTTTCCCCTTCATCAGTCCATGGTGATCTTGATTTAGTTGGTGAGATACGTGCTCTTAGGCATTCTGTTACTCGGGGTTTTGTTGATATACGCCAAGAAATGCACGATGGTTTTCGGGGCATTCAGTCTCATCTTAGTGCTGGCGATGTTACCCTACAGGAGCATAATCGCATGATGGATGCACTTCAGATAGTGGAGGCTCAGCTACTGACTTATTTCGAGTCTCTCCACTTTCGTGTTCGTCATGGCTCTTCTCAACATGGGCCATCCAATCCCCACTAGTTGGTTATTGTCGTATATTTCTTTGGCTTAGGAACATGTTTCAGCCGTTAGTTGCTGTTTTATATGGTGGCTTGGTGATAAAATTTTGATGGTTGCTTGGTGTTGGTCCTTTGTTGGTGATGATTTCCAGAAATTTGCTTATGATGTTTTGTTATTTTGTAATGTAAAATTAGGTTCTGTCCACACTTTGGTTTGTATTGGGTTAATCTGTACTTTGCTACATGTTTTGTTATTTTGTGATGTAAACTTTGATGATATTTGGGTTATGTTTTGTCTTCTTTGCCTTGGATATTTCATATATACTACCTGGTTCTGTTGGCTACATTGGACAATTTGTTGCTTTATACATTCTATTCTCCCTTTTGCTATTTCATTCAACAATGCTTCTGTATTTTCACTCATGTTATTCATTGCTTGCTGCATGATATGAAGAATAGCCTCAAATATTCAATTTTTTATATCTAAGCAATGATATCATGCAATTACCACAGAATTTTAAGGCCCTTATAATGCATGTCTGCTTCCCTTCTTGGCCACAGGATCTTTCCATTATATACAAGCCATTTTGTAATTTTTGTTCCAATCATCAAATGCTATTTCATCTACTCACTTGTCTAGCATTATTCCTCTACAGGATGTAATCCATTGCCCACATATTTTTTATCCAAGTTATACTCTGTTGGTTCACACTTCACATTGTTTCCACTAGGCATTTTGCACTAATGGCATCAGTCATGCCTCTTGTGTCGTCATTCAATATTATTTTTGGCACACTACTATTTGATTACTATTTTTTATTTTTCACTATTCCACTGACGTATATGGTCCTTCATATACTGACCTTCAAGCTTAGGCCTTATTCCTTCCTGATACAAGCAATACATTAGCTTGTCTTTTAATGGCCTGCACATTCCTTCTTTTAATGGCCTGACCATTCCTTATTTTAATGGCCTGCTCAATATTTCGGCCTATATACTTTATTTGGTCAACAAATCATTTTCCAGCAATGACCTACTTTTGTTCATTTTTTATAAGGATATATACTCCTTCTTTGGTCGTCCTTTTTAATTCAACAAATGGCCCATATTTTTTGGTTACTTTTTAATTCCCTCAAACTTTTATTTCCCTCTTTTTGCGGATTCCAAAGGGGGAGAATATATTTCATCCACTCAGGGGGAGTTTTAACACATGTTACATATATTCAGGTGGAGTATACCATATATGTTCACATTTAAAGATATATATTTACGTGTTTGTCATCATCAAAAAGGGGGAGAATGTTGGAATTTCATAATTCCATATTTCTATTCACATATGGTTTTGATATGACAAACACATTCAGTGCTACTAACTCTATCTATGCAGATACAACTACGTGTTGAGTTCCACACATTCAGATATCTGCATGCATATTCAAACGGATATATCATAGTTCATGAAGCTGGAAAGACAAATGCACCTTACATCCACTACTTGGATATATAATCACTTGATAAGGATCCTCTGCAAAGAAGCTTCTCAGATTCAGTTGCAGATGCAGTCTTATCTACAGCTTTTATGTAATCAATGTAAAATTTACTTTATTAGAGTTACAAAGCCTTGTGATAAACATATCTTAGTCTCGTAGGTTCCATTACTCAGAATTCTACACTCTTCAAACTCGAAAATTCTTATCCAGAAAATTGGCAGCCAAATTGGTCGACCAATTTTAAACCTTCGAATTTGACTGTGGGATTTCTTGAGCGAACTCTCCTAACCATGTAGATTCTGGATCTGTCTTCCAACGGTCAAAATTCCCTCTCTAAATTTTGGTCGACCAAATTTTTGGTTTTGGTCGACCAATCACAAAACTAGCCGTTTGAAGCCCAAATTTTCAGGGACGGTTTATGACTGTTTCCCAATGTCATTAACACTTCCCAACCGTCCCTAAACACTATATATAGAGGCGTAGACCCTCTCTTTCACTTCACATACTTTCCTCTTCTTTAATTCTATTTTTGTTGAAATCAAGTCTCTAATTTTCTTAAGCATTTGGCCATTAGTTGTTCTTTTCTTATTTGTAAGAAGAAATCATTAGATTTCTTTCTTCGTTTAAGAATGGAAGAACTTGGATTTCAACACTTTTTGGGAAAGTTGTTCTTTTCTTATTTGTAAGAAGAAATCATTAGATTTCTCTCTTCACTTAAGAACAGAAGAATTTCAATTGTGTTTCACCATTATATATCTTGAAACATTGAAGTTCCTTTTTTAAACACCAATCCTTGAATTCATTCTTGATATTCATACCAAGGCTATATGTGTTTTATATTTCATTATTTATTCAACAGGTTTGAATCTCTAGTTATTGAGATTGTACAAAGTTTGGGACATGGGGAGTGTCGCCATTTTTGTAAGTTTGTGCTTGTGGGGCAAGTGATTATAGTGGATTGAAAATCTCTACTGTGAGTAGAGGACTGGAGTAGGATCAAAAGGATCTGAACCAGGATACATCTCTATATTTGTGATTGGTTTAATTTTCAATACTTGTCATTTCATTCTGTGCTATCTTTGCAAATATCAGTAACGTTTTGTTTGCAACATTTTTATTATATATACTATTCACCCCCTCTAGTGTATTAATCCATACATGCTAAAATTATATGTAGCGATATAGTTCGTCGGTGGATCCCCTCAAGGAATGAGCTAGGCATGGTCACGACCCTTGGTTGGATCCACTAATTTCCTTAATTAAATCCCAAGGATACTCCTTAAGCTCATCAATTCCACCGACCGTGTGCATGATCTCAGTACGAGTTATCCTAGAGATTCGGATGGATCGATCGAAATACACCCCTTTATTCCTAATTCACCCTAGAGATCCAGATCTACATCTCCCTCCTAAATTCTTATAACAAACCCATCAACCCTAGAGAAGACTACTCACACATGGTGATTTTGACGAATAAAAATACGATTTTTATCAAGGAAACCATTGTAACAAATGAATCAATTGAGAGATGAATAGCTTACTTGCCGAAGACAAAGAGAATAATAACCAATAATAATCCAAAAAGATTCCGTAGATTCCAGAACGCAAGAACAAATGATCTTCCAAAAATAATTCAATTCTCAAAGAAAATAGGTTTAGATCTACAAAGTTTCTAATGTCCTCTCCAAACGTAATTCAAAAATTAACAAAAGAAATGAGCCCCCTAAATCCGTCGTCCAGATCCGCACTTCACTCTCCCAGCTGCACGCATCAGACGGGCCCACGAAAATGTCCAAAAATGGCTCTCATTGTCGTCGATCGAGTCAGTGACTCGGTCGAGCAGGAGCTTGCTCGGTCGATCTGCTTGGTCTTAGTCGAGTCTGTCAGTGGATCGGGCTCCTTCGAAAAGTGCCATTCTGTCTGCTCGACCGAAGTGAGCCCTGCTCAGTCGATCAGCCAACTGACTTTGTTGCATGAGTCCTGCTCGGTCGAGCAGGATGTTGATGGAGCTTCAAAAAATGGGAGCTGCTCGACCGAGTCACCATACTGCTCGGTCGAGCAAGGTGCGTATCATGTCCTCTCGTGTATCAGCTCGACTGAGCAGCTGCTCTGCTCGGTCGAGTCGCCTGGGAAAATTTCAGCTCCTCTTGCCTGCTTCTCCTCCACTCCTGGAAATCTCCTCCACTCCTCCCATAACTTCCAAAACCCGGCGAACTCATGTAGAGCTTCGCTAACGGCTCAAGGGTATGCCGGATGTGTCCATATCCAAAACTGGTCCCGAACTGCTCCAAAATCCCTAAAAATTCACAAAACTCTACGAAACTCGAATATGGTGTTAGAATTGCAATATCGTAGGAAAATGCAGGATTTGGATGCGAATATGAGATCAAATGCAATGGAATGATGCCATGAAAAAAATGGAAAATATGGACACATCAGTGGTGCACTGAGACGCGGAAACTCGGATCACTGGAGAACCCTGGAACAAGGATGAGCAAACAACTAACCATCCGACCAATAGAGCATTAAGAGAATTGCTTTTAGGCCGTGGACCGGCCAAGGGAAAATATCGATGAGCTTTATTATGAAAGGAGAGAACAAACCAAATCTTAAGCACACAAGATCTCTTCAAAAGCTCACAATACGATCTCTCAAAGTTGGCTCTCACAATGACGTCTCTAATTCACTCCAACAAAGTTCCACCATGAAACCCTAACCTAAAACCCTATAATTATAACCCTAGATTACAATAGATGTCATCATTATCTAGGAATTCCAGAAGATACAGATCCCTCCTTTAACGGCATCATATCCAATCACAGCTCTTCGTAGTTAATGTGTTCCCGAGTGGGCTCTGATGCATTCTAGTGGGCTGCATCCCAATAGGCTCCCTTCAACCGAGTGATCTTCCTTCTGTATCGAACGACCGAAGTGCCGAGTCAAGTGTATGAGCTATCAATCAACGATCTACCACACGACCGTTCGACCGAACACGGACTTCAACTGAGTTACAACCGAACGATCCAATGTCGAACGATCGACCATCATGACGACTGATCGACCAACTGCATTGTAGAAGACCAAATGCGCAGCATCCTCATATCTAACTTATACAAAGTCAGATAGGTTGAACCCAAGCATAGTCGAGTTATCTCTACACAAGATAACTCGTCTATATGACCAATGCTTCTTCTGCGTCGAATCAAGCCAACTTCCACAAATCTCCACCTTAATGAGATTCGAGCCTTTGACCTTCGAACGACTTTGACTACATCACCTTGGTAGATCATCAAGTGGTGTTCTCCCACCTTTTTTCTCCGAAGAGCCAAATGTCCTAAAGGACCGAATGCTCCATCGAGCTACGAATGTCCCCTCCTGGGACCGACCAACTCTTTCGAGTCATGATGCCCCTCTTGGGGCCGAAATCAACTTCATCGAGGAACCACATTGAGCAAGTCCAAGTAATGCTTGAACTTGACTCCCAATACAACCTTCGTCAGCATGTCCGACAGGTTATCCTCTATTCTGATCTTTAGTAAGTTGATGTGGTCGTCCTCTTCTTCCACATAGTCTATGATAAAATGGAATCTCATATCGATATGCTTGGTGCAAGCATGGAAGACCTAATTCTTAGCCAAGTGAACTGCACTCTAGCTATCACAATGGACATTATACTGCTCTTGGTATTCCCAGATTATCCATCAAAGCCCATTAGCCATATCGTCTCTTTCACTGCTTCTGTCAATGTCATATACTCTTCCTCTGCAGTAGACAATGCTACCATAGACTGAAGGATACTCTGTCGACATATTGGAGCACTAGACATGGTGAAGGCATAGCATGTCATCGATCGCCTCTCATCCAAGTCGCCTGGAAAGTTGGAATCGACATAACCTATAGTATGCGGACCATGAACACATTGGCTATATGTCAGTCTGACGTCAACTGTGCCATTGATGTACCACAAGATCCACTGCACTGCTCACCAGTGCTCCTTCCCCGGGTTATGCATGTATCTACTCACCATGCTGACTACATGTGATAGATATGGTCTAGTACATACCATTGTGTACATCAAGGCCCCTACCACATTAGCATACGGTACGCTCTCCATGAGCTTCTTCTCTTCTTCGTTCTTCAGACATTGCTTGGCACTGAGTTTGACATGAGGTGCAAGCAGAGTTGCTACAGACTTCATCTTCTCACAGCCAAATCTCTATATAATAGACTTCAAACAGCGACTCTGCGAAAGATGAACAGTACCTCCACTTCGATCTCTTGTGATCTCCATCCCAAGAATCCTCTGTGGCTAGACCAGATCATTCATCTCAAACGCACAACTCAATTGAGACTTCAATCTTCGAATCTCCTCTTTATTCGATGAAGCAATAATCATATCATCGAAAAAAAGCAGAAGATAGATGAAGGACCCGTCAACCAACTTCCAATAGAACACGCGATGATCATAGGGGATACAAACATACCCTTGATCATCCATCATACAGTGTTCGAAATGCTTATACCATTTCCTCGATAATTTATTCAACCCGTAAAGTGACTTCTTCAGCCTACATGCAAGATCGTCACCACTCACATAGCCATCAGGTTGAGCCATATAGATCTCCTCTTCAAGCTCTGTGTGTAGAAACGCCATCTTGACATCTAGCTGCACCAGTTCAAGGTTGAACTGAGCAACCAATGCTAGTAGGATCCGAATCGAGCAATGCTTCACAACATGAGAGAAGACCTCATTGTAATCAATGCCCTCTCTCTGTGTGAAACCATTCACTATGAGGCGAGCTTTGTAGCGAACATCTCCTGATTCGACCCCTTCCTTCTTGGTGTAGATCCACTTACACCCAATTGCTTTCTTGCCCTTCTGAATCTCCACGATGTCACATGTGTCGTTCTTTGCCAGCGATTCCATCTCTTCATCCATTGCACTTCTCCACCACTTCGGGTCTTCAGATTGCTCCACCCCACTGAAAGAAGTGGAAACATCGATACATACTACGGGAAAGGGGAATGAGTTCATCTCTAAGTACCTTGCAGGTCTTCTTATCTCACGCTTCGGCTTCAACACTGCTATGGAATTCTTTGACTGAACGACCCTTGGAGATGAGCTATCTCCACCAACTGAGCTAGAACCACCAACTTCACCAGCATCTGTCTGGAGTCCTTCATCTGTAACTTCAAGAGTGGGTCGATCTGAGCCATCGATCAATAGTAATGAAGCCTCAAACGTTATCATAGACCTGCATCAATTGTGTCTGTTCAATCTCCACCACTGGTTCATGCTCCTTCTTTAGTAACACCGACTCATCAAACTTTACATCTCTGCTTAGCACTACCTTCCTATGTGTCGGACACCACAGTCAATATCCATTGACAACATACTGAAGCCCAAGATGTTGGCTTTCTTGGATCGAGCATCGAGTTTGTCTTCCTTCACGGCATAGTAGCTCGGACAGCCTCAAACTCGAAGTGATCCATAGTCGAAAACTGGCTTTCTCGACCAGACCTCCAATGGAGGTCGACCCTCCAATGCAGCAAATGGTAGCCGATTGTCCAAGTTGGTCGCGTACGCTAGGGCCTCTACCCAAAACTCCTATGATAGGTCAACTGTTGACAACAAGCATCGAGCTTTCTCCAGCAAAGTCTGTTTCATCCTTTAGCTACCCCATTCTACTAATGGTGTATCACTAACGGTGTAATGTCTTTATATCCCTTTCGATCTGTAGAACTTTTCGAAGAGATCTGACCTATACTCACCACCATTATTATTTCAGAGACATCTAACTCGTCGACCAGTCAGAGTCTTGACCAGCTTCTTCCACTCGATAAAAGTGCTAAGAACTTGGTCCTTCAACTTCAGCGGAATTGCCCACACCATGCGTGAGAAATCGTTGCTGAATTAAAAAACTAGTGTTTCCCTCCCCATGAGGCTGATCTACTCGGCCCCTATACGTCGTTGTGTACATATTCGAGTGCTCCCTTTGTACTATGGATGGTCGTCCCAAATGAAGCACGTGTTTACTTCTCAAACACATAGTGCTCGCAGAACACAATCTTCTCTGTCTTGTCTCCCTTCAAACGATGTCCAATAATCATATTCTGCAAATCTTTATCTCACACATGCCCAAGGCGCATGTGCCACAACAATGAGTTGTCCCTCTCAGCCTTATGAGTCAGAGTTGTTGTGCCAGTTACAATCGAACCATCCAAGTAATAGAGGTTACCTTTCCGCTTTCCCTTCATCATGATCATTGCTCCTTTGGTTACCCTCAGAACTCCATTCTCCATGGTCACTCGATAGCCCATGGCTTCGAGTGAGACAAGTGATCTGAGATTACGCCTTTGGTCAAGAACAAAACGTACCTTATCGATGTCTCATGTAACACTGTCGCTCATCCTCAGCCTCATTGTCTAGATGCCTACCGTGGTACAAGTTCGGTCATCACCCAGCAAGACTGTACTCTTACCACCTTCCCTGAAGGTCGTAAAGTACTCTCGATATGGCGTCATATGGAACGAGCACCCTGTGTCGAGCACCCAACTATCTGATGTCATGTCCTCCGAAGCACCGACCAATACATACTCCTCGACCTTAACACCCTTCACGACGTTGGCAGTTGTGTCAAGCTTCTTCTCCGCCTTCTAGGAGTCTCTGACCCAATGTCCTCTTTCCCTATAGAAAGCACATTAGTCCTTTGCCAGCACCTTACACCGATGGCCCCTTTTCTTGTCTCTGAACTTAGATCTAAAATACCCCATTCAATCTCCACTCTTCTCTCTACTAAGACCCCTTACGATCGTAAGAGGATCGCTCAAAGCTCGGCTTTTGGCGTCCCCATCATTCTTCCTGAACTCGTTGCTCTTCAGAGCGTTGGACACCTCTTCAAATGTGATCGATTCCTTACCATAGGTAAGTACCAACACCAAGTACTCATATTCAATGGGTAGAGAGTTAAGGAGAATCATCACCTTGTCTTCCACAGGTCGGTAAGAAGCTTGTTGTAGTAGTCAAGGTGTTCCTCCATAGAAACCCCCTCGGCTTATTTCAAACCGAAAATATTCTTTTTCAAGTGTTGCCAGTTCTGGATGTTCTTCTTCATGTACTTGTCGCTGAGCTCCTTCCAGAACTTGCTTGCACTTGTCTCCTCCATGTATGGGTATTTCTTCTATTTCGACAAATACAGTTAGATAGTACCACATGCATTCTGATTTAGAGTTCTCCACTCCTGATCAGATATGCTTGTCGGCTTCTCTTTTAATGCGATCTCTTGTCCAAGTTGATTTAAGACTGTAGGATTTGAAACTATAGGGAGAAAACACTAAGGGTGAATAGTCCTTTATATTAAGGAAATTACGTCAAATTAAAGATCCCTTGTGGAACCTTAGTGCAGAATAGAATGAAAGCAACAAACACAGAAAAGCAAACACAAACAAAGGGTTTACAGTGGTTCAGATTCACCGAGTCTCCTCGACTCCTTTGAATCCTACTATGACAACCAACTAGCAAGCCCGCTAGTGATTAGTGATCCACTAATACACACTTGCCAAAACCTGATAAGTGAAAAACCAATACACTTCCTTTCACTTCCCATAACATGGGAATGGACTACTCTCACAACCCGAGAGAAACTTCTCAAGTATCAAGAGAAAATTAGAACCGAAATATGAAACAATTTCCACATCCTATACCTTTAATAATACTCTTTAGAATGAGACAAGAAGGTGTGTGTGATGTTCTCTAAATAATGAGAGTATGAGCACTTACTACTTGTCTCAAGAATATTAGCAATGAATGCTAGAAGCTTGATCTTGATAGCTTTGGAAACAAGTTGAAACTTAGAGCTTGATCTTGAATGGCTTTAAATGCTCTTGAATGCTCTAGAGAAGAATTAATGACTTGAAATTACTTGAGAGTGTATTGAAAGAAGTCTTAAGAGTTTAGCTGACTTCTTAAGTCAAGACATCAAAGCCCTTTAAATAGCTCATCAAACTCTGTTCAAAATCTGTTAAAAATCCTAAACATTAAATGCTGGAAACAGCTATTAATGGGCAGAAATCCTAGTCACCAGTCGCCTGAAGTAGAGCGACCAGGTTGTTGATGTACTGTTCTGACTGGGTCATAAAAGTAACCTAATGGACACTTGGCAGACGTCTGAAGAAGACATCACATATGTCTGGTCCATTGTACAGTCATATGGTTTAAAGGCATCAGACGTCTGATCATACCGACAGTGAGGGATATAGTTAGTTATAATATATTGGTCCAAATACCATGACATCTGACGTCTGGTCGACTATATAGACATTTGGAAACACATCTTCAGACACCTTTATCAATACTTGACTGCAGAGTTTAAGATACTGGAAATTTTATTCGTAATTAACTAGACGTTTGATGTATATCATCCAGGTGTCTGATACAAAGTGAAGACATCTGGAAACATAGTATCAGATGGCTAATTTCTGTCAGTCAGCAAAGGCCAAGATACTGAAAGTTCGGCTAGAATTAATCAGCCGTCTGGAGTTCTTCATCCAAGTGCCTGACACATTGTGCAGACGTCTGGAATGAGAACTTTAGGCGTCTGTACTGGATAGAGTTTTGGAGAACTGAATATGCATGAGCACTAGGCGTCTGGAGATCAACTACCAGGCGCATGGGTATGAGGCAAACTCTACTTCAAGTTTATGCAAGTTTTAACCATATACAATCAATGATATATAATCTAAAGTGTTATGTGTGTTATGAGTGATATTTCTATCGAGTTTATTCAAGGCTTAATATGCTAATTCAACTAAAAAGTAAGGAAAGAAAGATATACATGTTTATCCTCTTCACTTCCTATTGAATTCCTTGAAGACTCACATTGAGCTAGTTAATTCCAACGCTTTGATTTCATTACGTTCACTCCATGATTTCCATGCTTCATTGATTGATTTTCTTACATCAATGATCCGAGTCCTCATCTTCATTTGATATGACTTTGTCTATATTGACGATGCTTTCATTAACTACAAAACATGTGGATTAGTCACAATTGATTATGTTTGTTTCTCATCAAAACAACATTTGGGGAATCTAATATTCAACATTCTCTCTCTTTTTGATGATGACAAATAATCATAACCAAAATCAATAATTGTGCTTGAAATTAAAAATATGTACTCCCCCTACATTGATGACAAACATTTTAGTCCTAATAATCATCTGAATAATGGGTCATCAATGCAAGTTAATGATATGTGTATCACATGAGTTGTGTATATTATTCATTTAAACCATCAGCATATATGAATACACAAAGCATGAAGCATATGGAGATACACATAGAGAAAGTTGAAACATGTGTAATGAGATCAAGACAATCAACTTTATAGAAATCAACTTTAAGAAAAAAAGTGAAGGATGAATATCAAAACTCCCCATGAATCATACAACAGTTTCAAAACATGTTATAATATCAACCCCCCATGATTTATTTGAAGGATGAAATTCAAATTTTCAAAATCTCAGAAATACTTCCAAGCAAAGCAAACTCCCAATATGGTTATCTCTCGCCCTTTGTCATAATCTAAAAGGATGGGATGAATAAAACAACAGCAACTAGTGCTAATATAGAATACAACAATGTAATGGTCAAAATAAAACCAAAACACATAAGTGAAGGTGTTTTCATTTAACCATTTGTCTAAGATTTTGCATCAAAACATGTAAGGAGAAGAGTATTCAACATTCATATTGGAAGTGCACAAATAAAATAATTAGCAATACCATGGCACATTTCCAATAAGCGTTAAATTTTAATTAAAATATAATGATGGTGATTAGTACAAAATATTAGTGCAACGCTCACTGAAGAACAAAACATATCTATATGTCACATACAACAAAATGTGACACCATTCACAAGTAATTGTATACTTACAAGTATACCACCCATGATCCAAAAATACCTACATATCCTAATCACAAACAAACATCAAATATATCCACACAAGCATTCTCCTCAATCAATGTACAAAAATACATTTTAAGCATGGAGAGAGAGGCTTGTGTTAGTCCAGATAGTTATCAAATAGCTGGAGGTGGTGGACTAGGCTCTGGATGGTCAAGAGCATGGATGTCTCTAGGACTAGGTACCAGTGTCTCTAATTTTTCTTGAATGTTTGAGACCACGTCCTTCAAATTCATGAATTTGTTATGCATTTGTGCGAGTACCGTCCAAATGTTGGAAAGATTGTACTCAAATTCTCCCAAACGCTGAGATAAAACCGCAGGAGACTGTGAATAAGACGATGGATCAAAGGTAGGATGTATACTATCCATAACTTAATGGAGAAGAGTATTGATCTTACGATGATCCTGACTAAGTCCAGAGACGATAGACTGAACATTCTCTAGATTGATACGAAGGGAAATCAGATCATTGTCCTGATGGCAGGAACTCCTGATCAGAAAATCAACTCGGTTTCTGATGACCTCGAGTGGATCTTCAGGAGACTCTGAACAAGGATGGGAATCGTCGTGAGCATGAGAATGCTCAGAGGACATTGGCTGAAATGATGATAAAGGTTGATCATGAGGTCGTTCTGAAGACAACATTATCTGATGTGACACATCAAGAGGAATGGTCCTCTTGGATCGATGTGATGTAGATCCAGGCTCATGAGTTTCCGGTGACGGTGAAGGAGACTCAATCGATAAGTATTGAGGAGATGACGATCGAGCTCATTTCGTACGAGGCTTGATGAACCCCTACCATTCAAATAATGCAAGGAGAGAATTTAATCGAAAACGCTAGATATTGAAATGATCGGTGTAATGAAATGATTTTTGATTTACGTCAAATCTGACAAGGGTTTGTTGAAAGATCAACCAAACTCAATAATATCGTAATGCCAGACGTAGCGGCAGACGAAAGAGTCTGATAGCTTAAGCCCTAATCGAGTCGAATCGGGGTTTATAACGATCGATCGAAAAATCTCAGCCGTTGGATCAAAAGTTGTGGCTTAAAATCCTTTGATAGTCGTCTGGAGAGAAGTATCCGGTTGTTTGGAGAATTATTGAGACATATGAGATTATACTGAGCCATGCATCTGGATCAAGACCATCAGACGTCTGGACGAAAGAGTATATAAGATGAAAATCATACAAAATGATGCTTAGGCGTCTGTAGTAGACCAATCAGGTGCCTCATAAATTATCCAGGTGTCTGATAAGTCAGCATCAAACGTCTGATTTTGAGAAATCTAAATATTATTACTCTCAGGAAACATTTGACAGATTAACAAATGTATTACCAGGCATATGTAGAACAATGTCCAGGCATCTAAGAATCGGTTCAGGCGTCTGGTAGGGTAGTATCAGACGTCTGATCAGAAATGGAAAAATCCTAAAGATAGATATATCAGATACGTTAGACGTCTGACTTGTATCAGTAAGCTTGGGTTGAACCTAGGAGGATTTCTATAAGGGTTCTTAAGCTAAACGATAGAAGCAATCATCTTAACTAAGCATTCATTAATGCAAAACACATACAATCATCATATATGATATCCATTCAAATCAAATACATAATGCTCAAGAGATGCATAAAAGACTTGTATATTATTCTCATGAGGAAATACTTAAATATGAGAGTGAGATATAACCAAGAGGAAATTACTTAAATGCATGAGCATACCATATATTGAAATAAAGTATTCTAGTCGTAAGGAAAATGATCTTCTAGCATTTAGATTCACCCATAATACCCAATTCTCTCCTCAGCATCATAAAAGAGTCTTCTTTGAGAGGTTTGGTGAAAATATCGGCAATTTGATTTTGGGTGTCGATGTCCTCTACACAAACATCCTTTTTTAGGACATGATCTTTTATAGAGTGATGTCTAACATCAATGTGTTTGGTACAGGAGTGTTCTACCGGGTAATTGGATAGACAAATAGAAATTTGGTTATCAATCATGATTGGACATGTGCCACACTCAATACCGTAGTCTTTGAGTGTTTGTATCATCCATGTAACGTATGCACAAGCTAATCCTACGGTAATGTATTCTACTTTGGTTGTAGAACGAGATACCAAATTTTGTTTCTTGGAAAACCAAGGGAATTTCCTAAGAAATGACAAGTGACACTAGTACTCTTCCTATCGGATTTACATCCGGTAAAGTCGGCATCACTAAATGAAACTAATTCATAAGAGGATGACTTAGAATAAAATAATCCATGGTCAAGTGATTGGTTTAAATAACGGAAAATCTGTTTGATCGCAATCAAATGTGATAGTTTGGGTCGTGATTGATAACATGCACATAAGCATACCAAAAACATAATATCGGGTCTACTTGCAGTAAGATAGAATAAGCTACCTATCTTACCTCGATATTGACGAATGTCAACATCTGTTCTACGTTCATCTTTATCAAGATGCGTTGTAGTGCTCATTGGACTATGCTTGGATGAAGAGGATCATGTCCTAAAGTGCTAGATCAATTCCATCGTGTACTTTGTTTGGTGGATGAAGATCCCTTGCTCTAATTAATGAATTTGAAGTCCTTGAAAGTAGGTGAGCTCTCATATGTGTCTCTTCTCAAATTCGTCCTGCATGGACTTTGTAAACTTTTGACAAGTGAAGAGTTAGTAGAACCAAATATAATGTCATCAACATATATTTGAATCAATAATATGTCATGATCAAAATACTTAGTGAAAAGTGTTGAGTCAACATCGTCCATTTTGAATCACAAATCAACAAGAAAATTATTTAGTCAATAATACCATGCTCTAGGAGCTTATCTCAACCCATAAAGAACTTTCTTGAGTCTAAACACATGATTTGGTGATTTTTCATTTATGAAGCCGGGTGGTTGTGATATATAAACTTCCTCAACAACATGTCCATTTAAAAATGACTTTTAACATCCAATTGAAAAATTTTAAACTTCTTGAATGATGCAAATGATAATAATAGTCTAATAGATTCTAATCTAGCTACTGGGGCAAAGGATTCTTCAAAATCTACACCTTCTTCTTACTGGTATCATTGTGCTACTAACCTTGCTTTGTTTCGGATGACAATTTCATTTTCATATGTCTTGTTTTTGAAGATCCACTTTGTTCCTATGACATTGTGGTCTTCTGAAGGAGGAACTGATTCCCAAACATTGTTTCTTTCAATTTGGATGAGTTCCTATTCCATAGCCATGATATATGAGCTATCATCACATGCCTCTTCAATGTTTCTTGGTTCAATTATTGAGACGAATGCATAATGTGAGAATCGCTCTACCATTGACCTTGTACGTTCTCCATCTTCAATATTACATATCAATTGATCATGTGGATGATTTGGAACCGTAGCAAAAGTCTTATGTAACTCTAGATCATTTGGAACAACTTCAACTGCATCATTAGTAGGGTTAATTGTAAGAGAATCATCTAATTAACATTATTCAGGATTCGCATATAAATTTAATATTCTCATCAAGATAAGATAATGAATCATCAAAATCCTCATAAAAGGAAACATAAAGTGATTCTTCAACTGTTAAGTTTATTTTATTGAATATCCAATAAGCCTTGCTACGATCGAAGTATCCAATAAATATTCCTTCATCAGAACTTGAATTAAACTTATCCAAATTTCTTTGTATGTTCTTAATAAAACATTCTGAACCAAAAACACAGAAATAACGTACTTGAGGGATTTTGTTATAAAATAATTCATAACAAGTTTTGTTTGTGCAGGGTCTGACAAGAATCCTATTTAGTACATAGCCCATGGTATGAACAGCTTCCGCCTAAAAATGTGAACCAATGCGGCTATCACAAAGCAAAGTATGTCCACACTCAATGAGTGATCTATTTTTACTTTCTACAACACCATTTTGTGGTGGAGCACGCGGGAAGAAAAATGTGTGAGTAATCCCGTTCTCATCAGAAAAATTAGAGAATAGTTTAGTACCAAATTCACATCCATGATCACTACGAATGGTGATAATGGATGTGCCTTGAATCTTTTGAACTTTCTTAGATAAAATAATGAATCTATCAAGAGCTTCATTTTTGCTATTCAAAACATTACCCAAGTATACCTAGAGAAATCATCTACAACTACAAGTCCATAAAATGCATTTCCTAAGGATGCAACTCTAGTAGGCAAAAATAAATCTAGATGTAAAAGTTTTAGAGCCCTAGAAGTAGATGTTTCATTCTTCATCTTAAATGATGATTTATGAAGCTTGTTGGCATGCATCAGAAAAACTTTTCTTATTAAAAGAAAGTTTTGGAAATCCTATAACTAGGTTATGCTTGGACAACTTATGAAGGTTCTTGAAGTGTACCTGACCAAAGCGGCAATGCCACAAAAGTTGTTCATTAGTGTAAGCAACTAAGAATTGCCCTTGTGTGTGTGGCATATCCAAGATATAAATGTCCTATTGGTGTGTACCACTAAACAACATATTATCATTAGTATTATTGAAAATACTGCACAATCCATTACCAAAACTAACTTTGTAACCCTTGTAATAAAGTTGACTTAAAGAAATAAGATTGTGATTTAAATCATTTATAAGATAAACACTTTCTATGAGAGGTTTAGAGGGCTTACCAACTTTTCCAATTCCTATGATGGAACCCTTCTCATTGCCTCCAAATGTCACCGTTCCGCCATTCTTGATATGGATAATATCGGAGAGAAAACTTGGGACGCCTGTCATATGTTTGGAACACCTGCTATCGAATATCCAATCCTTCTTTTTGCATTTAGAGCAATCTTTTCCCATTTTGCTCTTTTTCCTTCTCTTGGATACCTATAGAATATACCATAAGCACATAGTACCCAAGTATGTTGGGTCCAAGGGGATTACCCCTTTAGAAACCAAGTCCAAGTGGACTTTGGCTTTCCAACATAGTTCACATTATCAATAACATCCCTAAAATATGATTACATATACATTCCTTTGTCATACAAGCTATTATTTTTAGGACCACAAATCAAATGACCTCTGGAAGTCCTATGCCTTATTGGTGCATGCATAGAAGATGGGTTTCTAGTGGAAGCATTTGGCATGTGAGCATGCAAATGTATATATGCATTAGGGTGAACATACGCATGTGGGTGTGTATGTGTTGGTGTATACCCATATTGTTATGCATGTGGGTAATATATGTGAGGATGTGCATGATTCAAACCATGTGATCTTGCACGATGTGTGCGTGATTTGTGAGTATTCATGCGATTTTTAACATTAGGCAAATATGCATTAGGTGTATATGAATGTGAATCATGGTAAGCATGTGGATAAACATTTGTATAAGCATGAGTATTGACTCACCCGCAATCTACACCTATGATCCTCATGGCAGTGTCACGATCGCCAGACGTAATATGGCTCCTAGGCTACGACTTCGGGCTCAATCCGCAAGCGGACGGTGTCGAGTTATAGTATAAAAGATAGTCGAATCCCATAGGGACAGTGATAGTGTCTATGATAATCTCAGTCTATTTCTAAATCTAGAAGTAGTGTAGCAGTCGGAGTGAAAGATTTCGGTTGATTGTTGTTGTTGTTGTGTAATATAATAAAAAGGACTAGGCCTTTAGGGATCACCACTAGGATTGTAGGGGGTAGATGTTGGATAGGTTCCTCACGTTTCATTAGGGCTAAGGAATTAATCCTCCAATTTGTACCACTCTCGTGGGTTAGAATTGCAGGGTATTTCGGTGGCTCTTGCTGACGCAATGGCGGTAGCCGTCAACGTAGCGGTATAGTTCGTCAATGGATCCCCTCAAGGCGCGAGCCGAGCATGGTCACGTGCCTTAGTTGGATCCACCGATTTTCCTATTCGAATCCCTAGATACTGTTGGATATTGGACTCCCCAGATTTGGTTTTGATGATGAACAAACATAAATATATCGTGAACTAACACTTTGTGAGCGCAGTTATGGAGATCGTCGCCAAATTCATATGAATATCAATTACGACGTCTCAAGACTTCTCAAAGCACATGATCATATGCCTAAAGCTTCGTTGAAGCTTTTGGACCATTTTTAGAAGTCATGAAGATTCGATTGAAGCTATTGAAGACGGTATCGTCAAGTTTTATTTATAGTCTTTAAGCTTCTTTCATAGTATGTTAAGCCTTGAGTAGGTCTTACGGTTTAAATCTTCATAACGCTCATATCTTAGCTCTAGGATCTTAGTTGAAGTCCATACAATTCTTCCCGAAGCTTCGCGCTTCGTTTCGGGACTTCCTGTGCATGTTAGTTGGTTCAAGAAGAAGAACTGACCGACTAGATGGTGATCTAGTCGGTCGGCAAAGCTTCTTGGACCAACTAGTTTCAGTCAGTCTTTTCCAAGCTAGTTACTGTTTATCATTAGTCGGTCTGTGTTCATTGATCGACCGACTAGTTGATGAACTAGTCGGTCAACTTTCCTTCTTGGACCGACTAGTTGTGTTTTACTGTACATGCCAATTTTCACTTGACTTACTGTTTATCGTTAGTCGGTCTATACACATTTAGTGACCGACTAGTTGATGAACTAGTCGGTCAACATTTGCTCTTGGACCGACTAAGTCAATTTGTGCTCAGACTTCAGTGTTATCTGTTAGTCGGTCTCAGTTGAGTAACCGACCGACTAGTTGTGAAACTAGTCGGTCAGCTACTCTTCTTGGACCGACTAGTTCCTTTTGTCTGTGCTTTGACCTTTTCTCTGTTCTTCCATTAGTCGGTATACGTTAATTGACCGACCGACTAGTTGATGAACTAGTCGGTCGGTAGTTGTTCTTTGACCGACTAGTTGGGTTCAGAAAAGAGCCGTTGGAGCATTAATTGAAACGTTTTTCTTTCTCTCTCTCCTCTAACTTATAAATACTTGATGGGCTGCATTCATTACAGTCAAGGCTGATATTATTGCAAGTTTAGAGATCAAGAGAAATCATTCCAAGCTCATTCAAAGCTCTTTCATTCCATTCAATAATCTCTCCTCACTCTTACTTCCAAAGAGAGATTCATTGAGTGTGAAGCCTTCCAAGCCAAGTGCTTGATTCTAGGTCACCAACATCCACATAGCTCTCCATCGCTGATCTACATCTTGGAGCTAGGGTTTGGTGCCACCTCTTCTTCCTCAAAATCATCTTTGCCCTAATTCGTAAGCATTACTCAAGGCATAGGTATTTTGTCGGTAAGAAGTTTCTTATTTCATTTCAATTTCATATTGTAAGTTTCACTCTCGGTTGTGAGAGTGTGGTTGTGATCTCGGGTTGTGGGAGTCACAAATTACTTTGTGTATGATTTGACTTGTGGAGGTTTTTCACAAGTATTTCATAGTGAAAATCTTGAGTTAGGGTTTCTAACTCAAGTATCTGGAGGGGATCTGGGTGATTGGGATGTAGGATCACCGGGAACAAGTCGGGGAGACTTGGGTGGATCCAAACCCAGTAATATCGTTGTTTGCGATTGTTTTCCTTGTTGTCTAACATTTACATTTTCGCATTTTCCGCATTGTTTGGTAGAGTTTGCAAGTAATTAGGAATTAGCCTCTAAATTATTTTAAAGTACTATTCACCCCCCTCTAGTACTTGTGCAGTAGCTTAGCAGGGCATTACATTTGGTATCAGAGCCCAGTCTATAGCTATGTCTGCCAACGACAACAAGACCGTTCGTCCACCTTCCGACCATAGCACCTTCAAGAACCGTGAAGGAGCGTCTTCGGTAATGGAAGGACATTCCTCAACGAGGCCTCCATTCTTCAACGGTACCAACTACGGGTATTAGAAATGCCGGATGGAGACTTTCCTCCGGAGTGCTTCACTATGGAGGACCACGATGAAGGAATATGTCGAGCCAACCGAAGAAGATTTCGAGAAATGGACTCCCGCGGAGGTCCCCGTGGAGGTAAGCAATGCCAAGGCAATGAACGGCTTGCAATGCGCATTGGAGCCCGAGGACTTCAATAAGATATGCACATGTAAGAGTGCATATCAAATTTGGAACTCCCTCCTCATACTACATGAAGGGACGAGTAGGGTAAGAGACTCTAAACTCGTTGTTGTTAACAAAGATTACGAAATGTTTCATATGCAACAGGGTGAGAAGATGAAGGAGTATTATGCTCGCTTCGTCGACATCATAAACGAGTTGGAGGCTCTCGGCAAAACCTACACCTAAAAGGAGAAGTGTTCGAAGCTTACGAAGGACTTCCTTCCTCTTGGGAAAAGCGTACCTTCACCATCAAGGAAGGTAATGATATGAATAAGTACACTGTAGTTCAACTAATGGGTACTTTAATGTCATACGAGGTACGCAAGGATAGCAAGTTAAAATTGCAGGAAAAGATGAAGTCCTACCTAAAGCAAGACGAGCCAAAGAAGAAGGCTATTGCTTTCAAGGCCGCTCCATCCACATCCACATCAACCGATGATGAAGACTCGGAAAACGAGTTGGACTTGGAGTCCATGGCACTCATGGCCAAGAAGTTCAACCGTTTCTTCCGAAAAGGTAACTATAAGAACAAAGCTAAATTTGGTTCTTCTAACGCCTCCTCATCTCCTTTGTGTTTCAAGTGCAATAAGCCAGGACACATGAAAGCGGAGTGTCCTCTAAATAAGCAAAAGGAGAAGTGGAAGGCGCCGAAATTCGATAAGTCCAAGAAGTACAAAAAGGGGTACAAAAAGGGACTTGTCGGAGCAACATTCACCGACTCCGAGGATTCCTCAAGCGGAGAGTCGGACGATGAGCAAGTGGAGCAAGCGCACATGTGCTTCATGGCAAGAGAGGAGCATGATCAAGGATCTTCATCTTCCGATGATAGAGACAACGAAGGCGATGAGGTAACTATGGATGACCTTAGGAATGCTAATTCTCAATTATGGTCTAAGTATACTAAATTAGTAAATAGGTATACTAAAGTAAAAGATGACTTAGCTAGCATTCAAATCTCGCCTAAAACTATCATCACCAACAACGACACCGTTGTTGAAGGGTTGAAGAATGAGATTGTTAATCTCAAGACTCAACTTGAACATGTTAGCATTGAAGATCCGGAGGAGCACAAGATAGTGGATTTGACTTCTCAAAACTCGACTATGAGTATTGAGAATGAGAATCTTAAATCTCGTGTTTATGTGCTCACATCGCAAGTATCCAATTTGGATACTTCTATGCGTTCTCTCACCGAGAAATATGAGAACACATTAGGCCGAATTAATAAATTCAATAAGGGTAAGGACCATTTGGATAAAATCCTAAGTGACTTACTTCCGGCCAATCACCACATTGGCTTGGGGTATACGATGGGAAGTTCATCCAAATCGGCCACTACTTTTGTTAGGCCAACTTTCGGTGACTCAACGAGTGGTAGCAAACACTCTATTGGTAGTTCATCAACCAATGGTGCTTCCACCTCGTCCACACCCTCTTTCGGAAAGAAACCCACTTTGGGTGGACCTCCAAAGAAGGGGCATGCTTATATGTACACCAATACTATGCCACGTAGGAACACACGTCCTACTCCACCGGCTCACACATATGATGATTTCTATGCTACACGTTCACGGGCACGTGTACACAATGTGAGACACCCTCATGCACGTGTTCCTCCACATGCATATGTTCACCCACATCATCGTATGAATAACTATCCACATGCACCATTCCATCATGTTCCTTATGCCTATCCACGACATGCATCACGTAGAAACCAACAACGCATGCATGCACACAATAGGATGAGGGCTCCCAAGATTTTCACTATTTGGAGCCCAAAGGACACAAGCATGGATGAAAAACAAGTTTACATGAATGCTTATTTTTCAGATGTTGTGCATAGTAGAAATTATGTGGGGAAGTCTAAGTCTAATTGGACTTGGCTTCCAAAGGTCTAATCTTTTGGACCCAATGACCTTGGGTACCATGATATGAAATTTTCTATCTTTAGGTACTCAAGGAAAAGAAAAAGAAAAGGAGCAACAAATTTAAATTTAGCTCCAAGGGGAATTGGATACTCGATAACGGGTGTTCAAAACACATGACGGGTGACGCTCAATTGCTCTCCAGAGTGGTTCCCATTGCAAATGGAAACCGCGTCGTATTTGGAGGCAACGAGAGCGGAACCATCATATGTGTTGGTAAAGTGTGTAATCCTTCTAAACCCCTTATATGTGATGTTTACCTTGTTAAAGGATTAAACCACAATCTCATTTCAATAAGTCAACTTTGTGACAAAGGTTACAAAGTTAACTTTGCGAAAGGAATGTGCCATATTTTAAGAAAAGATAACAATGAATTATTGTTTTCCGGCACACACCATAAGGATATATATATCCTAGATCTTCCAAGATCACATGAACAATGTCTTATTACTAACACAAGTGAACAACACTTATGGCATAGACGTTTTGGTCATGTGAACTTTGGAACACTATTTAAGCTTTCCAAGTTAAACTCTATTAGAGGCTTCCCTAAGCTAGTCTTTCAAAAGAAAAGCTTTTGTGACTCGTGTCAACGAGGCAAGCTTCCAAAATCTTCATTTAAACCTAAGAAAAGCATTTCTTCTAAACGGCCACTAGAGCTATTACTTCTAGATTTATTTGGGCCAACTAGAGTTGCTTCATTAGGTAATGCTAGATATGGGCTTGTCATCGTTGATGACTTTTCTAGGTTTACTTGGGTATTTTCATTGTGTAATAAAAATGAAGCTTTTGAAAACTTCACAATTTTTGTTAAGAAAGTACAAAATCGCTTAGGAACCACCATTGTCACTATTCGCAGTGATCATGGAGGTGAAGAGAATGAGTCTTTTGAGACATTTTGTGATGAAGTTGGTATTACACACACCTTTTCATTCCCTCGCGCACATCCTCAAAATGGTGTTGTTGAGAGAAAGAATAGGACGCTAGTGGAATGTGCTCGCACTATGCTTGATGATAGCCAACTTGGCCATCAATTTTGGGCGGAAGCGGTACATACCGCTTGCTATGTGTTTAATAGAATACTTTTGAGGCCCGGCACTAAACAAACTTGTTATGAATTGTTGTTTGGTAGGTTGCCTCAAGTTAAACATTTTCGTGTTTTTGGTTCGAAATGTTTTATTAAGAACACGTATGGTAGTTTGGACAAATTCGATCCAAGATCCGATGAGGGGATTTTTGTTGGATATTCTTCGCGTAGCAAAGCCTACCGGATATTCAACAAACGAACCTCAACGATCAAGGAATCGCTTCATGTGTCATTTAATGAAGGATTTGTTCCAACTAGAATTACTAATGATGATGACTCTATGGATGTCTTATGTGATTCAATTGGTAATTCTAACTCTAATGATTCTATTGATTCTATTGAGACTAACTGACCGGTGCCCGCCGCGCCGGCGCATGGCCGCGTGGCAGGCAAGGGGTTTAAATATTTGTAACCGCAAGCGCACGGTGTTGTAGTGTGGCTTGGGGGTCGAACACAGGGAGGCTAGGATGTGCTTGTGTCAAGGAGGACCAAAATCACCCCGTGGGCGAGCTAGCCCGAATCGGTTGATGGTTGTCACGGAAAGGAATTCAAGGTATGAACAATAAGAAAATAAACCCGGGACTTTGGTTTCCGCTCCAACGAGCGACTCTCCCCGATACGGCCTACGGGTAGGATAGCGATCGGAATTAGGGTCTAATGGTGAGACGTTGCCTCTGAAAGTGGTATCGGCATCCCATGGGCCCGATATTCCGGTCGGTGCCCAGGATGATACACCGGACTTCCCAGATTCGATCAGTGGGCACTCCCGTGTCCATTAACACTGATCGATTCCGGGAGCACTAAGCTCGCAACGATAACTCCCAACGTCTCATCCTGTCGCTCCCGCGTGCTAGGATTCGGCGTCTACGCTAAGGGCGTGAGCTATGGCTAGGGAGTCAACCGCCAAGTTTAATCCCCCTTGGCCCAACGGTCAAAGGCGGTCTTTTTCCCACCGATGACAATGAAACACCCAGCGTAACCGTTAGAATCCTAATCCCTATCGATTTCCTAACCCTATGGATGCATCGGGAAGAGCCCCCGAAGGGGTTTCCACCAAAATCCCAGATTTGGGAACTACTCACAAAATTCATTAAAAAGCGATCTAAATGAAAATGAACCGTTGGAATCATAATCAGACGATTGGAATGCGGAAGTAATAGAGTAATTAAGACAATACTAAAGTTTAAGAAAGATCTGACAACTTACAAAAGAACAGTAATTACAGCCGTCACAATAGGAGAAAACAGTAAAAACTAGCAGCTCCCCCGTTTCTGGAACCCTAGGGGTTCTATTTATAGACTCTCGTATCACCCGATCGGTTGAAAAGTCAACCGATCGGGTGATCCTTTACAGATAGTAAACAGAAAACAGCGAGCTTTCACCCGGTCATGTGAACCGGTCGGGTGAGTTCTTGGAGTGACCGGTTGGATCTTGGCGCCATCGGGTGAAGGGATCGGTTGGGTGCCCGTGTCTTCGGCTGCTCAGCATCAGCTACAGATGAACCGATCGGGTGAGAGTCACCCGATCGGTTGGAATTTGGCTCGAGAAGACAGAGAGTTGGCCCCAGTTGAACCGGCCTGTGAACCGGTCGGGTGACTTTCACTTGAGCTCCGGCTGAGACCGGGTGGTGCACGCGTGCATCACCTGATCGGTTGGAGATGACCAACCGACTGGGTGAGGGGCTGAAAGATGTATTCTTTATCGTTTGACCCCCTGGATCACGCGTGACTCCTCCCGTTGCTCCGGGGACACATGATATCATCGTTAAACGTCCCCTACGCGGTCAAACTCCTGCAAACATGGAGAAACAAAGAAAAGTGAAAGAAAACGAGAAAATACGAGAAAACGAATAAAAGATGGTGAAAAACACGGAGAAACACAAAAGAAAACGTGCGTGAATATATGAAATATAAACACACGTCAAAATCCCCCAAGCTAAACTCTTCCTCGTCCTCGAGGAAGACGAGTGAGAGTAGGAGCTCGGAGGGAGAAAATATAGAGAAAGAGAGAAAAAGAAAACTCTATATCCTAGATCATCCGTCAGAGCCAACAAAATCAAAAACGACACACCAAGCAAGCAAACGTCAAATCACATCACTAAACCTAGGAAAACGAGTCCAAATAAGTGTCATGGTCCCACGCGGTGAAGCGCGAGTGAGTGTGGTTGTGCGCTAGCAGTCGGTGTCGCTATCTACGATGTGCAATAGAGCTCGATATACACAGATCCAGGAAATGACCCAAATACCGATTCGAATTTGAAATTGCGGTGAATATTTGTTCGAGCATGCATGAGAAGGGTATAAGAAGTGAAACATATCATGCGTAGGGGACTCCACAACTAGGCTTAAGGAAATCACACCACTATATCCTAGATACTAGCTAAAAAGTTCCTAAGCCAAGTGTTTTCGAAAACGACGGGGGTTGAGATGATGTGGAGTAGAACACTCGGTGCAAATTCTCGCCTTCCCTTTATTCTCGGTAGGTAGGAAAAATATTCACACTAGATATTTTTTTTTGGGTTTTGGGTATTTGTATTTTTTTTGGCTTTTTGGCTATACAAAATTTTTCTTTTCTTTTCTTTTTGGGTCTTTCTTTTCTTTTCTTTTTTTTGGATTTTTGGGTTTTTGGCTATACACATGTGTACTCTCCCAAGTGGGAGAACGGTATACGACGAGGGGATTTGCACCAAGTAAAACAAAAAAGAAGTCGAAATCTAAACACTTGGGCAAAGGAAACTATTCTCGCTAAATAGAACATAGGCTAAATGGGTTATCCTAGTCCTTAATCGTGGAATCCCGACGCATGTGAAGTGAAATATACGATATAAATATAGCATGCATATAGTAGAAGCAAATACCGCATATTCAAATCGAAGCATGATAATCTAGGGGTCATTCCTGGACAGGTATATAAAGTAAAATCACAAAGTAGAAGCACACCAAATGCTAGTCACGACACACGACTCACAAGGAAGCTAAGTGGACCCACGATGCATGAAATGCAAGAGGACTCGAAATCCTCGGGTCAATGATTGTGATTATCGATGCCATGCTAGGTGTGTGTGACTTTGTGGCGATTCATCATAGGATTCACCTCTAGGAGAAAGAGATAAAAAGAAGAAAAGAGAAAAAAGAAAAATAACAAACACGATGAAAACGACACAAAAACGAAAAAGAAAGACTCAAATGGCGCACATAGTGCGACTCCCCCAAGCTGAAGCTTGCATTGCCCTCAATGCAATATGAGTTAGTACTGGAGGGCAATGAAGATGGGGGGAATACGCACCGACACAAAAAGAAATGAAAATGAGGAAAACACAGAGATGAAACTGAAAATAAAGAAAGATCAAAATCAAAATCAAACGACACGAAAATAGAAATAAAACTACACGACACGATACTCAAAAGGGGAAAAACAAGCACACACACAAAAATGAGAAAAACAACAAAACACGACAACACACCAAAATAGACGTCTCCCAAGCTAGACAAGACAGTGCTAGCGAATAAAATGATCAATGTGATGCAGAAATATGCAAGGGGGAGTCAAAAAAACAAACGAAGAGAAATCAGAAAGCAGGAGAAGGTGAGTCCTCGTCCTCCTCGGAAGAGGGTGTGGCTGGGTGGTTGGGGGAGGCTGGGGGTGTGCGGAGAAGTGGGGAATGAGGTGGAGGAATGGGGGCAGCGGTGGTGTGAACGATGGAAGGAGTGTCGGTGGAGGTGGGTGGTTGTGGTAGGACGGCGATCAAGGCGGTGGTGAGAGGAATAGAAATGTGGGAAGAAGATGTGGTGGTGACGGTAGTGGGTGGTGGTGGGAGAGATCTGGAACGCACCGGCAATTTCCTCTGATGCACGTATGCAGTGATGGAGGAGAAGGGAGGAGGTAGCGAGGGTGCGATGGAAGTGGTCGGGAGGGGGGAAGTGGATACCGGGATGGGAATAGATGAGGGAGGAGAAGAATGTGGTGAGGGAGGTGATGGATGTGGGGATGTGTGGGAGGGTGGAGGAGACGATCGTCGGGGTGGTGAAGGTGGAGGTGGAGATCGTCGAGGTGGTGAAGGTGGTGGTGGTGAAGGTGGAGGTGGACCGTGGATGTGAGTGAGAAGGTGAAGAATGGCGGCCACATTCCTCTCAAGTGCGAGGAAACGTGGGTGAGTGAGAAAAGAGGACGGTGATGGGTCCGAGGAGACAGAGGACATGTCGAGCTCACGAAGGGTAGCGACCTCCCTTTCAAGACCAAGATGGGCAGAGACCTGGCGGTGACCAAAAGATGTGGACTGACGGGAGGCAGAAGTGGTGCCGCCAGGTAAGGTGGAAGTGGTGCCGGCGACGGTGGTCATGCCGGCACAGGAGACAAGGCCAGAAATGGCCGCAAAGAGGTGATCAGACGTGATGGGCCCCGGAATAGAGACAGGACGACTCGGGCCAGCCCCTATATCTCCCTGAGACGTAGGGATATCCTGCTCGCCTAAGTGGGCGGCAGGGGACGGTGGTCTACGTGCGTCCGCGGGAAGGAAAGGAAGGTTCAACCCCGCTAGGAAGTTGGGATCAGGAGGGAAGGTCCAATCTCCCATGAGAGCTATGGTCATGCGAGCGGGGTTGGGGAGAATGGTGTAAGGGGCTGGGGGGTGCCCATAATTGAAGATGAAGCGGCCATCGGAGTGGGGTTTAATCATGTGAATGTGCCGCATGACATCAATATCTAGATGTGAGGGTCCCGCGGCAGCGAGAAGATTATTGGGGATGGGAATATTAAATTGTGGGTAAGTACAAATGATAGTAATGATGTCCCCACAACAAAACTTTCCCTTACTGGCCCAGCTGATCTCGAGAAGCTTGTAAACAAGCCAATCGCCGCCATGGATGGGGACGGTAGGGGCCCTGAAGCTAATCCCATCATCGTCCCGGACAAAAGGGAAAGTCATGGCCCATAGGATAAAAAGGTCAGGGATAGTCACGGTGCCGGACTCGTCCCAAGGAAAAAATGCAGATGATATGATCCTGTGGACCAAACGAAACACGGGATGAATGATGGAGGAGGCCTTGGCCCTTCCTCGGGGATAGTCATGGAACAGTGTGAGGCGGAACCAGAATTGATCGACGTTAAACTCGGGCGGGTACCCGTAGTGTCGGATGGAGTCATCCCCAAGATTGGGGAAACCAAATATATCGTTAATTGTGTTCAGATTTGTGGTGACACTCCAGTTACGCACCCGGAATTTTATGATCGACCCGGACTCCCAAACAAGTGTAGAGAGAAATTCGAGGGTGAGTGCCGGGTAGGATGCGACAGATGCATTAAGAAAGGCCAACCATCCTAAGTTAGCGAAAAGAGATTCGACCTCGGTGTAGACACCGAGATCGACAAGTGTCTGTGTGTGCGGGAACTTAGTCGATAGGTGCCCCCGAGCATCGAGCCGACGATAGAAATCCTTGTGTTACTGGTTCCTAAAGATATACCCATGCGGGCCCAACATTGGGTCCACAGGGGGGATAACAGGCGGGGGAGGGCCAAGTGTCAGTGCTCGTGTGCGGGAAGGAGGACGTGTTTGTTTTCGTCTCTTTCGAGACGGTTCCTCCTCCCGCATAATCTCCTTCCCCTTGTCTTTATCCTGAGCCATGCGTGAGTGTGCGTGTATGAATGAGTGCAAAAGCAATGAATGCACACTAACACAAGCAAAATGAGCAAGCACAATTTATAGGGCAAAAATAGAAATATGAGCGTAGGAGCGAGTGTACCCAAGAGAAATGGCGAAGCTTGCCCATAGATGTCCCCACACTGTGCAATGAGAGTAGCGTGGAGCCGCGGCGACTTCTTTCAGCAAGAATTTTCGAAATGGGTGTTGTTTGGGGGAAATTAGGTCAGAAATTTCGAAATGGAGGGAGAGAGGGAGTGTAAATGATGGAGAGATTGATGGAGGAGGTGGGGAGAGGGAGTATTGGAGGAGTGGAGGACGCGGGGGAGTGAGAATCGGCCATTGGGGAGGAGAATGAGGCGAAACGATGGCTGCGATGGCGATCGGGCGAGGGTGAATGCGAACGGGTGGTCGGGGGTTTATATAGGGTTTTAAGTCGAACCGATCGGGTGACTTGTCACCCGATCGGTTGACGGTTAGGTCAAAAATTGTTGCCGAAGAAGTGCTACAGGCGAATCGGTCGGTTGACTTGTCAACCGATCGGTTGGCCGCTCCACTCATTTTCCCGAGAATTGAGGGCTGCTCACCCGGTCGCCTCAACCGATCGTGCTCTAACTCAACCGATCGGTTGATATTCCCCAAAAATTTCCCGAGAATTCTCCCCAGATCACCCGGTCTATCACCCGGTCTCTCCATTCTTCAACCGACCGGTTCCCTTGAGGACAGATTTCGGCTTGTATCTGATACATCCCAACCGATCGGGTGAGTTATCAACCGATCGGTTGGGGATTTGTTTCCTGCAAAAACCAACAGATTGTCTAAGTCCCTGAACGGATGTTCTCGCGGCTGATTTTATTTATAAAAATAGATAAAACAAAGTCAAAAATAACACTAAAAAGTGGGGCAAAATTTTAGAGCATGGGTTGCCTCCCATGAAGCGCACTTGTTTAACGTCGTTGGCTCGACGCCCGCAAGAGATGTTCACGGTGGTTGATACGGGTGATGCCCGAAGTTCGGTATCTCTTCTTCATTGGAGCTTACGGCCTTTGGAGTAGTCAGCGGCTGGAGAAAGATTTGCTCGACTACCCTCTCCTTGTTTTTGGGATCCGGGGGCTTCTCTTTCGTATTGGCGCTTACTGCCATCTTCTTTAGGATCCGGACCTCGTCTTTGGTGAGGCCCATGTGTTCTTTCCCCGATTTCCTCGTAGGAGGAGCCTTGGGGAACCCAGGAGGGGTTGTACGTGCTGCACTTGCTTTCCCAGCAGCATCATTGTTCTTGGGGCCGTATTGGTCTTCTGAATCCCCCAAGTCATCGGGTGGGTTTCTTAAGAGAATCTCCCAGGAGCTCTCCTCAACAGCTTTATCTTCTTTCACCTCAAGCAGATTACACCGAGGGTCATCTGGGGGATCGGGATACTTCATGGACAACCCCAGATCAAATTCAACATTTTCCCCGTTGACGTTTAGCGAAAGTTTTCCGTTCTTCACATCAATCAAAACGCCAGCAGTGGCCATGAAAGGCCGTCCCAGGATGATGGGGGTGTGAGCGTCTTCAGGCATGTCCATGACCACGAAGTCCATTGGCACATGCACCCCTTTTACATTGATGGGGAGGTCATCAACAATCCCCACCAGATATTTGACCGACCAGTCAGCTAGTTGTAGGGTCATACCGGTGGGCTCCAAATCACCCATTCATATCCTTTTATACATCGACAAGGGCATCAAACTTACATTCGCCCCGAGATCGACGAGTGCACAATGAATCATTACTGCCCCGATCGTGCAAGGAATATAGAAGCTCCCCGGGTCTTTAAGTTTCGACGGATTTGCCCTCTGGATGAGAGCGCTACACTCCACCGTCAACACTACTTTCTACTTTCTAGACCCTCTCGTCACCAAATCTTTCAGGAATTTTGCATAGGAGGGGATTGTTTCGATTGCTTCCAGGAAGGGGATTTGCAAGCTCAGGTCCTTGACCATGGCGAAGAACTTGCCATATTTCTCGTCGATTTTGGCCTGAGCTAATCGTTGTGGAAAAGGCATAACGGGTTTGAACACTTTCAAGCTCCCTTCCTCGTTCTTCTTCTTCTCTTCTTCAGAGACTCCCTCCGGAGTCGTAGGATTTGATGACGAATCACCGGCGTCGTTTGATTTTTCGATCGGTCGCTCGACGACCAACGGTGCTTCCGGTCTGTTAGGGGGCACTCTAGTAGGGATTTGTGTCCCGCTTCTCAGAACGATAGCGGACACATTTGCGTGCTCGTGCACGAGTGCCGACGTTTGGGTTACTCCCCTCGGGTTCACCTCCGGTTGTGGCGGCAATTGGTTTTGTGACCTTGCAAGGTTCGTCACTTGTAACCCCAGCTGGGTTACTTGGTCTGTGAGGGCCCGTTGACCCATTTCCAGCTTTTGATTGATCTTCTCCTGGTTGGTTATATATTGAGTCAAAAGAGACTCAACCGGAGAGACGGCCCTCTGTTGGCCATACTGCTGCTGTTGTTGATTCCTGGGAGCGTAAAATTGTTGCTGAGGCTGCTGCTGATATTGTTGCTGCTGAAACTGACTCTGATGTGGCCTAGCCGGCTGATATGTTTGTTGATGCGGCTGCTGAGGCGGCGAGGGCTGGAATGGTGCCCGGTAACCAAAGTTAGGGTGGTTCCGGTTGTTTGGAGAGTAGGCCGGGTAGGAATTGGTTCTTGGTGGATATGGCGCATTTCCCGTGGGGTTGTAAAATAGTGCGCTCGCCTGATCCAACGGTGGTGAGACGTCACCACCGTCGAATTCCCCAAAAATTTCAGATTCTACCGCTGCAATCTGTTGTGCACCGGCCCCACCGGCTCCTACCATTAGTGCGGAGATCTGGGTCGAAAGCAAGTCGAACTTGCTTGAAAGTTTGTCGACGTCCTCAACTCTGTGTATACCCCCAGACCTGGGTGTGGCTCTCTCGTCACACCACCGCTCATTGTTGGATGCCATATTTTCCAGAATATGTCCGGCATCTTCCTCGCTCCTTGACATGAAGGAACCCCCAGCCGCGGCATCCATAGAAGATTTTAGGTCATCCCTCAACCCATTGTAGAACAGATTAATAATCTGCCACTTCGGAAGCTCATGGTGAGGGCATCTTCTCTGCATCTCCTTGTACCTCGTCCAAGCTTCATGCAAGGACTCGTGGCTGGCCTGGGAGAAGGAGGAGATCTCACTCCTCAACTTCATGGTCTTCCCCGGAGGAAAGAACTTTGTCAGAAAAGCGTTGGAGAGCTTCTCCCAGGTATTAAAAGTGTTGGGGTCCTTCCCCCTAAGCCATTGCTTGGCCTTGTCTCGCAACGAGAAGGGGAACAGCTTCAGACGGATCGCCTCAGTCGTGACACCATTAATCCGGAAGGTGTCACATTTCTCCAAGAAGGAGTCTAGATGCTCGATCGGGCTCTCCATGGGTGCACCCGCAAACTGATCCTGCTGGATCCATGTCACCAAAGACAGCTTTAGCTCGAAGCTTTGGGCCGCAATAGCTGGAGAACGGATGTCGTAAGTGGACTCGATAGATGGCATCGAGTACTCCTACAGGGACTTGTGAGGCGGGGTGTTCTCCTCCATGGATTCGGGATCCTCTCTTCTTCGCTTCTCAGTGTCCAAGCGCCTAAGGGTGGCGTTAATCTCTGGATCAATGGGAATCAAGTCGTCGAGACTTCTTGAACTCCTGCGCATGAAAAACAACAAACACCCGTGAAGCGACAAGTGGGAAAGAAACAGATAAAATAAGAAATAAAAACAAGAAAAATAAAAAGGGAAAAGGAGAATGCGAAAATTATCGCGAGGAAGGGATGAGAGCTAGACACTAGGGTTCAAGAGATCCTGAAATAACAAGCACGTTGCCTCCCCGGCAGCGGCGCCATAAACTTGACCGGTGCCTGCCGTGTCGGCGCGTGGCCGCGTGGCAGGCAAGGGGTTTAAATATTTGTAACCGCAAGCGCACGGTGTTGTAGTGTGGCTTGGGGGTCGAACACAGGGAGGCTAGGATGTGCTTGTGTCAAGGAGGACCAAAATCACCCCGTGGGCGAGCTAGCCCGAATCGGTTGATGGTTGTCACGGAAAGGAATTCAAGGTATGAACAATAAGAAAATAAACCCGGGACTTTGGTTTCTGCTCCAATGAGCGACTCTCCCAGATACGGCCTACGGGTAGGATAGCGATCGGAATTAGGGTCTAATGATGAGACGTTGCCTCTGAAAGTGGTACCGGCATCCCATGGGCCCGATATTCCGGTCGGTGCCCAGGATGATACACCGGACTTCCTGGATTCGATCAGTGGGCACTCCCGTGTCCATTAACACTGATCGATTCCGGGAGCACTAAGCTCGCAACGATAACTCCCAACGTCTCATCCTGCCGCTCCCGCGTGCTAGGATTCGGCGTCTACGCTAAGGGCGTGAGCTATGGCTAGGGAGTCAACCGCCAAGTTTAATCCCCCTTGGCCCAACGGTCAAAGGCGGTCTTTTTCCCACCGATGACAATGAAACACCCCGCGTAACCGTTAGAATCCTAATCCCTATCGATTTCCTAACCCTATGGATGCATCGGGAAGAGCCCCCGAAGGGGTTTCCACCAAAATCCCAGATTTGGGAACTACTCACAAAAATTCATTAAAAATCGATCTAAATGAAAATGAACCGTTGGAATCATAATCAGACGATTGGAATGCGGAAGTAATAGAGTAATTAAGACAATACTAATGTTTAAGAAAGATCCGACAACTTACGAAAGAACAGTAATTACAGCTGTCATAATAGGAGAAAACAGTAAAAACTAGCAGCTCCCCCGTTTCTAGAACCCTAGGGGTTCTATTTATAGACTATCGTATCACCCGATCGGTTGAAAAGTCAACCGATCGGGTGATCTGTTACAGATAGTAAACAGAAAACGACGAGCTTTCACCCGGTCATGTGAACCGGTCGGGTGAGTTCTTGGAGTGACCGGTTGGATCTTGGCGCCATCGGGTGAAGGGATCGGTTGGGTGTCCGTGTCTTTGGCTGCTCAGCATCAGCTACAGATGAACCGATCGGGTGAGAGTCACCCGATCGGTTGGAATTTGGCTCGAGAAGACAGAGAGTTGGCCCCAGTTGAACCGGCCTGTGAACCGGTCGGGTGACTTTCACTTGAGCTCCGGCTGAGACCGGATGGTGTACGCGTGCATCACCCCATCGGTTGGAGATGACCAACCGATCGGGTGAGGGGCTGAAAGATGTATTCTTCGTCGTTTGACCCCCTGGATCACGTGTGACTCCTCCCGTTGCTCCGAGGACACATGATATCATCGTTAAACGTCCCCTACGCGGTCAATCTCCTGCAAACATGGAGAAACAAAGAAAAGTGAAAGAAAACGAGAAAATACGAGAAAATGAATAAAAGACGGCGAAAAACACGGAGAAACACAAAAGAAAACGTGCGTGAATATATGAAATATAAACACACGTCACTAACCCATCTAATGAAGTTGTTGAGAATGTTCCTAGTGATCAAGGTATTCCCAAACGGCTTCATACCGTTCGTGACCATCCTTATGAGCAAGTCATTGGCAATATCCATGATAGTGTCAAGACGAGATCGCAAGTGAACTACTTTGCTCATTGTGCCTTTGCCTCCTCGATAGAGCCAAAGAATGTTAATGAAGCATGTGAAGATAGCGCTTGGATCTTAGCCATGGAGGAGGAACTCATTCAATTTGAGAGGAATGAAGTTTGGGAGCTTGTTCCATTGCCATCGAAGAACCACACCGTCATAGGGACAAAGTGGATCTTCAAGAACAAAACCGACGAAAACCATGTCGTCGTCTAGAACAAAGCTCGGTTAGTTGCTCAAGGCTACCGTCAAGAGGAAGGTATTGATTTCGAAGAATCCTTCGCTCCGGTAGCTAGATTAGAATCAAGTAGATTATTATTGTCTTTTGCATGCCATAAGGATTTTAAATTATTTCAAATGGATGTTAAAAGTGCATTTTTAAATGGAGATGTTGTTGAGGAAGTTTACGTTTCTCAACCTCCGGGTTTTATTAATGAAAAATTTCCAAATCATGTTTTTAAACTGAAGAAAGCGCTTTACGGTTTGAGACATGCTCCTCGAGCTTGGTATGATCGTTTAAAGAATTTTCTTTTGGATTTGGGTTTTAAAATGGGAGAAGTTGATTCCACATTATTTGTTAAGTATTCGAATAATGATATAATTTTAGTTAAAATATATGTTGATGATATCATTTTCGGTGCTACTAACTTTGCTCTTTGCGAAGAGTTTTCTAATGTGATGAAGGATCAATTTGAGATGAGCCACATGGGTGAGCTCAAATATTTCTTAGGTCTCCAAATTCGTCAAATGGACGATGCAATCTTCATCCACCAAACGAAGTATACGGTGGAGTTGCTTAAGCGATTTGGAATGGAGAATGCCTCCGGGAAAAAGACTCCAATGAGCACGACTACGCATCTTGATAAGGATACGGGCGATAAGGATGTAGACATTCGTCTATATCGAGGTATGATAGGTAGTTTACTTTATCTTACCGCAAGTAGGCCCGATATTATGTTTGCCGTATGCGTATGTGCTCGTTATCAGTCTCAACCTAAGAAGTCTCACTTAGTAGCGGTAAAACGTATTTTCCGTTATCTAAGTTATACACTTGATTTTGGATTACTTTATCCAAAATCTAGCACGTATGAGTTAATCTCATATAGTGATGCCGATTATGCGGGATGCAAATCCGACAGGAAAAGTACTAGTGGCACTTGCCATTTTATAGGAAATTCCCTTGTCTCTTGGTTTTCCAAGAAGCAAAATTCCGTATCACTTTCAACCACCGAGGCGGAATACATTGCCGCCGGTGCCGCGTGTGCTCAAGTTCTTTGGATGAGACACACACTTAAAGACTTTGGTATAAACTATGATACTTGCCCTATCACGGTGGACAACCAAAGTGCAATATGTCTTTCCAAGAACCCGGTACACCATTCCCGTTCGAAACACATAGATGTCCGACACCATTTCTTAGATGATCATGTTGCTAAAAAAGGACATCATATTAGTGTACGTTGAAACCCAGAAGCAAATCGCCGATATTTTCACGAAACCCCTAAAGGAGGACTCCTTTGTGCGGTTACGACGAGAATTGGGGATTATGGGTGAATCCGAGATATAGGATTCATTTTTATTCAATATTCTTGCATGCTATTCTATTCGTTATATTTGCTCATGCTTGAAGTATTGAAATTTTCGGGATTTTTGTTGAATTTTCGGAATTTTCGCTCGATTTGTGCGTAATCGTCAAATTTCAGATTTTCAATGTTTAATGGGGTAGTATAATGTTTAATGAGAGTATTTTGATGTTTCATCCAAGTGTGATTAGGAGAGAAATCAAATTTCATAGATTTTCAATTTTTGGACCTCTTTAGTCGGTTCATGTTCAATGACCGACCGACTAGATTGAGATCTAGTCTGTCTGTAAATGAACACAGACCGACTAATTCTTTTCAGTTAACTTGGGTTCAGTCACTGTTTACAACTAGTCGGTTCAAGCTCATTGACCGACCAACTAGATCGTGATCTAGTCGGTCAGTGCTTGAACTGTGACCGACTAGTTGTGCCAGGGACTGATTTGTCTTTTGGCTTCTAATCGACTTATTTAGTCATCTCGACCGACTATTTTCTCTTTTAGTCGATCGAAAACCCCTTCTCAGCTCAAACCCCCCCGACCCTTCGTCTTCCTCCTTCGTGTCCATCGGTCTCCGGCCTATTTCCGGCCATCCCCTCCGTCGCCGGCCGTCGACCTCCAACCTAGGGTAACCCCCCCTCTCTCCCTCTCCAGTATAGGGTTCAGTTTTCAGCTCTAGGGTTAGGGTTTCTTTTCATTTCGGCTTCTAGGGTTTCGGCCTAGATTGTTTTAGGGTTCTTTCGATTTCTTTCGTGTATTGCTTCGCTTATGGCACGCACACGTATCCCTATCCGTCCTTCGAGCCCTTCACCGATGACCGTAGAACCATCCCCTACGGATCCCATTCAACCTTCGCGAACCCCTCTGAAACGCCGATCTAAGACCACCCAACCTTCGTCGTCTCCGCCTCCTCTCAAGAAGAAGAGGACGACGACCACCAAGCCTAGAGCCCAACCCAAGCCTAAGCCCAAGCCCAAGCAACTTGCATCTCCCTCCTCTTTCCATACTCCTACCGATTCTGATTCCGAGTATAGAGCCGATCCTGAGACTCATAGGGAACCCACTCCTCCTACCCATCCTGAGTCTAGCTCCCGACCACGTACGTCTACCCGTAAGCCTAAGGGAAAGGCTCCGATGCCGGTAGGCGGTGTCAATATCTCATTGTGTCGCGACGACCCTATGTGTCTCGCGGCTTACAACCGTATCGAACATTGCCCGCTGCTTCTGGAGCATTTCGTCCAGATTAGTGACTTCATAGGGCTAGCTGATCGTTTGTCGTCTTCGGGTCTTATCGATTACCTTCGATATGATCCTAAGGCGAATCCTCACCCCTACCCTCGTTTAGTCAAACTATTCTATGCCAATAGGATCCGGGGTCAGTACGACGAGACTCACTCGATTGAGACGACTGTTTTGGGGACTCCTATAGTCCTCACGGTAGAAATCTTAGGAGAGATTTTGGGTATCTCCTCGTCTGGCCTCCTCCCCTCAGACATTTCTGTTGATGATATTTCTTCCCTAGATCAGACCATCCTTTCTGAGATTTTCCATTAGATTCCTCCCGCCATGATTGGCGTACCCTCCAAATCCTTCAAGCCTAACGCCTGGGTCCTCATTTGATTCGGAAGTCGTGCTTGCTTCCCAAGTACGGCTCCTCATCTCTACCGTCCCAGCCTTTTCTGAAGTTGATCTACGCTATTTTCATGGGGAGCTCGATTAACTGGGCTCGCATTATACTCGATAAGATGGACTCTTTTGAGTGTATTCGCAAGACCACGAAGTCGGCTCACATCCCCTTCCCGTGCTTGTTGACCCTTGTTTTTCGCCACTTCTGTGTCACACTTCCTCGTGACGATGAGCGTCCTCTTGGTCCTCCCCTGAACGCGACGGCCGTCAAGAAGTCTCTTGCGGTGCTCCGTCACGTTCAGAGGACGACACCTTCAGCGTCTGCCTCTGCCTCTGCTGCTCCCTCTACCACTCTTACCGATGTCGTTCGTTCGATCCGTCGTTTGGAGTCTCGTCAGGCTCGTTCTGAGGAGATTCTCTGCCGTGTCGCTCGACGCCTTGATATTGAGGTCCCTCCGTCTTTTTCTGACGAGGATGAGTTGGTTGAGGAGGATTTTGAGGAGCTTTGTCGTGTTTCCACTCGTGACCCCGAGGGCACTTTTGGTGATGCTGCTGCTGCTTCGTCTGCTGGTGCCCCCGAGAGCACACCTGTTGCCACCGCACCTGCAGTGGATGCTCCGACTGGTGCTCCCGAGGCCACTACTGTTGTTGCTCCAGAGATTTCCACTTCTGCCGTCGCTCCCGTTGACATTCCAGATGTTCCTGTGACCACCACTTCTCCTACAGAGCCTGCTGCTGCTGCAGATCCTACCGCTTCCTCTTGAGCTTCCTTGAGGACTCTCCCGATACTCATTGGATGACATATCTAGTTATGAGAGATGTTGGGTAGGATAGTGTGGGTGGCTATGGTTTTTGGATCATTTTGATGACGTATTTTGATGTACTTTGATGATGTAGTATGTTATGTGACACTCTGATATCTGTTTGATATGATGATGTATTTTATGCCCCGATCGTTGGATCGCTGTTTTGTATGTCAGTGATGTTTATTTTTGATGTACTCTGGTTCATACTTTTTATATATATACATCGACGTTGACATTTCATTCTATTGTGCACAATTTATAATTTCTTTTATGTCTCTGATGTTTGATTTCGTCGCTCGACGATATTAACTTGTTTTAATAGAAATTTCTTCTATGGAAACATAGAATTGTTTTACATGCACTAAATTAACCAAGAATGTTGATATTGAAGAGTATATTCCATAACTCAATCCGTAAAATTGTTTTGAGTTTTGATGATTTCGTTTTACGATTTTCGACTATGGTATCATTGACACGCCTTGATTTTATTCGTATTTTTTTGGTGTAACTTGAACCATCGTCGTATTATACGACTCCCGTGCTTTTATTTCAAGCCATTGTTGTTGTCGTTGATCTCCTCCCGCTCTTTTTGCTAATGCCAAAGGGGGAGAGATATAATAATAACGATGTGCTAAATGATAATTTAAAGCATTATTCCAAGAATCTAATTTGATATGTTAGATTCAGGTGGAGTTAAGATATATAAATGGATTTTCAAATCCGATATTTCAATAACCAACCTTTGGTACTCTATAATTCAATAATTGATTCTCATTTTTATACTTTACTCGTCTGCTTGATGCGTATTCTTATTGTTTAATTTGGAATTAACGTGTCATCAATGCAGGGGGAGTAAGTAAATTTCATTTGAATTATTATTTTTGATTATTATTTATGTTTTTTTGTCTCACCAAAAAGGGGGAGAATGTTGGATATTGGACTCCCCGGATTTGGTTTTGATGATGAACAAACATAAATATATCGTGAACTAACACTTTGTGAGCGCAGTTATGGAGATCGTTGCCAAATTCATATGAATATCAATTACGACGTCTCAATACTTCTCAAAGCACGTGATCATATGCCTAAAGCTTCGTTGAAGCTTTTGGACCATTTTTAGAAGTCATGAAGATTCGATTGAAGCTATTGAAGACGGTATCGTCAAGTTTTATTTATAGTCTTTAAGCTTCTTTCGTAGTATGTTAAGCCTTGAGTAGGTCTTACGGTTTAAATCTTCATAACGCTCATATCTTAGCTCTAGGATCTTAGTTGAAGTCCATACAATTCTTCCCGAAGCTTCGCGCTTCGTTTCGGGACTTCTTGTGCATGTTAGTTGGTTCAAGAAGAAGAACTGACCGACTAGATGGTGATCTAGTCGGTCGGCAAAGCTTCTTGGACCGACTAGTTTCAGTCAGTCTTTTCCAAGCTAGTTACTGTTTATCATTAGTCGGTCTGTGTTCATTGATCGACCGACTAGTTGATGAACTAGTCGGTCAACTTTCCTTCTTGGACCGACTAGTTGTGTTTTACTGTACATGCCAATTTTCACTTGACTTACTATTTATCGTTAGTCGGTCTATGCACATTTAGTGACCGACTAGTTGATGAACTAGTCGGTCAACATTTGCTCTTGGACCGACTAAGTCAATTTGTGCTCAGACTTCAGTTTTATCTGTTAGTCGGTCTCAGTTGAGTAACCGACCGACTAGTTGTGAAACTAGTCGGTCAGCTATTCTTCTTGGACCGACTAGTTCCTTTTGTCTGTGCTTTGACCTTTTCTCTGTTCTTCCATTAGTCGGTATACGTTAATTGACCGACCGACTAGTTGATGAACTAGTCGGTCGGTAGTTGTTCTTTGACCGACTAGTTGGGTTCAGAAAAGAGCCGTTGGAGCATTAATTGAAACGTTTTTCTTTCTCTCTCTCCTCTAACTTATAAATACTTGATGGGCTGCATTCATTGCAGTCAAGGCTGATATTATTGCAAGTTTAGAGATCAAGAGAAATCATTCCAAGCTCATTCAACGCTCTTTCATTCCATTCAATAATCTCTCCTCACTCTTACTTCCAAAGAGAGATTCATTGAGTGTGAAGCCTTCCAAGCCAAGTGCTTGATTCTAGGTCACCAACATCCACATAGCTCTCCATCGCTGATCTACATCTTGGAGCTAGGGTTTGGTGCCACCTCTTCTTCCTCAAAATCATCTTTGCCCTAATTCGTAAGCATTACTCAAGGCATAGGTATTTTGTCGGTAAGAAGTTTCTTATTTCATTTCAATTTCATATTGTAAGTTTCACTCTCGGTTGTGAGAGTGTGGTTGTGATCCCGGGTTGTGGGAGTCACAAATTACTTTGTGTATGATTTGACTTGTGGAGGTTTTTCACAAGTATTTCACAGTGGAAATCTTGAGTTAGGGTTTCTAACTCAAGTATCCGGAGGGGATCCGGGTGATTGGGACGTAGGATCACCAGGAACAAGTCGGGGAGACTTGGGTGGATCCGAACCCAGTAATATCGTTGTTTGCGATTGTTTTCCTTGTTGTCTAACATTTACATTTCCGCATTTTCCGCATTTTTGGTAGAGTTTGCAAGTAATTAGGAATTAGCCTCTAAATTATTTTAAAGTACTATTCACCCCCCTCTAGTACTTGTGCAGTAGCTTAGCAGGGCATTACAGATACCCCTTAAGCACATCAATTCCACAGACCGTGGGCATGATCTCAGTATGGGTTATCTACGGATTCGATAGGATCTACCGAAATACAACCCTAAATCCCTAATTCAACGTGGGGATCCAGATTTACATTTTCCCCTAAAATCCTAGGGCTAACCCATCAGCCCTAGAATGGATCTACTTACTCATGCTGATAAGAACGCATAAAAATATCAATTTCGCAGAGGAAAACATTTTAGCAATAAAGAAATTAGGGCTAAAATAACTTACAGCGAGAACGAACGAAGAACAGATCCAGAAAAGAATAATAAACACCAACCTTCAATTATCGATCCAGAAATTTTCTACAAGAGTAAATCTAAAAAATTCTTACAAGAAATCGCCTAAAACTCCTCTCTAAAAATTCCAAAACAAAAACTAGAACGAACTCCCTCAGCCGAGCCCACAATCGTGAGCTTCAGCTGCTGCACAAATTGTGTGCATCGTGTGTTTCAAAATCTTTCCAAAAATGCCCTAGGAAGTGCCGACCGAGTAGGGTACTCGGCCCAAGCATTTGCTGCTCGGTCAGTAATCCGGACCGTGTAGCGTGCTGCTCGGCTGCTTGGAGAAGTTGATCCGGACCTAGTAGGACCCACTCGGTCAGCTGCTCGGGTGCTGCTCGGGCTGTGAGATCTGGGGCTACCTGACCGAGCAGATGAGCTGCTCGGTCCGGACCAGCCCGTATCTGCTGCTTCATCAAACTGATATGACTCGATCCGAGTAGCAAGCTGCTCGGGCCGAGCATTTTCTGGGAAACAAAATGTGCTGTAGAAAGCTGGGCTTCTCTCTCTCTCCTCTCTTTCTCCTTCTTCTCTTCCTTCCATCCTCCAATGGCTCCGAAGACACGACAAACTTCTCCAGAGCCCTGCCAGCAAGCTCATGAGCACGCCGGATGTGTCTATACCCAAGCGGGGGTCCAAATCGCTCCAAAATCCCTGAAAACTCAAAATATACTACGAAACTCAAAATATCGTCAGAAATACCAAAATCGCAGTGAAAAGTGGGATTTGGACGCGGAAATGATATGCAATGCGATGGGATAATGATATGAAAATGATATAAAATATGGACACATCAAGTATGCGGTGGATGTTAATAACCATGCGCATGAGTGTTTATGCAGTCATGTGGAATTCTCACATGAGTGTTTGTACGTCTACGTGGGTGAGGTGCATAAAAGTCGTCATACATAGGAGCACGATGTGTATATGCTCTCCTACGTGGTTGGGTACATATGCACATATACGCATGTCCCTTACCATGTTATCCACCCATGGTGTATTTCTTTCCAAAGGAGGGTGTCACTGAAATAAAGCTAGTCTTGGTAGAAAAACTACTAAAGGTTTTTAATGCTCCAATTGTGGATGCACCAGAGGATGGACTCACAAAATATATAGTGGCCCCACTCTAAGATGTGCGATAGGAGGAAGCATTATCCTTAGAATATCCAAGTCCACCGCGGTAATTTGTGGGAAGTTGGTTTTCCAAACTTGTGTTCAATTTGTCCTTCCCATTGTTGAACCTATCAACGTGGAGGTTATGAGCTCGTTTCTCTTTGTTAGAGAAGAAATATTGGTATCCAAGGTGGATATTTATGAAGTAAGCTCAAGAACTTGGGATATGAGAGCTACATTCTCATTTCCGAAAATCATGGTTTGAGATCAAAGTGTTTCAATCTCAACATCCTCACAATCACAAATTTGGACTTTGTCCAATTGTGACTTGAGTGATATAACTGTTGGGATATGGGTATGCCCTCGAGGAAATTTATCTCTATGTACGTGTACAAACGCCTTCTTCAAAATAACAGTAAAATGTTTAGTATGAATTTACCTAAGTTAATAATAATGTAGTCGACATTAGAACTTAGGTAAAGTCCTGAGACTTTATGCAAGGACAAACAAGTATGAGGATTTCTATCATGGATACTTTTTTGATAGTTAGTAGCATAAGCCTGAAATCGTTCGTGGTCGTAGATGTTTTGTGGAAACGATATCGAAACATAGGATAGACCATTGTGTCTTTGTTTTCACCATGGAGTGGTGACGATGATCTCATGGTCATTCGACTTGACAAAGTCAGAGACAAGACACAGATGCTCATTGGAGAATGAATTCACAGAACGACCCAACGAGAGTTATCACATGGTTAACATAACTAATCTGTCAGTGATAACTCTCTGTGATGATTGGCAAGTTGGTCATTAGACTTAAGGTCATTGTACGAACCTGTACTTGAATAGTGTCACTTAGCTCTCTGACCTAGATTCGAGGCAAGGCCTGTTGAAAGGTCTTTAGTTGGGTGACACTTGAAGCGTGTGAGGAGAGTAATGACCAACGAGGATTCTCTCTCCCGTTTACGGGGAGTTAGTGTCGCATAGTTAGGTTCGGTCTTTAGTGAAAAACTTTGGCCAAAGTATGTTGGAAAAGTCCAACATTATTTGACTAAAGACCGATGGAGACTAACCAAGTTCAAGCTATTAGGGTTGACAGTTTGACTGTACCCTAGGCTTGACTAGGCGACATAGTTTTAACGAAGGGATAAAAACTGCGGTACTCGTTACGGACACAGTCAGGGTGGTCCCGACAATACTCATGTCAGTGAGTTAACCATAAAATTATGATACCAAATCAGGGACGACACCTGCTACTTGTTGTCACTGTCGTCTAGGGTTTCGAGCCCCACCCGTAGTATGGTCAGGCTGTAGGGTCTCACACCGAGTGAGACCTTTATCAAGTAGTAGGAAGTCTTTAAGTGAGATTGTACATATGATGCAGGGAATTTAATTAAGTTGCAAAGAGTTTGCAATATGAGTAATACATCGAATGTATATGAATTAATTATATCGTAAAAGGTTTGCGATATAGGCTAAAGATATTAAAGATGTGGTTTTAATTGCATTTGATGCAAAAGAATCTAAATACGTCGCAAATTGTTTGCGATCCTATTTATAAATTAAGGCATAGAAAATTGTTACAGAGGTTACGGGAACGTCTCGGTTGAAACCCCAATTCAAACGGATCCAAGAACGGACCCAAAATAAGGTAGAAATCCTGAAAAAGTCCTAAGTTCTTTAAGAAACTTTTTATTTAAAGGCAATAAGGCCCATGTAGTAGGCCCGGCCATTTCGACCGGGCCAAGTCTTGGCGCCCAATTTTAGGCGCCCAATTTTACTGGCCCCGCAGGGCGCATGTTATGTGCCCCGCAGGGCGCGTGCCTGACACGTGCCCTGTGGGTAGGGCCTGTGTGCAGGCGCATGCAGCCTAAGGCGCTGCAGGTGGCACACCTCAAGGATGAGCTGGTCAACTCGTGGTGCCCACTAGGCCCACCATTAAGGTTTTTAAACCAAATGGATTTTTTTATGGCTGCGAAGATTCCTGTAGTTTGTGGTTTTTGGCCATTTTTGAGACGATGTTTACGGGATCAAACGAAGTCGGAATGGGTCTCCGTTTGTTTCTATGTGTTCATCGTTTTGTGCTCTTCGATTTGATATATGATATCACTTGTGAAGCTCAACAATCAGTGAGGAAAAATTCATTGAAGTTTGGCCTTTGTGAAGGCTAAACTTAATTCAATTTTCTCCTCCAAATCTTTAGTCCCACATCCGATATGCTGAGAAGGGGAGTGTTCAAACACCTATATAAATAGGGGCCAACCCCCCTCCTTGAAACTTGCACCAAGTCTTCAAATCTGAGAAGCTGCAAAAAGTTTTGAGCACACTCGGATTAAGACTTAAATAAATATTCACTCTTTCTCCTAAATTCTTCCTTGCTCCTGATAGGGCTCTAGCAAAGCTACAAAGGAGTTTGGATCTGATCTGAAGTCTTGATGGAGGATCCACTTAAGGTGAAACTTTCTTTGGCGTGTGGTTGACTCGGTGACAAGGGTGTTGCTTACCTCGGGACGAGGTTCGGTTTGGGACGTGGTTCAGCTCGGGACGTGGTTCGGCTCGGGAGAAGTGGCGTGGGGCATCGCTTCGGGAGATAAAGAAATGTTGCTGAAAATGACGCTTCGTATTATGTGGCAACGAAGTGAAAGGTATGTAGTTTAATTTTATGCATTTATAATTGATGTCAGATAGATCTATCTTTAGGGGTTGGTCTGACCCAACCCTGGGGTAGTAGAGGGTCTTGCTATGGTTGTTTCTTTAGGGCTAGACTTAAAATTGTTTTAAGTTGTTATTCTGCTGCTTTTATGATTTCGTCGTCCATCCGACTTATGCCGGACGACAATTTTATAGCCCTAAGGACCCAAAAAACACTTCAGTGGTATCAGAGCTAGTCTACATTGATCTATGGTTTTGCAATTTTAAAGTGAAAGGATGCAGCTTGTTTCTCCATCAGATGGAGGTTTTTTATTAAGCTAATTAAATTGTCGTCCATGTAATGGCTTTATCTTCGAAAAATTGTTTTTTGAAAATTAGATCAAATTCTAAAATCATGTGATAATTTTATTAATTATATATTTAAAATTATATGATACTTTTTTTAAATGTAACTTAAATTTATGAGATATTTTTTAAGTTGCATGTCTAGCTAAATTTATGAGATAATTTTAGTTGATCTGTTATCATACTAAAATGTTTAATTGATATTTTTTAATGGTTATATTATTTCTTGTTGATTATGTGATAATTCAAACTTTTAGGATTAATTGAGCACAAAGAATTGAATGTGAAACAAAAAATTTGAAAAGAAAGAAAATAGCTCTGTATGAAAATGGATACAATCCTTGGTAAGTACACTATCCACGAGTATCCAACCTATGCTTTACGGGTAATCTTAGCGTTGGTGTTATACTCGTCAAATAATGACCCCCCCAACATCTAAGAGTCCTTATAGGCTATGTTTTTGGGCGTGGTATCTTGAACTTATTTTTAATGAGATGGGAAAAATCAATCCTAGATGATTTCATGTTTAATCGAAAATGTGGATTGGTTTCAGTTGAATTTCTTAAAAGTTCTCCGCATATGCTTCAATGTTTAATCATCACACTTACACGAAGGTGTTGAAGTCTATGTTATAATCTTCATTGAATTTGAAGTGCTTATTCTACGGATGTCTACATGCAAGTGTTGTTGTAATCTATAATACTCTTTAGTTTGCATGTGGTATGAAATTTGACATCGTTATACACTTTTGATGATAACAAAATGGGGAGAAATATTGAAGATTTGGTGTGATTTGGTGTGTGCATTAATGCTTATATGTTGAATATATGAATATTGGTTTAAAGGGGAGCATTAATGAATAATGAATGAATGCATGTGCTTAATGAATATGTGAATATTTGTTCAAGGGGGAGCATGAATAAAGGGGGCATATTGCATGCATCCTCCATTATCACACTTCACACGCACATGTCACGATGATATTAATTGAATCGTTATTGCAAATCTTATATATATATTGTCATCATCAAAAGGAGGAGATTGTTGGATATAACGTGGAGTTGGAACAATGATTGTTAACTTCTTGTTTGATGATAACAAACGTGTATGAACGATTTGATGTGTGTGCTAAGTGTTTTTCTGGTATGGCACTCTTGCAAATACTCAAAGAGATACTAAGTCAAAGTGATAAAGAATTCGACATGCATTAGGAAAGTTTACTTGGTCAAAGATTGAGATAATGGCTACAAATATTGGACTAAGTCAAAGATGGGGAGATAAGGAGGAAATCAATTCAAATCCATATTTGAATTGATTCAATCAATTGGTGCATGAATCAAATCCTAAACCCATGCAAATTGAAGACTTGATCAAAGATGGAGAGATATGGAGAATCTCATGCGAATCAATATAAGAGATTAAATGAGATCTTAAATGATATCCTATAGCTATTCAAATTCATATCCTATAGCCATACAAATTCAAACTCCATATCCATGTGATTCATTCAAATCCTATTCAAGTTAGGATTCTTTCAAATCTCCATCAATTATGGGATTCTATTTGATTCTAAATTATCTCATCCTCTCATATATAAACCTATATTCAAAGGAGAGAAAAGTGAGAGTGCAAAAATACAAGAGAACCAAGAGGGAGGCCGGCCAACACATGCATATCCTCCATTAGGTGCATAAACTTGCATCTCCCCTTATCCATTGCGCAAAAAGCTTCATAGCTATCCTCCTCCTTGCACAACCTAGTAGGGATCTCCATTGCCAAAACTTCAAAGCCAAAGCTCCTATCTCCATTGCAAATACTCTAGGCTGCAATTCCATTGACATAGCTCCATGCCGCAACTATCCAAGGCCAAAGCATCCATTGCCTATATCCTTGCCGTAACAAAGCTTCAAGCATCCATTGCACATCCTATATTGCGCAAGCTATATCTCCTCCAAGCCAAAATCCTTCATTGCCATACTATATCCCCCTAGGCCGCAACTATCCAAGGGGGTTCTCTAAGCCAAGGTCACAACATATTCTCCAAACCCTTGCCAAGGCCACAACCAAGCATCTCCCAGAGCTCCATTGCGGAACATTGCCTCCATCCTCTCCATTGCAAGCCACCAAGTAAAGCTCCATTGCTTATATCCTTCTACCCGTAATTTACAGAGGAGAGTCACCCACCAAGGCCGCAAGTTTCAAGGTGGAGACATGCTAGGCCGCAACATACCAAGGGAGCAAGCCGCAACTTGAGTTGCTGAGATCACAGACTACATCATCGTCAAACTTGATCTAACCAGAGCTAATTGACAGAGACAATTACCGCTACACAAACTGAGATTTCCTAAACTCTTTATTAGTATATTTGTGTAGTATTAGCATATTTGTAGGGGAAACTTTACCGTACTTGTGTTTTGGGGTCTTATTTAGTCCAGGACTAGACAAGAGAGTCTTGACGAGTTGGTGCTTGTCAAGAGAAAGCATTTACTAGGTTGATAGTGTTTTGCACTCGGGAAGTGTGGTATGAACTAGGTGAGAGTTGAGTTGGGGCTCATAGTTCATTGTAGTTGTACAAAGAAAAATATTAATGCTAGTATCTGCTTTGGGGCTGGACATAGGTGTTGGGGTGATTGAACCAGGGTAAATCTGATGTGCACTCTGTGATTGCTTATTATTTTACTCTGCATCTGCTATAACTGCATGTGATTGCTCGTGTGTTGCACGAGAATTTTTATTAGCCTATTCACGCCCCAGGCTTAGATCCAGATCCAACAGAGGGCTCTAGAAGGAAAGAAAGCTGTTTTCCTAGGCAGCTTGGTCGAGCTGCTCAGCACTCGACCGAGTTGACACTCATACAGCTCCAGCAGATCGGATACGCCTCCCTTGACCGAGCATACATGTCACTCGGTCAGACCAACTTGGTAGCTACCAATACTTAGCAGATTTTTGAGAGCCCAAGGCCACTCGATTGAGTAGACCAGTTGCTCAATCGAGTGGAATCAAAACAGAGTGAAGATTTCGAGGGGTTCTCCATCCACTGTAGCTCGACCGAGCAAGTATGGAGACTCAACCGAGCAGAGCTTCTACACGATCGAGCACAATCAAAACAGTACGCTGATTCTGAAGACCTTTCAAGCCCACTGTAGCTCGATCGAGTGGAGGGGCTACTCGACTGAGTAGCCTGTATTAGCCCAGAGCCAAAGAAGCAGCAAAGCAGAGCCACATATCTAGCTCGACTGAGCGGCGCCGCTACTCGACCGAGTAGGGCACCGTGACCTGACTAGTTGGTGGGCCCAATTGCCCATATTTTGAGATTTTTGAGGTGTCCACCCTTATTGTATATAAGCACAATTTTTACCCTAGATTAGGGAGCTTGTTATTTTCCTTAGTTTAAATTCTAGTTTAGTTTTCTTAGAGAGCTTTCTTAGCCGTCGCTATTTTGTAGAAGACAAAGATTGGATTTTTATATATTGCTTTTGCTCGGAATCTTGTGATCTTAATTCTCTACGATTGTCTATCGACCTACAATGTTTTGGTAACGATTTCAAATCTTATATTGCTTGCTTTAATGTCTTCTATTGCGATGATGATCTCTCTTGCTTTTATTGAATATTCCATTGTTATTTCTATGATCCATGAGTAGTCTCATCTAGGGCTAATGGATTAGCCCTAGGATCTTAGGATTTAGATGTAAAGTTAGGATTTTTATGGTGTTTTGGTATAAAAGAGATGTGTTTTGGTTGATCCAACCAAGTTTGTAGGAGATTCCATATAGGGTTTGTGACCACGATAGTGGCGCATACTTCTTGGACGGATATCCTATGAACTTAATTAGGTATGTGAGTGAATCCAATTAGAGTTCTGACCACGACGTGGCATGCACTTTGATGGAATCTACAGACATCCTATATTATTAATTAATGACATATGACAGTAGCATCAATGAGAGCCACCAATACATAGATGAAAGCTCTAATCCACAACAGTGGCGTGAGTAGAGATTGAGAATAGTTGTCGATTATAATGCACGGATCGTGTGTGAGGCTATCCACGATTAAACACGGGATACGTTAGACGAGTGGAACGACAGTTGGTCATGAGTTCTACATTCTAGATGCGACAATCTCTCCCTAATAAAGCCAATTTGACATAAGAATTCTAACCTAGCATCGACATCTGACTATCCTAGTGGTGACTCCTATTGCCCTAGTCTCTTTCTATTGTTGATAACCCAGTTAGGAGATAATTATGACAACCATCTTTGAATATGCCTGCTGACACTGTTCTGAGATCTAGAAATACCCAAGACTATATAAGCATCACCTCTCTGTGGGGTCGACATTTTTGTATATTACAAAGCTCTGACACCATGCACTTGTGGTAGTTTCCGATTGTGAATCTGGAGCGCACCACCTAGTGGGGCTACACCATACACTAGAGCGGGGTGAATAGTGTAAAGGCAAGCAAAGTGCTTAATTAAAAGTCACAGAAATTATGGCACAATATGCAGTGAAAATTAAAGAGTATGCTCAACAACAACAATCACAAACACAAGGGTTTACTCTGGTTCCCTAAATTTGGATATATCCAGCTACACCAATATTCATTATAATCCTACACAAGGTAGTAAATACAATCCCTACATAAGGGATACCATGCACAAGGGATTTTCCATGCATACGGACACACCAAACACTACACAAGGACAAAAACACCCACAAATGGAGAAACTAACTCTCACAATGAGAGTTAGGGTTTCACAAAAGATGAAACAAAATAACACTTATATATGCCTTGAGATGATCTTACCTATGTGAAGAAGAAGGCATGCAAGTGTGGAAACCAAGTGCTTGAGATGAGGCTTTGATTGCACTTGATGATCTTTCTCTCTTCTAGGAATGAACTCTAACACTACTCAATTGAGTTTAAGAATGAACGGAAGAAAGATGATCTCCAAGAAGGGAATGCGATTGAAATCCCTTGGAGAAATCCCTTTGAGCTTTGCTTTCACTTCAGGAAAGAATGAAAGCTCAAGGGAGATAAAAAGAAAACAATGATGGGAATGAAGCTCTCTCTTGGGATTATTGACACTCCAAAATGATCTCTATGAGTAGGAGCTGGTGTCAAAAAATTACACTCAAACTAGCTTAAATAAGCCCTTAAAATAGCCCAAAAAAATCCAAGAAAACGGGTAGAATTCTGAGTCTAACAGCTACAACAGGAGACTGGCGGTAAAGAGACAGGTGCCTGAAGTAATGACTCGATTTCCCCAATGATTATTATCTGAGCTAGGACAGGCGACTATAAAAGACTACACAAGCTCATGTACCACTGTAAAGGCGCCTGTAAAGGATTCAGCAGACGACTACCACACAGAATGGATTTGAGCATAACAAAGACAACTTACAAACTTGTGTACAAGGCGACTGATGAACAAAGTCCGTGTGCCTGAAGGTTGACAGGCAGCTGAAAACTCTACATCAGTTAAATGTCTCACAAGATGGATTGGAGCTCAAAATACCAAGTTAACGCACATTGGCTCATTATGCGACTGTTGAACAATGTTCAGGTGCCTGATGGTTGACAGGTGCCTGACTTTTGTGCTTCAGTCGCCTGAACCAAAAGCTCAAGTATGGAGTCAAGGAAATTGACTTGAGCTAGTGCAGAACAACTGTCTGTTGAAGGATGGCCAAGTGCCTGGTGAACCATCAGTCGAATGTTCAGCCGTTAACATCCGCATGTTGGAAGTCCAAAAACTCCAATTGAGTTTTTCCCATAGGGAACCTATTGGATTGGTATCTATAATGATCATAAGGTTCATTAAGATGGTTTCTGCATATGCATGAATGTATGACCATCTAATCAAGGCATTACATAATTCCTATGACTTAAAAGGAAAGGAGCACGTAATAAAATACATGGATTATAATAGCTTCTCCTAGAGTCTAGTCTTCAAGATCTTGATGCCTTGAAACTCCCCAGCATCTTCCAAGCTTTGGCAATCCATCACTCTTGGATGTCTTTAAAATATCCATTACATCATCCTCCAAGTTTTATGATTTGTCTCATCAACATATAATTATTTCGATAAACTGAGACTAAAACATAATATTAATTAGAACACTAATATAATGTATTGATCATCATCAAAACAACGTTAGTCTTGAACCCAAGAACTAACATTCTCCCCCTTTTGATGATGACAATCCATTATGTCAAAATATAATAAACATTGAAATAAACAATGTGTGCTAAGAAACTCTCCCAATCAATAAGCAAAAGTGCACAAAATATAAACTTGCAAAACACAAATCATATTGATGGATGTTATGCAAAAACAATACCAACACTGAATAAAGCATAAAAAGCATAAGTTAAAAAGCATAGGGTAAATTTTTACATAACCCATTTCTCTCCTCCATTGGCATATCAAAAATATGGGTAATAGCCCAATAGGAAAACCCAGGGCAAGAGAAATAACCACCCCATATGCAGAAATATAATGTGAATGACATTCAAAGTGACATATGAATGGAAAAACTAATGCTAACAATCAAAAATTCCATACTCCCCTATAATTATATAAAACAAGCAAAATTGTGATTAAAGAACACACTCACATAAATACGGGTACAAAATTTAAACATGCAAGCATGGTACCCAAATAATGAATAACAGTATGAGTGAGCTAGTAAGGTGGAAACCAAACAAAAGTGGAGTTTGGTTTCCGTATAAAATCATATGAAAATATAACATTTCGAACATATAAATCTATATATGAATTCTTAGCAAGCCTAGAAACATTCTTAGGAATCCACAAAGAAAGTGATTTTGGATTTGTAAGAAGAGGTTTAGTTAAGGAATGATTAAGAGGTGAGTGTGCACGCTTATGAGGTGGAACATAAACATTGGTGTGCCCCGTGTGTTAAACATTCAATTTAGCATTAGAATTATTCACACAAGCATTTTTACCATGCATAGGAACATGTGAAGCATGCAAATGATTAGCAGTAATTGTAGCATGCAAGTAATGATAAGATTTCCTATGAGTAGACACATCATGCATAGCATTCAAATAAGAAGCATTCATAACAATATGTTTTTGAATAGGCTTCTTAATATAAGTAAAACCGGAATACAAATATGCATGATTTCTCTTTGTCTTAGAAATAGAGGTTGATTTGTAGCCAAAAGAGTTGGATGTGACTTTCCAATTAGAATGCTCACTGACGTGCGTTTATATTTTATATATTTGCGCACGTTTTCTTCCGTGTTTTTCGGTATTTTACCGCCGTCTTATATTCGTTTTCTCGTGTTTTCTTGTTTTCTTTCACTTTTCCGTGTTTTCCGTATTTTTCAGGAGTTTACTGGCATATGGGGCATAAAACGATAATATCGCAAGTCCTCGGAGCAACGGGAGGAGTCACGCGTGATCCAGGGGGTCAAACAACGAAGATTGCATCTTTCAGCCCCTCACTCGATCGGTTGATCATCTTCAACCGATCGGGTGATGCACGCGTGCACCACCCGGACGCAGCTTGGAGCTCACGAGAAGTCAACCGGTCGGTTCGCAGGCCGGTTCAAAACGCCCAAGTCTCTGGATTTCCACTGTAATTGCCAACCGATCGGGTGACTTTCACCCGATCGGTTCACCTGTAGCTGAATTCCAAAGGCCAAGACACGTTCAGCTCAATCGGCCTCCTCACCCGACGGCACCAAGATACAACCGGTCATATTCATATGTCAACCGACCGGGTGAAGATGACCGGGTGAATTTCCGCATCGCGTTGTAAATCTATGAAGCGGGTCACCTGATCGGTTGACTTGTCAACCGATTGGGTGATGTCATTTTCTATATATAGAACCCTAGGTTTTCCAGAAACGGGAGCTGATTATTTTTTGCTGTTTTCTTCATTTTGTGACGGCTGTAATTTCCCAGGTTTTGTAAGTTTTCAGATCTTTGTGAAACTTTAGTATTATCTTAATTGCTTTACTACCATTGCATTTCTATTGTCGAATCATGATTTTTACGGTCGATTTCTGTTTAGATTGCTTTTTCCTAAATATGTGTGAGTAGTTCTCGAATATGGGATTTTGGCGGAAACCCCTTCGTGGGCTCTTCCCGATGCGTCCATAGGGCTAGGAAATCGATAGGGATTAGGAATCTAATGGTTATGCGGGGTGTTTTATTGTCATCGGCGGGAAAAAGACCGCCTTTGATCGTTGGGCCAAGGGGGAATAAACTTGGCGGTTGACTCCCTAGCCATAGCTCACGCCCTTAGCGTAGATGTCGAATCCTAGTGCGCGGGAGCGACAGGATGAGACATTGGGAGTTATCGTTGCGAGCTTAGTGCTCCCGGAGTCGATCAGTGTTAATGGACACGGGAGTGCCCACTGATCGAACCCGGGAAGTCCGGTGTATCATCCTAGGCACCGACCGGAATATCGGGCCCATGGGACGCCGGAACCACTCTTAGAGACAACGTCTCACCATTAGACCCTATTTCCGATCGCTATCCTACCCGTAGGCCGTATCGGCGAGAGTCGCTCGATAGGGTGGAAACCAAAGTCCCGGGTTTTTCCTTTATATTGTCTATACCTTGCTTTCTATTTACCATGACAAACCCTCATTTGATCCGGGCTAGCTCGCCCATGGGATGAATTTGATCCTCTTTGACACAAGCACATCCACGCCTCCCTGAGTTCGACCCCCAAGCCACACTACAACACCGTGCGCTTGCATTTACAAATATTTAAATCTCACGCCCCCGTTTGTATCATTGCACACATCTAGCACGCACAGCCGGGGGGGGGGGGGGGGCGTCAAGCTTTATGGCGCCGTTGCCGGGGAGGCAGTGCTTGTTATTTTAGGATTTCATGAACCCTAGTGTCTAGCTCTCATCCCTACCTCGCGATAATTTTCGCATTCTTATTTTTCCTTTTTATCTTCTTATTTTTATTTTTATTTTTTATTTCTTATCTTATCTGTTTCTTTCCCACTTTTCGCTTCACGGGTGTTTGTTGTTTTTCATGCGCAGGAGTTCAAGAAGTCTCGATGACTTGATCCCCGTTGATCCAGAGATAAACGCCACCCTAAGGCGTTTGGTCGTCGAGAAGCGAAGAAGAGAGGATCCTGAAGCCATAGGGGAGAACACCCAGCCTCACAAGTCCCTGCTGGAGTACTCGATTCCATCTATCGAGTCCACCTCCGCAATCCGTCCTCCAGCTATTACGGCCCAAAGCTTCGAGCTTAAGCCATCTTTGGTGACTTGGATCCAGTAGGATCAATTTTCGGGTGCACCCATGGAGAGCCCGATTGAGCATTTAGACTCCTTCTTGGAGAAATGTGATACCTTCCGGATAAACGGTGTCACAACTGAGGCGATCCGACTGAAGCTGTTCCCCTTCTCCTTGCGAGATAAGGCCAAACTGTGGCTTAGGGGGAAGGACCCGAATACATTCAACACCTGGGAGAAGCTCTCAAATGCTTTCCTGACGAAGTTCTTTCCCCCGGGGAAGACCATGAAGCTGAGGAGTGAGATCTCCTCCTTCTCCCAGGCCAGCCACGACTCCTTGCATGAAGCTTGGACGAGATACAAGGAGATGCAGAGAAGATGTCCCCACCATGAGCTCCCCAAGTGGCAGATCATAAATCTGTTTTATAATGGGTTGAGGGACGATTTAAAATCTTCCATGGACGCCGCGGCTGGAGGGTCCTTTATGTCGAACAGCGAGGAAGCTGTCGGACAGATTCTGGAAAATATGGCATCTAATAATTAGCGGTGGTGTGACGAGAGGGCCACACCTAGATCTAGGGGCATCCATAGAGTCGAGGACGTCGACAAATTATCAAGCAAGTTTGATTTGCTATCAACCCAGATCTCCGCATTAATGGTAGGCGCCAGTGGCACCGGTTCACAACAGATTGCTGCGGTAGAGTCCGATGTTTTTGGAGAGTTCGACGGTGGTGACATCTCACCGCCGTTGGATCAGGCGAGCGCATTATTTTACAATCCTACAGTTAATGCGTCTTTTCCACCACGAACCAACTCCAACCCGGCCTACTCTCCAAACAACCGAAATCATCCCAACCTTAGCTACCGAGCGCCTTATCAAAGCCGACTCAGCAACAACAGCAAATATACCAGCCGGCTAGGCCTCAGTAACAGTTTCAGCAGCAGCAATTTCAGCAGCAACAACCTCCACAACAGTACCAGCAGTACACTCCAAGGAATCAACAGCCCATCCAGTAACAATATGGCCATTAAAGGGCCATCTCTCCGGTTGAGTCCCTCTTGACTCAATACATAGCCAACCAGGAGAAGATCAATCTGAAGCTAGAGATGGGACAAAGCGTCCTCACTGATCAGGTGACCCAGCTGGGGTTGCAAGTGGCGAACCTTCAGAGACCGCAGAATCTTTTACCGCCACAGCCTGAGGTGAACCCAAGGGGGTAAATCGGACCTTGGCGCTCACGCATGAGCATGAGAACGTGTCCACCATCATTTTGAGGAGCGGAACACAAATTCCTACTAGAGTGCCACCCAGGGAACCAGAAGCACCACTGGCCGTTGAGCGGCCAATTGAAAAAGCTAATGACGACGGTGCCCTGTCGCCAAAAATTGTGGCTCCGGAGGGAGCCCCCGAAGAAGAGAAGAAGAAAGAAGAATGGAATTTGAGGGTATTCAAGCCTGTTGTGCCCTTTCTACAACGTCTGGCACAAGCAAAAATCGACGAGAAGTATGGCAAATTTTTTGCCATGGTCAAGGATTTAAGCCTTCAAATCCCCTTCCTAGAAGCTATTGAGACGATCCCCTCCTATGCAAAATTCTTGAAAGACTTGGTGACACGGGGATCTAGAAAAGAGAAGGTCGTGTTAACGGTGGAGTGCAGCGCCCTCATTCAGCGCGCAAATCCGCCCAAGCTCAAGGACCCAAGAAGTTTCTTCATCCCTTGCTCTATTGGGGAAGTGCGAATCCAGAGGGCGCTCGTCGATCTAGGAGCGAGCGTCAGCTTAATGCCCCTATCGCTGTACAAGAGAATAGGGATGGGAGACTTGGAGCCCACCGGTATGACATTACAACTTGCTGACCGTTCGGTGAAGTATCCGGTGGGAGTAGTGGACGATCTCCCCGTTAATGTGAGTGGAGTACAAGTGCCGGTGGATTTTGTAGTGATGAACATGCTGGAAGATAAGTACACCCCTATTATACTTGGACGACCCTTTATGGCAACCGTCGGAGTTTTGATAGACGTGAAAAATGGGAAGCTTTCCTTCAATGTGGGCCAAGAAAGAGTCGAATTTGACTTAGGTTTGTCGATGAAGCATCCAAATCCCCCGGACGATCCTAGTATCAGTATGCTGGAGAACGAAGAAGATAGAGCTGTTGAAACAAGTGCCTGGGAAGTACTCTCGAGGAATCCCCCCGATAGCTTGGGGGACCTTGGAGAGCAAGTTGGCTCCCTAAAGAATGAAGTTGCTGACGAGGCGGTCACGCGACGTGTGACCCCTCCCGGATTGCCTAAGGCTCCTCCTACGAGGAAAAAATGGAAAGAACCCATGGACCTCACCGGTGATGAGGTCCGGATCCTGAAAAAGATGGCGGTAGACGCAAATTTGAGGGAGAAGCCCCTGGATCCTGTCGACAAAGGGAGGGTAGTTGAGCAAATCTTCTTACAGCCGTCGACTATACCAATATCCACGAGCTCTGGAGTTGAAGAGATGCCAGATTTTGGGCATCACCCGTATCGCCCACCATGAACATCATCAACGGGCATCGAGCTAAACGACGTTAAACAAAAGCGCTTCATGGGAGGCAACCCATGTTCTAAACTTTTTCTTCACCTTTTAGGACTTTTTCTTAGTTTTATTTTATCTATTTTTATAAATAAATCCAGCCGAAACAACTTCCGTGATGTAACTTAGGCGATTTGTGGGTTTTTGCAGAAAACAAGGCCCCAACCGATCGGGTGACTAGAAGCGAGACCGGTTGAGGGACCGGGTGAGAAACCCTAAACTTTCGGGAAAATCTGTGGAGCGGCCAACTGATCGGGTAAGTTATCATCCGACCGGTTCGCCTGTAGCGCTTTTTCAGCTTAAAATTTCGACCTAAAGTCAACCGATCGGGTGACTTCTCGCCCGATCGGTTCGACTTAAACTCTATAAATATCCCCCGATCCACCCGTTCACAGCCCCTCGCCCGATCGCCTCCTCCGCCGTCGTTTCACCTTCCAACTTCTCACAACGGCCAAAAACTCCCCTCCCACTTCCTCCACTCCTCCATTAGCCTCTCTCTCCACCTTCCCCTTGCATCTCTCCATCTATTTCTCTCTCTCTCTCTCTCTCCTATTTCGCATTCTTCTAGCCCTAATCCCCAACATCCACCCCCACTTTCGAATTTTTGCTGAAAAAGAGTGCCGCGGCTCCACACTTCTCCCATTGCACGGCATTGGGTCATCTACAAGCGAGGAACTCGAATTTCTACGGGGTAACTTCGCTCCACTTCTCAAATTTCAATTTTTACCCAAAATATTTAATTTGCTTGGTTGTTCGTGTGTGTGCACTTTGATAGTATTTTGCACTCATTTGCACCACCCACACGCACACATGGCCCGGGAGAGAGATAAAGGGAAGGGTATCATGCGGGAGGAGGAACCGTCATGAAAGAAACGTAAACAAACACGTCCTCCTCCCCACACACGTGAACTGACACTAGCCCCTCCCCCACCTATTATCCCCCCTGTGGACCCCATGTTGGGCCCGCATAGGTACCTATTTAGGAACCAAGAGCAGAAAGACTTCTACCACAGACTAGATACTCGGGGGAATCTATCAACCAAGTTTTCCCACACCCAATCACTCGTCGACCTCGGTGTTTTCACCGAGGTCGAGACTCTTTTTGCTAACCTAGGTTGGTTGGCCTTCCTGAATGCCTCTGCGGTACCCTACCCGTCACTCACCCTAGAATTCCTTTCCTCCCTCATCTGTGAGTCGGGGTCGACCGTCACTTTCCGGTTGCGTAACCAAACCATCCGCACCAACCTGGATACCATCTGCGATATATTTGGTTTCCCTATTCTTGGGAATGACGCTATCCGACACTACGGATATCCCCCAGAATTTGACGTAGATAACTTTTGGTTCCGCCTCACTATACTCCGTCGCTATCCCCGTGGTAAGGCCAAGGCCTCCTCCATCATCCATCCCATATTTTGTCTGGCCCATATGATCATATCCTCTGCATTTTTCCTGTGGGATGAGTCAGGCACCGTGACTATCCCCGATCTTTTTATTCTCTGGGCCATGACTTTCCCATTTGTTCGTGATGATGATGGAGTTAGCTTTAGGGCCCCGACTGTCCCTGTCCATGCTGGTGATTGGCTTGTTTACAAGCTTCTCGAGATTAGCAGGGCCGGAAGGGCAAGATCTGTTGTGGGGGCATTATCACTATTATTGCTTCTTACCCCCAGTTTAATATCCATATCCCCCGTGGTCTTCCCATCGCCGCAGGACCCTCACGTCTAGATCTTGACGTCTTGCGGAATATTCACATGATTAAGCCCATTCCTGATCGCCGTTTTGAATTCAATTACGTCCACCCCCCTCGCCCCTACACCATTCTCTCCAACCCCGCTCGCATGACTGTTGATATCGTGGCTGATTGGACTTTTCCGCCCGATCCCGAGTTTCTAGCAGGGTTGCACCTTCCTTTCCTTCCCTCGGACGCACGCAGATCACCCTCCCCTGTCGCCCACTTAGGTGAGCAGGATATTCCTGCGTCCCGGGGAGATATCGGGGCTGGCCCGAGTCACCCTATTTCTTCTCCTGGCCACATCACTTCTGAGCACCTTTTTGCGGCCATCTCTGGCCTTGTGTCCAGTGTCGGCATGACCACTGCCGTCGGTACTACTTCCACTTCACTTGCCGGCACCACTTCCGCTTCACGTCAGTCGACTTCCTTTGGTCGCCGCCAGGTCTCTGTCTGTCTTGCTCTCGAGAGGGAGGTCGCTGCCCTCTGTGATCTTGCCATGTCCTCTGTCCCCTCGGACCCATCAATGTCCTCCTTTCTCACTCACCCACGCTTCCTCGCACTTGAGAGGAACGTGGCCGCCATTATTCGCCTTCTCACTCACCTCCACGGACCACCACCACCTTCACCACCTCGACGATCTCCTCCTCCACCCTCCCACACATCCCCACCTCCATCACCTCCCCCGTCACATTCTTCTCCTCCACCATCCCACCCATCCCCTCCACCTTCACCTCCACCTAGGCGATCATCCCCCTCCCACATTTATTCACATCCCCGTATCCACTTCTCCTCTCATGACCACTTCTCTCGCCCCTCCACCACCTCCTCCCTCCTCCACCGTCACTGGTTATGTGTGCCGCAAGAAATTGCAGGTGCGTTCCAGATCTCTTCCACCGCCACCCACTACCGTCACCATCACATCTTCTCCCCCCATTTCTATTCCTTCTACCATAGCCTTGATCGTCATACTTCCACTACCACCCACCACCATCGACACTCCACCCATCATTCACACCACCACTGCACCTATTCCTCCACCTCTTCCTCCGCTTCTACGCACACCCCCAGCCTCCCCCGACCACCCATCCACACCCTCTTCCGAGGAGGGCGAGGATTCGCCTTCTCCTGATTTTTGATTTCACTTTGTTTTTTTGACATCCGCCTTGCATATCTCTGCACTTTCACGTTCATATTTCTTTGCTAGCATTGTCATGTCTAGCTTTGGGGAAGTCAAATTTTTGGGTGTGTTGTCGTGTTTTGTTTCCTTTGTGTGTGTGCTTGTTTTATTTATTGTGTGTCGTGTCTTCTTTCTTTCTTTCTTTCTTTTTCTATTTTCGTGTCGTGTGGTTTGATTTTGATTTTTTCTCTATTTTCAGTTTCGTATCTGTGTTCTCCATGTTTTTCATTTCTTTTTGTGTCTGTGCGTATTCCCCCCCATTTTCATTACCCTCCCGTACTCACTCTTATTGCATTGAGGGCAATGAAAGCTTCAGCTTGGAGGAGTCGCACTTTGTGCATCGTTTGAGTCTTTCTTTTTCGTTTTTACGTCGTTTTCATCGTGTTTTTAATTTTTCTTTTCTTCTTTTTATCTCTTTCTCCTAGAGATGACCCCATATGATGAATTGCCACAAAATCACACACACCTAGCATAGCAATGATAATCACACTCACTAGCCTTAGGATATCGAGTCCCCCTGCATTTCACGCATCGTGGGTCCACTTAGCTTTTTGTGAGTCGTGTGTCGTGCCTAGCTGTTTGGTGTGCTTCTGCTTTGTGATTTTACTTTATATACCTGTCCAGGATTGACCCCTAGATTATCACACTTCGATATGAATAATGCGGTATTTGCTTCTCTTGTCTGTTTCTGTATGCATGCTATATTTATATCGTACGCTTCATTTCGCATGTGTCAGGATTCCACAATTAAGGACTAGGATAACCCACTTAGCCCATGCTCTAATTAGCGAGAATAGTTTCCTTTGCCAAAGTGTGTAGATTCTGATTTCTCTTTTGTTTTACTTGGTGCAAATCCCCTCATCGTGTACCGTTCTTCCACTTGGGAGAGTACCCCAATATCCAAAAATCCAAAAAAAAGGAGAAAAGAAAAGAAAAACCCAAAAAGAAAAGAAAAAAATTGTATAGACAAAAGGCCAAAAAATACATATATCCAAAACCCAAAAAAAATTCCCGTGTGAATATTTCCCCTACTTGCCGAGAATAAAGGGAAGGCGAGAATTTGCTCCGAGTGTTCTTCTCCACATCATCTCAACCCCCATCGGTTTCGAAAACACTTGGCTTAGGAACTTTTTAGCTATTATCTAGGCTTTAGTGTGGTGATTTCCTTAACCCTAGTTGTGGAGTCCCTGACGCATGATATGTTTCGATTCTCTCTCTATTCTCATGCATGCTTGAACTAAATATTCACCGCTTTATTCAGTTCGAATCGATATTTGGGTCGTTTCCTGGATTTGTGTATATCGAGCTTTATCGCACATCATAGATAGTGACACCGTCTGCTGGCGCATGACCACACTCACTCGCGCTTCACCGCGTGGGCCCATGGCACTTGTCTAGACTCGTACTCCTTGGTTTAGTGATGTGATTTGGCGTTTACTTGCTTGGTGTGTCGTTTTTGATTTTGTTGGCCCTGACGGGCGATCTAGGATTTAGAGTTTTCTTTTTCTCTCTTTCTCTCTATTTTTCCTCCCCGAGCTCCTACTCTCACTCGTCTTCCTCGAGGACGAGGAAGACTTCAGCTTGGGGGATTTTGACGTGCATTTATATTTTATATATTTGCGCACGTTTTCTTCCGTGTTTTTCCGTATTTTACCGCCGTCTTATATTCGTTTTCTCGTGTTTTCTTGTTTTCTTTCACTTTTCTGTGTTTTCCGTATTTTTCAGGAGTTTACTGGCATATGGGGAATAAAACAATGATATCGCAAGTCCCCGGAGCAACGGTAGGAGTCACGCGTGATCCAGGGGGTCAAACGACGAAGATTGCATCTTTCAGCCCCTCACCCGATCGGTTGATCATCTTCAACCGATCGGGTGATGCACGCGTGCACCACCCGGACGCAGCTTAGAGCTCACGAGAAGTCAACCGGTCCGTTCGCAGGCCGGTTCAAAATGCCCAAGTCTCTGGATTTCCACTGTAATTGCCAACCGATCGGGTGACTTTCACCCGATCGGTTCACCTGTAGCTAAATTCCAAAGGCCAAGACACGGTCAGTTCAACCGGCCTCCTCACCCGACGGCACCAAGATCCAACCGGTCACATTCATATGGCAACCGACCGGGTGAAGATGACCAGGTGAAGTTCCGCATCGCGCTGTAAATATGTGAAGCGGGTCACCCGATCGGTTGACTTGTCAACCGATCAGGTGCTGTCTTTTTCTATATATAGAAACCTAGGTTTTCCAGAAACGGGAGCTGATTATTTTTTGCTGTTTTCTTCATTTTGTGACGGCTGTAATTTCCCAGTTTTTGTAAGTTTTCAGATCTTTGTGAAACTTTAGTATTATCTTAATTGCTTTACTACCATTGCATTTCTATTGTCGAATCATGATTTTTACGGTCGATTTCTGTTTAGATCGCTTTTTCCTAAATATGTGTGAGTAGTTCTCGAATCTGGGATTTTGGCGGAAACCCCTTCGTGGGCTCTTCTCGATGCGTCCATAGGGCTAGGAAATCGATAGGGATTAGGAATCTAACGGTTACGCGGGGTGTTTTAGTGTCATCGGCGGGAAAAAGACCGCCTTTGACCGTTCCAAGGGCGAATAAACTTGGCGGTTGACTCCCTAGCCATAGCTCACGCCCTTCGCGTAGATGTCGAATCCTAGCGCGCGGGAGCGGCAGGATGAGACATTGGGAGTTATCGTTGCGAGCTTAGTGCTCCCGGAGTCGATCAGTGTTAATGGACACGGGAGTGCCCACTGATCGAACCCGGGAAGTCTGGTGTATCATCCTGGGCACCGACTGGAATATCGGGCCCATGGGACGCCGGTACAACTCTTAGAGGCAATGTCTCACCATTAGACCCAAATTCCGATCGCTATCCTATCCGTAGGCCGTATCGGCAAGAGTTGCTCGATAGGGTGGAAACCAAAGTCCCGGGTTTTTCCTTTATATTGTCTATACCTTGCTTTCTATTTACCGTGACAAACCCTCATTTGATCCGGGCTAGCTCGCCCATGGGGTGAATTTGATCCTCTTTGACACAAGCACATCCACGCCTCCCTGAGTTCGACCCCCAAGCCATACTACTACACCGTGCGCTTGCGGTTACACATATTTAAATCTCACGCCCCCGTTCGTATCATTGCACACATCTAGCACGCATGATCGCTCCGGAATGTAACCCGAAGAACGGTTGTAGTTTTACCGCAAGCGCACGGTATAGCGACGAGCGGGTTATCGAACACAGGGAGGACGAATGACCGTGCTTGATCCAATCAACCTGGCTATTAAGAAGAGAACAGAGAGAAATTTGCCTTTGGCGATCATGTCACAATCGTCAGACAAAGTACGGAAATATCAAATCAAATAAAGAACGTCTAGGGAATGGGGAATTCCCGCTACTCACCATATTTCGTAAATGTGGTTCATTGGTATCAAAATTGCTAGAATAAAATTTTGGATGAACTAGTTGCAACTAGATGTAGAACCTAGCTCACGCTCTCGCGCTGTTGCCGGTCTATAGCTATCCTAGGTTTCGGGTCCAATCTCTTGCAAACCCTAGCCTAGGCAAGCTAGCATTAGGATCAACATCATCGTTCAATCGCGCCCCGAGCCCACTCTCGTGCAAACTCGGGCCACGACCTAGGTTGGGATAGTTCCTACCCGTCCAATCTCTTGCAAACGGGTATCGACATGGAATTGCAACCGGAAACCCTAGTATCGGTCCAATCTCTTGCAAACCAATACTACGGAAATTCGATTCCAATCCAATTCGGATTTCTAGGGTTTCCTACCGAATTGGGATCCAATCTCTTGCAAATCCCAATCTGTATGAATACCTAGCTATCCGTAGTAAATCGATCCCAATCTAACCCTAATAGCCATTCTAGCAAAGTTCCTACCAATTCATCACAAATATGAAATTGGGCTCGTAGGGTTCATCCCCACGCCCCAAGACGTGGAGACTACTCACAATTCATAGCACAAACACAAAAATAATCAATGAAATTAGCAAGAGAATTCATCATAATATTGAGATATGCAATAAAAATAGAATTTTTTGAGGAGAGGGACACAAACCAATGGAGTTCTTCAAATATTTCAACAAAAATCAACTTTTGTCTCCTCTCCAATCACAAGAATAAAGCTAAAAAGTTAATCTAAAAAGCTGCAAAAATCTAAGAGAAAAGCTCTCTAAACTAGGGTAAAAACAGGGGTTAAATACCCCTCAAAATCGTCCAAAAACTGTGACCAAAACACCCCTGCGCAGCCTGAAATCCGCAATTTTCGCTACAGGCAGCGCGTCGCACTCGGCCGAGTGACAGAAGTCGCTCGGCCGAGTGAGAAACCCCGTAAATTTCCAGTAAGTCGGGGCCTTCAGGGGTCTTCACTTCGGGAGCCGCTCGGCCGAGTGAGTTGTCGTCACTCGGCCGCTGGCTTCTTGGTACTTGGGCGGTCGGCATTTGCCACTCGGCCAAGTGGGTCTTCTGAAGCTCAGGCAGACGAAAAACAGTAAGTTGGCGATTTTTGACATGCGTCGTCTGGGTGCCACTCGGGCGGACGGAATCTCGTCACTCGGCCGATGTGGCTTCCGTCGCTCGGCCGAGTGCTCGTCTGAAATGTATCTGATCTGGTCGGCCGAGCGGTGTCTTACTGGTCGGCCGAGTGACTCCTTCACTCGGCCGAGTGGGACACCAAAAATGCCCAAACAGCTTGTTTTGGCCTCCTCGTCGCTCCTGCGACGTCCTTTCTTCTCCCGCTCCTCTCCAACAGCAAAATACCCCTCGGGGAGGTCATCGGTGACCCTCTGGAGTAGGCGCATCTCGAGATCACTCCAAATCGCTCCAAATCACCTGAAATGCGACAAAAACAACAAATCGTGAAAAGCATCGCAATATCGTCGATATATCGTGAAAAACATGATTTGGGCGATCTAAACGGCATGCAAACATGCGGGAAAAAAGTGTAAAATAAGGAGTGATCAAAATCTCCCAAGCTTACCTCTTACTCGTCCTCGAGGAAGATAAGTAAAAGGTGAACCCGGTGGATTCGGAAAACAAAAACGGCGAAAAATGAAAAAATGAAAAAAAACGAAGAAGAACAAAAAACGAAATAAAAACAAAGAAGAAAGAAAGAAACGAAGAGGGAAGCTGCTAGATCATTTTCTCAGGACGTGGGTTTCGCTTACTCTTATAGCATGCACCGAATGAAAAACACATGTCAAAGAGTTTTATTTTGATATCATAGTATAATAGTGCAAATAGAAATAGAAAACCCACGAACAACGATATAATCATGAAAAACGGAATAATTTTAGAATTAACATCGTCTGAATCATTTAAAGCGGTATACAAATCGCAGATCACACACTTTTCAATTGAATGCTTTCTATGAGGAGTATAAGAATATCACGCAATAGAATAGAAAGAATAGAAAAGTGTAGATTTCATGAAATGAGTGCTAGACATAGAATTCTGGACTTCGTAAAGCTAAAAATAATCTTACCGAGTATAGAATATTACTTAGCCTAGGTTGTCGTGCAACGTCAAGTAGTCACTCTCTCTCACATCATTGGATTACCTCCCCCAAGCTTATCTATAAGCATGATGGCATAAAAAATATTCACATCCCCATTTTTTTTTAAAAAACTCCAAAAGTGGTGAAGATGAACACGAAAAGAGAGAAGAAAGAAAGAAAGTGAGATGTGATCTTTTATTGAGGATTTTTCCTCTTTTCTTTTCCTTTTCTTTTTCTTTTTCTTTTTTTTCTTTTCTCTTTTTTTTTGAAATAGCATATATACACAATGATCCCAACTCAAAGAGAGATAATGATATACAAGAATTTTTTTTCTCTTTTTTTTTTGAATTCGGGAAATTTGGAGCTAGGAATTAATAGCGGGGGAAATGCCATATAATAGAATCGCTAAGGGGAGATTCACCAATGATTTTAAAAGTAGAGAAATGATGTTCAAGATTTGTGGAGAAAGAAATAAATATATCTCTCCGTTCACTCTATAAGACATGCACGACAACTTCAGCAGGGTAATCTAATCTACTCAGTTTCGATCACAAAAAAGCTAACTAATCCAGATTTATCATAGCTAACATCATTCAATCATCCTGAAGTGAAATGTACAAATCATGCATATAGAAGTGATATAGGAAAAGAAATCGGTACTCCAGATATAGGCATTCAATGCGTGAATCTTGGTGTGTTTTCTGCGATAGCATACATATGAATATTCAGACTAAGCTAATAATAAAATTTCATCCATTTTCATGTGGAAAAAGTGTGGGTTACTATCTCTAGATGCAAGGCAAGTCATAGCATATGATATCAAAAATAAAGTCTAAGACATGACAAATATAGCATGCATATTAAGGAAGCTAACTCCACGTAATCATCATCACAGAAAAGTCATCTCTAGCATGAGATGAAAAAAGAAATAAAGATAAAGGGAAAAACAAAACTATTTACAATGCGGCACACAGAAAAATAAGAAAAACGTGATGCATGGTAAAGTAAAAGAAAAGTGATGAAAATAAGTGCAAAAGCGGAAAAATGGAGTGAAAAACTAAAAATAAAGGTGGCAAATCGAAAAAGAGCGTGAGAACTCACTCCCCCAAGCTAAATGGCACAGTGTCCTCAATGTGCAAAGTGTGGCACATCGAAAGACAAGTAATGGGAGGGGTAAGCGAGGATGCATGCATGAGGAAAAAAAGAAAAATAATGAAATGAAAAATATGATGCAGACATGATGCATGCAAATAAAGGAGTGATACAGATATATAGGTGTGGCACCAAAAACTCTCCCTCTCTCACAAAAAAGATATATAAAGACATGATCAGAATGAGAATCCTAAATAAGTGAGGGGAGGGGGTGGTCAAAAAGCATCAGGACCCAGTAGAAACGGGCAGCACAACGGCAAAAAGAATCGATGGCATCAAGGGTGCCTAAGAAGGCGGTGCTGCGCCGTCTCCGTTCTGAGGCGGAGGTGGTGGTGGTGGTGGAGGCTGCTGAGCGGGGGTGGGTGTGGAAGTGGAGGCAGGCTGAGTGTGTGTGGTAGTGGGGGTGGGAACCTGCAGGGTGGGTACGGGTACGCGGGGGAGACGCTCCAGGACCTGGGTAAGACAGTAGTGAATCTGCGGGAGCAGGTCAAAGCGGCCAGCCATCACAGTGACGGTGGCGGACAGGGTCCGGAGGTCGCCTCTGAGGACACTCACCGCCCCCTCAAGAGCACGAATGCTCTGAAGTACAGTGTCGGGGGGAGGTGGTGCAGAGGGACGCACCGCTCGGGGCTGGGCAGGTCATGGCTGGCGTACTCTGGTGGCGTATGTGATGGGCTCAGCAGGCAAGGGAACAAGAGGAGCTGCACTCACAAGTGTGGGCCTGGCCTCAGTGCGAGGCTGGGCAGGACGGTGAGAAGTGGAGGCAGCAGCAGCGAAAGAAGAATACAAAAGTGGCGACGATGCGGCCGGAGAGGTCGGTGGCACAGAAGTGTGGACAGACGCCACGACACTCTCAGAGAATACAGCAGCAGTCTCAACAGTGGTGGCAAAAGAGGGCTCTCCGCACTCAACTACAGTCGGCGGGCGCTCGGGTGGGGCAGAGGAAACGGGCTCGGCAGACTGGGGGCCAGTGGTGGTGGTGACAGGCGTGGAAGCAGTGGAAGTGGGCTCAGCTAAGGTACTCTCGACACCGAAAGAGGTGTGGACAGAGGTGTCTGGAGCAGCAGAAATATCAGGGATAGGCTGGGGGTCCACGGGGTCAACAGGGGCAGCAGGCGCAGTAGGGTCTACAGGGTCTGCAGGGGCAGCGTGGGTAGCGTGGGCAGCGTGAGCCTGCTCGGCCTCCTCGACCTCGAGCACATATTCGGCTGGGATCAGAACATCCATTGCAGGGAGCCAGTCCACATGGGCCGGTGCAATCTGAGTCCAAGCTGGGCTCGGAAGAATCATGTAATCAGCACCGTAAGGGCCGTGCAGCCAGACCCAGTGTCGCTCACCGTGCAGACGCAGCATCTTCATCCGGGCCATAACATCAATCGACAGAGAAGTGGGGCCCGGTGCGCGTCTCAGGTTGTCAGGGAAGTCCTCGCCGGTCATAAGAGTGAGCAAGGTGATCAGGCCGCCACAGCATATCGGTGAGCGAGCGCCCACCGATACAATGATGCGGTCCAAAAACCAAGCCACGACATCAATTACGACGGCGGGGACCAGCTCATCGCCATCCCTAGATAGAGCTCTGGGTCGTGTCATCGCATAGAGCATGTAGAGCTCTTGCGTGGACATCGTGCCCGGCTCATATCTGGCCAAAAAGGTCGTCGCCATAAGGCGCTGAGCTATACGGAGGCAGGGATGGACAATGGCTGAGGCCTTGGCCCTACTAGGGTCAAAGGCAGCATGGAGACCCGTGATCCGGGCCCAGAAGGCACCGGCGTCGAAGGAAGGCGGGGGGATATGGGTGGGAGCGTAACCTCGGTCGGCCCCGGGACATCGGGCCAAGAGAAGAAAACTCTCATCATACCGAGAGTGACCTGGAACTCCCGGTCCATGAACCGAAACGAGCATCCCTCGTCGGTCTGGGCGATCGAACTAAGTACCTCAAGTGTCGGGCGGGTAAACGTATCCGTCGACACCTGAAAGAAATCTCGCCAGCCCACGTTATCGTACAACGTGAGCATCCCCTCTAGTACCCCCAGGCGTCCTAGGTCTGCAAGGTGTGTGAACCTGTAGGGTACGATCGAGTGCTGGGAGATACGCTCGAAAGCGACGCGGTGTGCGTCGTTCCGGAACGTGATCCCCAGCGGCCCGATAAGTGGAGCCGGATGTGGTGGCTGTGGAGCGGCAGGGAGTGGCTGTGCGGGCTCTGCAGGCTGTGCGGGGTGTGCGGGGCCTGCAGGCTGTGCTGGGTGGATGGGGTGTGTGGGAGAAGGTGGAGGAGAGTCCTCCACCTCGTGGGAGGGGCCGGCATCGTCCGACCGCTTCCGCTTGGCGGAAGCTCTCCTCGACCTCGGCCGTGTCCGGGGCGGCATAAGGGCCCCGAGCGCGCGCCGAGAAGCGTGAAAAGTGCGGCGTGCGTAAAATAAAGGAAAGAGTATACCACGACACGCCGCCAGTGCAAAGCAATGGAAGCGTGAGAAGACGACGCCTCCACGCAGCCCAAATCAATCCCTAGAAGCTCCCCTGGGCTCCCCTAAGCTCCCAAAAATGACCTGCGCATGAAATGGAGATATCAGCGGGTAATATTCAAAACGTATGGGGCATTAGGGGTATAATAGATAGAAATAGAAATTAATTTGGGTTTGGGGTTCGTTAAGCACATGGATCCTCGAAAAACACACAAAAGAGGAGAAAACAGGCTGAAAATAGAGTTACCGGAGTCGGCCGGAGCGGTGGCCGCTGGCGGCGAGTGGGGCGAGGAGCGGCGGCGGCTCGGCCAACAGTGGGTGGCCGAGCGGCGGCGCGGGTCAACGGTCGGGCGAGTGGGCGAAGGGTTCGGGCGAGGGAGCTGAGGGGTCGGGGCGCTGCGATTTGTTTCGTTTCGAAAAATGCGCCCGACCCCGCCCCCTTTTATAGGAAAAAGTTACGACTCGACCGAGTGATTGGGTCACTCGGCCGAGTGAGATCAATGGAAAATTCCTCCCCGCTTACGCTTCGGCCGAGTGGCCTTGCCACCCTCGGCCGAGTGGAGTAAGCCCATTCGGCCGAGTGGCTCAAGCTACTCGGCAAGACTCGCCCTAGGAGCGTATCCGTTTTACTCGGCCGAGTGAATATATATACTCGGCCGAGTAGCAGTTATACTGAAATCAGGAAAATAAACAGAGAGTTGGGTACAGCAGACTTCCCTCGTTCGTGAGCGGCTCGGCCGGACGAACTTGTGTGCTCGGCCGAGTGACTAGTATACTCGGCCGAGTGAGCCTTATGTTCTGTTGTTTGTCTTCGTTTGGGCTCTAAACTCCGTCTTTCTTCCTCCAGTCGATTTCATCTTCCTCCTAAGCATCGAGCGCCTTCCTGGGGTGCTCCTCGTCGCCTTGTGCATCCTCCTAATGATGGGTACCTCATTCTCCTCTCCTGTCAGGAAAAATAGGACCCGTTATCACAAGATTTTTGGGCGAACGACTCAAAACACTAAAAATTTCTAAAACAAAAATAAAAAAAGTGAAAATAAAGCAATAACCGTCGGGTTGCCTCCCAACAAGCGCTCGTTTAAGGTTGTGAGCTCGACCCCTTATGATTTTCAATTAATGCGGGATGTTTGGTGCATATGAGATGCACCCGTCAAACTTTCCAGGGAGAACGCTTGGATTCGGAAGTTGCGGCGGCGTGTTCTCCCTCGGTGGTCTCCCGTCTCGAATAGTGTTGGGGGGAGGCTCCCCCAAGCTAGCATTTGCTCTGGTCAACGGCTTCACCGGTGACGCCGATTTCCGTATCGGCGGAGCTTTCTTCGGAGACTTTAATTTCGAGAGCTTGCAGAGCTCTCGAATCCTTGCGACATCAGCGTCGCCTTCATTGTTTTCAGCGGAGAGGTCAGGGGAATCATTTGTCTTCTCATCTTGGCCTAAATCCGGGCCTTCCTCGAAATCTTCATCGAATAGAGCGCCAATGGAGTGGGGGATCGCCTCCTCAATTACCACATCAAGGAGGTCCATGTAGTCAAGCTCCTCGTGGTAAGGCATGTGTTTCATAGCCTTAGGAATGTGAAGCTCCACCTCGATGTTGCCGACGTTTAAAGTTAGGGTACCTTCTCGCACGTCGACAATGACACCGGCGGTGGCGAGGAACGGGCGTCCAAGTATCAATGACGTATCTCCCTCCTCCTTAACGTCCATGATCACGAAGTCACATGTCAAGCATATGCCCCCCGGGACTTGTAGCGGGATGTCTTCGGTGATCCCTACCGGCCTTGTTATCCGTCCATTGGCTAATTGTATCCGCATGTCGGTAGGTTTCAACTTCGTCCCGGTGTTTAGCCTTAAGAACATGGAGAGAGGCATGAGGCTCACACTAGCCCCTAAATCTACCAACGCCTTTTGTAGAGGGACACCGCCCAAGGTGCAAGGAATCCGAAAACTCCCCGGATCTTTGAATTTGGCCGGCTCCTTCTCTCTCTTGGTGAACCAAGAGCCTTCCTCAGCTAGCATGATCTTTTCCTTCCTCTTCCACCCCGAAATCAAATCCTTTAGAAATTTAGCATATGTGGGGATTTCCACGATGGCGTCGAGGAAGGGAATGTTGAGGCTAACTCCTCTCAGATATTCGAGAAACTTTGCTAGCCTTTTCTCCATTTTCACTCTAGCAAGCCTTTGGGGGAATGGGACCGGTGGCATGAAGCGCCTCTCCTCAATCAATTGCTTCGCTCTAGATTTCTCCTTTTCTTGCGGCTCTTTCTCCTTCTCAACTTCAACTACCGGCTCAATCGGCTCTAAACTTTCCTCCACGGGCTCCTCGGTAGGAATCATGGCGGGGGTGGTATCCTTCCCGCCTCTAGTAGTAACGGCAACCACGGCATTGATGTGGCCGGTGTTGCCCCGTGGGTTTTGCTCGGGTTGCGCCGGTAATTGTTGAGTATTCCGATTGAGCAACGCCAATTGCTCCGATATTTGAGCCACAACGGTTGTAAGTGAGTATTGGCCCGCTTTCAAGGAAGCATTAACCTTCTTTTGCTCGACCATAAACGCCTCCACTCTAGCTTCGAAGTCGGATTGTTGTTGAGCTTGTGGAGGGTTTTGATTTTGATTTCTCCACCCTTGATTGTATCCGGGCGGCCTATAAGGTGGAACTTGTTGCTTCAGTTGGAAATTTTGTTGTGGAGGCCCCCTCGGTGGATAGTGTTGTTGTTGGGGTGGGGGTGGTCGAGCTTGTTGAGGTGGTTGTTGTGGCGGGTTCAAAGCTCCTTCATTGTTGGTGTAAGAGAAACCGGGATGATTTCTTGTGGCCGGGTTGGCCCAATACCCTTGGTTCCCCGCGACATATTGTACTTGCTCCAAGGATCCTACTCCGTGCTCTCCTCCCACATACATGGCTTGAGAAATTTCTTGCCAATCACACATTTGGTTCGTTGGTGCGGAGGTGGAAGGGGTTCCTTGGGGCTCCGTGATAAACTTCTCCAGTCTCTCCACTACCTTGTGGAGAGAATCAAACTTGCTTGTAAGCTCCGCTACGGCCTTCGCCTCATAGATACTAGTTGGCTTCAAGGAGGACGTAGAGTGTCCTCGCTCATCGCCCCATTGTTGATTGTTTGAGTCCATCTCCTCAATTAGGGCCGTAGCTTCTTCGGGAGTCTTTGATAAGATAGCACCATTCGCCGCGGCATCAATAATTTGTTTGGTCCCCGGTTGAAGACCATTGTAGAAGCTATGAACTAACTCCCAATATTCAATACTATGATGCGGGCATTGATGCTGCAGATCTTTAAAACGCTCCCAAGCCTCATAGAGTGTCTCTTGGGGTCCTTGCTTGAAGGACATAAGAGCGCTCCGGATCTTCACCGTCTTGGAAGGGGGATAGAACTTGTCAATGAATGCACTCGCCAACTCGTCCCAAGTGGTGAAGACTCCCTCAGCTTGCGTCCTCAACCAATAGAGTGCCTTGTCTTTTAGCGTGAAGGGGAAGAGGCGCAGTCTGCTGGCATCGATGGAGACCCCCGGCATCTGAAATGTGGCGCACTTCGACAAGAATAATTGGATGTGGTAGTGGGGATTTTCATGGGCATTCCCATGAAATGGATCCTGCTGCATCAGAACCACTAGTCCAGTCTTCAGCTCAAAGTTCTTGTCAGCCGCCAACTCCGGCATGGCAATGGATGAGGTCGTAGAAGAGGTCTTAGGCCGGAGCCTATCGCGAATAGAAATTATCCTCGCCATTCTTGCCGCTAATTGGTCCGCAGTTTCCGGGTTGGTCATAAACCTCCCTTTCGGATTTTGTCTCCTTTCCGCTTTGATTCTCCGCACCGTACGTTCAATCTCGGGATCAAATAATATACCTTCAGGGTCCGCAGGGGATCTCGTGTACATGCACAGGAGAACAAAGTTTCAAAGAAGTGATTAGCGCAATGGAAGGGTTAGGTAAAAATAAAGAAATAAAATAATAATAATAAAAATAGCTAGGGTGGTAAGATCAAACGCAACCGCCTCCTCGGCAACGGCACCAAAAACTTGATCGCTCCGGAATGTAACCCGAAGAACGGTTGTAGTTTTACCGCAAGCGCACGGTATAGCGGCGAGCGGGTTATCGAACACAGGGAGGACGAATGACCGTGCTTGCTCCAATCAACCTGGCTATTAAGAAGAGAACAGAGAGAAATTTGCCTTTGGCGATCCAGTCACAATCGTCAGACAAAGTACGGAAATATCAAATCAAATAAAGAACGTCTAGGGAATGGGGAATTCCCGCTGCTCACCATATTTCGTAAATGTGGCTCATTGGTATCAAAATTGCTAGAATAAAATTTTGGATGAACTAGTTGCAATTAGATGTAGAACCTAGCTCACGCTCTCGCGCTGTTGCCGGTCTATAGCTATCCTAGGTTTCGGGTCCAATCTCTTGCAAACCCTAGCCTATGCAAGCTAGCATTAGGATCAACATCATCGTTCAATCGCGCCCCAAGCCCACTCTCATGCAAACTCGGGCCACGACCTAGGTTGGGATAGTTCCTACGCGTCCAATCTCTTGCAAACGGGTATCGGCATGGAATTGCAACCGGAAACCCTAGTATCGGTCCAATCTATTGCAAACCAATACTACGGAAATTCGATTCCAATCCAATTCGGATTTCTAGGGTTTCCTACCGAATTGGGATCCAATCTCTTGCAAATCCCAATCGGTATGAATACCTAGCTATCCGTAGTAAATCGATCCCAATCTAACCCTAATAGCCATTCTAGCAAAGTTCCTACCAATTCATCACAAATATGAAATTGGGCTCGTAGGGTTCATCCCCACGCCCCAAGACGTGGAGACTACTCACAATTCATAGCACAAACACAAAAATAATCAATGAAATTAGCAAGAGAATTCATCATAATATTGAGATATGCAATAAAAATAGAATTTTTAGAGGAGAGAGACACAAACCAATGGAGTTCTTCAAATATTTCAACAAAAATCAACTTTTGTCTCCTCTCCAATCACAAGAATAAAGCTAAAAAGTTAATCTAAAAAGCTGCAAAAATCTAAGAGAAAAGCTCTCTAAACTAGGGTAAAAACAAGGGTTAAATACCCCTCAAAATCGTCCAAAAAAACTGTGACCAAAACACCCCTGTGCAGCCTGAAATCCGCAATTTTCGCTACAGGCAGCGCGTCGCACTCGGCCGAGTGACAGAAGTCGCTCGGCCGAGTGAGAAACCCTGTAAATTTCCAGTAAGTCGGGGCCTTCAGGGGTCTTCACTTCGGGAGCCGCTCGGCCGAGTGAGTTGTCGTCACTCGGCCGCTGGCTTCTTGGTACTCGGGCGGTCGGCATTTGCCACTCGGCCGAGTGGGTCTTCTGAAGCTCAGGCAGACGAAAAACAGTAAGTTGGCGATTTTTGACATGCACCGTCTGGGTGCCACTCGGGCGGATGGAATCTCGTCACTCGGCCGATGTGGCTTCAGTCGCTCGGTCGAGTGCTCGTCTGAAACGTATCTGATCTGGTCGGCCGCGCGGTGTCTCGCTGGTCGGCCGAGTGACTCCTTCACTCGGCCGAGTGGGACACCAAAAATGCCCAAACAGCTTGTTTTGGCCTCCTCGTCGCTCCTGCGACGTCCTTTCTTCTCCCGCTCCTCTCCAACAGCAAAATACCCCTCGGGGAGGTCATCGGTGACCTTCTGGAGTAGGCGCATCTCGAGATCACTCCAAATCGCTCCAAATCACCTGAAATGCGACAAAAACAACAAATCATGAAAAGCATCGCAATATCGTCGATATATCGTGAAAAACATGATTTGGGCGATCTAAACGGCGTGCAAACATTCGGGAAAAAAGTGTAAAATAAGGAGTGATCAACGCACAGCCGGGGGGTGTCACTCACCCAGAAAATTTATTTGGGTGCTTATAGGAGAAGAGCTTTGTTTGTTCACCTTCACTGTAAAAGATCCCAGAACCTTGTCCTTACTTAAATTGAAATTTTCAATTTGAGTAGAAAATAGCTCACATTTCTTCAAATGTGAAGAAATGTTGGCATCCCTCTTGGATAGACATGAGCTAAGCTCACAACATTTTGAATTGAGAGCCAATGTTTCATCTCTCAAAATGTTGTAATCACAATCCGAGTGCATCTTCTCCATTTGGAGTTTAAGAGAAGCATTCTCATCTCTCAAAGCATTCAATTGAGAAAGAAATCCTTCTTTTCGGCATGCAAACAATGAATTTCCTCTTTATGGGTGGCATATGCACTCTCCTTTAAAGACCTATGAAATCATACACTACTTGAGCTTTAAGAGACTCATTCTCTTTGCTCAACATTCACACATGTAAATCAAGAGCTAACTTTTCTTGATTCAATGCAATGGTTTGTGTATCATCACGAGGTTTGGATGATAATTAAGTGTATGTTCGTGCATCTCTCTCAAGCTTGTTGTTATTCACTTTGAGAGAGTTATTTTCAACTAACAACACTTTATTAATAACAACTAAATTATTGCGTTGAAAAATGAGACATTCACGAGATACCTCATTACCAACGATGCTCTCATTATCGCAAGATTCCTCTCCACCATACTTTCCATCAAGATAATCACATATCTCTTATGTCGTCTTGAAATTCATTACAATCTTTGCACTTTTTGGAGAGAGGTCATTAAGCAAAGCATTCCAAACTTGAGCATCTAAAGTAATAATCTTTGACTCCTCATGCTCACCAAGCCATCGGCATATGTTCTTCATCCATTTTGAGAAGTGTGTGCCTTTGAAGATAGTAGGAAGGGAGAGTGGCTGTTGAGACAACAATATCTTGCTTGCAAAACCCACTAAACCAAGGATCTGATACCAATTGTTAGGACCTAGCATGGCTCACAATACACTAGAGGTTGGTGAATATTGTAAAATCAAGCAAAGTGCTTAATTAAAAGTTACTGAAATTAAGGCACAATAACAGTTGAAATTAAAGAGTATGCTCATCAACAACAATCACAGATACAAGGGATTTACCCTAGTTTTCCAAATTTGGGTACATCAAGCCACACCAATATTCACTATAATCCAACACAAGGTAGTGAATACAATCCCTACACAAGGGATGCCCTACATAAGGGATTTGTCCTATACAAGGACACACCAAACCCTACAGAAGGGTTAGTCCTACACAAGGATGAAAACACCCACAAATGGAGAAACTAACTCTCACAAAGAGAGTTAGGGTTTCATAAAAGATGGAACAAAATAACAATTAGATATGGTTAGATATGATCTTACCTATGTGAAGAAAAAGGCATGCAAGTGTGGAAACAAAGTGCATAAGATGAGGCATTGATTGCACTTGATGATCTTTCTCTCTTCTAGAAATAAACCCTAACACTTCTCAATTGAGTGTAAGAATGAAGAGAAGAAAGATGTTCTCCAACAAAGGAATGAGATTGAAATCCCTTGGAGAAATCCCTTTGAGCTTTGATTTCACTTTATGAAAGAATAGAAAGCTCAAGGGATAGAAAGAGAGAAAAATGATGGGAATGAAGCTCTCTCTTGGGATTATTGACCCTGCAAAATGATATCTATGAGTGGGAGTTGGTATCAAAAAATCACACTCAAACTAGCTTAAATAAACCCTCAAAACCGCATGAAACAATCCAAGAAAACGGTCAGAATTCTGAGTCTAACGGCTAGAACAGGAGACTGGCGGCAAAGAGACAGTCGCCTGAAGTAACGGTTTGATTTTCCCAATGGCTAGAATACTACACAGGCTCATGTACCACTGTGCAGGTGCCTATAAAGGCTTCAACATGCGACTGCCACACAATGGATTTGAGCAGAAAAAGGACAAGTTACGCACGTATGTACCAGGCGACTGATGAACAAAGTCCAGGCACCTGAAGTTTGACAGGCAGCTGAAAACTCTACATCAGTCGAATGTCCCACAAGATGGATAGAGCTCAAAATACCATGTTACGCATATTGGCTCACTATGCGACTGTTGAACAATGTTCAGGCGCCTGATGGTTGACATGCTCCTGCCTTTTGTGCTTCAGTTGCCTAAACCAAAAGCTCAAGTATGAAGTCAAGGAAATTGACTTGAGTCGGTGTAGAACAGCCATCTGTTGAGGGATGGCCAGGCACCTGGTGAACCACCAGTCGCATGTCTTACCGTCAACAACCGCCTGTTGGAAGTCCAAAAACTCCAATTGAGTTCTTGGCAGGGGGAACCTATTGGATTGGTTTCTATAATGATCATAATATTCACTAAGATTGTTTATGCATATGCATGAATGTATGACCATCTAATCAAGACATTACATAATTCCTATGACTCAAAAGGAAAGAAGAAAGTAATAAAATACATGAATTACAATAGCTTCTCCTAGGGTCTAGTCTTCAAACTCTTGATGCCTCGAAACTCCCCATCATCTTGCAAGCTTTGGCAATCAATCACTCTTGGAGGTCTTTAAGATATCCATTGTGTCATCCTCCAAGTTTTATGCTTTTTCGCATCAACATATAAGCATCAAGATAAACTGAGACTAAAACATAAGATTTATCAGTACACTAACATAACGTATTGATCATCATCAAAACAACGTTTGTCTTGAAACCAAGAACTAACAGAAATACTAGATGTGTGTGAATAGTGATTTATAACAATAATAAGGAAATTACACCAAATTAATGATCCCTTATGCAATCTTAGTGCAGAATAAAAAGAGAGAGCAACAAACACAGAAAAGCAAACGTAAAAACCGGATTTAACCTGGTTTAGATTCACCGAGTCTCCCTGACTCTGAGTCTTCGCAACTCCTTTGAAGCGTACTCCAGCAACCCACTAGCAAACCCGCTAGTGATTAGTGATCCAGTAATACCCACTTGTCAAAACCTGACAAGTGAAAAACCAATACACTTCCTTCCACGTTCCACAACCCAGGAATGGACTACTCTCACAACCCGAGAGGAACTTCTCACGTATCAAGAGAAAAATAGAACCAAAATATGAAATAATTTCCACAACCTATGCATTGAATAATACTCTTTAGAATTAGGCAAGAAGGTATGTGATGTTCTCTAAATGATGAGAGTATGAGCACTTACTACTTGTCTCAAGAATATTAGCAAAGAATGCTAGAAGCTTGATCTTGAAAGCTTTGGAAACAGGTTGAAACTTAGAGCTTGAGCTTGAATTGCTTTGAATGCTCTTGAATGCTCTAGTGAAGAATTAATGACTTGAAATCACTTGAGAGTGTACTGAAAGAAGTCTTAAGAGTTTAGCTGACTTCTCAAGTCAAGACATCAAAGCCCTTTAAATAGCTCACTGAACTCTGTCCAAAATCTGTTAAAAATCCCAAACATTAAATGTTGGAAACGGCTATTAACGGGCAGAAATCCTAGTCACCAATCGCCTGAAGTAGAGCAACCAGGCTGTTGTTCTACTGTTCTGAATGGGTCATAAATGTAACCTAACAAACACTTGACGATGTCTAAGAAGACTTCCAAGACGTCTGGTCCATTATACAGCCGTCTGGCTCAAAGGCATCAGACGTCTGATCAAACAGACAGTAAGAGACTGAGTTACTTGGAATATATTTGTTTGAATACATAGACATCTGATGGTAATCATCCGGATGTCTGGTTAACTATATAGACGTTTCGAAACACATCTAGATGCCTTAATTAATACTTGACTCCAGAGTTTAAGATACTGGAAATTGGTTTCCATCTCTTCACCTGGTCCAAGAGGGTGATCAGCAAGCTCGTAATTAATGATGCAACTGATGTATATCATCCAGGAGTCTGGTACAAAGTGAAGATGTCTAGAAACATAGCATCAGACGTCTGATTTCTGTCAGTCACCAAAGGTCGAGATAGTGGAAGTTTGGCTAGAATTAATCAAACGTCTAGAGTTCTTCATCCAGGTGCCTGATGTTGAGTATTGGACTATCCACCTTGGTTTCAATGATGATCAAACATAAATCATTATGATTAACACATGTGATTGCAGTTAACTAAAGTGTCACCAATTAGATTCAAGAAGATCAAAAGTGACTACATGTGTTGATTCAAGTGGAGAACATGGTAGATCAACAAAGGTGAAGCATGGGCTTGAAGAACTCAAAGACTACATCAAAACTCAAGCAATGGCTTCAACAAATGAATGGAGATTCAATCGAAAGAGAAGAAATGAATGGATGATTCAAAAACTTCAAAGAACATCTTGAGGATTAAAGACTAAATGATGATGGAGACATTCATGAAATACAACTAAAAGATTCTCAAGACCATGAAGAAGTAAGGATATTCATCGTAATATTTAGTATTTACTTCTTTGTGAGTTTAGAATGTTTAGCCTTGAATTAGAACTACTTAGAGGCACCGACACTACCTATACAGTATAGCCTCTAGTTGACCCCATATGATTTTAGGCAATCAAAACTTGAATCTAAACTTTTGACTCAAAACAGTGGCATGATGAAGGATAACCAGGTGCCTGGTGTGCACACCAGAGCCTGTTTTCCCTTCAGTAGGCGCCTATTGCAAAATATAGCCCAAATTTGGTTGAAGCTGTATTCTGTTTTTCAGACTAGTCTGCCTTCAAACTGAGGCCAGTTTTTCTGTAGTTAAAATTTTTCCATACAACCCACTTGCATTAGTTAGCTAACTCACTAAGATTGCATCACTCCAATAAGATATCTGTAGTCCGAGTTACGACTGTTTTCGTGAGCCGATATCTAATTTCCTGCACCTATCAATTGGACTTAAAGTACTGCCAATTTGTCTGTAGTTGGAATTTCGTGTCGATCCAAGCTCATTTGAAATCACATCTTGTTAGCTTTCGAACCTAACTTTAATCACTCTAATAGGATATTTGTAGTGGCAGATATAGTTGTTTTAGTGACCAGGTGTATAGAAAAACTTCAGAATCTGCCCCTCAAATAGCCACTTGTCGTAAGTTTGACAGGCACCTGCCATGGTGTATATGTGCCTGGTCATCCTTCTGCAGGTGCCTGGTCAGCCTGCGTCCTGCTAGTTTTTTCTGTTTTATATATGTTGGCTACAGTGGACCAGGCACCTGTCCCCCTTCTATAGGAGCATGTCTGAGTTGTTTTCAGTCCAATTCTAGCCGTTGAGAGATTGGTTTTTGGGTCTTTTGCTTGGTGTTTTGGGTTTCCCTAGAGCTATTATTTATAAGAGATATGCTAAATATGTTAGCTCTCTTGGTCTCCTAAGAAAACATTTTAAGTCTCATTTTCAAGCCTCTTTTCTCCTCTCAAGTGCTCTCTAATTCTCTCTTGCTCTCTATGCTCTACAGCACACATCTAAGTTAGATTAGCTTTCATCTTTGGGCAAGCATCTCAAGGGATATCTACTCCCTCATTGAATGCACACACACACACACTCTCTCTCTCTCTCTCTCTCTCTCTCTCTCTCTCTAGCCTTCACAAGTAAGTTCTTAGTCAAGGCATAGGTGAGTGTATTTCAAGTTGTATATTTCATTCTCACTATTTTTATTTTGTTTAGTACTCTCAGTTGGTGAGAGGGTTAGCTTGATCCCAAGTTGTTGGAGTCAAGGACAAAGGTTTTCTCTCTGTATTTGAGAGTGTTGACTTGATCCCAAGTTGTGGGAGTCAAGGAAAAGGTTTGATCTCGGTTTGTGAATGTGTGCTTAGTTCCAAGTTGTGGGATTAAGGTATTTGTGTGTTCCTGGGTTGTGGTATACACAGACATCGATTGTAGGTCGATTGCACTTGTTGGGGTTTCCATAAGTGGGCTAAAGGGAAGCCCTAGTGGTATTTACTAGAGTATCCGAGTGTGATCTTGGGTGTTGCTGGATTAAGGCATTGGTAACAAGTCAGTTTGACTTGGGTGGCACCGAACTAGGATACATTGCTTGTTTGCATTGCATTCCTCCTTGTGTTGTTGATCATTTCTTTAATTCACATTTGTTGGTTAATTAGGGTTTTATTTCGCGTAAATTCCTTATAATTCTATAAAACACTATTCACCCCCTCTAGTGTGTCTTCATCATGGCACATGGTCCTTACAATTGGTATCGGAGCGAGGTTATAGCTTTGGCAACCAACAACAACAACACATGAAGGCCTACCCCACCATTTCTCAATGGACCGAACTATCAAATTTGATGTGTAAAGATGAAGGCCTATATTCAATCCAGTGATGATGATTATTGGAAGCTTGTGGAGAAGCCCCTTCGTGCACCTACCACTTCCGAACATGAATGGACAAATGAGCAAAAAGAATTGGTGAAGAAAAATGAAGATGTAATGGACATCTTGCTTGATTATTTAACTTATGACATTCTTATATGTGTGTCCAAGGCTACGACGACATATCAAATATGGCACTTGCTAGCGAAGCAAGATGAGTCCACCTCATAGTGTTCTTCCTCCAATGTTGAAAGGGATTCATTCATGGGTTTGATGGCGCGAGAGGATGCCACTATGGATGATTCTAGTGACAAATCAAGTGATTCTAGTGGAAGTGATAGCAACGATGAAGAGGTAACAATGGATGATCTTAGAATTTCAAATGAACAATTATTTGATAAATATCAAAAGATTTTGAGTAAATATTGTTAAGCTAAGATTAAGATTGCTAGTCTGACTAACACATCTACATGTAGCACCTCAAACAATGACGCCGTTGTTGAGACACTCGCCATTGAGAAAGCAGGTTTGCTTACTCAAAATGGCATGTTGAGAAAAGAAGTGGAGTCTCTCAAAACTCTATTTGGTCTTGTTTCCATTGTGGATACTAATGATCTTGAGATTGAAAATCTTCAATTTCAAAACACTAGTTTGGGCATTGAGAATGAGGCTCTCAAATCCCAAGTACACGAGCTCACCACAGTGCATCCACCTTGAATGCCATTATTTATTCAATTTCGAAGAAATATGAGCTCATGTCCTCCATAGTTGAGAGATTCAATAAGGGAAAGGTCATTTTGAATGATTTACTGAAGAATCAACAACAGGCAAACCATCGTGTTGGCCTTGGTTATTCTATGGCAAGTGCATCCAATGCACGCACCTCTTATAGTGAAGTAACTATAGATTTTGTGAGGCCATCCTCCGGTGCATCCAAGAGTGTTGTCTATAACAACTTGGAAGTTCTACAACCAAGGAAACCACCACTCTTATTCCTCCCTCCTTTGCAAAGAAACCCACCAAGGGTGGACATCAAATGAAGCGACATGCGTTCATGTACACCAATACTTGTAGGAATGCCTCAACTCCTCATATTCCTACAAATGATAGTTTTTATGTTCCATACCCACGAGCACGTGCAAACACTCATTTGAGACACTCTCATGCACGTACTCATGCTCATGCACCTTTACATGCTTATGATCACACATCACATCCACGTATGCATGCTTTTTATCATGATCATCTTCATGCATATGCACCTCATGTTCATCCACGTATGTATGCATTACCACACCATGGATCATATGCCTATCATCATGCTTTAGCACAACACAATGTTCTGTACACATATTCGTATGATCTTGCTAGATCCCATGTTCCTAGGCCACATGCACCACGTAGAAATCAACCTTTTGTGTATGTAACCACTAGGAAGAGGATACCCAAAACATACAATATTTGGGTTGCTAAGAACACTAGCAAATAAGCTAAGATATTTGGGGTCCTAAGAACACTAGCAAACATGCTAAGGATATGTATGTGCAATCTTATATTCATGATATTATTTTGAATGATGATTATGTTGGAAAATCAAGGTCCTCTTGGACTTGGTTTCCAAAGGGTTAGTTTTCATTGACCCAACATGCTTGGTACCATAAGTTTATATTTCTTTTAAGGGTACCAAAGCATTTGAATTAAGAATAAGTTTATTCTTTTATTTGCATATCGGTCTTAGATGCTCATGTTTGTTGGAAAATTAAATTCTTATTGAATTTGATTTCCATTGATTGATTATTAGTAAATCATTGTGTTTAGGATTTTCATGTCTAAAATATTTAATACTTTCTTATGCAATACATGCCTTGGTTCATACTTATGTTTTGTTACATGTAATACATGTCATGCTTTTGGATTAATAATGTAACGGTCGCTTTCCGACCATACGTATTTTTTTGCGTGAATCTGTGAGTCGTGTGCGTTTTGTGTATTTGATTTTTATTGTTGCCTTCCGTAGTTCAGATGCGCAACCACACCCCATATTCACGATCTTCTTAGAGGCGCGAGCACCCTGACATTTTCCTTGTAATTTTTGGATGTCTGTGGACCCTTCTGCATAACACATTATTAATTATTAAAATTGTTATTTTTTTAAAAAAATTCTTTTGAATTTCGAAAGATGTACGTTGTGGTTTAAAAAACTTAATTTTATAAAATATCTTAACCTTAATCTCCTTAATGCTGCAAACTTTATGTTAAGGGATCAAATCTTTTATATTTCTTTTTATCAAACCAAGTCCTAACTAACCATTTATCAAATCCTATCAAATCCTAAACCGTACCCATATTTACTCACCCCTCTCGCTCCCCATGTGCTGTTCCCCCCTCTTTCCTATATTAACCTTAGTCGAGGGCATTGTCATGCTCACTTGTTTTACCCTAGACTTAGCTATTATAATTTTCTTTCTGAATCTAAGCCTATGACATCCCCTTTCTTCTCTGCTCACGTGAATAGCCAAGACTTTGAAATTTTTACCTGAGACTAGCATCAACCGCCTCATATTCTAACCTACTCTATAAATCCATCCCTAGGGTTATTGATCACTCCATATTTTATACCTTTTTTCTGCATGTTTGCATGTCGTTTTGATCGCTCATATCGCGTTTTTCACGATTATTCGACAATATCGTGATGCTTTTCACTATTTCATATTTTTGTCGTATTTTAGAAAATATGGAGTGATTTGGAGCAAATTTGAGATCAAGGGATTTGCACGCGCCTAGGAGTGTCGCCCACGGCTCATTCGAGGGCTTATCAGCGATGGAGGATGAGCGGAAGAAGAAGGAAATCAATAGGAGCGACGAGGAGGAGAAAAGAAGAAGAATAAGCCCAATGATTCGGAGTGATTATTGCGTATTTAACCCCCTAATTAGTCCTATTTTGTGCCCATATGATGCTTAATTGTTCTCTAATACATTCGTATTTTGTACATCATCATTTATTAGAGAAATTACTTGATTTGTGCACAAAACATAAATTCCATTGAGTATTTCTGCATTTTTATATTTTTCATGATAAGGTCTCGATCTCATGATTCCAACGACTATTTATTTGTATTTTTCTGAGATCTGTGCTAATTACTGTGTATTTTTGAATGCAGAATACCATTTAATTGGAGAAATACGCAATTAAATACAAAAATACGTTCGACGGCCAATCACAAGCTTCCACGTGGCGGCGATCTATCGCGTCCCGCCGCATCCAACGACCACGACGAGGCCCGCTTCAAACTCAGATACGGAGCGACGTGGATTATTTTCGTCCGCACGATCATGATCTAACGGTAGAGAGCGCTACCGCGTTTGAGTTGAAGCGGCGGATTCTCGACTGTATGATCTATATCCAACGGTCGATACGATTTCGAATCGTATTCGAATACGCAGCGAGAAGCGGGTGACGCGGCATCCATCGGTCCGTCGGATGCAGATCGAACCCCCACATCATTGCGGAAGAGGCGGGCGACGTGGCTTCATCCACGCCATTGAGCGGAGATCCGGCGGTTGTGATTAAAGGCGAGGTGAACGCGGATTCAGCGGAGTTTAGCGGGCGCGCAGGCGAAAACCCGTTAAGGAGGACACGTGTCGAAATGAGGGCGAATCCCGCTCGATCCGACAGTCGTCATTTACACCGCTCATGATAATGGGTGCGGGCACGAAAACGAAGCGGGTTTTGACCCGTTATACCCCAAACCCGTAATACTATTATATAAGCATATTTCTAGGGGTTTTGGGGGTATTCTGGCGTATTTTGGGACTTTTGGAGCGGCTACTGTGCGTATTTCTCCAAGGGAAAATTCTGAAAAATTCCAGAGGCTATTCTTCCTATTCCAAGGGAGTTTTGGGTTCTAAAGTGGAGATTTGGTGATAAATTCTTGAACTTATACCCCGTATTTGATGTATTTCATTGTATTTTGGCTACTAAAACGATGTATTTGGCTATGAAATCTGATTTTCCTTGCACCATGCGTGGCTAATCTCCTTGTGCTATGGTTGTGAAGTAATTAGGAGTATGTAGTCGCTAAATTTCATGTCTTTAGCCCTATTATCATGTCAAAATTGTTCGTAACATTGATTTCTACAATGTATTTGTTGGGTATTTGCTTATTGTCGATATTGTTTACATCCCATATGGCTAGGCCCTGACAAGGCTAGCCAACTCATGTTCACTAATCTGAACTTATTGTTGCATTTATCGTTTAATGAAATCAATGTTGCTAGTGATACGTATACGGCTATTTTGACTAGTTTGTATCGATTCATCTTCCGACGCCTTCACGCCTTGACCGGGTGAAGCGTTGAGTTATATGAAAGACATGATATTTCAGCGATTATAAACTCCTAATGAACTCATAACCATAGCACATCCATCTCATATGTGTTGGTGTTGACGTAGTTAGGGTGTCGTATTCATTGATTTCTATATCTTTTCGCCCCATTTTAATTGTATAATTGCGTGCTTCGTCAATTTCTAGTCATTTATTGTTTGAGTATGTTATACGGAGACATGTGCATGCTAGACTCGAATATGATCTTTGCGTACTTATTCGTGATGCGTGTTTATTTTCTTTATGAAGTTGACGTTGCACGTGATTAATCCTTTGGCATGTTTTTATACGCTTGATCGCCATACTTTCCGACGTTCTCGTGCCCTAACCGGACGAAACGTTGAGTTATAGAAAAGGTATTGATAATCATTGATTGCACACACCCTAACGAAATCAAACCCAACACATACTCCCCTTATTTGTACCTCTACCGAAGTCACCGTAAATACTGTAGGATTTTCTTTTGCTATTTGAAACTCTTGATCCTATATCTTTGTGTTTGATAGGTGGTAGGTTATCATCGTATTATTACTCTTTACAGATTGATGTTCGTAGTTTTGCAGGTCAGTTGTCCCATGGATTCGATACCTGGACTCACCAGGATATTACTTGCATGATCTCCTGCGCTTGGGAGTGGTTCTCACATCATTTGAGACGAGGCACCCAACAGCACCTCACTCGGCCGAGTGGACCACCCACTCGGCCGAGCAAGAAGCCCTACTCGGTCGAACAGAACGGATACGCACACGATAATTTCAGCGTATACTCGGCCAAATGAAGAAATCCCACTCGGCTGAGTGAGAAAGTTCACTTGTCCGAGTGGTACAGGGAAATCGTCTAGAGAAAGGCCAGAGTTATTGGAAATTTCAGAGATCCTGAGGAGGCCTACTCGGCCGAGTATGAATGCTCACTCGGCCGAATGAAGAAAGCCACTCAGCCGAGCCACCCCCCGATGACAGACCCTGAAACCCCCGAAGTTACTGTTTTTATACAGGGTTTGTCACTCGACCGAGTGACAAGGGTCACACGGCCGAGTGACCATCTCCGCCTGCTGTTAGGGTTGCGATTTCTGGGCTGCGCAGGGGCAGTTTGGTCACGATTTTTTGGACGATTTTAGAGTGTATTTAAACCCAGTTTTTGCCCTAGTTTAGGGAGCTTTTAGAACATTAATTTTTAGATTTTCTTTTAGAAGTTTTGACGGCTACTCTTTGTGAAATCTCAGCTGGAGATCGTTTGTTTCTATTAAAAACTTGATTTTTATGCATTATTTCTCTTTTGCAATGAATTGTGCCGTGATTATTATTGATTTTTCTAAGATTTGCATGATGATTAGTGAGTAGTGTCGTCGTCTTAGGGTATGGAAATGAACCCTATGGACCCTATCTCTAAATTGTGATGAATTCGTAGATTTGTTGCTAGAATTGATTACGGGTAACTAGGAATTCATATCGATTGGGATTTGCAAGAGATTGGATTCCAATTGATAGGAAGGCCTAGATATTCGATTTAGATTGACAATTGGATTTCTCTAGATTTGGTTTGCAAAAGATTCGGCCAAAGCTAGGATTTTTAATTGTGATTCTATACTAATATCCGTTTGCAAGAGATTGGACGGATTGGAACTATCATAAGCTAGGTCTTAGCTCGAGTTTGCACGAGAGTGGGCTCGAGATACGATTGAACAATGATGTCGTTCTTCATGCTAGCGGCTTAGGCTAGGGTTCGCACGAGAGTAGGCCCTATCCTAGGTTTGCTATAGACCGACAATAGCGCGAGAGCGTGAGCTTGGTTCTACATTAAGTTACGACTAGTTCACCTATATTCAACCTTAGCAACAATGAAACTTATGATTCCCAAGGATGAGAGAATGTCTGTAGTGGGGATTTCCTATCCCTAGACGCTTTATTATATTGATACTTTCTAGATATTTGAACGATTGTGACTGCGATATCCAAACTGTTCTCACTCTTTTGATAGCTAGGTGAATTGAATAAGGTACTGTCATTTGGTCCTCCCTGAGTTCGATACCCGCTCGCTGCTACATCGTGCGCTTGCGGTAAAACTACAAGTCATTTTTCGGGTGTACACTCGGCCGCGATCAAGTTTTTGGCGCCGTTGTCGGGGAGGCGATAGTGTTTTATTTTCCTCCCTTAGCTATTTCTTTTTGTTTTATTATTTTTTATTATTTTAATTTACACCTCTATCGTGCTAACAATTCCATCGAAGCTCTGTTTTTCTTTGCATGTACACAAGATCAACGGCGGACCAAGAGGATATAGTATTTGATCCGGAGATCGAACATACTGAGAGGATGATCAAAGCCGAGAAGAGACTTAATATAGAGGGCAATTATATGAACCGACAAGAGACGCCGGAAGAACTAGCGGCACGTATAGCGAGGATTATATCTATCAGAGTAGGCTTCGGCCGAAGACTTCCTCTACTACTTCCTCCATCGCTATGCCGGAGTTGGAGGCGGATAAGAATTTTGAGCTCAAGACGGGATTTGTGGTCTTAATGAAACAAGACCCATTCCATGGGAACTCCCATGAGAATCCATATTATCACCTCTAGCTATTCTTGTCCAAGTGCGCCACCTTTAAAATGATGGGTGTTTCCGCCGATGCTATCCGTTTGAGACTCTTCCCCTTCACCCTCAGAGACAATGCTTTATATTGGTTGAGGACGCAGGCGAAAGGGATATTCACTGCTTAGGATGAGTTGGCTAGTGCTTTTGTTGATAAATTCTACCCGCTGTCTAAGACAGTGAAGATTAGGAGCGCACTCATGTCCTTTAAGCTAGGACCGTAGGAGACCCTATACGAGGCATGGGAGCGCTTTAAGGATCTACAGCATCATTGCCCCCATAACAACATAGAAGCATGGGAGCTAGTTCACAGTTTTTATAATGGACTCCAACCGGGCACTAAGCAAATCATAGATGCAACCGCCAACGGAGCCATTCTTTCCAAAACACCGGATGAAGCTACGGCCCTATTAGAGGAGATGGCTTTTAATATCAACAATGGGGCGATGAGCGAGGGCAAACTTCTACCTCCTTGAAGCCAACAAGCATATATGAGGCCAAGGCCGTAGAAGAGCTTTCCAATAAGTTCGACTCTCTCCACAAGGTAGTGGAGAGATTGGAGAAGTACATCACCGAGCCACATGGAGCTCCCTCCACATCTACGACGGGAGGCAATATCAGTGATTGGCAAGACCAATCTCAAGCTATGTTCGTAGGAGGAGAGCAAGGAGAGGGAGCCTGGGAACAAGTGCAATATGTTGCGGGAAACTCCGGTTATTGGGCCAACCCGGCCGGAAGGAATCATCCAGGATTTTCGTAAGCGAATAATGAAGGGGCTATGAACCCACCACCGCAACAACCTCAAGCTAGGCCTCCACCTCCACAACCTCAATACCAACCGAGCGGGCCACCATAACAAAGTTACTCGCCTAGGCAATAAGCGGGACCGTATAGGCCGCTCGGTGATAACCAAGCTTGGAGAGCTCCAAACCAACCGCAAGCTCAACCACGATCGGATCATGAAGTTAGGGTGGAGGAATTCATGGTGGAGCAAAGAAAAATCAACGCTAGGTTGACGGCGCAACAAGATTCACTAAATACGTTGTTGCGCAACTTGGAGAGCAACTTGCGTTGCTAAAGAAAAACACTCAACAATTACCGGGTTAACCAGAGCCCAATCCACGGAGTAATACCGGCCACATAAATGCGGTAATGGCGGTCATAACTAGGGGCGTGAAGGATACCACTCCCGCCATGGTCTAAACCAAGGAGCCCGTGGTAAAGATTTTGGATGACAAAGAGCCGGCTATTGAAGAGGAGAGCGCAAAAGAGCCGCAAGAAGTTGGAGATTCTAAAATGAAGAAGCCTAATGAGGAGCACACCTATATGCCGCCGGTGCCCTTTCCACAATGGTTGGTGAGAGCCAAGATAGAGAAGAGTCTCGCCAAGTTCCTTGAATATTTGAGGGGAGTAAGCCTCAACATACCCTTCTTGGATGCTATAGTGGAGATCCCGTCGTATGCAAAGTTCTTGAAGGACTTAATATCGGGAAAGAAAAGGAAGGAGAAAATAAAGCTTACCGAACAAGGAACTTGGTTCACCCGGAGGGAAAAGGAGCCCGTGAAATTCAAGGATCCTGGAAGCTTTCGCATCCCATGCACACTTGGAGGAATCCCATTGCAAAAGGCCTTAGTTGACTTGGGAGCAAGTGTGAGCCTAATGCCCCTTTGCATGTTTCGGAAATTGAATACGGGGACCAACTTGAAGCCAACCTACATGAGAATACAACTAGCGGATGGTCGGGTTACTAGGCCGGTAGGGATTGCGGAGGACATTCCTCTACAAGTTCCAGGAGGGATATGCTTGCCTTGCGACTTCGTCATTATGGACATTAAGGAGGAGGGCGACACTTCACTTATACTTGGACGCCCGTTCCTAGCCACCGCCAGTATTATAGTCGACGTGTGGGAAGGCACTTTATCCTTGAATGGTGGGAACATCGAGGTTGAGCTCCACATACCCAAAGCCATGAAGCATATGCCCTACCAACAGGAGTTGGATTATGTGGACCTCCTTGATCAGGTGATCGATGAAGCTATTCCACATTCCATTGGCACTCTCCATGATGATGGCCTTAAAGAAGGTCAAACTTCTAGCATTGAAGAAAAGTTGGAGGACCCTCTGATAGCTCTACGGCCGACGATAAAGACGACGCTGATGTCGCGAGGATAAGGGAGCTTTACAAGCTCTCAACGGCCAACAAATCGAAGAAAGGTCCACCAAATAGAAGATCGGTGTCACAGGTGAAGAAGAAGATTGGTACTAGCTTAAGCTCGGTGTCGGTAGCCGCTGCTGCCGTTGCGCCGCTGATCGTCGCCGGCGCCACCCTCCCAGCCGCTGGCCACTCTCCATTTCTCCCCAAACGCCTATTTTCTTCTCCTCTCTCCAATCCGTATGCCTATTTCGACCAAAAATCTAATTTAATCCTATATTTATCTATTATACCCCCATCTCCCCCATGTTTGTTGATGTACACCGCTGATTTTATTGTTTGCTTTTCAGGATAGCTTGGGGGAGCTTTGGTGAGCTTTTGGACGCAGTCGGAGCTTCGTGGAGGAGGCGTCTCTTTGCACACTTTAGATTTTATTCTCATGTCGTGCTCATGTATACTCGTTCCATCATCTAGCCCTTCGCATTTTTATTTGGGTAATGGGCACGTCTCGCGGCACACATGCTGCCACGCCTTAGGCCACGCACTCGGGAGCCCGCTTCCAAGCGGAAGAAGTCTGGTAATCCTGGATCCTCTTCCACTAGGGCAGACTCTCCACCACCTAGTCCACCTCCACCTACACAGTTGCCTCCTGCCGATCCCATTCCACCACCTGCACAGCCGGCCCCTGCTATCGATGTGATGGGGATCACGTTCAGAGATGACGCATACCGTGCCAGATTTGAGCGTATCTCCGATCGCTCGATTGTACCCTCTAGGTTTGTACACCTTGCTGACTTAGATCACCTAGGGGTACTTGAGGGGCTGCTCACGTTGTACGACAACGTGGGTTGGCGTGACTTTCTGTCTGTGTCGACGGACACATACATCTGCCTGACACTCGAGGTCCTGAGCTCTATTTTTCGGACCCCTGGAGGATGCTCATTTCGATTGATGGATCGAGAGTGCGAGGTCATTCTCGACATGCTTTGAGCTTTCTTCCAGTGGCCCGCTGTCCCGGTCCCAGGCCACACCTACGCTCCCACGCACATCCCACCCCCGTCGTTCGACACGCACGCCTTTTGGACACAGATCAGGGGTTCACCACTCGCCTTTGACCATAGTAGGGCCAAGGCATCTGTGATTCTCCACCCCTGCCTCGACATTGCACAGTGCCTTGTGGCGACCACTTTTCTTACGAGGTACGAGCCCGGGACGCTGTCTACGCCAGAGCTCTACATGCTCTATGCTATGACATGGCCTAGGGTCTTCGATACGGGTAGTGACATCCTGGTCCCCGTCGTCGAGATTGATATTGCCAGTTGGTATATCGACCGCATAGTTATTTCTGTCGGCGCTCGAATGCCCATTTACTGCGGCGGTCTGATTACCCTCTTGGCCCTTATGACCGGCGTCGACCTACCTGCTGACTTGCTTCGACCACCGAGCCCCACTTCACTTTCGATAGACGTTATGACCCGGATGAGGATGCTGCGTCCTCATGGTCGTCAGCACTGGGTGTGGCTCCACGGTCCTTTCACTGCGGATTACATGATTCTCCCGAGCCCTGCTCGGACGCATATATGACCCGCGGGCAGAGATTGGATTCCAGCGATAGATCTCCTTATCCCAGCCGCATACATGCTAGAGCCTGAGGGTGCTCCGCAGGAGCCCCTCATTCCATCTCTGGACCCCGTGATCCCTCAGCCTGCACCTGACCTTTCTGCACATCCCGACACCTCTGTCCACACTTCTGTTAGTGTCGGGAGCACTTTTGCTGAGTCCTCGTCCACCACCGCCACCACCACTGTGCCCATTTCTGTCGATCCCATTTCCACTGTGAGCCCCGAGCGCCCAACCTCCATTTTAGAGAGCGACGAGACCTCCTTCACCGTCGCGGGAGAGGCCCTTTCCTCATTGTTGTTTTCGACTCCTGGGGAGACATTTTCTGCACCCTCCACGACCTCCCCAGTCGTCGACCTCACTGTCTCCACCGTCGCTGTATACTCTGAGAGCATCGTGACGTCTGTCCCCACTTCTGTGTCACTGACCTCTCCGCCTGCCTCGTCGTCTGTTTTCACTCCTGCTTCTGCTTCTGCTCCTTCCTCTTCTACATTGCCTGCGTCTCAGCCTCACATAGAGGCTGAGCGACACTTAGCGAGCACAGCACCCGAGCACCACCTCATTGCTGCACCTATCCTTTAAGGCGGCCGTGTGAGACAGCCCCGTTCTTCACATATTCGACCTGTTCGACCCTCTGCTCCACCTCCCCCGACACCCTAGTTTAGAGCATTCGTACTCTTGAGGGGGCGGTTAGTGGACTTAGAGGAGACTTTAGGGCTCTCTCTGCCACTGTCATTGCAGTCTAGACCCGCGTCGCCATACTTCCTAGTATTCAGGCTTGCCTGAATCAGATTCTCGCACGTATACCTCTGCCACCCAGCAGCCACCATGCCCGCCACCACCTCCCCCACAGGACGGTGCTGGTCCACCCCCACCCCCTTAGGCACACACTGGATGCCTTCCATATTTTTGCTGTTGATACGCTGGGAACTTTTTGTGAGCCTACTGATTTTGCACCCCTCCTCCACACACTGTTTTGTTCACATTATGGTCCTATCTGTATATATCTGTTTGGGAGAGCGGGAGTACTTTTTGGGGACATTCATATCTGCACTATTTTGATCTCTGCATGCATCACCCACATTCTCATATCATTTTCTTTCATATTTTTTTCCATCATGCATGCATCCTCACCCACCCCGCCTACTTTTCGCCTCTCGGTGTGCCACACTTCGCACATTGAGGACACTGTGCACTTTAGCTTGGGGGAGTGAGTTCTCACGCACTTCTAATTTTTTATTTTTGACACCTTTTATTTTCTTTCTTTTCACATTTCTTCACTTTTACACCTATTTTCACCCACTTTTTCGTCTTTATCATGCATCACGTTTTTTTTATTTTTCCTGACTGTGCTGCATTGTCCAGTAGTTTTTTATTTCCTTTTTATCCTTATTTCTTTTATCTTTTTGCTAGAGATGAATTTTCTGTGATGATGACGTGGTGTTAGCTTATCTCTGGATGCGTATTACTTTGTCATGCCATAGTTTTCATTTCAGATATCATATGATGTGTCTTGCTATGCATTTGAGATAGTAACCCACTCTTTTCTGTATGAATATGGATGAAATTCTTTTATTAGCTGAGTTTGATAATTTATATGTATACCCTTCGTAGAAAACACACCAAGCTTCATGCATTGATTGCTTATATCTGGAATACTGCTTTCCTTTATTATATCACTTCTTATTGCATGAAAACTGTATGTTCCACTTTCAGGTTGAATGAATGTATGTTAGGTTGATATAACTGGATTAGTTTACTTTTTGAGATTAAACTGAGTAGATTACATTACTCTGCTGAAAGTTTCGTGCACGTCCTATATAGTGAACTGAGTGTTACATATACTTCTTTCTCCACATATCTTGAGCGTTATTTCTCAACTTATGATCATTGGTGAATCTCCCTTTAGCGGATCCTATTTTGGCATTTTTCCCCCGCTATAAAAGTCCATGCTCCACTACCCCCAAAATCAAAAAGAAAAATGTATGAATATCTGTCTATTTTTGATTTGGGATCTCAGATGTATATATGCCATTCAAAAAAAATAAAAAAATGAAAAAAAATGAGAAAAACAAAAGAAAAGAGAAAAGAAGCATATACATGATCCCATCTCTTGCTCTTTCTCTCTTTCTTCCCTATTTTGTTTTTATTTTTATTTTTTTATGGAGCTAAAAAATGGGGGAATGTATTTATTGATTTATCTTATGCCACCACGCTTATAGATAAGCTTGGGGAAGAGGATCCAATGATGTGTAAGAGAGTGGCTACTTGACTGTGCATAACAACCTAAGCTAGGTAATTTTCTATACTCGGTGAGATTACTAAAATTTATACGAAATCCAGGAATTGAAACTTAGCATGCATTTCATGAAAACCATACCTTTCTATTCTTATTGATCCATATTGTGTGATATCTCTTATACTCCAAATAAAAAGTATTCAATTGAAAAGTGTGTGGTCTATGATTATGTATACCGCTTTAGATGCTTCAGACGATGTTAATTCTAGAACGATTCTATATTTCATATTGCTTTGATATTCTCGGGTTTTTTTTATTTGAATGCATCCATATGATTATGATATCGAGATAAAAATCTTTGGCATGTGTTTATTATATTCGTCGTATGCTATATGAGTAAGCGATACCCACGTCCTGAGAAAATGACCTCTCTCTTTGCTTTCTATCCTTACTTTCTATTTCTTCCTTTTTTCCCTTTTTTATTATTTTTCTCGTCGGGTTCGCCTTTTACTTATCTTCCTCGAGGATGAGTAAGAGGTAAGCTTGGGGGATTTAGATCACTCCATATTTTATACCTTTTTTCTGCATGTTTGCATGTCGTATTGATCGCTCATTTCGCATTTTTCATGATTATTCGACAATATTGCGATGCTTTTCACTATTTCTTGTTTTTGTCGTATTTCAGGAAATATGGAGCGATTTGGAGCGAATTTGAGATCAAGGGATTTGTACGCGCCTACGAGTGTCGCCCATGGCTCATTTGAGGGCTTATCAGTGATGGAGGATGAGAGGAAGAAGAAGCAAATCAATAGGAGCGACGAGGAGGCGAAAAGAAGAAGAATAAGCCCAACAGCACCTCACTCGGCCGAGTGGACCACCCACTCGGCCGAGAAAGAAGCCCTACTCGGCCGAATAGAACGGATACGCATACGATGATTTTCAGCATATACTCAGCCGAATGAAGAAATCCCACTCGGCCGAGTGAGAAACTTCACTCACCTGAGTGGTACAGGGAAATCGTCTAGAGAAAGGCCAGAGTTACTGAAAATTTCAGAGATCCTGAGGAGGCCTACTCGGCCGAGTATGAATGCTCACTTGACCGAATGAAGGAAGCCACTCGGCCGAGCCACCCCCCGATGACAGACCCTGAAACCCCCAAATTTACTATTTTTATACAGGGTTTGTCACTCGGCCGAGTGACAAGGGTCACACGGCCGAGCGACCCTCTCCGCATGCTGTTAGGGTTGCTATTTCTGGGCTGCGCAGGGGCAGTTCGGTCACGATTTTTTGGAAGATTTTAGAGGTTATTTAAACCCTGTTTTTGCCCTAGTTTTGGGAGATTTTGGAACATTAATTTTTAGATTTTCTTTTAGGAGTTTTGACGGCTACTCTTTGTGAAATCTCAGCTGGAGATCGTCGACATCTCCATTGGTTTGTCTGTTTCTATTAAAAACTTGATTTTTATGCATTATTTCTCTTTTGCAATGAATTGTGCCGTGATTATTATTGATTTTTCTGAGATTTGCATGATGATTAGTGAGTAGTGTCGTCGTCTTAGGGCATGGGGATGAATCCTATGGACCCTATCTCTAAATTGTGATGAATTCGTAGATTTGTTGCTAGATTTGATTAAGGTTAGGTTTTGATCGATTGATTACGGGTAACTAGGAATTCATATCGATTGTGATTTGCAAGAGAGTGGATCCCAATTTATAGGAAGGCCTAGATATTCGATTTAGATTGACAATTGGATTTCCCTAGATTTGGTTTGCAAGAGATTGGGCCAAAGCTATCATAACCTAGGTCGTAGCTTGAGTTTACACGAGAGTGGGCTCGAGATACAATTGAACAATGATGTCGTTTTTCACGCTATTGGCTTAGGCTAGGGTTCGCACGAGAGTCGGCCCTATCCTAGGTTTGCTATAGACCATCAATAGCGCGAGAGCATGAGCTTGGTTCTACATTAAGTTGTGACTAGTTCACCAATATTCAAGCTTAGCAACAATGAAACTTATGATTCACAAGGATGAGAGAAGGTCCGTAGTGGGGATTTCCTATCCCTAGACGCTTTATTATATTGATACTTTCTAGATATTTGAACGATTGTGACTGCGATATCCAAACTACTTTTGATAGCTAGATGAATTGAATAAGGTAATGTCATTTGTTCCTCCCTAAGTTCGATACCCGCTCGCCGCTGCACCGTGCGCTTGCGGTAAGACTACAAGTTGTTTTTCGGGTGTACACTCGGACGCGATCAGTTATGCAAACCTTTTTAGCCGCACCAAAAATAAGAGCAGCTCTTCTTTGTTTTAAATTTTTTTATATAATATCCCTACCCTATCTTCTCCCTCACAGGCCGAACTTAAAACCCTACAGCCCCCTTACTGCTCCATCCCTCTCTTGACGCGTGCACCACGGCCAAGCATAGCCTCTCTGGCCTTCAACCCTACGGCAGGCCGTGCTCTCCTTCCCTTACCTCCACGCAAAGCCAGGCCGTTCTTCTCTCCCTCTTTTCTCTTTCCCCCATGGCAAGAAACCGTCGGCCTCCTTTCTTCCTTCCGGCGTCGACAGCACCAGGCCATGCAACACCCCTCTCTCACCGCCAGCCTCCCTTCACCTCTCTGACTGCCATCAGTTTCGACCTGCATCAAGTCCTCACCAACCCAACTACCGGCCTAGACCTCCCCATTGCTTCCGGCCACTCTCTCCTCCACCAACAGCAGAGTTCTGGCCACCTATAACAGCAGGCCCCCTCCTTCACCTGCAAACTGCCAATTTCCCCTTACCGCCGTCCACCATATACCCCTCCGACCTTCCCCTAGACTGCACGATAGATCCAGCCATCTCCCCTTGCTGCCGGCCAGCTTACGTTGCTGCGTCGTTGCCGTAGCGCTGCCTCGCGTCTCTCCGCGAGTCTTCTCGCTACCGCGGCGACCCGTTCCCGTGCCGCTTCATTGTGCTACTTGCAACCAAGGTGATCCCGTTGCCATTGCCGTTTTTTTGCACTACCCGCAGCAGGAACGATCCTGAGGCGATCAGTACTGCGCTACCCGTAGTCGAGGACACCGAGCACCGCCACCGTTTAAGATCTGCCGTCAGACTCGTGCGCGTACGTATTACTAGGTTGGTTCCTCTCCTCGTAGCAACCCAAATCATATGACATTAAAACCGTAATTAAAAATCAACAACTAACTCACTAAATTTACTTTTACGCACCATTTAAACTATTGTAACATCTAGAATCGATGATCGGACCATATTGACTGTGCACATAGGATAGAATCGTCGAATAGGTTGACTTTCAAACTTGACAAAAAACTGTTATGATAGCTATGCCAAACTAAGAAACCTACCATAAGAGGTGTAGGATCCTGTCAAAACAGCGTTAGGATCGATAAATAAAGTTGAGACTTACGCTTGCGTATGCGGCACGGTAGTCTCGGAACTTTGCCTTCGGATTCGCCACGACGGATCGAGTCTTCTCACGAACGGAGTAAGGCTACTAAATCCACAATCTAAATCTCTACTTTTAGATTAAGAACTTGGATAAAGAGAGAGGAAGTATTTCGGCAGAGCTTCGCTAGAATGAAATGCATGCAAGAAATGCCATGCAAAAGTGTAAGGAAATGGCTAACCCTTGGGTCTTATTTATAGCCCCCAAGGTAGTTATTTTAGGGTAAATTGTTCCTTTGGAACAATTTAACTAAAGCGTACCATCATACATGGCACATTATAAGCTTAAGTTGTACCATATGCATGGTACAACATAAGCTTAAGATATTCCCCCTTTATTAGCCATATGTCGCATGCACTTATGCATATATAATGCGACTTTCCCACTCATCCAGAGATCCTCTCCGCAAGGGAACAGATTCCCTTTGCACACGACTTCGTGTACGCGACGTTCGAGGTCTGTATTCCCTCGTACATCCCCCACAAGGGTGTACAAACGTCTTCCATATCCAACATCTCCCACTCACACTTGAGGGGATTGTAAGAGAACGTCTTTCTCTTAGTTCTTTCATCTATCATACCGAGAAATAGACCGTGCGACCGTCATGTGCGTAGAGTCTGTTGTTGTGCACTTGTTAGAGATACACAACGACCTCGAAGGTGCAAAGTTGAGTAGTTCAACACATGCTTTACCCTAGATTATTTCTTCACATTTCTTATACTTTATATTCAACAATTGAATACCATCTGGATTACAATTGGCTGGCCAGCTTTGAATCATTTAAAGTTCAAATGTGAATATGAAACCAATCTTCCTCTTCTTGCGAACCTTCTGATCTTGACTTGATTCGCTTTTCTAACGTGCCCCGCCGAGCCGAATTATCATAGCCCATTAGCAACACGCTAAGATAACGATCATCTCGTCAAATCTAAAGGAACCAATTGGAGTCCTTGAGGGTAAGAGTTAAGACCCATATGGCCTTTGAGTCTCACATAATAGTAAACACTAATGCTACTAACTCAGTGGTCGAAATGCATACGTGGTATGAACACGTATTACAACATCACTCCTTTCCCAGGGAGAGTATGTCTTAATGATGTTGTACGGATGAAAGATCAGACACCACAGTGCCTATCTTTTTGATTCCCCTTACTACTCGTGAAATATTCACGGACTCTCATCCTGCATAAGACAGATAGGATTTAAAAATCCTATGAGATCTCTTTCAAATATCCTTGTGATACAGATCTCAGATCTTTTGTAAGCATCCATATGATGCAGATCTTTCATTCGACTATCTTGTTTAAGTCACGACTCTAAATCATTTGTCTAATGATTTTGACTTTAAACTAGTCTCATCTCTATCTTATCCATCTGATAAGATAAGGCGGTTGCTCATGTGAGAGAGCCAACCTTAATCTGTCCGACATACACACAATAAAATAGCTGAGACTCAAACACAAATGTATGAAATCATTTGTAAGAAACTTGTATGCAATATATAAAAGAACTTCTTTCTTTTATTAAACTTTGATCTTCTATAGACATGGGAAATATTACAAGATACAGCTCAGCACCTACGCATTCCCATAGATGATAAGTGTTTGTAGAACACATCACTGGGGATCGCCTTAGTAAGGGGATCCGCTATCATCTCATGCGTGGATATGTATCCTATGTCTACTTCCTTCTGTTTGTCATAGTCCTTCGCAAACTTGAATCGAATATCAATGTGTTTGGTCTTACAATGAAATTTAGGATCTTTGACATAGGCAATCGAGGCTTGACTATCACTGTATATAGGAACAGTGCTCGAGTCAGAGGCATTCATCAGCCTGTCTAAGAATTTCCTAAGCCAAACAGCTTCTTGGACCGCCATGCTGAATGCTACGAATTCGGCTTCCATGGTTGATAGGGCGATGCAGGTTTGCTTCTTGCTGCTCCAGGATATTGCACCATTCCCGAGCAAGAAAACAAAGCCTAAGGTAGATCTTCGCTCGTCGAGATCACCTGCCCAATCAGCATCGGTATAGCCTTCGAGTCTCAAGGTATTGCCTTGATAGCACAACACATAGTTCGCAGTCCCTTTGAGGTACCTTAATATCCTCTTTACCGCTTTCCAGTGTGCATGTCCTGGGTTGGATTGGTAACGGCTTACCATACCAATAGCATAGCAAATGTCTGGTCTGGTACACATCATGGCGTACATCAGACTCCCGACAGCACTGGAGTATGGAACCTTTTCCATAGCTTTCTTTTCTTTTGGATCTTTGGGACACATTTCCAAACATAGACCCTCGCCTTTGCTTATTGGAGTATCAATTGGCTTGCAGTCCTGCATATTAAACCGTTCTAAAACTTTCTTTATATATGTCTCTTGAGAGAGAGAAAGAAGTTTCTTGGAACGATTCCTTGAGATCTTAACCCCAAGGATATATGCAGCTTCACCCATGTCTTTCATTTCAAAGACGGATGAAAGCCAAGCTTTGATATCCATGATAAGACGCTTATCATTCCCGGCTATAAGTATGTCATCTACATAAAGAGACATAATTACATACTTGTTTTTAATCCTCTTAATATATACGCAGTTGTCTTCGTCGAGCATGGAGAAACCATACGACAAAACGACTTCTTGAAAGCGCATATACCACTCATTGAGGATTGTTTAAGACCATATATGGATTTACGAAGTTTACAAACCTTATGTTTGTTTTCTTCTTGTATGAACCCGTTTGGTTGTTCCATGTAGATCTCCTCATCTAGTTCTCCGTTAAGAAAAGCAGTCTTTACATCCATCTGATGTAACTCGAGGTCCACACAAGCCACCATTGCCAGAATTAAGCGAATGGAGGTAAAACGCACGACAGGAGAGAAATTCTCTTCGTAGTCTATTCCTTCCTGTTGCGTGAAACCTTTCGCAACAAGGCGAGCTTTATATTTCTCGATGGAGCCATCAGCCTTATGCTTGATTTTGAGAAGCCACTTGTTCCCAATGGCTCTACGTCCCTTAGGTAAATCAACCAAGTCCCAGACTTGGTTTGTTTTCATGGATTGAAGTTCTTCCATTGCCGCTATCCATTTATCTTTAGCAGGGCATGTGATGGCCTGTTTGAAATTTGCAGGTTCGTCATCATCTTGTAGTAATGTCATGAATGTTTGAGGAAATTCATCCTCAAATCTCAGAGGTGTTAGCCTCGTTCGATTACTACGTCTTGCTTGAGTTTGATCACTCCCACTTGGAATGACATCACTCCCACTTGGAATAATATCACTCCCACTCGGAATAGGATTGGTATCGTTCGTATCATCCATTGGTGAAGTTTGAAACGTATTTTCTTCTTCACCAAGAATTCTCCCACTCGAACGTTCCGATCCTTCGTGATCCCAAGTCTCAAACAAGGATAAGTCTTGACTTATCTCACCCTGTCTTGGAAACTCGTTTTCCAAGAAGACAACATTCCTCGATTCGAATTCTATTAGACCCCCATTGTCCTCTTGACCGACGAAAACATATCCTTTGGAGTTTTCAGCGTATCGGATGAAGATACACTTCCTCCCACGTGGCCCAAGTTTGCCATATTTGTGAGAGGATAAATGTGCGTACGAGGCACAACCCCAAGGTTTTAGAATGCTAAAGTCTGGAGTTCTATTGGCCCACAACTCATAAGGAGTAGAACTTACCGACTTCGAGGGTACACGATTTAAGATGAATGCTGCCGTCAATAATGCATCACCCAAAAAGGTGATGGGCAAATTTGCCTGAGACATCATTGATCAGACCATTTCCATCAATGTCCTATTTCTTCTTTCCGCAACACCGTTTTGTTACGGAGTATAAGGCATAGTTATTTGATGAACTATGCCTTTTTCATCACAGAGTTCCTTAAAACTCGTTGATTGATATTCTCCTCCCCGATCGGTTCGCAAGACCTTTATCTTGCGATCTAGTTGATTTTCCACTAAACTCATATAGTTTTTGAAGCAAGATAAAGCTTCATGTTTGTGGGAAATCAAATAAATATGACCGAAACGGGTGAAGTCATCAATGAATGTGATGAAATAGGACTTCCCGTGTCTTGTCTTAACATTCATTGGACCGTAAATGTCCGAATGGATAAGCTGTAATGGAACTTCGGCCCTTGTGCCAGTTCCAAACGGCTTGCGACAAGTTTTCCCTACAAGACAATGTTCGCAAGTTGACATTTCAACTTTTGAAACATTAGATAGCAAGCCACTTTTGGCAAGTCTATCCATTCTAGTTGGTCCAATATGACCAAGTCTTGCATGCCAACAAATGATCTCAGATTCAGAGTTAGAAGCATTTGTCAAATGGAAACTTTCATTAATGGAAGAAGAATCATCATACATTGTGTTTAAAACAATTAATCCATTACAAACATTACCAGACCCAATTAAAGAACTATTACAAACAAGGTCAACCTTTTGTTTATAGAACCTCCATTCATAATCTAAAGACATTAACGTGACCACGGATACGATATTCCTTCTAATATCTGGAGCAAAGAGGACGTCGTGCAATAATAAAGTCCGGCCGTTGTCGAGAACTAGCTTGCATGTTCCGACGCCTTTGACTTCAACACGAGTGTTGTTACCGACGTATATCCACTTTGTTCCTTGAGTTATCTTTTGATACTCTACGAAGAACCTTCTGTCCTTCGCTACGTGGTCTGTGGCCCCTGAATCAATCAACCAAAAATAGTTAGATTCAGCAAGAAACACGGAACTAGAAACACATATGTAACTAGCCCTACAAGTTACCTTATCACTTCCATCCGTACACGTACGGGCGAAGTGACCGTACTTGTTGCACTTAAAGCACTTGATCTTCTTCAAGTTTTTCTTCTTTGAGTGCACATTCTTTTGCCACTTTTTGTTCTTAGTCTTCTTTGAGGTTTCCGGTTCTTGCTTTCGTTCGTTCACAAACCTTAAGCGTTTATTCTTCCGCTTATTTCCTCCATGTGAGGAACTAGCGGCCATGTGCACTTCTGCACTTGGTTTTGCGGCTTGAATCCGCTCTTCCTCGAGTTCGAGGTGTTTCGATACATCGCTTAAAGTTTTAATGCACTCATTATGAGTGAGGTGCATTTTCATGTTATCCCAGCTATCTGGGAGTGAACGAATGACTGCTTGGATCAGATGTTCGTCAGACAGCGTAACACCAGCATCCTTTAATTCAGATATGAGATTCGCCATGTGGCGGAGATGCTTTTTCATAGAATGATCTCGCCGCATTTTGTACGAATCAAATTGAATATTTAAGGAGCGGAGTTTGGTAACCGAAGTTCCATCAAACTTTATTTCTAGCTCAGACCATATGTCTTTGGCTAGATCGAATTCCCGAAATAGACGCATTATGTCATTGTACATTGCGGACAGTAACGTAATACGTGCTATTTTGTTCTTTCGAGTCCAAGTCTCATAAGCTTCCCGGTCCCTCTTGTGTTGGGCCGTATTGCCCAACTCAGGTTCTTCCATTATGTTTTGGAGTGTTTTAAGCACATCTTGCTCCTCCAAAACATATTGGATTTTAATTGACCAAAGTTTATAATTGTCGCCGTTGAGCTTTTCACCTTTGTTAAGCTCTGCGACAATGTTCTTAGAAGCGGTAGACATATTCGAATCAAAAAACTGCAAAGAAAATGAAAAACACGATCAAAATTCTATGCATAAAGTTTCGATTCTTTAAACACTTGATAAGTTCCTTGGATGCGCTGAAATGTTATTCTAGAATCGAGAAGTTCACTACGTTCCCAACTACCATCTAGAAGTAACTTTCAAAGTATCCCTCTTACTTATCTCAAGTAAAAAGAAATCAGAAATGATACCCGTATGGTACCAGAAGCGGAAAAATACTTTTGAAAAACATATCTTTCAAAATAGAATAGGTGAGAGTTTGCGCAAAGAATTTTAGCGCAACAATTGCCAAGCCACGAGACCTGTTCTACACACCCATGGGTTAGATAACCATGGACGGATCGTGGTAGGACTTGGAATTCTAAATTGCGCTATCCCGATTAAGGACGGGACATAACCTATTTGAAAATACCTTTTTCAAAAATTTGAAAACACATTGGCTAATCTCCGTAGAGTAGAGCACACCGTTATAAGTTCATTGGCTAATCTCCGTAGAGTAGAGCACAATGACATGGCTAATCTCGCATGAAGTAGAGCATTACGGCTAATCTTCAAGGAGTAGAGCACTACGGCTAATCTCGCATGAAGTAGAGCACTATGGCTAATCTTCAAGGAGTAGAGCACTATGGCTAATCTCGCATGAAGTAGAGCACTACGGCTAATCTTCAAGGAGTAGAGCCTTTAGACACCCCGTATGGGCTAGTCGGCACGTTCAAATTCGACCAAGGCCTTCTGCCGGATTGGTCGACCAAAACAACCAAATTGGTCGACCAATTATTTGGTCTTCAACTTCTCTCGGCCAGGACCTCTACCCTGGCCGAGGCTTGGCCAAGGGCCGGCCAGGGGGCCCTAGCCGGCCAGGGGGCCCTAGCCCCTCGGCCAGGGCCTCTGCCCTGGCCGAGGCCAGGGCCGGCCATGCCCTGGCCGAGGCCAGGGCATTGGCCCTGGCCTCTGCCAGGGCCGGCCTGGCCCTGGCCGAGGCCAGGGCGCCGGCCCTGGCCTCTGCCAGGGTCGGCCAGGCCCTGGCCGTGGCCGAGGCCGACCATGGCCGGCCTGGCCGTGGCCGGCCATGGCCCCTTTGGCCATGGCCGGCCACCCCCTTTGAATGGGGTTGCCGCACACCCCACCGGAGGGGTGGCCGTGGTGGTCATTGGCCGTAGCCAACCCCCTCCGCATGGGGAGGGGGGTGCATGGCCTTCATAGCCCATTTGGCCATGGCACACATGCACTAAAATTCATCTTCTCCGATGGAGATAACTACCATCATCTTCCTCGATGAAGCACCCGTTCGTCGATGAAGCACCCGTTCGTCGAGAAATTAGTTATTTCCTAATGGTCGTGTGCCAAAAATGAAAAATAACATACTACGTGAACGGTCGGTTCTTCCCGTCACGGAGAGTTCCTGCCATATCCGTAATGATAGGAGACCCTAACGTGAAAAGAACAACCGCTGCGTTCTCTCCGTCACGAAGCGTTCCTACCATATCCGTAATGGTAGGAGACCCATTCGTGAAAAAGACAACGACTCGTTCATAGTTTCGACGGGGCGGCGGTTTGACCGGGGTGACCGGCGCCCCGCTTGAGTCGCGGCGGCACGGTGTCGTTTACCGAAAGTTTCACGGTTAGTGTAGGGTGCGGGAATATCGAACTCAGGGAGGCGAGGTTGTGCTTGGGTCAGGTAGGACCTAAATCACCCCGAGGGGCGAGCTAGCCAAAATCGGTCGATGGTTGTCACGAAAGGAAATAAAAGCGTATGAACAAAAAGAAAGTAAACCCGGGACTTTGGTTTCCAACCCGACGAGAGACACTCGTCGATACGGCCTACGGGTATGGATAGCGATCGGGAATTAGGGTCTAATGGTGAGACGTTGCCTCTGAAAGTGGTACCGGCGTCCCATGGGCCCGATATTCCGGTCGGTGCCCAGGATGATACACCGGACTTCCCGGATTCGATCAGTGGGCACTCCCGTGTCCATTAACACTGATCGATCCCGGGAGCTCTAAGTCCGCAACGATATCTCCCAACGTCTCATCCTGCCGCTCCCGCGTGCTAGGACTTGGCGTCTACGCTAAAGGCGTGAGCTTTGGATAGGGAGTCAACCGCCAAGTTTATTCCCCCTTGGCCCGACGGTCAAAGGCGGTCTTTTTCCCGCCGATGACAATGAAATGCCCCGCGTAACCGTTAGATTCCTACTCCCTATCGATTTCCTAACCCTATGGACGCATCGGGAAGAGCCCCCGAAGTGGTTTCCACCAAAATCCCAGATTTGGGAACTACTCACAAAAATTCATGAAAAAGCAATCTAAATGAAATTTAACCGTTGAAATCATAATCAGACAATTGCAATGCGGAAGTAAAGGAGTAATAAAGACAATACTAAAATTTTAGAAAGATCTGAAAACTTACTTAAGAGTAACAATTACAGCCGTCACAAGGAAATAAAACAGTAAAAAATACAACAGCTCTCGTTTCTGGAACCCTAGGGGTTCTATATATAGATTTTCGCATCAACCGATCGGTTGACAAGTCAACCGATCGGTTGATCCGTTACAGATAAATTACAGAAAACGGTGAGTTTTCACCCGATCTCATGAACCGATCGGGTCAGTTCTTGAGCGACCGGTTGGATCTTGGAGCAGTCGGGTGAACCGGTCGGTTCGGCGCCCGTGTCTTCAGCTCTTTTTCTCAGCTACAGATGAACCGATCGGGTGAGAGTCACCCGATCGGTTGGAATTCTGCTCGAAAAAACAGAGAACAGCCGCCCGAAGAACCGGTCTGTGAACCGGTCGGGTGACTTCTTTGTGAGCTGCGGTAGAGACCGGGTGGTGCACGCATGCATCACCCGATCGGTTGAAGATGATCAACCGACCTGGTGAGGGGCTGAAAGATGAATTCTTCGACGTTTGACCCCATGGATCACGCGTGACTTCTCCCGTTGCTCCGGGGACTTGGGATATCATCGTAAAACGTCCCCTACGTGGTCGAACTCCTGCAATCATGGACAAACAAAGAAAAGTGAAAGAAAACGGGAAAATATACGAAAACGAATAAGAGACGGCGAAAAACACGGAGAAACACAAAAGAAAACGTGTGTGAATATATGAAATATAAGCGCACGTCAAAATCCCCCAAGCTGAACTCTTCCTCGTCCTCGAGGAAGACGAGTGAGAGTAGGAGCTCGGAAGGGGAAAATAGAGAGGAAGAAAGAAAAAGAAAACTCTAAACCCTAGATCGTCCATCAGAGCCACCAAAATCAGAAACGACACACCAAGCAAGCAAACGCCAAATCACACCACTAAACCTAGGAAAGCGAGTCCAAATAAGTGTCGTGGGTCCACGCAGTGAAGCGCGAGTGAGCGTCGTCGTGTGCTAGCAAACGGTGATGCTTTCTACGATGTGCTGTGATGCTCGATATACACAAATCCAAGATATGACCCAAAATATCGATCCGAATTGAAATAAGCGGTGAATATAAGTTCAAGCATGCATGAGAAGAGTTAGAATAGAAGCGTATCATGCATCGGGGACTCCACAACTAGGGTTAAGGAAATCACGCCACTATAGCCTAGATACTAGCTAAAAAGTTCCTAAGCCAAGTGTTTTCGATAACGACGGGGGTTGAGATGATGTGGAGAAGAACACTCGGTGCAAATTCTCGCCTTCCCTTTATTCTTGGCAAGTATGAAAAAATATTCACACGGAAATTTTTTTGGGTTTTGGGTATTTGTATTTTTTTTTGGATTTTGGGCTATACAAGATTTTTTCTTTTCTTTTCTTTTTGGGTTTTTCTTTTCTTTTCTCCTTTTTTTTGAATTTTTGGGATATTGGCTATACACATGTGTACTCTCCCAAGTGGGAGAACGGTACACGACGAGGGGATTTGCACCAAGTAAAACAAAAAAGAAGTCAAAATCTAAACACTTGGGCAAAGGAAACTAATCTCGCTAAATAGAGCGTAGGCTAAATGGGTTATCCTAGTCCTTAGTTGTGGAATCCCGACGCATGTGAATTGAAGTATACGATATAAATATAGCATGCAAACAGTGGAAACATATACCGCATATTCAAATCGGAGCATGACAATCTAGGGGTCATTCCTGGACAGGTATATAAAGTAAAATCACAAAGCAGAAGCACACCGAATGCTAGTCACGACACACGACTCACAAAAAAGCTAAGCGGACCTGCGATGCGTGAAATGCAAGAGGACTCGAAATCCTAGGGTTAGTGAGTGTGATCATCGATGCAATGCTAGGTGTGTGTGACTTTCTGGTGATTCATCATAGGAGTCATTTCTAGGAGAAAGAGCTAAAAAAGGAAAAACAAGAAAAAATAAAACCACGATGAAAACGACACAAAAAATACGAAAAAGGACTCAAATAACGCACACAGTGCGACTCCCCCAAGCTGAAGTTTGCATTGCCCTCAATGCAATATGAGTGAGCACGGGAGGGCAATGAAAATGGGGGGAAATACGCACTGACACAAAAAGAAATGAAAACGAGGAAAACAGATAGATAAAACTGAAAAAGAAAGAAAAATTAAAATCAAAGTCAAACAATACGAAAATAAAAATAAAAATGAAACAACACGACACGACATTCAAAAAAAACAAGCACACCCATAAAAAAAGAAAAACAAACAAAACATGACAGCACACCAAAATAGACTTCCCCCAAGCTAGACCAGAAAGTGCTAGCGAAATGATGTGATCAAAGAAATGCAGAGATGTGCAAGGGGGAGTCAAAAACAAAAAAGGTGAATCAGAAAGCAGGAGGAGCTCAGTCTTCGTCCTCCTCGGAAGAGGGAGTGGATGGGTGGTCGGGTGAGGCTGGGGGTGTGCTGAGAAGTGGGGAAAGAGGCGAAGGAGTGGGGGCAGTGGTGGTGTGAACAATGGGAGGAGTGTCGGTGGTGGTGGGTGGTGGTGGTAGGAAGGCGATCAAGGCGGTGGTGAGAGGAATAGAAGTGGAGGAAGTAGATGAGGTGGTGACGGTAGTGGGGTGTGGTGGGAGGGATCTGGAGCGCACCGGCAATTTCCTCCGGTGCACGTATGGAGTGACAGAGGAGGAGGGATGTAGCGTGGGTGCGGTGGAAGTGGTCGGGGGGGATGAAGTGGATGCCGGGATGGGGTGTGAAGAGGGGGGAGAAGAATGTGGTGAGGGGGGTGATGCATGTGGGGAAGTGTGGGTGGGTGGTGGAGAAGATCGCCGGGGTGGTGAAGGTGGAGGTGGTCCGTGGATATGAGTAAGAAGGCGGAGAATGGCGGCCACGTTCCTCTCAAGTGCGAGGAAACGTGGGTGAGTAAGAAAGGAGGATGGCGATGGGTCCGAGGAAACAGAGGACATGGCGAGCTCACGAAGGGCAGCGACCTCCCTCTCGAGTCCTAGACGGGCTGATACCTGACGGCGACCAAAAGATGTAGACTGACGCGAGGCAGAGGTGGTGCCGCTAGGTAAGGTCGAGGAGGTGCCGGCGGCAGTGGTCATGCTGGCATAGGAGACAAGGCCAGAAATGGCCGCAGAGAGGTGCTCAGACGTGATCGGTCCCGGAGCAGAAACAGGACGACTCGGGCCAGCCCCTAAATCTCCCGCAGACGCAGGGATATCCTGCTCGCCTAAGTGGGCGGCAGGGGACGGTGGTCTGCGTGCGCCTGCGGGGAGAAAAGGAAGATTCAACCCCGCAAAGAAGTCGGGATCAGGTGGGAAAGTCCAATCTCCCACGAGAGCAACGGTCATGCGGGTGGGGTTGGGTAGAATGGTGTAAGGGGCTGGGGGTGGCCATAATTGAAAATGAAGCGGCCAGCCGAGAGGGGTCTAATCATGTGAATGTGCCGCAGGACGTCAATATCAAGACGTGATGGTCCTGCGGCAACTGGAAGATTATTGGGGAGGGGAATATTGAATTGGGGGTAAGATCATATGATAGTGATGATGCCCCCACAACAAAACTTTCCCTTACCGGCCCGGCTGATCTCGAGAAGCTTGTAAACAAGCCAATCGCCGCCATGGATGCGGACGGTAGGGGCCCTGAAGCTAACGCCATCATCATCCCGGACATAAGGGAAAGTCATGGCCCAAAGGATAAAAAGGTCAGGGATAGTCACAGTGCCAGACTCGTCCCTAGGAAAGAATGCAGATGAAATGATCCTGTGGGCCAATCGAAACACGGGATGAATGATGGAGGATGCCTTAGCCCTACCCCGGGGATATTCATTGATGAGTGTGAGGCGGAACCAGAATTGATCGACTTGAAATTCAGGCGTGTACCTGTAGTGTCGGATGGAGTCATCCCCAAGAATGGGGAAACCAAATATATCATTAATCGTGTTTAGACTTGTGGTGACACTGCGGTTACGCACCAGAAATTTAACGATCGACCCGGACTCTAAAACGAGGTTGGAGAGAAATTCGAGGGTGAGTGCCGGGTATGAAACGGCGGATGCATTGAGGAAGGCCAACCATCCTAAGTTACCGAAAAAAGATTCGACCTCGGTGAAGACACCGAGATCGACAAGTGTTTGTGCGTGCGGGAACTTAGTAGAAAGATGCCCTCGAGCATCAAGCCTACGGTAAAAATCTTTGTGCTCCTGGTCCCGAAAGATATACCCATGCGGGCCCAACATTGGGTCCACAGGGGGGATAATAGGTGGAGGAGGGCCAAGTGTAAGTGCTCGTGTACGGGAAGGAGGGCGCGTTTGTTTTCGCCTCTTTCGAGGCGGCTCCTCTTCCCGCATAATTTCTTTTCCTTTGTCCTTATCCTTGGCCATGTGTGTGTGTGCAAGCAAGAATTAGTGCGAAAATCGTGGATGCACACTAACACAAGCAAACAAGCAAGTACAATAATAGGGCAAATATATAAATATAAGCTTAGGAGCGAGTTTACCCAAGCGGAATGGTGGAGCTTGCTCGTTGATGCCCCCACACTGTTCAGCGAGAGTAGCGTGGAGCCGCGGCGAACTCCTTCGGCAAAAATTTTCGAAATGGGGGTGGTTTGGGGGAAAACTAGGTCAAAAATTCGGAATGGGAGGGGAGAGAGGGTGTAGATGATGGAGGGGTTGATGAAGGAGGTGGAGAGTGGGAGTAATGGAGGAGTAGAGGGTGTGGGGGAGTGAAGATCGGTTGTTGGTGAAGAGGAGAAGGCGAAACGACGGCGGGTTTTGGGGGTTTTTGCGATCGGGCGAGACGGAAACGAGCGGGTGTCGGGGGGGGTTTATAAAGGGTTTTAAGTCGAACCGATCGGGTGACTTGTCACCCGATCGGTTGACTGTTAGGTCGAAAATCTTGCCGAAGAAATGCTACAGGCGAACCGATCGGTTGACTTGTCAACCGATCGGTTGGCCGCTCCACTCAATTTCCCGAGAACTTAGGGCTGCTCACCCGGTCAGGTCAACCGATCGCGCTCGAACTCAACCGATCGGTTGATATTCCCCAAAATTTCCCGAGAGTTCTCCCCAGCTCACCCGGTCTGCCACCCGGTCTCTTCATTACTCAACCGATCGGGTCATATGGGGACAGATCTCGGCATGTATCTGATACATCCCAACCGATCGGGTGAGTTGTCACCCGATCGGTTGGGACTTGTTTTCTGCAAAAACCAATAGATTTGATTAAGTCCCCGAAAGGATGTTCTCGTGGCTGATTTTATTTATAAAAATAGATAAAATAAAGTAAAAAATAACGCTAAAAATTTGAGAAAAAGTTTAGAACATGGGTTGCCTCCCATGAAGCGCACTTGTTTAACGTCGTTGGCTCGACGCCCGCAAGAGATGCTCATGGTGGCTGATACGGGTGATGCCCATATTTCGGCATATCTTCCTCGTTGGAGCTGAAGGCGCTTGGAGTAGTAAGCGGCTGGAAAAATACTTGCTCGACTATCCTTCCCTTGTTCTTGGGATCCGGGGGCTTTTCCTTGGTGTTGGCGCTTCCCGCCATCTTTTTCAGGATCCGGACCACGTCTTTAGTGAGGTCCGTGTGCTCTTTCCCCGTTCTCCTCACAGGAGGAACCTTGGGGAACCCGGGAGGGGTCGTTCTCACTGCACTCGGTTTTCCAGCAGCTTCTTTGTCTTTGGGGCCTTCTTCATCTTCTAAATCCCCTAAGTCATCGGGGGGGGTTTCTCAGGAGAATCTCCCAGGAGTTCTCCTCTACAGCTTTTTCTTCTTCTATCTCAAGCAAATTGCATACAGGGTCATCAGGGGAGTCGGGGTGCTTCATAGATAATCCCAGGTCAAACTCAACTTTCTCCCGGCTGACGTTCAAAGAGATTTTTCCGTTCTTCACATCTATTAGAACGCCAGCAGTGGCCATGAAAGGCCGTCCCAGGATAATGGGGGTGTGTGCATCTTCGGGCATGTCCATGACTACAAAGTCCACAGGCACATGCACCCCTCTGACATTCACGGGCAGGTCATCCACAACTCCTACCGGATATTTGACCGACCGGTCAGCTAGTTGTAGGGTCATCCCGGTGGGTTCCAAATCACCCATCCCTATCCTTCTGTACATCGACAAGGGCATCAAACTAACACTCGCTCCGAGATCGACGAGTGCACGATGAATCTTCACTGCCCTGATCGTGCAAGGAATGGAAAAGCTCCCCGGGTCTTTAAGTTTCGGCGGATTTGCCCTATGGATAAGAGCGCTACACTCCGCCGTCAACACAACTTTCTCCTTTCTAGACCCTCTAGTCACCAAATCTTTCAAGAATTTTGCATAGGAGGGGATTGTTTCGATTGCTTCCAGGAAGGGGATTTGCAGGCTCAGGTCCTTGACCATGGCGAAGAACTTGCCATATTTCTCATCAATCTTTGCCTGAGCCAACCGTTGTGGAAATGGCACAACGGGTTTATACGCTCTCACGCTTTCTTCCTCCTTCTTCTCCTTCTCTTCTTCAGAGACTCCCTCCGGAGTCACAGGATTTGATGACGAAGCACCGGCGTCGTTTGATTTTTCGATCGGTTTCTCAACGACCGACGGTGCTTCCGGGTTGCTAGGGGGCACTCTAGTAGGAATTTGTGTCCCGCTCCTCAGAACGATAGCGAACACATTTGCGTGCTCGTGCACGAGTGCCGATGTCTGGGTTGCTCCCCTCGGGTTCACCTCCGGTTGTGGCGGTAATTGGTTTTGTGACCTTGCAAGGTTCGCCACTTGTAACCCCAGCTGGGTTACTTGGTCCGTGAGGGTCCGCTGACCCATTTCCAGCTTCTGGTTGATCCTCTCCTGGTTGGTAATATATTGAGTCAAGAGAGACTCAACCGGAGAGACGGCCCTCTGTTGGCCATACTGCTGCTGCTGCTGGAACGGCTGCTGATTCCTGGGGGCGTAAGATTGTTGCTGAGATGGTTGCTGCTGATATTGTTGCTGCTGAAACTGATTCTGCTGTGGCCTAGCTGGCTGATATGCTTGTTGCTGCGGCTGCTGAGGCGGCGAGGGCTGAAATGGTGGCCGGTAACTGAAGTTCGGGTGGTTCCGGTTGTTTGGAGAGTAGGCCGGGTTGGAATTTGTCCTTGGCGGGTACGGTGCATTTCCTGTAGGGTTGTAAAACAGTGCGCTCGCCTGATCCAACGGTGGTGAGATGTCACCACCGTCGAATTCCCCGAAGAATCCGGACTCTACTACTGAAATCTGCTGTGTATCGGCCCCACCGGCTCCAACCATTAGTGCGAAGATCTGGGTCGAAATCAAGTCAAACTTGATTGAAAGTTTGTCAACGTCCTCGACTCTGTGTACACCCCTAGATCTTGGTGTGGCTCTCTCGTCACACCACCGCTCATTGTTCGATGCCATGTTTTCTAGAATATGTCTGGCATCTTCCTCGCTTCTAGACATGAAGGAACCCCCAGCCGCGGCGTCCATAGAAGATTTCAGGTCATCCCTCAACCCATTGTAGAACAGATTAATAATCTGCCACTTTGGAAGCTCATGGTGAGGGCATCTTCTTTGCATCTCTTTATATCTCGTCCAAGCTTCATGCAAGGACTCGTGGTTGGCCTGGGAGAAGGAGGAGATCTCACTCCTCAACTTCATGGTCTTCCCCGGAGGAAAGAACTTTGTCAGAAAAGCGTTGGAGAGCTTCTCCCAGGTGTTGAAAGTGTTGGGGTCCTTCCCCCTTAGCCATTGCTTTGCTTTGTCTCGCAAATAGAAGGGGAACAGCTTCAGACGGATAGCCTCTGTCGTGACACCATTGATCCGGAAGGTGTCACACTTCTCCAAGAAGGAGTCTAGATGCTCGATCGGGCTCTCCATTGGTGCACCCGCAAACTGATCCTGCTGGATCCACGTCACCAATGACGGCTTCAGCTCAAAGCTTTGGGCAGTGATAGCTGGAGGACGGATGGCGGAAGTGGACTCGATAGATGGCATCGAGTATTCCAGCAGGGACTTTTGAGGTGGGGTGTTCTCCTCCATGGATTCGAGATCTTCCCTTCTCCGCTTCTCGACGGCCAAGCGCCTAAGGGTGGCGTTAATCTCTGGATCGAGGGGGACAAGTTGTCAAGACTCCTTGAACTCCTGCGCATGAAAAACAACAAACACCCGTGAAGCGACAAGTGGGAAGGAGACAGATAAAATAAGAAATAAAAATAAGAAAAATAAAAAGAAAAGGGAGAATGCGAAAATTATCGCGAGGTAGGGATGTGAGCTAGACACGAGGGTTCAAGAGATCCTAAAATAATCAAGCACGTTGCCTCCCCGGCAGCGGCGCCATAAACTTGACCGGCGCCCCGCTTGAGTCGCGGCAGCGCAGTGTCGTTTACCGCAAGTTTCACGGTTAGTGTAGGGTGCGGGAATATCGAACTCAGGGAGGCGAGGTTGTGCTTGGGTCAGGTAGGACCTAAATCACCCCGAGGGGCGAGCTAGCCCAAATCGGTCGATGGTTGTCACGAAAGGAAATAAAAGCGTATGAACAAAAAGAAAGTAAAACCGGGACTTTGGTTTCCAACCCGACGAGAGACTCTCGCCGATACGGCCTACGGGTATGGATAGCGATCGGGAATTAGGGTCTAATGGTGAGACGTTGCCTCTGAAAGTGATACCGGCGTCCCATGGGCCCGATATTCCGGTCGGTGCCCAGGATGATACACCGGACTTCCCGGATTCAATCAGTGGGCACTCCCGTGTCCATTAACACTGATCGATCCCGGGAGCTCTAAGTCCACAACGATATCTCCCAACATCTCATCCTGCCGCTCCCGCGTGCTAGGACTTGGCGTCTACGCTAAAGGCGTGAGCTTTGGCTAGGGAGTCAACCGCCAAGTTTATTCCCCCTTGGCCCGACGGTCAAAGGCGGTCTTTTTCCCGCCGATGACAATGAAACGCCCCGCGTAACCGTTAGATTCCTACTCCCTATCGATTTCCTAACCCTATGGACGCATCGGGAAGAGCCCCCGAAGTGGTTTCCACCAAAATCCCAGATTTGGGAACTACTCACAAAAATTCATGAAAAAGCAATCTAAATGAAATTTAACCGTTGAAATCATAATCGGACAATTGCAATGCGGAAGTAAAGGAGTAATAAAGACAATACTAAAATTTTAGAAAGATCAGAAAACTTACTTAAGAGTAACAATTACAGCCGTCACAAGGAAATAAAACAGTAAAAAATACAACAGCTCTCGTTTCTGGAACCCTAGGGGTTCTATATATAGATTTTCGCATCAACCGATCGGTTGACAAGTCAACCGATCGGTTGATCCGTTACAGATAAATTACAGAAAACGGCGATTTTACACCTGATCTCATGAACCGATCGGGTGAGTTCTTGAGCGACCGGTTGGATCTTGGAGCAGTCGGGTGAACCGGTCGGTTCGGCGCCCGTGTCTTCAGCTCTTTTTCTCTGCTACAGATGAACCGATCGGGTGAGAGTCACCCGATCGGTTGGAATTCTGCTCGAAAAAACAGAGAACAGCCGCCCGCAGAACCGGTCTGTGAACCGGTCGGGTGACTTCTTTGTGAGCTGCGGTAGAGACCGGGTGGTGCACGCGTGCATCACCTGATCGGTTGAAGATGATCAACCGACCGGGTGAGGGGCTGAAAGATGAATTCTTCGACGTTTGACCCCCTGGATCACGCGTGACTTCTCCCGTTGCTCTGGGGACTTGGGATATCATCGTAAAACGTCCCCTACGTGGTCGAACTCCTGCAATCATGGACAAACAAAGAAAAGTGAAAGAAAACGGGAAAATATACGAAAACGAATAAGAGACGGCGGAAAACACGGAGAAACACAAAAGAAAACGTGCGTGAATATATGAAATATAAGCGCACGTCACGGGGCGAACCCGTATTGCTCTGATACCAATGTAGGATCCTGTCAAAACAGCGTTAGGATCGATAAATAAAGTTGAGACTTACGCTTGCGTATGCGGCACGGTAGTCTCGGAACTTTGCCTTTGGATTCGCCACGACGGATCGAGTCTTCTCACGAATGGAGTAAGGCTACTAAATCTACAATCTAAATCTCTACTTTTAGATTAAGAACTTGGATAAAGAGAGAGGAAGTATTTCGGCAGAGCTTCGCTAGAATGAAATGCATGCAAGAAATGCCATGCAAAAGTGTAAGGAAATGGCTAACCCTTGGGTCTTATTTATAGCCCCCAAGGTAGTTATTTTAGGGTAAATTGTTCCTTTGGAACAATTTAACTAAAGCGTACCATCATACATGGCACATTATAAGCTTAAGTTGTACCATATGCATGGTACAACATAAGCTTAAGATATTCCCCCTTTATTAGCCATATGTCGCATGCACTTATGCATATATAATGCGACTTTCCCACTCATCCAGAGATCCTCTCCGCAAGGGAACAGATTCCCTTTGCACAGGACTTCGTGTACGCGACGTTCGAGGTCTGTATTCCCTCGTACATCCCCCACAAGGGTGTACAAACGTCTTCCATATCCAACAAGAGGAGCTTCTAAAATGCGACCTGACACCGTCGTTGACTTGTGACAGCGGAAGTTGACCGACACGATTTCCACGACGAGACGCTTTTGACGGACGTACTTCTTGCCACCGCAGGCAAGTGCCCCCACTTGCGTAGTTACGGCCATGTCTAGGCCATTTTCTTCTTTGAACTGTAAACTGTTGAACAAGAGAACCGGACGTGAAATGATAGCATCCGGGACCCCCCTCACGATAGCCTAGACTTGACGACGAAGTCTAGGCATATAACCACTATAACTGTCCTGCTAGGAACTATCGATGTGTGTGTGTGCATATGGACACCCTAGAATAACTATACCCATGTCGTCATTTAATAGCATTCATGACTAGTCTTGCACAGCTTGCGGGCAATAGGGCACTCTCCGAGACAGAGAGAGTGATCCCTTATACAGATTCACCTACGGGAAGCCCGTCACTCACCAGGACGAAGTGAGTGACCTACAGACCGTGGAGATAGAGGTACTCACCAGCGAGAGTGAGTGGTCCTATACAGTGGTACAGATTCACCTACGGGAAGCTCGGCACTCACCAGGACGGGTTGAGTGGCCCGCAAACTGTGGGGATAGAGGCACTCACCGAGCTAGAGTGAGTGGTCATATACAGTCTTGTCCAGTCTTGTCTTGGGGTAGGGTAGGGTTGAGCAGCCACCAGGTTAGAGAGTTTGGCCACTTTCTAAGCTGAAGGCGTGAACCATCTTGGTGTCGAGTCGCTTGGTGTCTAGTCGCTTGTTGTCACACGGTCTTGTCTAGTCCTGTCTAGTCTTGTCATGTCTTGTGGCTGGTAGCTTACGTTACGACTTTGCCTGCCACGTTTACTATCTGCACAGTCTTTTCTTTCCTTGCATAAATGTACAAATGCCATGCTGCATCATCTCATGTAATCAACCTTACAATGTTGTCTTTAAATTTCTTTACACTTGTAGTAGAGTCTTCTCATCTTTCCTTGTAGACTTTACCTGACATACAGGTCCTTTTTCTTATGTGTTGTACATCAGGTACTGAGACAGAGTACGCAGAAGAGACGGCTTTACCTGAGGACTTGGAGTCAGAGGACGTCGTCCCGGAGTATGTTCCAGACGAGGACCAGACTTAGAGGTCCCTCACCGTAGTGGTCTTACAGAGATTACTACTTTCTAGTTGGCTACGTAGCACCACTCTACTTTTGTTTAGGTTGGGTGCGTCGCACCATTAGTTTCATTTTTCGTAGTTGTAGCCATGCTCGGCTTCTTTTATTAGACTTGATATAAATGCTGGATATTATCTCTTTTATCTCTTTTATTAATGAATGCAAATTTCCTTTCGAGTACTCTTATTCTTATTGTTATGAAATTTTAAACGCAAGAACCTGAAATTTTAAATGGTATCTCTACAGACGCTTATTGGGCTCGAGCCTCACAGCTCCGGCCTATGCGGACCTTCGTCTTGTCCTCGTACTCATTTTGGGAAGCGGGGCATGATAGGTTTTAATGGTCGCCTATGCAGGTCGAGCAAAAAGTTCAGAACAATAAAAGTACTCACATTCATTTAAGTATCCAGTTTAGCATGTAGAAGTCTAAGAATCACTGGTTAGATTAGTAGTGTGACATTAGTTACAATCTCTCTATCTTCGGCACCATTTTAGTGTCATCCTACCCAGTATAAATATTGTTCGACTCCGGTGCATCTATGTGCTGTAGGATCCCATCATAAGATGATAGAGGATCGAAAGAGAGAAGAAACTTACGTTAGCGTACGCTACGCTATAGTCTCTGAACTTCGCCCTTGGATTCACCACAACAGTCGGTACTTTGTCACAGAGGATCAAAGCAGCATTTCACCGTCTAAATCTCTATTTAGAAGAAGAACTTAATGGAAGGGAGAAGAGGAAAAATAAGTTGCCTTATGCAAACTTATGGCATGAAGGATTAGCCTTAAAATCCTTACCCTTAGGTCCTATTTATAGGCCAAGGGGGTAGTTATTGTAGGAAATAACTACTTATAAGCTTATTAGCCTATATTAATGCATTTCCATATCCTCTTCCTTATGCACTTATCAAGTGCCTTTATGCACTTATAAAGTGACTTTTTCCACTTATCGAGTGGTCCTTTTCATACATGAAAAAGGTTCCCTTCGCACATGCTTTCATGCACGCGACATCTGAGGTCCATAGACCCTCATACATCCCCTCATGGGTGTATACATGTCGTCCATATCCAACATCTCCCACTCACACTTGAGGGGATTGTAAGGAAACATCTTTTCCTTTAGTTCTTCTGTTTATCATACTGAGAAATAGACCGTGTGACCGTCATGCGCATAGAGTCTGCTATTGTGCACTTGTTAGAGATACACAACACTCCTTGGGGTGCAAAGTTGAGTAGATCAACGCATGCTTTACCCTAGATTATTTCTTCACATTTCTTATACTTTATATTCAACAATTGAATCCCATCTGGATTACAATTGGCTGGCCAGCTTTGAATCTCTAAAGTCCAAATGTGAATATGAAATTAATCTTCCTCTTCTTGAGATCCTTTCGATCTTCACTTGACTCGTGACCGGCGCCCCGCTTGAGTCGCGGCGGCGCGGTGTCGTTTACCGCAAGTTTCACGGTTAGTGTAGGGTGCGGGAATATCGAACTCAGGGAGGCGAGGTTGTGCTTGGGTCAGGTAGGACCTAAATCACCCCGAGGGGCGAGCTAGCCCGAATCGGTGGATGGTTGTCACGAAAGGAAATAAAAGCGTATGAACAAAAAGAAAGTAAACCCGGGACTTTGGTTTCCAACCCGACGAGAGACTCTCGCCGATACGGCCTACGGGTATGGATAGCGATCGGGATTAGGGTCTAATGGTGAGACGTTGCCTCTGAAAGTGGTACCGGCGTCCCATGGGCCCGATATTCCGGTCGGTGCCCAGGATGATACACCGGACTTCCTGGATTCGATCAGTGGGCACTCCCGTGTCCATTAACACTGATCGATCCCAGGAGCACTAAGTCCGCAACGATATCTCCCAACGTCTCATCCTGCCGCTCCCGCGTGCTAGGATTTGGCGTCTACGCTAAAGGCGTGAGCTATGGCTAGGGAGTCAACCGCCAAGTTTATTCCCCCTTGGCCCGACGGTCAAAGGCGGTCTTTTTCCCGCCGATGACAATGAAACGCCCCACGTAACCGTTAGATTCCTACTCCCTATCGATTTCCTAACCCTATGGACGCATCGGGAAGAGCCCCCGAAGGGGTTTCCACCAAAATCCCAGATTTGGGAACTACTCACAAAAATTCATGAAAAAGCAATCTAAATGAAATTTAACCGTTGAAATCATAATCGGACAATTGCAATGCGGAAGTAAAGGAGTAATAAAGACAATACTAAAATTTTAGAAAGATCTGAAAACTTACTTAAGAGTAACAATTACAGCCGTCACAAGGAAATAAAACAGTAAAAAATACAACAGCCCTCGTTTCTGGAACCCTAGGGGTTCTATATATAGACTTACGCATCAACCAATCGGTTGATAAGTCAACCGATCGGTTGATCCGTTACAGATAAATCATAGAAAACAGCGAGTTTTCACCTGATCTCATGAACCGATCGGGTGAGTTCTTGAGCGACCGGTTGGATCTTGGAGCAGTCGGGTGAACCGGTCGGTTCGGCGCCCGTGTCTTCAGCTTTTTTCCTCAGCTACAGATGAACCGATCGGGTGAGAGTCACCCGATCGGTTGGAATTTCGCTCGAAAAAACAGAGAACAGCCGCCCGCAGAACCGGTCTGTGAACCGGTCGGGTGACTTCTTTGTGAGCTGCGGTAGAGACCGGGTGGTGCACGCGTGCATCACCCGATCGGTTGAAGATGATCAACCGACCGGGTGAGGGGCTGAAAGATGAATTCTTCGACGTTTGACCCCCTGGATCACGCGTGACTTCTCCCGTTGCTCCGGGGACTTGGGATATCATCGTAAAACGTCCCCTACGTGGTCGAACTCCTGCAATCATGGATAAACAAAGAAAAGTGAAAGAAAATGGGAAAATATACGAAAACGAATAAGAGACGGCGGAAAACACGGAGAAACACAAAAGAAAACGTGCGTGAATATATGAAATATAAGGGCACGTCAACTCGCTTTTCTAACATGCCCCGCCGGACCGAATTGACCATAGTCCATAAGCAACATGCTAAGACAGCGATCACCCAGTCAAATCTAAAGGAACCAATTAGAGTCCATAAGGGTAAGAAGTTTAAGACCCATGTGGTCGTTGGGTCTCATATAATAGTAAACAAAATTACTATTCTAACCCAATGGCCAAATGCATACGTAGTATGAATACGTATTACAACATCACTCCTTTCCCAGGGAGCGTATGTCTTAATGATGTTGTAAGGATGATGATCTGACACCACAATGTCTGACTTTGAGTCCCTTTTACTACTCATTAATTTCCTGGGCCCACATCCTGCATAAGATAGATAAGATTTCAAAAATCCTCTTAGATCTTTTGTAAGCATCCATATGATGCAGATCTTTCATACGACCATTTTGTTTAAGTCATGACTCTAAATCATCCGTCTGATGATTTTGACTTTAAACAGGTCTCATCTTTATCTTATCTTTCTGATAGAATAAAGGCGGTTGCTCATGTGAGAGAGCTAACCTCAATCTGTCTGACATACTAGAAAATATAGCTGAGATTAAAAGAAATGTACACAAACATTTTCAAGAAACTCATATGGAGTGTCGAAAAGAACTTATTATTTTATTAAATTTGATCTTTTATAGACATGGGAATATACATTGATACAACTCAGCTCTTACGTTATCCTTGAGATGATAAGTGTTTGTAAAACACATCTCTGGGGATCGCCTTCGTAAGCGGATCTGCTATCATCTCATGCGTAGATATGTACCTAATGTCTACCTTCTTGTTCTTATCATAGTCTTTTGCAAATTTGTAGCAGATATCAATGTGATTGGTCTTACAATGGAATTTTGGATCTTTGACATAGGCTATAGATGCTTGACTGTCGCTGTATATTGGTACAGCACCTGAGTCACTTGCATCAATTAGCCTGTCTAAGAACCTCCCAAGCCAAACAGCTTCTTGGACCACCATGCTAAATGCTACAAACTCGGCTTCCATAGTTGAAAGTGTGATGCAGGATTGCTTCTTGCTACTCCAGGATATTGCACCAGATCCGATTAGAAAAACATGTCCTGAGGTCGATCGTCGCTCATCGAGATCACCCGCCCAATCAGCATCAGTGTAGCCTTCGAGCCTCAAGGCATCTCCTTGATAGCATAAAGCATAGTCTGCAGTCCCTTTAAGATACCGCATTATCATCTTAACTGCTTTCCAGCGTGCTTGCACTGGATTGGATTGGTAACGACTTACCATTCCAACGGCAAAAACAGATGTCCGGTCTTGTACACATCAAAGCGTACATAAGACTACCAACTGCACTGGAATATGGAACTTTTTCCATAATTTCCTTTTCTTTTTGGTTCTTTGGACACATTTTCAGACATAAATTATCGCATTTGCTTATAGGAGTATCAATGGACTTACAGTCCTGCATATTAAAACGTTCTAGAACCTTCTTTATATAAGTTTCTTGTGAAAGAGAAAGAAGTTTCTTCGAACGATTCCTTGAAATCTTAACTCCAAGGATATATGCGGCTTCTCCCATGTCTTTCATCTCAAAAACTGATGAAAGCCAAGCCTTGATATCCATTACAAAGCCCTTGTCATTTCCGGCTATTAAAATGTCATCTACATATAGAGACATAATAACATACTTGCTTTTGATCCTCTTGATATATACACAGTTATCTTCATCAAGCATGGTAAAACCATTTGATAAGCCAACTTCTTGAAATCGTATATACCATTGCCTCGAGGACTGTTTAAGACCATATATGGACTTACGAAGTTTGCAAACCTTATGTTCGTTTCCTTCTTTTACAAACCCTGTTGGTTGTTCCATATAGATCTCCTCGTCCAATTCTCCATTGAGGAAGGCAGTTTTTACATCCATTTGATGTAATTTGAGGTCTAAGCAAGCTACCAAAGCCAGAATCAAGCGAATCGAGGTAAAACGAACAACAGGTGAGAAGGTCTCTTCGTAGTCTATCCCTTCCTGTTGTGTAAAACCTTTCGCGACAAGGCGAGCTTTATATCTGTCTATAGAACCATCAGCCTTATGCTTGATCTTAAGAACCCATTTGTTCCCAATAGCTCTACGTCCTCTGGGTAAGTCAACCAAGTCCCAGACTCGGTTAACTTTCATGGATTCTAATTCCTCCATCGCTTCCATCCATTTGTCTTTTGCAGGGCATGATACGGCCTGTTTGAAAGTAGCAGGCTCGTCATCTTCTTGTAGTAAAGTCACAATGGTTTGTGGGAATTCATCCTCAAATCTTAGAGGAGCTAACCTTGTACGACTACTACGTCGTATTTGAGATTCTTCAAGTCCTTGTCGACTCGAATTTGGATCAATTCTAATAATACTCCCACTTGGAATGTGGTTAGAATTGCTCCCACTTGGATCATTATTCAAATATGGAATAGGATTCGCATCATTCGTATCATCCATTGGTGAAGATTGAAATGTATTTTCGTCTTCACTAAGAATTCTCCCACTCGACTGAGGTAATCCTTCTTGATCATAAATCTCAAATAGAGATAAGTCCTGACTTATCTCGCCCTGTCTTGGAAACTCATTTTCCAAGAAAGTAACATCCTTCGACTCAAATTCAATCAGTCCTCTATTGTCTTCCTGACCAATAAAAACATAACCTTTGGAGTTTTCTGCGTATCGTATAAAGATACATTTCCTCTCCCTTGGCCCAAGTTTGCCATACTTATGGGAGGAAATATGTGCATAGGATGCACACCCCCAAGGTTTTAAAATGCTTAAGTCAGGAGACATTTGGTTCCACAACTCATAAGGAGTGGAGCTAACTGATTTCGAGGGTATGCGGTTCAAGATGAAAGCAGCCGTCAATAATGCATCACCCCAAAAGGTGATTGGCAAGTTAGCTTGTGCCATCATTGAACGGACCATTTCCATTAAAGTCCTTTTCCTCCTTTCAGCAACACCATTTTGTTACGGAGTATAAGGCATAGTTACTTGATGGACTATGCCCTTTTCATCACAAAGTTCCTTAAAACTTGCTGATTGATATTCACCACCTCTATCAGTTCGCAAGACCTTAATCTTGTGATCTAATTGATTTTTCACTAAACTCATATAGTTTTTAAAGCAGGTTAATGCTTCATTTTTGTGGGATATCAAATAGATATGTCTGAATCGGGTGAAGTCATCAATAAAAGTGATGAAGTAGGACTTCCCGCGTCTTGTCTTGACATTCATCGGACCACATATGTCCGAATGGATGAGTTGTAATGGAACCTCGGCCCTTGTGCCGGTTCCAAATGGCTTGCGACAAGATTTCCCTACAAGGCAATGTTCGCAAGTCGACATTTCGACCTTTGAAACATTGGATATAAGGCCACGTTTGGCAAGTCTATCCATACGTGTTGGTCCAATGTGACCAAGCCTTGCGTGCCAACAAATTACATCTGACTCAAAAATCGAAGAATTTGTAACAAGGAAATTTTCATTAAAATTTGAGGAATCGTACATCGTATTCAATACAATGAATCCTTTAAAAACATACCCAGAACCAATTAAAGAATTATTACAAGACAGATCCACTTTACAATTATGAAAGAACCAACTATAACCAAGACCCATTAAGACGACCACATATATGATATTCCTTCGAATATCCGGAGCGAAGAGAACATCATGAAGTAAGATAGTGCAGCCGTTGTCCAAGAAGAGCTTGCACGTCCCAATGCCTTTTACTTCAACACGTGTGTTGTTTCCTACATATATCCACTTCGTTCCTTGGGGTATCCGGTGAAACTCCACGAAGGACCGTCTGTCCCTTGCTATGTGGTCGGTGGCACCTGAATCAATTATCCAAAAGGGATTAGATTCTACAAGAAATATTAAACTAGAAACACATATGTAACTAGTATTATTACAAGTTACCTTGTTACCTCCATCCGCACATGAACGGGCAAAGTGACCTAACTTGTTGCACTTGAAGCACTTGATCTTCTTCAAGTCCTTCTTCTTGTGCCATTTCTTGTTTCCACCCTTTTGTTTGGGTTTCTTGGTAGACACTGGTTGCTTTTTATGGTCATGAGCAAACTTCGAGTGATGTTTACGTTTCTTTCCCCCGTGTGAGGAACTAGCAACCATGTGCATTTCTGTACTTGGCTTGGCGACCGCAAGCCGCTCTTCCTCTAACTTGAGGTGCTTAGAAACATCGTTGAAGTTCTTGATGCTCTCATGATGAGTGAGATGCACCTTCATGTTGTCCCATTCGATTGGTTGGGAATGTATGACCACTTGGATTTGTTGCTCATCAGTGATAATATGACCTGCATCCTTTAACTCTAAAATAAGATTCGCCATGTGTCGCAGATGCATTCCCATGGAATGATCTGGACGTTTTTGTACGAATCGAATTTTATAGTTAAAGAGCGAAGTTTAGTCACCGAGGTGCCACCAAACTTCTCCTCTAGCTTGGACCATACGTCTATAGCAAGGTCATATTCTCGGAAGATTCGCATTATGTCATCGGCCATACTTGACAACAACGTAATGCGAGCAATTTTGTTCTTCCGAGACCAAGCATCGAAAGCTTTCTTGTCTCTTTTGTGTTGGGCCGTAGTGCTTAACTCAGGTTCAATCATTTTGTTCGTCAGAGTTTCGAGCACATCTTGCTCCTCTAGAACATATTGTATCTTCATGGACCACAGTTTGTAATTATCACCATTGAGTTTTTCACCTTTGTTCAACTCAGCGACGATGTTCTTAGTAGCGGAAGACATTTTAGTTTTAAAATGCTGCAAAAGACATAAAAAAGTTTCGATCAAAAAACATTGCATAAATTTTACATTTGATAAGTTACTTTCGAAAAATATTGAAGATGTTGTTCTAGAATCGGAAAGGTCATTACGATTTCAATCACCATCTAGAACAACTTTCAATATTTTCCCATCACTTATCAAACAATAGTACTCTTATAGTACTTGCAGCGGAAAAGCGATTTTGAAAAACGTATTTTGAAAACGTATTTTGTAGCGGGAGGTAGTGGCCTGCCCCGGCCTTTGCCGGGGTCAAGCCGTGGCCGTGCCAAGGTCGGATCCCCACCGTAGGGATCCAGGCCCTCCCCCTTACAGGGAGCTTTGCCTCAGGCAACTGCCACCGGCACCGTAGGGGCCAGCCATGCAGGTGGCCGGGGCCGAGGCCGCCGGCACCGTAGGGCTCCTCTGGCCCTGGCCTCTGCCAGGGCCGGCCTGGCCCTGGCCGAGGCCAGGGCTCCCCTGGCCCTGGCCTCGGCCAAGGGCCGGCTCCCCTGGCCTTGGCCCTGGCCTCAGCCAAGGGCCGGCCTGGCCTGGCCTGGCCCTGGCCGAGGCCAGGGCTCCCCTGGCCCTGGCCCTGGCCGAGGCCAGGGCCGACCAGGGCACCTCGGCCCTGGCCGAGGCCCTGGCCAGCTGGCCGGCCTCCTTGGAGTCCGGCCACCCCCCTTTGGGGGAGTGTGCTTGGTTGTCATTGGCCGAAGCCAGCCCCTTCCCCAATGGGGAGGGGGTGCATAGCCACCATGACCCACATGGCCATGGTGAGCATGCACCAAAGAGATATGCTATTGCCATACTACATGGTGACAATTCACCATTCCCTTCCATGGCAATCTTCTTCTCCGATGAGAAGTTTTGTAACCACCATCTTCTCCGATGAGACACCTGTTCATCGAGAAAGTGGTTATGCTTTAATGGCCGTGTGCCAAAAAAATAACACACTTTCAAGGCCTCAAACTTCACGCTCTACATGAAGAGAGTGCACATTCCCTATTGAATAGAGACTCAGCATCCATGAGGAGTGCGAGTTTTGCGAGATGAACGGTCAGTTCTTCCCGTCACAGAGAGTTCCTGTCATATCCATAATGGCAACAGACCCGAACGTGAAAAGAACAACTTTTATGTTCTCTCCGTCACGATGCGCTCCTACCATATCCATAATGGTAGAAAACTCATTCGTGAAAGAGACAACGTGTCATTCATCGGTGAGACCGGGGCGAACCCGTGTGGCTCTGATACCAATGTTGGATCCCATCATAAGATGATAGAGGATCGAAAGAGAGAAGAAACTTACGTTAGTGTATGCTACGCTATAGTCTCTGTACTTCGCCCTTGGATTCACCACAGCAGTCGGTACTTTGTCACAGAGGATCAAAGCAACATTTCACCGTCTAAATCTCTATTTGGAAGAAGAACTTAATGGAAGGGAGAAGAGGAAAAATAAGTTGCCTTATGCAAACTTATGGCATGAAGGATTAGCCTTAAAATCCTTACCCTTGGGTCCTATTTATAGGCCAAGGGGGTAGTTATTGTATGAAATAATTACTTATAAGCTTATTAGCCTATATTAATGCATTTCCTTATCCTCTTCCTTATGCACTTATCAAGTGCCTTTATGCACTTATAAAGTGACTTTTTTCACTTATCGAGTGGTCCTTTTCATACATGAAAAAGGTTCTCTTCACACATGCTTTCATGCACGCGACATCTGAGGTCTATAGACCCTCATACATCCCCTCATGGGTGTATACATGTCGTCCATATCCAACATGTGCATCATAACCCGGAGATTCGTAACAGAACACTCCATTCCCACCCATACACTTCCTAAGTGTTGGGACATCACTACAGGGAACGGAGTGGTGACGGTTAATTTGGGATGCCGATCGATCCCGTAGGTGATCAGTGAGCACGAGCTTTATTTCGACTTCATTGTCCATGATCTACCACATTTTGATGTTGTGCTTGACATTGATTGGTTGGGAGACTTCCATGCTTCGATCGATTACCACAGCATGAAGGTGGTGTTTAGGATTCCAGGCCACCCGAAGTTCGAGTTTCATAGCAGAGAGCTGATCATTCCATATTTTACACCTTTTTCCCGCATGTTTGCATGCCATTTGAATCGCTCAAATCACGTTTTTCACGATTTATCGACAACATTATGATACTTTTCACGATTTGTTGTTTTTTGTCGTATTTCAGGAGATTTGGAGCGATTTGGAGTGATTCCGAGATACATCCACTCCGGAGTGTCACCGACGACCTCCCTGAGGGGTATTTTGAGATTGGAGAGGAGCGTAAGAAGAAAGAACATCGTAGGAGCGACAAGGAGGCAAAAATACGCAATTTGGGCATCTTCAGTATCTCACTCGGCCGAGTGAAGGAGTTACTCGGCCGACCAACGAGACCCCGCTCGGCCGGCCAGATCGGACACGCTCCAAGCAGTATATCAGCGTGCACTCGGCTGAGCATCAGAAGCTGACTCGGCCGAGTGACGTATCCCGTCCGCCCGAGTGGCACCCAGACGACGGCAATCAAAAAGAGCCAACTTACTGTAATCCGTCAGTCTGAGCAGCAGAAGCCCGACTCGGCCGAGTGGTAATTGCCGTCCGCTCGAGTGAAGATAATCACATCAGCCGAGTGACGACAACTCACTCGGCCGAGTGACGCCCGATGTGACGACCCCCAAGACCCCAGAGTTACTGGAATCCGTCAGGGTCCCTCACACGGCCGAGTGACCTTTGTCACTCGGCCGAGTGAGCAGCGCTGCCTGTAGCAGAAATCACGATTTTGGAGCTGCGCAGGGGCAGTTTGGTCACAAATTTCTGGGCAGTTTTGGGGGGTATTTAACCCAAGATTCTAACCTAGTTTAAGAGCTTTTTCTATTGCTTTTGGCAGCCTTTTTTGTTTAGATTTTTAGAGTTTAATTCTTGTGATTGGAGAGGAGAGAAAAGTGTTATTTTGTTGGATTCTTGGAAAGCTACATTGGTTTATCTCCATCTCTATTAAAAATCCTATTTTTATTGCTATTTTGAATATTGCTATGAATTCCATTGCTATTTCTATTTATTATTCTTCCATTAGCAATATGATTTGTGAGTAGTTTTAACGTCTTAGGGCGTGGGGATGAACCCTACGAGCCCAATTTCCGATTTGTGACGATTTGGTAGAACTATTGCTAGAATTGATTAGGGTTAGTTTGGGATTGATATAATACGGATAGCTAGGTGTTCATATCGATTGGGATTTGCAAGAGATTGGATCCCAATTCGATAGGAAACCCTAGAAATCCGAATTGGGTTGAAATTGAGTTTCCTTAGTATCGGTTTGCAAGAGATTGGACCGATACTAGGATTCTCAGTTGCAATTCTATACCGATACCCATTTGCAAGAGATTGGACGGGTAGGAACTATCCCAACCTAGGTCGTAGCCCGAGTTTGCACGAGACTGGGCTCGGGATGCGATTGAACGATGACGTTGATCCTAATGCTAGCTTGCCTAGGCTAGGGTTTGCAAGAGATAGTACCCGATCCTAGGTTTGCCATAAACCGGCAACAGCGCGAGAGCGTGAGCTAGGTTTTACATTAAGTTGCAACTAGTTCACCTGGCATTCTACCCTAGCAATTGTGAAACTGATGAATCACAATGACGAGATACGGTGAGTAGCGGGGATTCCCTATTCCCTAGGCGTCTTTATTTGATTTTATATCTCTTTTTACATTGTTTGACGATTGTGACAACATCGCCAAAAGGCAATTTCCTACCTTTCTGTCCCCATAGCCAGGTTGTTCGGAGAAGGCACTATCATACATCCTCCCTGTGTTCGATACCCGCTCGCCGCTACACCGTGCACTTGCGGTAAGACTACACGGTCGCTCTTTAGGGTGTACGCTCGGTTGCGATCAAGAGCGATCGCTTGGGCCCGTCAGATTCCGACCCAAGCCGGAGGAGTCGATCGTCGTCGCCATGCAGATGGAGACCAGTAGACCAGCAGTTGTCAGAGATTTCGACGACATATTTCCGGATGATATTTCTGGTTTGCCACCCGCAGAGCTTTGGAGTTCAGTATAGATTTTATGCCGGGAGTGCAACCTATTTCGAAAGCGCCGTACCAGATGGCTCCTGCAGAGCTTGAGGAGTTGCGAAAATAGTTGGACGAACTGCTGCAGAAGGGTTTCATACACCCTAGTGTGTCAGCTTGGGGTGCATCAGTTCCATTGGTGAAGAAGAAGGACGGATCCCACCGGATGTGTGTGGACTACAGAGGTCTTAGTGTAGTGACTGTGAAGAACAAGTATCTGCTGCCACGGATTGATGATGTTTTTCGACCAGCTTGAAGGTTCGAGGGTTTATCTCGAAATTGGATTTGAGAAGCAGGTACCATCAGCTGAAGGTGAAGAAGGACGATATTCCAAAGGCGGCCTTCGGGACTAAGTACGGACACTATGAGTTCATAGTCATGTTGTTTGGTGTGAGCAACGCTCCAGTAGTGTTTATAAACTTGATGAATTTGATTTTCTACGACTTCTTGGATAAGTTCGTCGTCATCTTCATCGACGACGTTCTTATTTACTCGAAGTTTGAAGAGGAGCACGTCCGTTATCTGAGGACAGTGTTGGAGACACTAAGACGTCATAAGCTGTATGCCAAGTTTAGTAAGTGTGAGTTCTGGTTGGACAGAGTCGCATTCTTGGGACACAAGGTGTCCGGAGATGGCAAATCTGTAGATCTGGAGAAAGTCAGAGCAGTTAGCTAGTGGCCGACCCCGCAGTCAGAATCAGATATCTGGAGCTTTCTTGGTTTAGCTGGCTACTATCGTCGGTTCATTAAGGATTTTTCAAGGATTGCAGAGTCAATGATGATGCTGACAAGGAAGGATATGGAGTTCATCTAGTCTGAGGATTGTGAGAAGGCCTTCAGTATTTTGAAGGAGAAGTTGACCACAGCACGGGTATTGGCTGTACCAGATCAGAGCGGAGGCTTAGAGATTTACTGTAATGCATCTGGCAAGGGTCTTGGATGCGTCTTACATCAGCATGGTCACGTGGTCGCGTACGCTTCTTGACAGTTGAGGAATCATTAGAAGAACTACCCGATGCACGATCTGGAGTTAGCAGCGATGATATTTCCGTTGAAGATCTGGAGACACTTCTGCTGAGTGAGAGTGTGAAAATATTCACCGATCACAAAAGCTTGAAGTACATTTTTACGCAGAAGGGGCCCAACATGCGTTAGAGACGATGGTTGGAGTTGATGGCGGACTATGAGATAGATTTGCAGTATCACCCGGGGAAGGTGAATGTAGTACCAAATGCTTTGAGCAGACTCCCCGTAGTGATGATGCATACTGCCGACTGGAGAGTACATGTAACGCCCCACTTCCCAAAAGACACCGGAAGCGAGAACTTTACGAGGTCTGCATGAACTAGAGCGGTGAAGCTCGAGTTCAATGAGCATCTGTGATAAAAACACGGGGTAGGTCCTTGCAAGCATTTCAGAACAATAAGAATTATTCATAAATGAAAGCATCATCCAAAATAAAATGTCTGTACACGAAATAAATGGAAGCCACAGCTGGGCCAAAGTAACAACAAGGAGAAACATACACTAAACAACAACAACAACTGAAATTAACTTAAAGAAGCAGCAATGGTGTGAGTCCACTAGTCCTCCGCAGGGAGAGACTCGGCGTCAAGGGCAAACCCCCTGGCTCTCCAAGTCAGGCGTCTCGAATGGATCCTCCAGGTACTCAAGCTCGGGATCTAACATTCATCCAAAAACATGAATGTATGTCAACAAGGGTCTGCAAGAAGAGGTTTGAAAACCCAAGGCAAAATATACAAATGATATTGAATTTAAGAGGCATTAAATAATTAAACGAGATAATTGCAACAAGTTTAAACATGCCAGTTTATAAATGAAATGAAGCAAGACATTCCTATCATACAGTTCTAAGCAGTTTTAAGAAGTAAAATAAAACTTTCTTTGATTCATTAGCATGTTAATTAAACTAAGACAACGATAGTGTTGCAAGTTCCAAGTCAATATTTCATATCTCTCTCATAGAGTTCTCGCCTTTAGGTTGTGATGAGTGTATCGTTCTTCTTACGGGGGTTTACCGTGATTGACGCTACCCCACCGCATGCGGGTGGTGATCTTGAAAAGCGGACCCCTTCATACACCTAGTGGCCGTTTAACTCTAACCCCACCCCAGATTTGTGCTGGAACACGAGCCAGCCTAGTTGACTCACACGACATCACGAATTCACGATTTCGCCTTCGAGATGCACGATTTCACTATGTCACACATTTCTTAAACATTCTAAGACATGCAGTAATTTAACATTATCATTATTACTTTTTTTATACAACATTTTCAATGAGAAAGAGAGGGTTGAACAACATTTACAACAGTTTTAAAAGAACATTGAATACCGGTTTTTTACGAACATGTTACAGAAATCAGTTTTCTTTGCCAATGTTTATAATTAAAGTATGACGAGTCTATATGTCTTTGGGTCACATTTTTAGTCCAGAATATCATAGTATCGTTTTCATGTGTCATTTCATGTATAAATTTTGAGTTATACAACTTTACATTAAAATTACTAAATGAGCATTTAACTTCAAGAATTCACTATATATTGCATACTTTCCTGATTTCAGCGTTCTTGGTGTCGTCAGGTTCGTCTTGACGGGTACTATGCTACGGTGATAATGGTTTGCTGGTTTGATGAAACACATAAACAAATCAGACTGCTTTCGATTGTAACGAGTGTTAAAATGATTCCTACGACGTCTAGAGATCTGTTTTATTAGGTTTTCTATATTACGGTGTGGGTTAAAGTATGTTAAGGGGTAGATCTACTAACCGATAGTGCAGAGAAGGGTCGGAACGTAGCGATGGGCAGCAGTGACGTGTACGACCTCAAAACAGTGATGTTGAGCCTCAGAATCTATCGTCGACATGCGGGAAGGTGGTAGTGGTTGTCAAAGGCTCTGCATGAGGTTGTCGATGCCTTGGGGAAGAGGGAGAGGGGTTGCCTGTGGTAGAGGAGGTGGGTCTACGGCTCTAGTGCATGAGCGAGGCTGGGCGGTGATAGAGGGGGCTGTGCGGTTGTTCTGGGTGCATGAGGAACTGCTGATGGTGGCAACAGCAGTGCAGCAGCAGCGCGCGGCTCTCGCGGGGTTCCGAACGGTGGAGAGGAGGCGCGGGAGGCTGTGGGTTGTGGTTGGATGCCGGTGTGAGGCTGCAGGGGAGTCGATGGGGGCGTGGGCAAGGGAGTGACTATCGATGACAGGGGGCCGTGCGATGTTGCTCTTGCATGTGGAGGAGGAGATCTAGGCATGGGCTTGTGTAAGGTGGAAGAGCTGAGCGGTGGGGGCTTAGGCAGAGCAGGGCGAGGGGGAAAGGGTGATCGCGTGAGGGGAGGCCACGAGTTACGCAAGAGGGAGGAAGGGAGGCCGCCGTTTGTGGCTTGTGCGTGGGGATGGAGAGGGGGCGAAGATGCCGTTGTTGCGTGGAGAAAGCTAGGGTTAGGGGGCGGCTGTCAACGTGAGTAAGGGAAAAGAGGGAAGCCCTTGGGTTTTCTATATAAAGAAATAGTAGGGTGAGGGGTAGCTTTAGGTTTAGCTATTTGTTTTATGTGTGGGGGGATTGAAGTGTGCGGCACATGAAGGCCTAGCTTAGGTTTAGGTTTAGGTGTTTTCCTTTTTTTAAAAAAGTGGTGTGTGCGTGAGTTTGGGTTCGGCCATAGGTAGGGTTCACAAGATAGGGCTAGTGATTAGGTTAAGTTATAAAAGGAAAGGTTTTGAAATTTTATCAATAGGATTGATTGTGTTATAATGGGTTAATTAAGGCTAATCAATATAGGTTTAAATGGGTTTTAATAGGAAAGTTTTCATTTGAATTTAAAAGTTTAAAAAGTTTTGAAATTTGAAATTTGAAATTTAAAATTTAAAACTAAGTATAAGAAGAGATATTTTAAAATAATTATCAAAAGGGACTTACCTTAGTAGTTTAAAATAATAATAATAATAAGTATGTAAAACGTTAGAAGTTGATACGGGTACGAGGGACAGATACGTCTAATTACAGATACGAAAAAGAATAACACACGAGAGAAAACAGATAAACGTAACGATAAAAAATGGTCGCTACATCCTACCTACCTTAAAGACAATTCCGCCCTCAGAATTCATAACAATCACTGATCAGGAAATAGATGTGGGTAACTCTCACTCATCGCATCTTCTCTCTCCCAGGTGGACTCTCCTGGCGAGTCGTGTCGCCACATCACTCTAACAAGACCAACAGTCTTCTTTCGGAGTGTCTTTTGATGCCTGTCAAGAATCTGCACTGGCTCCTAGTCATATGTCAGATCCGAACGGACGGTAATCTCAGAGTAGTCCAATTCATGAGATGGGTCGCTGATATTCCGACGAAGCTGAGACACATGGAAGACATCGTTAACTCCCTCCAAAGATGGTGGCAAGGCTAAGCAGTAGGCTACCTCGCCAACTCTCTCCAGAACATCGAAGGGTCCAATGTATCTCGGGCTGAGCTTGCCACGTTTCCCAAAGTGAATCATTCCTCGATTCGGGGAGATCTTCAGGAATACATGGTCTCCCAGTTGAAACTCTAGAGGACGCCGTTTAACATCTGCCCAATGCTTATAACGGTCCTGAGTGTTCCGAAGCTTGTCCATGATATCTCGAACAACGTCCACTGCTTCGACAATCATCACCGGTCCCAATTACTCTCTATCTCCAATGTCATTCCAGCTCTGTGGCGATCGACATTTCCTCCCATAGATAGCAGCAAATGGCGCCATGCCAATGCTTGTCAGATAGCTGTTATTATAAGAGAACTCCACCATGTGTAGATGATCCTCCCACGAACCCTTGAAATCCATCACGCAAGCTCTCAGCATATCCTCCAAAATCGGAATGGTCCGCTCTGACTAGCCATCCGTCTACGGGTGATACACAGTGCTGAACTTCAGACTGGTACCTAGATTGGTTTGTAGACTCTTCCAGAACTGAAATGTGAACCTCGTATCACGATCGGATACAAGCTTACAGGGACTCCATGCAAGCACACGATCTCCTACACAACATATTCCACATCACTATTGGTACTAGAAGGAGAATTACAAAGGGATGAGTTGGATCATTACCTCCATATACTTCCTTGCCAGTATCTCCGTGGATTGTCCTACTTAGAACGGTATGAAGTGCACAGACTTGGTCAATCGATCAATGAGGACCCAGATTGCGTCATTCTATTTGGTGCTCCGAGGTAAGCCAGTCACGAAGTCCATCATGATGTGCTGCCACTTCCACTCCGGAATCGACAGAGGTTGTAGTGGTACAGCAGTTCGATGATGCTCAGCCTTCACTTGCTGACACACGAGGCACTTGGCAACGCTCTGTGCCATACTTCTCTTCATCCCGTGCCACCAGAAATTCTGACGAAGATCCTTGTACATCTTCGTACCTCCAGGACGAATAGAATAAGGTGAACTATGAGCCTCATTCATCAACTCTTCTCTGATATCTCCTGTAGGTACGCAGATGCGACTACAATATCTCAAAGATCCATCCTCGTGAATCAAAAAATCTGTCCGGAGTCCGGCTTCGACTTGCTCTCTGATCTTCTTCAACATAGCATCTCCAGCTTGAGCAGTCTTGATCCAATCTATAATCGTCGATTGAATATGCATGTTCATCAATGATGAAGTGACTCTCAGTAGGATAGCTTCAACATCCATCTCTTACAGATCCTGCTGTAATCTCCACTGAGCTGTGAGAATCATCACCTCAGGCAGTCGACTCAAGGCGTCTGGTACGACATTTACCTTCCATGGATGATACTGAAGGTCGATGTCGTAGTCTGCCATCAATTCCAACCATCTGCGATGTCTCATATTCAGTTCCTTCTGAGTGAATACATATTTCAAACTTTTATGATCAGTGAAGATTTTCACTTTCTCACTCAGTAAGAAATGTCGCCAGATCTTCAATGCAAAGACGACAGCGGCTAGTTCCAAATCGTGGGTCAGATAGTTCTTCTCATAGACCTTCAACTGTCATGAAGCATAAGCGACCACATGGTTGTGTTGGTACAGAACACATCCAAGTCCCTTGCCCGATGCGTCGTAGAAAATATCGAAGCCTCCGCTTCTGTCTGGAATAGCCAAGACCAGTGCAGTCGTCAGTCTCTCCTTCAAAGTAGAAAATCCTGCTCACATGAATCTGACCAACTGAACTTAACATCCTTCCTCGTCAATCTCGTCATTGGCTCAGCTACCCTCGAGAAATCCTTGATAAATCTGTGGTAGTATCCAGCCAATCCAAGAAAACACCTGATGTTCGATGTCGATCGAGGTGTAGGCCATTCACTGACTGCTCTGACCTTCTTCGGATCTACTGAGATGCCAGCTCCTGATACTACATATCCAAGAAATGCAACTCTGTCCAGCCAAAATTAGCATTTGTTGTACTTGGCATAAAGTCTATGATGATGGAGCGTCTCTACTACCATTCTCAAGTGCTCTACATGCTCCTCCTCGCTCCTCGAGTACACCAGGATGTCATCTATGAAGATCACTATGAACTTGTCAAGGAATTCGTAAAATATAAGGTTCATGAGATTCATGAACACAGCAGGAGCATTGGTGTAACGGCCGCTTTCCGATCGTACTTTGTTTGTGCACGTGCTTTTGACCGTGCACGTGTTTATTTTAGACTTTGGTTGTTTGTGAACACTTTAGTGTGATATGTCATTGTGAACGTCTCTGAGAGTATTAAATTGTGGCACTAATTTGGAACGACATTTCTCAGGTCGTTCTCCCACGATTTGATCTTATTCGAAGAGACGTTGTGATTTTCACTTTTGACGTGAGACGTTTCTATTTTTAGTTTCTTCGCTCGACATCGAAATTTAGATCTGTCCTCTTAGTTACCTTTCTCTCGTCGTCCCGACCACCCAGTATTTATTTCACAATTTTCGGAGTTCGTTTGACCTATTTTATATTTTTAGCAAAGCTTTAAATATTTTTAAATACCAATTTTTATATTAATTTTCGGCCAAATAAAATTTTATTAAGTCTATAATATTTCAAACGAATTTTGAGCCAAATCCTAGCCCCTATCTTGGCCGCACCCAACCCATACACGATTAGGAGAGAGATATTTGAATTTTAAATTATTTTAAACTCCTAATCCTATTAGATTTAGCCCTAGACCAAGTCAACCCCTCTACACTATATAAACAACCCCTAGGAAGACTCATTTTCGCAAGAAATTAACCCTAGCCGCTCCCAAAACCCAAAACCCCACTTGCGACGATTCGTTGCAACGTTGCAGCAGCCGCTCCCCGCTCCGACCGAGGAAATCGCCCCCATTTCCCCGCACCGACCGAGAGGCCGCCCCGCACCATCGCCCGCTCCGCATCGCAGCAGCCGCCCGCTTCATTGCTCCGCATCGCACCCCGTCCGACCGAGAGGATCTCTCGGTCTGACCGAGAGCTTCACATGCTCCGCACGCCCCGCTCCGCACAGCAGCCCCCGCTTCGCAAGCCCGCACCGACCCCCGCTTCGCCCCGTGTCCGACCGAAGCTCTCCCCCGCTCACGCCCGTATCGTCGCAACGTTGCAACGTTGCAAACCCCACCAAGCGCCCGACCGAAGGCCCGCTCCGCACCGACCGAGAGCACCGACCCCCGCATCGCACCCCGCTGCGTGCACAGCCGCCCACCGTGTCTGACCGAGCCAAATCCCCGCACCGGCTGTGTCTGACCGAGAGACATTCGTCGCAACCCCGCATTCGTCGCACCGCTTGCCACCGTGGGACCCCAAGTTCTCCAGAGGCATTGTGGGTCCTCCATTGGTCCCTAGAACTACTGTGGGCCCCACCTAGGTGCTTTCTCTTCGACGATTTGCCATTTACGACGTTACGATACGTCGTAGGCCATCGTCGCACGTTCTAGCTTTGGAATCTGGGTCTGTTGATCTAGTTGATGTCCAGAACTTGGCAAGCAAGGAACCTATTTGGAATCTGGACTAGGAGCGCCTTCTTTTATTCCAACCCCTGGCGTCGCTACCCGACGCCAGTGTAGCTTTCGCGTCTTGTTGAGGTAACGCTTTACACCCCTAGGACCCCCAACCCATTGCCTGCTAATCAAGACTAAAAATTGATGTTGTTAAAGTATTTTAAATGTTTTAGAATTCACTAATCAAGATTAATAAAACCGGATGTAGGCCGGTGGACTTGTGCACGTAGGATATTTGTGACTTTGGACTCGTTGGACGGTGTTCTCAGACGTTGCACTTGCAGGCAAGTGAAACTTGCCAACTTTTGCCTAGGGCCATGTTTTTAGGCCACTTCCTTGATTTTAGCGTAAAAGAGACTAGACAATGAAATGATAGCTGTCTAGACGCAACTTTAAGCTCTAGCTTGACAACGAAGCTAGATCTGTCACCCTGCCATGTCATTCATGCATTGTTATTGCCACGTTTAAATTCCTTATCTGTACGCACTTTTAACTGCCATGCATTGCATCTTACATGCCATCCAAGTTGATTGTTGCATTCGTAGTACACGCTACAATACTTGTACTTCCTTTTCCCGGTTAGGTGCACCCCTATGCCATCATGAAAAATACTTCCTGGACTCGTGATCTAGAAGCGGGCCACATGTGTTGGTCAAAAGCCAATGCCCGATTTCCTTGTCCGGCTAGGTGCACCCCTATGCCATCATGAAAAACACTTCCTGGCTCGTGATCCAGAAGCGGGCCTCATGTGTTGGTCAAAAGCCAATGCCCGATACACGTGGAGGGGTATGGATAAGCGATCACTTGAGCTAGGAGCTGGCCGCACAACCACTCTAGCCAAAAGGCGTAATCTCTGTGCACGACGTGCTTACTAGACTTGTCTTTGTACTTGTGCTTGTTCATGTAAAACTTGACATCCATGCCATGTTTAAAATTCCATGCTCGTACTTTACTTTACTTTACTTTACCTTACTTGTTGCACTCATGTTATAACTGCCATGACATTGCATCATGCTAGAACTACTAGGTTGTTCACTTTACTTTTAGTTTCATTGCACAAGTCTCTTGTGGACTTGCTGACATGTGCCCTTTGCTCTTTTGGGTGTCACATGTTAGAACCTAAGCTAGAGACCATTGCTGAGTACGTGATGTTTTGCTGACGCTGAGCCTGAGCCCAAGCCTGTCCAGGAGGAGTTTTACGGACACCGGTGACCATTCTTAGTGACCACGCTTAGTTCTCCTTTTGTTTTAGGATTTCTGTTAGTTGTCGGTGCGTGGCACCTTTGTTTTGTACGTTGTACTTTTGTCGGCCATGTTTGGGCCTTAGACTTTTTTTTCTTTTAGCCTGGTGGCTTTTCTGCGATTTTGGAATTTATTATTATGGATATTCTGAGATTTCTCTTTTGTCTCATTTTCTTATTATTATCTTTGTTTCGTTTCGCGTTGCAAGGACCTGCAGTTTAAAGTTGATTGACACTTATCGGACTTGCAGCTTTGTAGCTCCAAGTCTGAGCAGACCTTCTCACGTCTCGCCTCCACATTTTTGGGAAGCGGGGCGTGACAGGTTTTGTTGGTGGCCCATGCAGGTCCGTCTTGCAATTGCGAATTATCGGAACAACGATAATAACTATGTAATGTCCATTAAATAAATTGCAACATCCGAGTCATAAGCCTTGAGCCTAGTCGTTTTCCTATGTCACTAGGTGGTAAGGAGACTTAGTTAGACATCAGAGCTTGCTAGTTAGAGGTCCATGATTGTTAGTTAGACTCCCTGCTAGGAATTGATATAATCGTCGTAGGAGTTACCTCAGTGGTTCTTGCCTAACCCTGATCATATTAGACTTCTAGGATTCCTTTTTTCGTTCGCTTAGGTCATCGATTTCGGACCAAGCTGAACGCATTTCATTACCGTCTAGCTCCTTAGAAAGTCTTAGCACTTAGTTCCCTAATCTTTAGTTGGTCAACCGTAGGGGTTTCCCGTAGGTTTTCCTGAGTCATATCCTAGGCGTGTTTATGTTTCGATCATGCGACCAATTCCTTGCCTCGATTCACGTGATCACCACATTACGATAATCGTTGACTTTCAAATGTCATCCTTCGCAAAACTTGATTTTTCCAAAGTTATTTTTTCGATTTCCCTTATTAAAAGTCTTCGCTAAGTTTAAATTTTGTTTTAAACTCTCTACTTATATATTCAAAATTCCTCACTTTTTGGGCAAGTCAAAAATTTCTTGTAGATTTTGAAGTCTATTGGTTGTAATTACTATCTCGTAACCATTTTCTAATCTATATTTTTCGCATTTCGGTTTAAAGACTCTATTACTATTTTGAAAATTCGATATACCATTTTTCCTAAACTGTGAGATTCATTTTAATCGCTTAGCATCCACACTTTAAAATCTTCGCCAAGCTAAATAGAATTTCAATTATTATATATATATATATATCAGTTTTAGGATTTGTGGTACTCGTACTTAAAGATCTTTGTATAAATAAGTTCGTTTGGCAAGTCCGGGTTTCTCTAAAAGTATTTTCAATATTATTTATTTAAAATTTCTCTCCAGTTTTAAGACTTGGAAAACATTCCCTACACTATAGTTAATTTAATTTCATTCTTTAAATTTCAAAACTTTTGACAACACTATATTAAATTACTACCGTATAATATTTTCTAAACTACGTCCTTAATGTTTGTATGAATGATTTGCTTCCTTTTCATAATAATTTTCGATAAGTCGATAAACCATTTTCTCTTATTATGACTATTCGACTCAAACTTGTTTTGAATAACTCGTTTTATCGATCTCCAAATATTTTATACAGACGAGGACTCCAACTTTTGAAGTACAACAGTTTTCAAATTTCACGTATTTTAGCTTATGTTATTTACCCTACTTTTCTGTATCCTATAAGAGTATCACTACATCTCCCTTTTCTCTACCTAAACATCACAATTGAGTCAATGTTTCATCTAACCAAGCTGTCTCCTTTTAGTCGTCCTATCTGAATTCGTGCTTATCGAGCCTTCCCTCGTCACGCTTTCGACCTCCCTATATTGTTTAGGCTTTAGTGCTCGTCAATAACTGTGTCAATTCTAATTTGTTAGTAGACCATTGGACCTTTGTGAGGTGTCGTGGTGCATGTACCTGAGTTGAGTGTGTGGGCTTGAATGAGTGTACTCCCATGTAGTATAATAATGTTTGCCTATTGTGTGATATGTGCATATTCTGAGTTATTCGTGATGATATGAAGTTGTATGTGTGTTAGTATTTATAGATATGTGTGAGGATAGCTATACCACTCTAGGAACGTCTGAGTATATATGAATCAGTGTTGAAATATCTAATGGGGTGTATGTAGTTGGAGATACTTATAATGGTTGAAATAATATGTTGGTAAAGCTGTGTATGCTAGGTGTGATAATAATAGGTGTACGTATAGTTAAGTGAGTAGGCCTATTATATGACCTGTATGTTAGTACGTATGAGTATGTGCTCGTACGTAGATATGAATTGTGCTTAAATGTAAGTAGTTATGTATTTGTTGCATGAGTATATAGGTGATACACATATGATAGTATGATTATAGTTTTGATTGGTATTGCTTGCTTTTACGGATGTTGTATGAGTGAACACCATGAGGTATACACGACTATTGCATACCTTAACTATGAATGAAGTAGACGTGTTGGTACACTAATTATAGGTAATAGGATATGTTGTGAATATATGTTATACATGTGTGTGACTATACAGTGAATGCATGTATTAGGGAGGGTATTATAATTATACGTATGCTGATGTCTGTATTATTATTATGGTATATAAAATGAATGAACTATGTGAGTATTACCTGACTAAATATTAGGTGTGATGGACATATGGTATGTATATGGTTGTATTGGTAGATGTGTATACATTGGAGTGGTATTGGTATATGTATAAAATGTCGTGTTACGTATATAGAGTAATCTGATATGTGTTTCGAGTCTCACTCAAGCCTGAGTGGGTATACTCTAAGTATATTGTTATGTATGACAGTGGTTGCATATAGCGATGTTTGATGCATGAATAGTGATAGTGTTGTTTGTGCCTGGTTGTGCTACACACATGATTGTGGGTCGCTAAACCAGTATATAGTTATAGGTGTTGGTCTTGTGGTATAGTTAATTACTAAGAACTTGCCTGTGTGAACATATGTGTGCTAGCTAAACTAGGTGTGTAGATGTGCTAGTTATATAATGGTACGATTGGTATGCATGAATGAAATGTTAGCGTGTGTGGGTGTGCACCGTGCACGGGTAAGTATGTGCTTAGTTATAGGTATTGATGACTATGGTATGTGTGGCGTGTCGTGAATATAATTATAGGACCGTATGTAATGTGAATGTATGGTGAAACAATTGCATGCATTTGAATGACTATATATTGTGAAGTTATAGTAGTGGTGAATGTATATTAGATATAGTAAAACCTGATATAATAATGGTATGATGTGACTACATGTGTTAAGATGTTTGGTATCGGATGAATATTAGGGAGTAGTATACCCATGTTTGTTTTGTGCATAAGTAGTTATCTATACGTAGAACAACGATTGTATTTGCTAGTGTGAGATTATACTTATATGAGTATCTGAACTATTGTTTCGTGTTAAGTAAATAGTAGTTATATAAGGGATGTATGCATATATATATATATATATATATATATATATATATATATATATATATATATATATATATATATATATATATATATATATATATATATATATATATATATATATATATATATATATATATATATATAGGAGGGATCAAATGACCCCCAAAAATAACCCCCAAAAATGACCCCCTATCAAAAATCCTATGCCCCCATTTTTTCGGAAGATCCGAACCGTTCATCTTGATCTCCACCCTCTAAATACCTGACCCATCAATTTTCAACCCGATCCCATGTGTTTTGCCCGTTCATCAACCATTCGCAAAAGTTCTGTTCATGCGAAACCGTTAAATTTGTGTCGGAGGGATGAACGGGCAAAACACATGGGATCGGGTTGAAAATTGGTGGGTCAGGTATTTAGAGGGTGGAGATCAAGATGAACGGTTCGGATCTCTCGAAAAAATGGGGGGCATAGGATTTTTGATAGGGGGTCATTTTAGGGGGTTATTTTTGGGGGTCATTTGATCCCTCCTCATATATATATATATATATATATATATATATATATATATATATATATATATATATATATATATATATATATATATATATATATATATATGATTGAAATACGTGTATGAATTTGACTGACTATAATGGGTGTAAGTGTATAATGTGCGTGAATACATACATGTTGGTAGTGTTAATGTTTGACTACCTGGTGCATATATATATAAGCACTTGTAATAGTTATCCATGGGTTAAATTATAATGTGACATGATTGGGGTAGTTACTAGAGCGACTAGATATGTTAGAAAGTCCGAGGACGGACTTTATTCTAAGGTGGGGAGGATGTAACGGCCGCTTTCCGATCGTACTTTTTTCGTGCACGTGCTTTTGACCGTGCATGTGTTTATTTTAGACTTTGGTTGTTTGTGAACACTTTAGTGTGATATGTCGTTGTGAACGTCTCTGAGAGTATTAAATTGTGGCACTAATTTGGAACGACATTTCTCGGGTCGTTCTCCCACGATTTGATCTTATTCGAAGAGACGTTGTGATTTTCACTTTTGACGTGAGACGTTTCTATTTTTAGTTTCATCGCTTGACATCGAAATTGAGATCCGTCTTCTTAGTTACCTTTCTCTCGTCGTCCCGACCACGCAGTATTTATTTCACAATTTTCGGAGTTCGTTTGACCTATTTTATATTTTTAGCAAAGCTTTAAATATTTTTAAATACCAATTTTTATATTAATTTTCGGCCAAATAAAATTTTATTAAGTCTATAATATTTCAAACGAATTTTGAGCCAAATCCTAGCCCCTATATTGGCCGCACCCAACCCATACACGATTAGGAGAGAGATATTTGAATTTTAAATTATTTTAAGCTCCTAATCCTATTAGATTTAGCCCTAGACCAAGTCAACCCCTCTACACTATATAAACAACCCCTAGGAAGACTCATTTTCGCAAGAAATTAACCCTAGCCGCTCCCAAAACCCAAAACCCCACTTGCGACGATTCGTTGCAACGTTGCAGCAGCCGCTCCCCGCTCCGACCGAGGAAATCGCCCCCATTTCCCCGCACCGACCGAGAGGCCGCCCCGCACCATCGCCCGCTCCGCATCGCAGCAGCCGCCCGCTTCATTGCTCCACATCGCACCCCGTCCGACCGACAGGATCTCTCGGTCTGACCGAGAGCTTCACACGCTCCGCACGCCCCGCTCCGCACAGCAGCCCCCGCTTCGCAAGCCCGCACCGACCCCCGCTTCGCCCCGTGTCCGACCGAAGCACTCCCCCGCTCACGCCCGCATCGCCGCAACGTTGCAACGGTTGCAACATTGTAAGCCCCGCCAAGCGTTCGACCGAAGGCCCGCTCCGCACCGACCGAGAGCACCGACCCCCGCATCGCACCCCGCTGCGTGCACAGCCGCCCACCGTGTCTGACCGAGACAAATCCCCGCAACGGCTGTGTCTGACCGAGAGACAATCGTCGCAACCCCGCATCCGTCGCACCGCTTCCCACTGTGGGCCCCCCAAGTTCTCCAGAGGCATTGTGGGTCCCCCATTGGTCCCTAGAACTACTATGGGCCCCACCTAGGTGCTTTCTCTTCGACGATTTGCCATTTACGACGTTACGATACGTCGTAGGCCGTCGTCGCACGTTCTAGCTTTGGAATCTGGGTCCGTTGATCTAGTTGCTGTCCAAAACTTAGCGAGCAAGGAACCTATTTGGAATCTGGACTAGAAGCGCCTTCTTTTATTCCAACCCCTGGCGTCACTACCCGACGCCAGTGTAGCTTTCGCGTCGTGTTGAGGTAACGCTTTACACCCCTAGGACCCCCAACCCATTGCCTGCTAATCAAGACTAAAAATTGATGTTTTTAAAGTATTTTAAATGTTTTTGAATTCACTAATCAAGATTAATAAAACGGGATGTAGGCCGATGGACTTGTGCACGTAGGATATTTGTGACTTTGGACTCGTTGGACTGTGTTCTCAGACGTTGCACTTGCAGGCAAGTGAAACTTGCCAACTTTTACTTAGGGCCATGTTTTTAGGCCACTTCCTTGCTTTTAGCGTAAAAGAGACTAGACAGTGAAATGATAGCTGTCTAGACGCAACTTTAAGATCTAGCTTGACAACGAAGCTAGATCTGTCACCCTGCCATGTCATTCATGCATTGTTATCTGCCACGTTTAAATTCCTTATCTGTACGCACTTTTAACTGACATGCATTGCATCTTTCATACCATCCAAGTTGATTGTTGCATTCGTAGCACACGCTACAATACTTGTACTTCCTTGTCCCGGCTAGGTGCACCCCTATGCCATCATGAAAAATACTTCCTGGACTCGTGATCCAGAAGCGGGCCACATGTGTTGGTCAAAAGCCAATGCCCGATTTTCTTGTCCGGCTAGGTGCACTCCTATGCCATCATGAAAAACACTTCCTGGCTCGTGATCCAGAAGCGGGCCTCATGTGTTGGTCAAAAGCCAATGCCCGATACACGTGGAGTGGTAAGGATAAGCGATCACTTGAGCTAGGAGCTGGCCGCGCAGCCACTCTAGCCAAAAGGTGTAATCTCTGTGCACGACGTGCTTACTAGACTTGTCTTTGTACTTGTGCTTGTTCATGTAAAACTTGACATCCATGCCATGTTTAAAATGCCATGCTCGTACTTTACTTTACTTTACCTTACTTGTTGCACTCATGCTATAATCGCCATGACATTGCATTATGCTAGAACTGCTAGGTTGTTCACTTTACTTTCAGTTTCCTTGCACAAGTCTCTTGTAGACTTGCTGACATGTGCCCCTTGCCCTTTTGGGTGTCACATGTTAGACCCTGAGCCAGAGACCGTTGCTGAGTACGTGATGTTTTGCTGACGCTGAGCCTGAGCCCCAACCTATCCAGGAGGAGTTTTGCGGACACCGGTGACCATTCTTAGTGACCACGCTAAGTTCTCCTTTTGTTTAAGGATTTCTGTTAGTTGTAGGTGTGTGGCACCTTTGTTTTGTACGTTGTACTTTTGTCGGTCATGTTTGGGCCTTAGACTTTTTTCTTTTAGCCTGGTGGCTTTTCTGCGATGTTGGAATTTATTATTATTGATATTCTGAGATTTCTCTTTTGTCTCATTTCCTTATTATTATCTTTGTTTCGTTTCGCGTTGCAAGGACCTGCAGTTTAAAGTTGATTGACGCTTATCGGACTTGCAGTTTTGTAGCTTCAAGTCTGAGCGGACCTTCTCACGTCTCACCTCCACATTTTTGGGAAGCGGGGCATGACAATTGGTCATACTGAACAGCATGACAATGAACTCATAATGTCTGTACTTGGTCTGAAAAGCTTTCTTGGGCATATCTTCCTTCTTGACTCTGACTTGATGGTATCCGCTCCGGAGGTCCAACTTTGAAAATACCTTCGATCCACCAAGCTGATCGAAGATATCATCAATACGGGGCAGCAGATACTTGTTTTTCATTGTGATCGGATTCAACTCCCGATAATCAATACACATCCTTCTCGACCCATCCTTCTTCTTCACCAGCAAGACGGGTGCACCCCAGGGAGACACGCTGGGATGAATGAAATCCTTCTGCAGTAGCTCATCCAACTGCTTTCTCAGCTCCTCTAGCTCAGCAGGGGCCATACGGTACGGCACTTTTGAAATCGGTTGAGTTCCTAGCATGAGATCAATGCCGAACTCCAATGCTCGATCGGGCAGAAATCCAAAAATGTCTTCCGGGAAGACGTCTTCGAAATCTCTCACTACCGCTGGCTTCTTCGGTTCTGCTATCATGGATGCAACAGTCAATCTGTATGGCTAGGCCCGAAACTTGACAGGTCCAAGCGAACGTCCTCTGCTGACAAACTCGAACACTGGGTGGTCAAGAATTTCGAACACCACTGTCTTCCGGTGACAGTCGATCGTGGCATAAAAAGCACCTAACCAGTCAAAGCCGAGAATTGCATCGAAGTTGGTCGTGGACAATGAATCAGTATATAATTCGTGTCCACTAACTACCAACAGGCATGGTCTATAACCCACTGCAACCTTCACTATACCATTCCCAGTTGTAATATTCCAACACTTGGGAAGTGTGTAGGTGGGTATTGAGTGTTCGACTACGAACTTCCGAGATAAGATGCACATGGAAGCTCCAGAATCGAACAGGGTCAAGGCCGGGTGAGAAGAAGCTAAGATGACACCTAAGGGTAACATGCAACTATATCAAACAAGGATCTAACTAAACAAAATAAATGCACAAATAAGGAAAGACTAGTCTAGAGGTTACCTGCAATCACGTCGTCCTCAGCTTTAGCCTTAATGGCTGTCATAGCGAAAGCTCGACGATTCGGCTGGTTGGCCTGCTGAAAGGCTCACTCCTGCAGCATCAGAGGTGGTCCTCATTGTCCAGGTGAAGGCACTATCCACTGAGTGGGTCTAGGTGCTCCAGCAGGTACGGGTCGAGAACCACGAGGGCAGTCCTTGGCAGTATGGGTAGGCGACCCACAGACCAAACACTGATTCAGCATCCTCCTGCAGTCCTTCTTCACATGGCCAAGCTTACCACAGAAATGGCAAGTCAGCTGGGCTCGGTTGGGAACAGGTGTAGCTGACCTCTTGAACTGGGTGGTCTGAGCTGGACTAACACCATACCTAGGTGAACCCCTCAGCAGCTCCATCGGGTGCTTGCCTGCCTGACATGCCTTCTTCTGATTTATGATCTGCTCATGCTTCTTCGCAGCTACCCGGACTTGCTCGTGAGTGGTAAAGGTGCTCCCAGATAACACACTCAGTATGTCTAGATCCAAGCCCTGTAGGAAGCAGTGTGCACAGTCCTCTGTGTCTGCTACCAGAGTAGGGGCGAATCGGCTCAACATGGTAAACTCGGCCTCATACTCGTCGACTGTCATGGTTCCTTGCTCCAGGTTGATGAAGCGTTGCTGCATTTCCCTCTTCACAGCCTTCGGGAAGCACTTGCCGTCAAACCTCTGATGGAAGGTCGCTCATGGTATCGACTTGGTCAGCCTAGTCTTTTCAGCATCCCACCAGTGACGGGCATTATCTGTTAGCTGCTTATTGGCGAGCTCTACCCAATCGTTTGGATTGACTCGGGTAAGACCCAAGTTATCCGCAGTGTTGCGAAGCCATTCCTCGGCCGCTAGTGGGCCCTCTCGTTTAGAGAAGCTCTTCGGATGCATCTCTCAGAACTGCTTGGCTCCAGGGTCATAGCAGGGTTGTGGGGCCACTGGAGCAGCCTGACGTCCCTGCTAGACCAGATGGTGCTGAATTCTAGCATCTCTCTCATAACTCCAAGCATCTGGCAGATGTCGTCCTCTTTGCCTACAGCAGCTCCAGATCCATATCGGATGTTATGTCTCCCAGCCATTCTAAGATAAGAAAAGCCCGAGTTAATCTCGTGTATATGATTACTCTAGATGTTTGGCTAATGAAAAGTGTTCTCATTGTTCTGAATTTTGCAGTTGCAGGACCTGCATGGGCCACCAATAAAACCTGTAACACCCCGCTTCTCAAAAGACACCGGAAGCGAGAATGTTACGAGGTCCGCATAAACTAGAGTGGTGAAGCTCGAGTTCAATGAGTATCTGTGATAAAAACACGGGGCAGGTCCTTGCATGTATTTCAGAACAATAAGAGTTATTCATAAATGAAAACCACATCCAGAATAAAATGTCCATACACGAAATAAACGGAAGCCACAGCTGGGCCACAGTAACAACAAGGAGAAACGTACACTAAACAACAACAACAACAACTGAAAGTAACTAAAAGAAGCAGCAATAGGGTGAGTCCACTAGTCCTCCACAGGGAGAGACTAGACGTCAAGGGCGAACTCATGGCTCTCCAAGTAAGGCGTCTCGAATGGATCCTTCGGGTCCTCAAGCTCGGGATTTGATATACATCCAAAACATGAATGTATGTTAGCAAGGGTTTGCAAGAAGAGGTTAGAAAACCCAAGGCAAGATATACAAATGATATTGAATTTAAGAGGCATTAAATAATTAAACGAGATAATTGCAACAAGTTTAAACATGCCAGTTTATAAATGAAATGAAGCAGGAAATTCCTATCATACAGTTCTAAGCAGTTTTAAGAAGTAAAGTAAAACTTTCTTTGATTCATTAGCATGTCAATTAAACTAAGACAACGATAGTGTTGCAAGTTCCATGTCAATATTTCATATCTCTCTCATAGGGTTCTCGCCTTTAGGTCGTGATGAGTGGATCGTTCTTCTCACAGGGGTTTACCATGATTGACGCTACCCCTCCGCATGCGGGTGGTGCTCTTGAAGAGAGGACCCCTTCGAACGCCTAGTGGCCGCTCAACCCTAACCCCACCCCAAATTTGTGCTGGAACATGAGCCAGCCTAGTCGACTCATACGACATCACGAATTCACGATTTCGCCTTCGAGGCGCACGATTTCACGATGTCACACATTTGTTAAACATTCTAAGACATGCAGCAATTTAGCATTATCATTATTACTTTGTTTATACAACATTTTCAATGAGCAAGAGTGGGTTGAACAACATTTACAACAATTTTAAAAGAACGTTGAACAGGGGTATTTAACGAACATGTTACAGAAATCAGTTTTCTTTGCCATTGTTTAAAATTAAAGTATATTGAGTTTATATGTCGTTGGTCACATTTTCAGTCTAGAATATCATGGTATCGTTTTCATGCATCATTTCACGTATAGATTTTGAGTTATACAACTTTACATTAAAATGACTAAATTAGCATTTAACTTCAGAAATTCACTATAAATTGCATACTTGCCTGATTTTAGCGTACTTGGTTTCATCGAGTTCGTCTTGACGGGTACTATGCTATGGTGATAAGGGCTTACTGGTTTGATGAAATGCATAATCAGATCAGACTGTTTTCGATTGTAACGAGTGTTAAAATGATTCCTAAGACGTCTAGAGATCCGTTTTATTTGGTTTTCTATATTATGGTGTGGGTTAAAGTATGTTAAGGGGTAGATCTACTAACCGGTAGTGCAGAGAAGGGTTGAAACGCAGCGATGGGCAGCGGCGACACGTACGACCTCAAAACAGCGATGTTGAGCCTCGGGAATCTGTCGTCGACGTGCAGAAAGGTGGTAGCGGCTGTCGAAGGCTCTGCAGGTCGTTGTCAATGCCTTGGGAAAGAGGGAGAGGGGCTACCTGTGGTGGAGGAGGTGGGTCTGCGGCTCTTGTGTGTTAGCAAGGCTGGGCGGCAACAGAGGGTGCCGTGCGGCTGTTTTGGGCGCTTGAGGAACTGCTGACGACGGCAGCAACAGCACAACAGCAGCGTGCGACTCTCGCAGGGTTTCAGACGGTGGAGAGGAGGTGAGGGAGGCTATGGGCTGAGGTTGAATGCCGATGTGAGGCTGTAGGGGAGTCAACGTGGGCTTTGGTGAGGGAGCGTGCGGCTGTCGACGACAGGGAGCCGTGCGGCAGTGCTTTCACAAGTGGAAGAGGAGATCTGGGTGCAGGCTTGCGTGACGAGGAAGAGCTGAGCGGTGGGGGCTTAGGCGGAGCATGGTGAGGGGGAGAGGGTGATCGCATGAGGGGATGCCACAGGTTGCGAGAGAGAGAGAGGAAGGGAGGCCGCCGTTTATGGCTTGTGCGTGGGGATGGAGAGGGGGCGACGATGTCATTGTTGCGTGGAGACATATAAGGTTAGGGGCAGCTGTCAACGTGAGTAGAGGAAAAGACGGAAGCACTAGGGGTTTCTATATAAAGAAATAGTAGGGTGAGGGGTAGCTTTAGGTTTAGCTGTTTATTTTGTGTGTGTGTGTATGTGTGTGTGTATGTGTGTGTGTGTGGATTGAAGTGTGCAACACATGAATGCCCTAGCTTATGTTTAGGTTTAGGTGTTTTCCTTTTTTTTAAAAGTGTTGTGTGCGTGAGTTTGGGTTCGGCCATGGGTAGGGTTCATAAGATTGGGCTAGTGATTAGGTTAAGTTATAAAAGGAAAGGATTTGAAATTTTATTAATAGGATTGATTAAGTTATAATGGGTTAATTAGGGCTAATCAATATAGGTTTAAAGGGGGTTTAATAGGAAAGTTTTCATTTGAATTTAAAAGTTTAAAAAGTTTTGAATTTTGAATTTTGAATTTGAAAATTTAAAACTAAGTATAAGAAGAGATATTTTAAAATAATTATCAAAAGGGATTTACCTTAGTAGTTTAAAATAATAATAATAATAATTAGTATGTAAAAAGTTAGAAGTTAATACAAGTACGGGGGACAGATACCTCTCACTACGGATACGAAAAAGAATAACACACGAGAGAAAACAGATAAAAGTAACAATAAAAACTGGTAGTTACAGTACATCAGGAGCTGAGAAGGAAGGTTGTCCTACTAGGAGTGATCGATTCGCTGATGAACTTACAGGTCCAGGCTACAATTGTGGATCGTATCAAGGCAGTACATGCAGGAGATCCGAAGCTGCAGAGGATCAGAAGACAGGTGGAAGCTGGACTTTGGACGGGGTTTACTATTCATGAGGATGGATCACTGAGGTACGGCAGTAGACTCTGCTTACCTGCAGGTGACATTAGAGATAAGCTGCTGAGGGAGGCTCATAATTCTCATACAACAACAGCTATCAGGCGAGCATTGGCATGGAGCCGTTTACTACCCTATATGGAAGGAAATGTCGATCGCCACTGAGCTGGGATGACATCGGAGACCGAGAGCTGTTGGGTCTGGAGATGATTGTAGAAGCTGTGGATGTCGTGAGAGACATCAGAGATAAGCTTCGGATTACTTAGGATCGTTACAAGCATTTGGTAGACTCCAAGAGACGACCTTTGGAGTTTCAGCCTGGAGATCATGTCTTCCTGAGGATTTCTCTGAACAGCGGAGTCAATCGTTTCGAGAAGAGGGAAAGCTGAGTCTGAGGTATATTGGACCGTTTGATGTGCTGAAGCATGTGAGGGCAGTGGCTTATCACCTCGCTCTGCCACCATCTTTGGAGGGAGTTCACGACGTTTTCCACGTATCTCAGCTACGTTGATACGTCAGTGACCCATCGCACACTATGGATTTTTCGGAGATCACGGTTCGACTGGACCTGACTTATGAACAGCAGCCAGTGCAGATTTTGGACCGTCGATAGAAGCAGTTGGGGAACAAGTTAGTCGACCTGGTGAGGGTGATGTGGCGTCACGGAACACCTTGAGAGTCCACTTGGGAGTGCGAGGAAGAGATGAGAGAGCACTACCTGCATTTGTTCTCTGGTCAGTTGTTGTTGTTGATTCCGAGGTCGAAATCATTTTTAAGGTGGGTAGGATGTAGTCACTTTTCGATCGTACGTATTTTTAGCGTGAACCTGTGTTTCGTGTGCGTTTTGTGTATTTGATTTTTATTACTGTCTTCCGTAGTTCAGATGCGTGACCACACCCCATATTCACGATCCTCTTGGAGGCGTGAGGGCCTCGACATTTTCCTTGTAATTTTTGGAAGTCTGTGGACCCTTCTGCATAACACATTATTAATAATTAAAACTGTTATTTTTTTAAAATTTTCATTTGAATTTCAAAAGATGTACGTTGTGGTTTAAACAAACTCAATTTTATAAAATAACTTAACCTTAATCTCCTTAATACTGCAAACTTTCTATTAAGGGATCAACTCTTTTATATTTATATTTATCAAACCAAGTCCTAACTAACCATTTAACAAATCCTATCAAATCTTAAATCGTACCCATATTTACTCACCCCTCTCTCTCCCCACGTGTTGTTCCCCCCTCTTTCCTATATTAACCTTAGTCGAGGGCATTGTCATGCTCACAAGTTTTACCCTAGACTTAGCTATTATAATTTTCTTTCTGAATCTAAGCATAGGACATCTCCTTTCTTCCCTGCTCACATGAATAGCGAAGACTTTGAAATTTTTACCTGAGACTAGCATCAACAGCCTCATATTCTTACTTACTCTATAAAGCCATCCCTAGGGTTATGCAAATCTTTTGACCCGCACCAAAAACAAGAGCAGCTCTTCTTTTTATAAATGTTTTTTATTTATAATATCCCTACCCTATATTCTCCCTCACGGGCCGAAACTTAAAACCCTAGATCCCCCTTGATGCTCCCTCCCTCTCACGACGCGTGCACCATGGCCAAGCACATCCTCTCCGGCCTTCAACCCCTACGGCAGGCCGTGTTCTCCTTCCCCTACCTCCACGCAAAGCCAGGACGTTATTCTCTCCCTCTTTTCTCTTTCTCCCACGGCAAGAAACTGTCGGCCTCCTTCCTTCCTTCCGACGTCGACAGCAGTAGGCCGAGCAACACCCCTCTCTAACCGTCGGCCTCCCTTCACCTCTCCGACTGGCATCAGTTTCGACCTGCATCAAGTCCTCACCAACCAAACTTCCGGCCTAGACCTCCCCATTGCTTCCGGCCACTCTCTCCTCCACCAACAGCAGAGCTCCGGCCACCTATAATAGCAGGCCCCCTCCTTCACCCGCAAACTGCCAATTTCCCTTACCGTCGGCCACCATATACCCCTCTGGCCTTCCCCTAAGCCGCACGACAGATCCAGCCATCTCCCTTTGCCACCGGCCACCCTACGCCGCTACACCGCCGCCGTAGCACCGCCGCGATGCTGTCCCGCGTCTCTCCACGCGTCTTCTCGCTGTCACGGTGACACATTGTTGTGCCGCTTCGTTGTGCTACTTACAACCAAGGTGATCCCGTTGTCGTTACCATTTTACTGTGTTACCTGTAGTTGGAACGATCCCAAGGCGATCCTTACTATGCTACCCGTAGTCGAGGACGCCGAGCACTGCCACTGTTTCAGATCCGCCGTCAGAATCGTGCGCGTACATCGTACTAGGTTGGTCCCTCTACTCGTAGCAACCCAAACCATAGGACATTGAAACCTTTATTTAAAATCAACAACTAACTCACTAAATTTACTTTTACGCACTATTTAAACTGTTGTAACATCTAGAATCGACGATCGGACCATATTGACTGTGCACATAGGATAGAATCGTCGAATAGGCTGAATTTCAAACTTGACAAAAACTGTTAGGATAGCCATGCCTAACTTAGAAACGTACCATAATATGAGCTTCTAAAACACGACCTGACACCAACGTTGACTTGTGACAGTGGACGTTGACCGACATGCTTTCCATGACGAGACGCTTCCGACGGACGTACTTCTTGCCACCACAGGTAAGTGCCCCCACTTGCGTAGTTACGGCTATGTCTAGGCCATTTTCTTCTTAGAACTGTAAACTGTTGAACAAGAGAACCGGACGTTAAATGATAGCGTCCGGGATCCCCTTCACGATAGCCTAGACTTGACGACAAATTCTAGGCATATAACTGATATAATTGTCATGCTAGGAACTATCTCTGTGTGTGTGCGTGTGGACACCCTAGAACAACTATACCCATGTCATGTCATGTAACAGCATTCACGACTTGTCTTGCACAGCCTGTGGGCAATAGGGCACTCTCCGAGACAGAGAGAGTGATCCCTTGTACAGATTCACCTACGGGAAGCCCGTCACTCACCAGGACGGAGTGAGTGGCTTGCAGACCGTGGGGATAGAGGTACTCATCGAGCTAAAGTGAGTGGTCCTATATAATGGTACAGATTCACCTACGGGAAGCTCGTGACTCACCAGGACAGAGTGAGTGGTCTGCAGACCGTGGGGATAGAGGCACTCACCGAGCTAGAGTGAATGGTCCTATACAGTCTTGTCCAGTCTTGTCTTGTGGTGGGGTAGGGTTGAGTGGCCACCAGGTTAGAGAGTTTGGTCACTTTCTAAGCTGAAGGCATGAACCCTCTTGGTGTCGAGTCGCTTGGTGTCACATGGTCTTGTCTAGTCTTGTAGCTGGTAGCATACGCTACGACTTTGCCTGCCATGTTTATTTTTTGCACAGTCTTTACTTTCCTTGCATAACTGTATAAATGCCATGATGCATCATCTCATGTAATCAACCTTACAATGTTGTCTTTAAATTTCTTTAAACTTGCAGTAGAGTCTTCTCACCTTTCCTTGTAGACTTTACCGACGTACAGCTCCTTTTCATTGGTTGTTGTACGTCAGGTACTGAGACGGAGTACGCAGATGAGCCGGCTTTACCTGAGGACATGGAGTCAGAGGACGTCGACCCAGAGTACGTTCTAGACGAGGACAAGACTTAGATGTCCCTCACCGTAGTGGTCTTACAGAGGTTACAACTTTCTAGTTGGGTACGTAGCACCACTTTACTTTTGTTTAGGTTGGGTGCGTCGCACCAATAGTTTCCTTTTTCATCGTTGTAGCCATGCTGGGCTTCTTTTATTGGACTTGATATAAATGCTGGATATTATCTCTTTTATTAATTAATGCAAATTTCCTTTCAGGTACTCTTATTCTTATTATTATGAACTTTTATACACAAGAACATGAAATTTTAAATGGTATCTCTACAGACGCTTATTGGGCCAGAGCCTCACAGCTCCAGCCCATGCGGACCTTCGTCTCATCCTCGTACCCATTTTGGAAAGCGGGGGATGACAAATATACATATTTACTTTTGGTACAATTGGTACATGCATGTATATGGTTAAATATTTATCAAGTGATATGATTACATGCATTCTGAAAATTGTGTGTGATTACATTAGGATATGTGTTACAATTATTTGAATTTAGTATTTAAATTTGTTCCCTAACCCATAAGATCCAAAAAGGTTTTTGGATACCAAAATTATGTTTTCTGGGTTCAATCCACTTTGGGATACCAACTCTACCAACTCCTTGATTTGCAAACAAATGGAGTTGATGGTGCTTAAGTGATACACCAAAGTAGGGGATCTTAATGTTGTAAATATATTCTTACATTTGGTATCTATGTGTGTTGGATGCATGTAGCTGTCAGTTTGTGTTTGAGACTATCTCATGCATATCATAGGTTTGCATATTATGTGTCTTTCATGCCATTCATGTCTATGTATGTCATTTGTGTCAAATTCTTGACTCATGTGCATTGTGTATTCATAATCCATATTCATATGTTTATTCATGAATTATTTATAACATGTGGCTTAAAAAATTTCTTGCAAGAATTAATGAGCATTTGCATGTTTCACACATGCGACACACTATATTTATGTTCCACCTCACAAGCATGCATCCCAACTTCCTACTTATGCCACTATACAACCTCTCCTTAAGAATCCCAAATCACTATATTTGTGAATTTCTAAGAATGCTTCTAGGCATGATAGGAATTTATATATATATGATCGTATATTAGGAATGACATATTCTCATGCGACTATATATAAAAATCAAACTCAGCCTTTGTTTGATTTCCACCTTGTTAACTCACTCACATTGCCCTTCATTGCTTGGATACCATGCTTGTATGATTACTTTTTGTACCCATATATGTGTGAGTTCGTCCATTACTCCCAAGTTTGCATATTTTGTATGATTATGTGGGAGAATGAAACATTTGATTGCTATCTTGTTATTTTCATTTAAATGTCATTGCATTTCATTCATATTATGTTGTGCATATAGATTAGTAGGTTTTCATTACCCTTGGTAATTATCAATTTGCACCTTCCCATCTTGTTAATGTGCCAAAGGGCAAGAGAAATTTGGTTATGAAAAATTATACAATATGTTTTTCATGCGCACTCTTTGTGGTATTACTTTTCATGCCATCCATCAAGATGTGTTGTGCCGTGAATGTTTATTTTGTGCATATATGCATATTGAACTGGGAATCTTTCTAGCACACACTATTATATTAGATGTGTGTATTCATAGTGATGTTGCTTGCATTATGTATTGTGATTAAATCATATGCATATGAATTCTTAGTCTATGTGTATCTAAATTCCTAATGGTTGAGTATTGTTAATTCCTTATGCGTACGATTTTCATGACTATAATAACTCCTATCAATGCATGTCATGCATTTTTATTGATGGTTGTTATTTACAATTGGTATATTTGGTTATTAGACTATTTGATTTTGTTCCTTAACCCCTTGGATCCAAAAAGTTTTTGGATACCACCAATTGTTTAATTGTCAGATTGTTGTACAAGATGCCTACCCTTTACACTTCTTGGTTTACAAATGAAGGATCAATTCAAAGGAGAGCATGGTACCTTGGAGAAGCACACATATATGGAGAGCTAAATGGTTGTAAGTATGTGTTTAGTACAATTGGTATTTTAATATATTGGATTTGTGTAATATAGCATACTTCTTCATTAGCTTATTCATGACACACCCTCATTGAGATTTTTTATTTATGTGTCTACCATGCTCATGTATGCCATATATGTCGTATTATGACTCATGTATCATGGTAGCCATAACATTCATGTAATGAGTTGGTTAGTTGTTTATTGATTTTCATATCTTTGAACACGTTGTCATTACACATCTCATTCCTCACATGCATGCTTCTTTGTGAAGATTGTTAAAAATTATGGATATGATAACTGATGTGAATGACAAGCCTGTTTGTTTATTAGATTGTATTAAGTATACTTAGATCTTAACCTTCAATGAAAACCATTCAATTCTTTCATTAAAGATTCATTGTTGTTTTGATTTTACCACCTGGACCTAATTTTCATAGATGATTATGTTCATGGATTATTTTGATCCTATAATGATATACCATGACATTGTAGTAGAATCAATCATTTCCTTATGGCATGCTATACTTCATCATATATTATATATAATTCATGCCATGAATAAGATTAATTGATTTAGGATCTTTATGCATATTTGTTCATTGTATCACCTCACATCGCATACTTTACTTTAAGTTGGTATGATTATATTTATGAGAAACGTTGATATAATTTGGGGTAATCAATGAACGTTACTTGTCATTTTAATTTCTTCGTGACTGATGTTTAGCTATAATTTTATTTGAGAGATATTTCATATCTATAGCTAAATCTTTCATGTATGATATTTTCACAAGTGACATAACACTCATGCATATTGGTTAGTGCTCTTCATGCTATATTTCTCACAATGTCATCTCTCATCTCATGCTCATATTTTAAGTTATTTTTATGAGATGTTAGGGATAATTTGTGCTTTACAAGAGCATATAAGTTTTATATTGTGTATGATGATATGTATATTTTGTCATAGATATTATTCCATGAATATATCGTGATGCACTATAACTACATTAATGCTACATCCGATTAAATTCTGATTACATAAATTTGTGTTATATTCGCACAATTGGTATGCATGCATGTGATGCTCATGGTAACACGATGCTCATGGTAACTTCATTCGTTTCTGTCCTACCTTGTGATGTTTAGCCAAGATTATCTTCATTATATCTTATATATACTCATGTCAAACTCCATGCCTTTGCTCAAAAGACGTTTTGTCACATTATACCTTATGTTGAATCTTTTGTGATAATTGAGCTAGGATGAGATCATGACTCTATTTGTTCACGTGGTTTCCTTCACAAGTGATTTCAGGATCTTGGCATTATTTGCCTGCTTTGCATACTTTGTTAGAATATTTATATTTGATATCATCTTTACATGCTTTTGCTTAATGCTAGTTTTGAGCTTAGGATATATTGCTTATCTTGCTTATGCTCATAGCATTCCATGCTTATCAATGACTCATTCTGTGAGTATCTATTCTAGAATGCATGCTAGTACTATTGTTCTTTTTAACATTGTTTCAATTAGTATCCTAGTGTGCTAGAATTGTGTATGCCATAATTTTTATGAATTTACTAGCTTTATTTGGCATAACACTTTTGCATGATGTTGATATTTGATATGCATACATTTTTTTCTCACCTTTGTTGGAATTTTATATTCCATATCTCTATTCCATATGGTTTTGATGTGACAAACTTCATATTATTATTATTACTAACTCTTTCTGTGCAGATATTCGACTACTCAACATTTGCGCCATTGGACGTTATCATTAATCACTGTCTGCACAAAGTCTTCTCAAATTCATTTCTCCGGATTTTATGTAATCAATGTAATTTTTGTTTTATAGGGTTTTAAGCCTGATGATGACTTATCTTAGATACCTAAGGTCTCTCCTATCATTTATCTACAATCTAGGCTTTTTAGAATCTCAAAACTCCTCTTTAAAAAAATTAGCCGACCAGGTAAATTTTGCTGGCAGGATAATTTTTCTTTTTGATTCTGACCATGAAATTTTGTGGCTAACTTTCTTTCCATATCAGTTTCACGTCTGTAAATTTTAACGGTCAAATTTTGTCATGTGAAAATTAGCCGACCAACAAATTTTGCTAGCAGGCTAATGCCGTTTTTGACAGTTTCTCAGAACTGCTCTTTTCTATTCGTTTGGGGTAGTTTATAGCTGTTAGGATTCTGTTTTTATAACTTCCCTTCAATCCTATAAATAGAAGAGTACCCCCTTACTTTCATTCATTTCTTTTATAACTTCTCTCTCTAGAAATTAATTTTTATCATCTTTAAGAGAGAAATTCTGCCATTGTTTTCATTTTAAAGAAATAAATTCTGATATTTTTTCTTCATTTGAAAACTGAAAATTTCAAGATTGTTTCTTCCATTCTAAATCTAGAATCCTTGAATCTTTCATTTACCCCTCTTCCTTGAATTCCTTTCGAAATCTTCATGAAGTCTTTAGGAGTTATTTTCATTCTTCATTTTGTAAGTTGAATCTCTTGGTGTAGAGATTGTATAAAGTTTGGGACACTGAGAGTGTTGCCATTTTTGTATGTTGTTGCTTGTGGGACAAGTGTTATAGTAGATTGAAAATCTCTACGGGATAGAGGACTGGACGTAGGATCACGAGGATCCAAACCCAGATAAATATTGGTGTTTGCGACTGCCATTCTCTATATTGTATTTATTTACTTCCGTATTCTTATTGCATCTTTTTATTAACTTTTAAATTTGCGATTTCGTCATGATACACGATTTTCACACCCACCCTCTGGGGTATTTAGTGTGCCAGGAGATCCTACATTTGGTATTAGAGCACAGTCAAGATGGCATACACCTATCCGACGAACAATTCAACATCTTCATCACAATTTCCAGAAGGGCACTCTACAACAAGACCTCCACTATTCAACGGTTCCAACTACTCTTATTGGAAGACAAGGATGACGATCTATCTTCAAAGCATCGACTACGAATTTTGAAACATGTTGGAAACTCAATACAAGAAGCCTACGACTCCTTATGCCCAATGGACTGCCAATGACAAATCCGCCGCAACTCGCAACTCGCAACTCCAAAGCAATGAATTCACTATTCTGTGCCATAGACAAGAATGAGTTCAATCGTGTATCACAGGCTAAAAAGCTTATGACATCTTGCATACACTTCAGGTAACACACAAAGGAACTAATAAGGTTAAGGAAACTAAAATTTCTGTTCTTGTTCACTTCAGAATGAAGGACAATCAGACAATTGAAGAGATGGTTACTAGATTCACTGATATCACAAACTCTCTGATTGCTCTTGGAAAGACATACTCTCAAACAGAACATGTCAGAAAGATCCTTCATGCCTAGACACCAGAATCAGAAAGAAACACCACAGCAATAGAAGAAGCCAATGACTTATCAACACTCATCGTTGAAAGCCTCGTTGGTAATTTGATTGCCTACGAAGTACAACTTCAAGACCGTAAGGAACAAGCAGATTCAAAGAAGAAAACTCTTGCCTTCAACGCATCATCAGAAACCGATGATTCAGACACAGACGATGATGAAGATGTTGCTCTCATTACTAGGAACTTCAAAAAGTTCTTAAGAAAAGGTAAGTATAAACATTTTAAATCTAAGAATACTAATTCTTCTCTTTGTTTCAATTGTAATAAACTAGGACATTACAAGAAGGATTGTCCTCTTCTCAAATCAAATTTCAAGACTTTCAACAACAATGAACATTCCAAGTGAGAGAGAAAGTTTGACAGAACGAAGAAAGCCTTCGCATCAACTTGGGATTCATCTTCTGATGAAGAAGACAACAATAATGAAGAAAATGCCAATATGTGTTTCATGGCACAAAATGATGAAAGCAATGTAAGTTCTTTTGATAATGAAGATTTATTAGATGCTTTTAGTGCTCTTTTCATTCGTTTCAAACGATTAAATGCACAAAACAAGTCTTTGAAACAAAGCAATGATGCTCTTATTCTGGAACATCAAGGACTTTCATCTAAATGCATTTCCTTTAATGCAATTAACACTGAGAAAGACTTATTGTCTTCTCAAATCTTGAATCTAAATAAAGAGAATGAAATTCTCAAAAATCAGAATTAAGGATTGCATGCACGACTATCCGAAATAGATAATACTGTTTCATCACTAAAGATGAAATACGATGAGATGTCTGCTAATGTTAATAAATTTAACAAAGGTAAGATTAATCTCGATGATTTGCTTCAATTTCAGTATACAGCTAATCACAAAAAAAGATTGGGTTATTCAAATAAGAATATATCCAAATCTTGTAACACATCTTCATTTAGTGGAAAAACAACATTTGTTAGACCACAAAAGAAGAATCATGCATTCATTTACATGAAGAAAACTAATCATATTATTTCTTCTTCACAAAGAAATATTTCAAACATTAGAAATATTTCGAATGCATCTCCTAGGAAACCTAATACTCTAAGTATATGGGTTCCTACGGATTCATGTTTATATAATAAAGATTTATTCATTTCTAATTATATGCAATCTATTGTTATTCTAGCAACTATATAAGAAAGCCAAATTCTACTTGGATTTGGCTTCCTAAGATCTAATCCCAAGGACCCTAAAGCAAAGGGTACCTTTGTTTTATGTTTATCTTTCAAGTACCCAAAAAGGAAAGATGGGTCATAGATAGTGAATGTTCTAAACATATGACTGGCAACATTAACTTACTTACAACCGTTCAATTCAAAGATGGAGGGACAGTAATCTTTGGAGACAACAACAAAGGACATATTATTGGTTTTGGAAGAGTTGGAAATCCAAATCAACCTACCATTGAAGACGTACTCCTGGTTAATGGTTTGAAACACAATTTACTATCTATCAGTCAATTATGTAATAAGAATTTTAAAATTATGTTTGAACAACATGATTGTATTATTTATAATTCCGATATGTCGTCAATTTTATTTCGTGGTAAGCGTAGGAATAACATTTATATCCTATGAATGTCTATTACCACTCACAATTAATGTTTGATGGCTTCATCAGACAACACACTTTTATGGCACAAACGTTTTGGACACACTAATTTTAAAAATATTGCACACATTTCAAAACACAAATTAGTTAATGGAATGCCAAACATATCATTCAAACACAAACATTTCTGTGATGCTTGTCAACAAGGAAAAATGCACAAATCTTCTTTTAAATCAAAGGACATTAACAAAGAGAGCATTAGAACTTCTCCACTTGGATTTATTTGGTCCTTCAAGAGTAGCTTCTTTGAATAAAAGCAGATATGCATTTGTCATTGTTGATGATTATTCACGATATACATGGGTTATATTCTTACAACATAAGAATGATGCTTTCCAAGAATTTTCCATATTTTGTAGAAAGATTCAGAAAATCAAATCTTCAACCATCATTACTATTAGTAGTGATCATGTGGGAGAATTTGAAAATGAATCGTTTTCCAAGTTTTGTGATGATAATGGTATAACGCATAAGTTCTCCTTTCTTAGAGCTGCTCCACAAAATGGTGTAGTAGACAGAAAAAAATAGAACTCTTCAAGAATGTGCTAGAACAATGCTTTATGATAGTAACTTACCAAAATATTTTTGGGCAGAAGCTGTTGCATCTGCATGTTATATCTTAAATAGAGTTCTTATAAGACCATTACTTAACAAACTTGTTTTGAATTATTCTTTGATCGCATTCCTCGTGTATCATATCTTCGTGTGTTTGGATGTAAGTGTTTCATTCTTAACACTAGAGATACACTTGACAAGTTTGATTCAGAATCTGATGAATGGATTTTTGTTGGTTACTCAACACGCAGTAAAGCTTACAGAGTTTACAACAAAAGAACTTAATTAATTGAAGAATCATTACATGTCACTTTTGATGAGAATCCCCCATCTATTCTTGCTATTAATGATGATAGTGAGGATTTATTACCTTTATCTGATTCATTTAATAATATTCAACTTGATGATAATGGTGCTACTAAACCTTTTGTTGAGTCTATTTCAGATAATGCGGATCTTCCTCAGGAATATGCACAAGTTCGCAATCATCCACCAAACTTGATAATTGGAGATATTTCAGATGGTGTAAGAACTCGTGGTCAAATAGAGCAAATGGCACATTGCGCATTTATCTCATCCATTGAACCAAAGAACATCAACGAAGCATGCGAAGACAGTTCATGGATTATTGCTATGCATGATGAACTCAATCAATTTCAGAGAAACGATGTTTGGGAATTGGTCAATTTCAGAGAAACGATGTTTGGGAATTGGTATCCAGACCATCTAATCATCCAATTATTGGTACCAAGTGGGGGTATTCAAAAATAAGTTGGATGAATCTTGACATGTAATTAGAAATAAGGCACGACTGATCGCACAAGGTCATAATCAAGAAGAAGGTAGTGATTATGATGAAACCTATGAGCCAATTGCACGTCTTGAATCTGGTAGGATGTTATTATCTTTTGCATGTTATAAATATTTTAAGTTATTTCAGATGGATGTTAAAAGTGATTTTCTTAATGGAATTCTTAAAGAAGTAGTCTATATTGAACAGCCACCAAGATTCCATCATGAAACATTAGATAACCATGTTTTTAAATTAAAGAAAGCTCTATATGGTCTTAAGCAAGCACATCGTGCTTGGTATGAATGAATTAAAAGTTTTTTATTAAATTCAGGATATTCAATTGGTAAGATTGATTCAACTCTTTTTGTTAAAAACATAGATTCTGACATTATTATTATTCAAATATATGTTGATGACATTATTTTTGGTTCTACTAACTAATCTCTTTGTCCAGATTTTTCTAAGATTATGCAAAAGGAATTCAAAATGAGTCACATTGGTGGACTTAATTACTTCCTTGGTCTTCAAATAAAACAAATGAAGTAATGTATTTTCATCCACCAAAGCAAATACTCAAAAGAACTTATCAAGCGCTTTGGACTAGAGAATTCTGCAGAAAAACGTACCCCAATGAGTACTTCTACATCCCTTGACAATGATTTAAATGGTAAGCGTATTGATCAACGTCTGTATAGAGGTATGATTGGCTCTTTACTCTATCTTACTGCTAGTAGACCAGACATCATGTTTTCTGTTTGGCTATGTGCTCGCTTTCAGACAGATCCTAAGGTTTCACATCTTACTGCCGTAAAACGAATAATTAGATATGTTAAACATACGTCTGATTTTGGTTTATTTTATCCTAAAACTAGCACATATGATTTATTATCATATAGTGATGTGACCGGCGCCCGAGGGTTTACGGTATGGGCGCGGTGTCGTTTACCGCAAGTGCACGGTTAGTGTAGGGTGCGGGTTTATCGAACTCAGGGAGGCGAGGTTGTGCTTGGGTCAGGTAGGACCAAAATCACCCCTGGGGGCGAGCTAGCCCGAATCGATAAATGGTTGTCACGGAAAGAAATAAAGGGTATGAACAACAAGAAAGAAAACCCGGGACTTTGGTTTCCAACCCGACGAGAGACTCTCGCCGATACGGCCTACGAGTATGGATAGCGATCGGAATTAGGGTCTAATGGTGAGATGTTGCCTCTGAAAGTGGTACCGGCATCCCATGGGCCCGATATTCCGGTCGGTGCCCAGGATGATACACCAGACTTCCCGGATTCGATCAGTGGGCACTCCCGTGTCCATTAACACTGATCGATCCCAGGAGCACTAAGCCCGCAACGATAACTCCCAACTTCTCATCGTGCCGCTCCCGTGTGCTAGGATTCGACGTCTACGCTAAGGGCGTGAGCTATGGCTAGGGAGTCAACCGCCAAGTTTATTCCCCCTTGGCCCAATGGTCAAAGGCGGTCTTTTTCCCACCGATGACAATGAAACACCCCGCGTAACCGTTAGATTCCTAATCCCTATCGATTTCCTAACCCTATGGACGCATCGGGAAGAGCCCCCGAAGGGGTTTCCACCAAAATCCCAGATTTGGGAACTACTCACAAAAATCCATGAAAAAGCGATCTAAATAAAAATTAACCGTTGGAATCATAATCAGACGATTGGAATGCGGAATTAATAGAGTAATTAAGACAATACTAAAATTTGAGAAAGATCCGACGACTTACAAAAGAACAGAAATTACAGCCGTCACGAAGTGAGAAAACAGTAAAAAACTAGCAGCCCCCGTTTCTGGAACCCTAGGGGTTCTATTTATAGACTCTCGCATCAACCGATCGGTTGACAAGTCAACCGATCGGTTGATCCATTACAAAATAATAACAGAAAACGGCGAGCTTTCACCCGATCACATGAACCGGTCGGTTGAGTTCTTGAGTGACCGGTTGGATCTTGGAGCCGTCGGGTGAAGCGATCGGTTTGGTGCACGTGTCTTCAGCTCCTCATCTTCAGCTACAGATGAACCGATCGTGTGAGAGTCACCCGATCGGTTGGCATTTTGCTCGAGAAAACAGAGAACAGGCCCCCGCTGAACCGGTCTGCGAACCGGTCGGGTGACTTCCATGTGAGCTCCGGCTGAGACCGAGTGGGCACGCGTGCATCACCCGATCGGTTGGAGATGACCAACCGACCGGGTGAGGGGCTGAAAGATGAATTCTTCGACGTTTGACCCCCTGGATCACGCGTGACTTCTCCCGTTGCTCCGGGGACTTGAGATATCATCGTTAAACGTCCCCTACGTGGCCAACATCCTGTAAACATGGATAAACAAAGAAAAGTGAAAGAAAACGAGAAAATACAAGAAAACGAATAAAAGACGGCGAAAAACACGGGGAAACACAAAAGAAAACGTGCGTGAATATATGAAATATAAACGCACGTCAAAATCCCCCAAGCTGAACTCTTCCTCGTCCTCGAGGAAGACGAGCGAGAGTAGGAGCTCGGAGGGAGAAAATAGAGAGAAAGAGGGAAAAAGAAAATTCTATATCCTAGATCGTCCGTCAGAGCCAACAAAATCAAAAACGCCACACCAAGCAAGCAAATGTCAAATCACACCACTAAACCTAGGAAAACGAGTCCAAATAAGTGTCGTGGGCCCACGCGGTGAAGCGCGAGTGAGTGCGGTCGTGTGCTAGCAAATGGTGTCGCTTTCTACAATGTGCTATGAGCTCATATACGCAAATCCAGGAAATGACCCAAATACCGATTCGAATTTGAAATTGCGGTGAATATTAGTTCAAGCATGCATGAGAAAAGTAAGAATAGAAGCGTACCATGCATCGGGGACTCCACAACTAGGGTCAAGGAAATCACGCCACTATAGCCTAGATACTAGCTAAAAAGTTCCTAAGCCAAGTGTTTTCGAAAACGATGGGGGTTGAGATGATGTGGAGTAGAACACTCGGTGCAAATTCTCGCCTTCCCTTTATTCTCGGCAAGTAGGAAAAAAATATTCACACGGGAATTTTTTTGGGTTTTGTGCATTTGTATATTTTTTTGGCTTTTCGGCTATACAAAATTTTTCTTTTCTTCTCTTTTTGGGTTTTTCTTTTCCTTTTTTCCATTTTTCTTTTGGATTTTTGGGTTTTTGGCTATACACATGTGCACTCTCCCAAGTGGGAGAACGGTACACGACGAGGGGATTTGCACCAAGTAAAACAAAAAAGAAGTCGAAATCTAAACACTCGGGCAAAGGAAACTATTCTCGCTAAATAGAGTATAGGCTAAATGGGTTATCATAGTCCTTAGTTGTGGAATCCCGACGCATGCGAATTGAAATATACGATATAAATATAGCATGCATATAGTAGAAACAAATACCGCATATTCAAATCGAAGCATGATAATCTAGGGGTCATTCCTGGACAGGTATATAAAGTGAATCACAAAGTAGAAGCACACCACACGGCTAGGCACGACACACGACTCACAAAAAAGCTAAGTGGACCCATGATGCGTGAAATGCAAGAAGACTCGATATCCTAGGGTTAGTGAGTGTGATTATCGATGCAATGCTAGGTGTGTGACTTTGTGGCGATTCATCATAGGATTCATCTCTAGGAGAAAGAGCTAAAAAGAAGAAAAGAAAAAATAAAAACACGATGAAAACGACACAAAAAACGAAAAAGAAGGACTCAAATGGCGCACATAGTGCGACTCCCCCAAGCTGAAGTTTGCATTGCCCTCAATGCAATATGAGTGAGTACAGGAGGGCAATGAAAATGGGGGGGAATACGGACTGACACAAAAAGAAATGAAAACGAGGAAAACACATAGATGAAACTGAAAAAGAAAGAAAGAAAGATCAAAATCAAAATCAAACAATCACGAAAATAAAAATAAAACCACACGACACGACACTCAAAAAAAATGAAAAACAAGCACACACACAAAAATGAGAAAAACAAACAAAACACGACAGCACACAAAAATAGACGTCCCCCAAGCTAAACATGACCGTGCTAGCAATAAAATGTGATCGTAAAATACAGAAATATGCAAGGGGTAGTCAAAAACAAATAAGGTGAAATCAGTAAGTAGGAGAAGGTGAGTCCTCGTCATCCTCGGAAGATGCTGGGATTGGGTGGTCGGGGGAGGCTGGGGGTGTGCGGAGAAGTGGGGAATGAGGTGGAGGAATAGATGCGGCGGTGGTGTGAACAATGGGAGGAGTGTCGGTGGAGGTGGGTGGTGGTGGTAGGAAGGTGATCAAGGCGGTGGTGAGAGGAATAGAAATGGGGGAAGAAGATGCGGTGGTGACGGTGGTAGGTGGTGGTGGAAGAGATCTGGAGCGCACCGGTAATTTCCTCCGACGCACGTATGCAGTGATGGAGGAGGTGGGAGGAGGTAGCGTAGGTGCGATGGAAGTGGTCGGGAGGGGTGAAGTGGATACCGGGATGGGAGTAGATGAGGGAGGAGAAGAATGTGGTGAGGGAGGTGATGGATGTGAGGATGTGTGTGAGGGTGGAGGAGAAGATCGCCGAGGTGGTGAAGGTGGAGGTGGTCCGTGGATATGAGTGAGAAGGCGAAGAATGGTGGCCACGTTCCTCTCAAGTGCGAGGAAACGTGAGTGAGTAAGAAGAGAGGACGGTGATGGGTCCGAGGAGGCAAAGGACATGGCGAGCTCGCGAAGGGCAGCGACCTCCCTCTCAAGACCAAGATGGGCAGAGACTTGACGGCGACCAAAAGATGTGGACTGACGTGAGGCAGAAGTGGTGCCGGCAGGTAAGGGCGAAGTGGTGCCGGCGGCAGTGGTCATGCCGGCACATGAGACAAGGCCAGAAATGGCCGCAAAGAGGTGCTCAGACGTGACGGCCCCTGGAGCAGAAACAGGACGACTCGGGCCAGCCCCTAAATCTCCCCGAGATGCAGGGATATCCTGCTCGCCCAAGTGGGCGGCAGGGGACGGTGGTCTACGTGCGTCTGCGGGAAGGAAAGGAAGGTCCAACCCCGCTAGGAAGTTGGGATCGGGGGCGAAGGTCCAATCTCCCACGAGAGCTAAGGTCATGCGAGCGGGGTTGGGGAGAATGGTGTAAGGGGCAGGGGGTGGCCATAATTGAAGATGAAGCGGCCATCGGAGCGGGGTTTAATCATGTGAATGTGCCGCAGGACATCAATATCTAGATGTGAGGGTCCTGCGGCAACGGGAAGGTTATTTGGGATGTGAATATTAAATTGGGGGTAAGAACAAATGAGAGTAATGATGCCCCCACAACAAAACTTTCCCTTACCGGCCCGGCTGATCTCGAGAAGCTTGTAAACAAGCCAATTGCCGCCATGGATGTGGACGGTAGGGGCCCTGAAGCTAATCCCATCATCGTCCCGGACAAAAGGGAAGGTCATGGCCCATAGGATAAAAAGGTCAGGGATAGTCACGGTGCCGGACTCGTCCCTAGGAAAAAATGCAGACGATATGATCCTGTGGGCCAAACGAAACACGGGATGAATGATGGAGGAGGCCTTGGCCCTTCCTCGGGGATAGTCCTGGAACAGAGTGAGGCGGAACCAGAATTGATCGACGTTAAACTCGGGCGGGTACCCATAGTGTCGGATGGAGTCATCCCCAAGATTGGGGAAACCAAATATATCGTTAATTGTGTTCAGATTTGTGGTGACACTCCTGTTACGCACCCGGAATTTTATGATCGACCCGGACTCCCAAACAAGTGTAGAAAGAAATTCGAGGTTGAGTGCCGGGTAGGATGCGGCAGATGCATTAAGAAAGGCCAACCATCCTAAGTTAGCGAAAAGGGATTCGACCTCGGTGTAGACACCGAGATCGACAAGTGTTTGTGTGTGCAGGAACTTAGTAGATAGATGCCCCCGAGCATCGAGCCTACAGTAAAAATCCTTGTGCTCCTGGTTCCTAAAGATATACCCATGCGGGCCCAACATTGGGTCCACAGGGGGGATAACAGGCGGGGGAGGGCCATGTGTCAGTGCTCGTGTGTGGGAGGGGGGACGTGTTTGTTTACGTCTCTTTCGATACGGTTCCTCCTCCCGCATAATCCCCTTACCCTTGTCCCTATCCTTAGCCATGCGTGAGTGTGCGTGTATGAATGAGTGCAAAAAGCAATGGATGCACACTAACACAAGAAAAACGAGCAAGCACAATTTACAGGGCAAAAATAGAAATATGAGCTTAGGAGCGAGTGTACCCAAGCGAAATGGCGAAGCTTGCTCGTAGATGTCCCCACACTGTGCAATGAGAGTAGCGTGGAGCTGCGGCGACCTCTTTCAGCAAGAAATTTCGAATGGGTGTGGGTTGGGGGGAAATTAGGTCAGAAATTTGAAATGGAAGGAGAGAGAGAGTGAAGATGATGGAATGGTTGATGGAGGAGGTGGAGAGAAGGAGTAATGGAGGAGTAGAGGACGTGGGGGGGTGAGAATCGGTCGTTGGGGAAGAGTGGCAGGCGAAACGACGGTGATTTTGGCGATCGGGCGAGGATGGAAATGAACGGGTGGTCGGGGGTTTATATAGGGTTTTAAGTCGAACCGATCGGGTGACTTGTCACCCGATCGGTTGACGGTTAGGTCGAAATTTCTTGCCGAAGAATTGCTACAGGCGAACCGGTCGGTTGACTTGTCAACCGATCGGTTGGCTACTCCACTCATTTTCCCGAGAATTGAGGGCTGCTCACCCGGTCGCCTCAACCGGCCGCGCTAGAACTCAACCGATCGGTTGATATCCCCAAAAATTTCCCGAGAGTTCTCCCCAGCTCACCCGGTCTGTCACCCGGTCTCTCCATTCTTCAACCGATCGGTTCATTTGGGGACAGATCTCGGCTTGTATCTGATACATCCCAACCGATCGGGTGAGTTATCAACCGATCGGTTGGGGCTTTGTTTCCTGCAAAAGCCAACAGATTGTCTAAGTCCCTGAACGGATGCTCTCGTGGCTGATTTTATTTATAAAAATAGATAAAATAAAGTCAAAAAATAACACTAAAAAGTGAGCAAAAGTTTAGAGCATGGGTTGCCTCCCATGAAGCGCACTTGTTTAACGTCGTTGGCTCGACGCCCGTAAGAGATGTTCACGGTGGTTGATACGGGTGATGCCCGAAGTTCGGCATCTCTTCTTCAATGGAGCTGAAGGCCTTTGGAGTAGTCAGCGGCTGGAGAAAGATTTGCTCAACTACCCTCTCCTTGATCTTGGGATCCGGGGGCTTCTCCTTCGTATTGGCGCTTACCGCCATCTTCTTTAGGATCCGGACCTCGTCTTTGGTGAGGTCCATGGGCTCTTTCCACGTTCTCCTCGCAGGAGGAGCCTTGGGGAACCCGGGAGGGGTCGTTCTTGCTGCACTTGTTTTCCCAGCAGCATCTTTGTCCTTGGGGCCGTCTCCATCCTCTGAATTCCCCAAGTCATCGGGGGGGGTTTCTTAAGAGAATCTCCCAGGAGCTCTCTTCAACAGCTTTTTCTTCTTCCATCTCCAACAAATTACACCGAGGGTCGTCTGGGGGATCGGGGTACTTCATGGACAACCCCAGATCAAATTCAACTTTTTCTCCGCTGACGTTTAGAGAAAGTTTTCCGTTCTTCACATCAATCAAAACGCCAGTAGTGGCCATGAAAGGCCGTCCCAGGATGATGGGGGTGTGTGCGTCTTCAGGCATGTCCATGAGTACAAAGTCCACTGGCACATGCACCCCTTTCACATTGACGGGTAGGTCATCCACAATCCCCACCGGATATTTGACCGATCGGTCAGCTAGTTGTAGGGTCATACCGGTGGGCTCCAAATCACCCATTCCTATCCTTTTGTACATCGACAAGGGCATCAAACTTACACTCGCTCCGAGATCGACGAGTGCACGATGAATCTTTACTGCCCCGATCGTGCAAGGAATTGAGAAGCTCCCCGGGTCTTTAGGTTTCGCCGGATTTGCCCTCTGGATAAGAGCGCCACACTCCGCCGTCAACACTACTTTCTCTTTTCTAGACCCTCTCGTCACCAAATCTTTTAGGAATTTTGCATAGGAGGGGATTGTTTCGATTGCTTCTAGGAAGGGGATTTGCAGGCTCAGGTCCTTGACCATGGTGAAGAACTTGCCATATTTCTCATCAATTTTGGCCTGAGCTAACCGTTGTGGAAATGGCACAATGGGTTTGAACACTTTCGAGGTCCCTTCCTCGTTCTTTTTCTTTTCCTCTTCAGAGACTCCCTCCGGAGTCGTAGGAATTGATGACGAAGCACCGGCGTCGTTTGATTTTTCGATCGGTCGCACAACGACCAACGGTGCTTCCGGTTTGTTAGGGGGCACTCTAGTAGGGATTTGTGTCCCGCTTCTCAGAACGATAGCGGACACATTTGCGTGCTCGTGCACGAGTGCCAACGTTTGGGTTGCTCCCCTCGGGTTCACCTCCGGTTGTGGCGGCAATTGGTTTTGTGACCTTGCAAGATTCGCCACTTGTAACCCCAGCTGGGTTACTTGGTCCGTGAGGGCCCGCTGACCCATTTCCAGCTTTTGATTGATCTTCTCCTGGTTGGTTATATATTGAGTCAAGAGAGACTCAACCGGAGAGACGGCCCTTTGTTGGCCATACTGCTACTGCTGTTGATTCCTGGGGGCGTAAAATTGTTGCTGAGGCTGCTGCTGATATTGTTGCTGCTGAAACTGACTCTGCTGTGGCCTAGCCGGCTGATATGTTTGTTGCTGCGACTGCTGAGGCGGCGAGGGCTGATATGGAGCCCGGTAACCAAAGTTTGGGTGGTTCCGGTTGTTTGGAGAGTAGGCTGGGTTGGAATTGGTTCTCGGTGGATACGGCGCATTTCCCGTGGGGTTGTAAAATAGTGCTCTCGCCTGATCCAACGGTGGTGAGATGTCACCACCGTCGAATTCCCCAAGAACTTCAGACTCTACTGCTGCAATCTGTTGTGCACCGGCCCCACCGGCTCCTACCATTAGTGCGAAGATCTGGGTCGAAAGCAAGTCGAACTTGCTTGAAAGTTTGTCGACGTCCTCGACTCTGTGTATACCCCCAGACCTTGGTGTGGCTCTCTCGTCACACCACCGCTCATTGTTGGATGCCATATTTTCTAGAATATGTCCGGCATCTTCCTCGCTTCTAGACATGAAGGAACCCCCAGCCGCGGCGTCCATAGAAGATTTCAGGTCATCCCTCAACCCATTGTAGAACAGATTAATAATCTGCCACTTCGGAAGCTCATGGTGAGGGCATCTTCTTTGCATCTCCTTGTATCTCGTCCAAGCTTCATGCAAGGACTCGTGGCTGGCCTGGGAGAAGGAGGAGATCTCACTCCTCAACTTCATGGTCTTCCCCGGAGGAAAGAACTTTGTCAGAAAAGCGTTGGAGAGCTTCTCCCAGGTATTGAAAGTGTTGGGGTCCTTCCCCCTTAGCCATTGCTTGGCTTTGTCTCGCAGCGAGAAGGGGAACAGCTTCAGACGGATCGCCTCAGTCGTGACACCATTAATCCGGAAGGTGTCACATTTCTCCAAGAAGGAGTCTAGATGCTCAATCGGGCTCTCCATGGGTGCATCCGCAAACTGATCCTGCTGGATCCATGTCACCAAAGATGGCTTCAGCTTAAAGCTTTGGGCCGTGATAGCTGGAGGACGGATGGCGGAAGTGGACTCGATAGAAGGCATCAAGTACTCCAGCAGGGACATGTGAGGCGGGGTGTTCTCCACCATGGATGTGGGATCCTCTCTTCTTCGCTTCTCAGCGGCCAAGCGCCAAAGGGTGGCGTTAATCTCTGGATCGAGGGGAATCAAGTCGTCGAGACTTCTTGAACTCCTGCACATGAAAAACAACAAACACCCGTGAAGAGACAAGTGGGAAAGAAACAGATAGAATAAGAAATAAAAATAAGAAAAATAAAAAGGAAAAAGGAGAATGCGAAAATTATCGCGAGGTAGGGATGAGAGCTAGACACGAGGGTTCAAGAGATCCTAAAATAACAAGCACGTTGACTCCCCGGCAACGGCGCCATAAACATGACCGGCGCCCGAGGGTTTACGGTATGGGTGCAGTGTCGTTTACCGCAAGTGCACGGTTAGTGTAGGGTGCGGGTTTATCGAACTCAGGGAGGCGAGGTTGTGCTTGGGTCAGGTAGGACCAAAATCACACCTGGGGGCGAGCTAGCCCGAATCGGTAAATGGTTGTCACGGAAAGAAATAAAGGGTATGAACAACAAGAAAGAAAACCCGGGACTTTGGTTTCCAACCCGACGAGAGACTCTCGCCGATACGGCCTACGGGTATAGATAGCGATCGGAATTAGGGTCTAATGGTGAGACGTTACCTCTGAAAGTGGTACCGGCATCCCATGGGCCCGATATTCCGGTCGGTGCCCAGGATGATACACCGGACTTCCCGGATTCGATCAGTGGGCACTCCCGTGTCCATTAACACTGATCGATCCCGGGAGCACTAAGCCCGCAACGATAACTCCCAACGTCTCATCCTGCCGCTCCCGCGTGCTAGGATTCGACGTCTACGCTAAGGGCGTGAGCTATGGCTAGGGAGTCAACCGCAAAGTTTATTCCCCCTTGGCCCAACGGTCAAAGGCGGTCTTTTTCCCGCCGATGACAATGAAACACCCCGCGTAACCGTTAGATTCCTAATCCCTATCGATTTCCTAACCCTATGGACGCATCGGGAAGAGCCCCCGAAGGGGTTTCCACCAAAATCCCAGATTTGGGAACTACTCACAAAAATCCATGAAAAAGCGATCTAAATAAAAATTAACCGTTGGAATCATAATCAGACGATTGGAATGCGGAATTAATAGAGTAATTAAGACAATACTAAAATTTGAGAAAGATCCGACAACTTAAAAAAGAACAGAAATTACAGCCGTCACGAAGTGAGAAAACAGTAAAAAACTAGCAGCCCCCGTTTCTGGAACCCTAGGGGTTCTATTTATAGACTCTCGCATCAACCGATCGGTTGACAAGTCAACCGATCGGTTGATCCGTTACAAAATAATAACAGAAAACGGCGAGCTTTCACCCGATCACATGAACCGGTCGGGTGAGTTCTTGAGTGACCGGTTGGATCTTGGAGCCGTCGGGTGAAGCGATCGGTTTGGTGCCCGTGTCTTCAGCTCCTCATCTTCAGCTACAGATGAACCGATCGTGTGAGAGTCACCCGATCGGTTGGCATTTTGCTCGAGAAAACAGAGAACAGGCCCCCGCTGAACCAGTCTGCGAACCGGTCGGGTGACTTCCATGTGAGCTCCGGCTGAGACTGGGTGGTGCACGCGTGCATCACCCGATCGGTTGGAGATGACCAACCGACCAGGTGAGGGGCTGAAAGATGAATTCTTCGACGTTTGACCCCCTGGATCACGCGTGACTTCTCCCGTTGCTCCGGGGACTTGAGATATCATCGTTAAACGTCCCCTACGTGGCCAACATCCTGCAAACATGGATAAACAAAGAAAAGTGAAAGAAAACGAGAAAATACAAGAAAACGAATAAAAGACGACGAAAAACACGGGGAAACACAAAAGAAAACGTGCGTGAATATATGAAATATAAACGCACGTCATGATGCAGATTTTACTGGTTGTAAATCTAACCGAAAGTGCACTAGTGGCGCATGTCATTTTCTTGGACATGCTTTGGTCTCTTGGTTCAGCAAAAACCAAAATTCTGTTTCATTATCTACAACAGAGGTAGAATATATTGCCGCAGGTTTAGTGTGTGCTCAGATTTTATGGATAAAATAAGCTGTATCCGACTATGGCATTCAGTATTCCACATGTCCCATTATGTGTGATAACACAAGTGCAATTAACCTATCTAAAAATCCTGTTCACCATTCCCACACTAAACAAATTGACATTTGTCACCACTTTTTGGATGATCATGTTCAAAAAGGTGACATTATTTTAAAATTCATTTCTACTGAACATTAGATTGCTGACATGTTAACTAAGACTTTGAAATAGGACTCTTTCATTAAACTTAGAAGAGATTTAGGCATCATCATGGAATCTGAATTTTGAAACATCATCATATTTATTTGTTTTATTTTTTTGAAATTTTTTCTTATTTTTCGACATTTATTTGCAATTAGCCGGCCAGAAATATTTTCCTGATCGACTAATTTTTATTCTTCCGATTTCACAACATGCCCTTTCTGTCTTTTTGTGAATTTTATTTTATTTTTTATTTTTTTCGGTTGATTTAGATTTTTTATAAAATTTTAGATCTTATCTTCTCATTCGGCCAAGTGTCCTCTTCATATTCCTTTGACTCACCAACCCTACCAACCCTCTTAATTTTAGTGTCCTTTTCCCTTGACTTTGGTCTTTTCCAATGTCCTTCATTTATTCCTTTCTTTGACTATGTTTGACATTTTAATTATTATTTTAATCAAACGTCACAATTCTTTTCTTTTTCACGGTTTGGACAATTTTTTTGTCGGCCAACCAAAAAGATTGGTCGGTTAATTTCTTTGGTTTGTCTGTTCTTCTCCAAATTGTGTCTGTTCAAGTTCTTCTGCCTTCCTAACTTCCTGAACAGTTTCTCTTCTCGATTCAGTTCTTCAAACACCCATTCGAATCACCATTTAGTTTCTAAAACTTCTCCTTTCGGTTTTCACAACCATTCGTTGTGTTATTTAAAGTCCTCACATCCGTTCCATTCTCTTCATCTTCCCTTCTCACAAACCTCTTCTTCTTCTTCCTATGGCTTCCTCCTCCCACTTCACCGGCCTTGGATTTTCTACCCACTTTCGGACTCCCGAATGCGAGGCCAAGTTTCGTGCGTTTGAACACATAACAATCATCCACGAATGCTACATAAATTACGCTTCCCTCTCCTCTTTCGACATCCTCCGCCTTCTGTCAGCCATTGCCCTTGCCACAATTTGGAATCCCTATGGTAAGGTTCCATATTATCTGCACCTTATTCCTGAGTTCTATGCAAATCTTACCTACCAGGACGATCAAGGCAATCTCACCATCTTCTCTCAGATCAAGGGCGTCCCGATTGTCCTTAACTCCCAAACTCTAGCAGATCTCATTCATCGTCCCACCGCCAACGACGAAGACTTTGATTTCCCCATGACCGACTCCGTCATACTATCTAAACTAGCCACCACCTTTCCCCCAAAATGATCGCAAGTCACCTACTTCCGACTGTAACGGTCACTTCCGATCGTACGTATTTCGAGTGTGTATTTTGGCTTTGTGTGCGTATTTTGTCGTGTTAGATTTTTACTATCGTTTTCCTTAACCCTAACGCGTGACCAGACCCGGTTTCACAATACTCTTGGAGGCGCAACCGCCTCGGTACTTTCTTTGTGGACATCAACGGACCTATCTGCTTACCTCATTGTAAATTTATTAAAATACTTTTTTATTATAAAAATTGGAATGTTAAGAATATGTACGCTTTCTTTATTTTAAAACGAACTTTAAAAAATATTATTTTATACTAATACTACAGTTTGTTTGTAAAGGAGATCGAATCTTTTATACATCTTTGACTCTTTAAGCAAATCCTTAACCTAATATTTAGCCTATCCTAACTAATTGGCCACGTATTGTTAGTTTTCTTTTATTGTTGAATCAATCTCATGATAACAAACCCCCCTCAATCTTGTATCTCTCTCTCCCACGTCTCCCCCCCACGTGCGTTCTCTCTCCCCTCCTTATAATAGGATAACATAGGGTTTAGAAGCAGCCGCACACTTTTTTAAAAGAGAAACCCTACTCTATGACAGCCTAGCCCTACTTTCTTCCACCCCGTCTCCCCTCGAGCTCTCTCCAACCCGACGGCCGCCTACGACCGCGATCAGTCGCTACTGTCTCCCTTCGCCACGATAGCCTCCAGCCCAGCAACCATGCGCGCTGCTGCTCTCTTCACAGTGCACACCGCTTGTCAGCGACTTCATCACCTCCGGCATCCACTCACACCGCGCTATGTCCTCTCTCTCCCCCAGTCCGGCCACCTCCCTGCTGCAGCGTCCTTCTCCCTCTCCCTCTCAAAAGACCCGAAACACTACCCTCGGTCCTCTCCCTCTCCCTCTCTCTCCTCGACCAAAGCTCAACCCCCAAGAGTCAGTCCGACCACCCCCTTCCACCTTCACCGACCATCAACAACCGCTGTCGGCCATCTCCCCTTCAAACATAACCACGAAACCGCCCACATTCTCCTCCTACAAGACGCACCTTAAACCCTAGGGACCCCTCTCAATCGCATCTAGCAACAGGCCGCCCCATCCTCAGCCTCCATGTAACGACCCGCTCTCGGGGGCCCGTTACTTATTTGATATTTGCGCAGGTTCTGCAGTTAACCGGTGAAGTCAAAATAGCCACGATGCAGAGATGTACAAAAATACCCAAATAGTGTCCAATTATTACAATCCATCCTGTACAAATTGTTCCAACAATGATATATGAAAGAAAGAAAGTACACAACTGAAAATAGCTCTGGAAGCTGCGGTCTCATGGTCGAAGTCTGGCGCTATTAACTCAAGAGCATCTGCCTCCATATTTAAGTCGTCTGCGGTGCCACGGAAATGGAACCGTAGGTAAGTCACAACAATTCTAAATAAAGAAATAGAGGTACTGTACAAGTATGACAAAGCAGACCAAAGTGAAAGTAAAGTACGGTGCAGTGTCTGTACAAGTGTAGAAGGTAAAAGTACGGCAAGTAAAGTGCGGTGACTGTACTGGCAAGGAAAGTAAAGTGCATGTACTGTAAGAAAGTAAATGTGCAAGTTACACTAGAACTACGTGACTCAAGTCGGAGAGTACAATATGTGACCGTTCAGTTCATCTCTTGCCTGGGTGCTACCCAGACGAATACCGGTACCCAGGCAGCAGGATGGTTTGCCGAAACTTAGGCAGCTAGACAAGAGGCCGAAACACAGGCAGCTTGACATGTAGATCGAACTCTAGTCACTCCCGTACTCTCGCAACTGTGAGTTACCCCAATACCCCAGTGACGTGTCAAGTACAGTTTTTCACAAGATTGTTCCACAGGATGTTCCACATGTTAGTCACACCAGGTCAACTGGTTGACTTCCTCATTGAAAACCAGCATGTAGGATAAAGACAAGTCCAACACTAAAAGCTGTTACTTCCGTGCTTTGAGCACGTGGTAGTGTGGCTAGCACACAATTTACCCAAGTTGAAAGTTGGCAAAGTAATCTTTGGTAGATTACTTTCATTTTAGTTCTCTAGTTTGGTTTAACTTGAATAGCCGTTCGAGGCTATACGTGGTGAAGTGTCACAAGTTCATGCAAGCACAGAAGTCTAGTTTTCTAAAGTTAGAATCTGTCGTGACTTACGATTTTAGAGCTCGTCGTGGCAAGACGAGATTGGAGCTGGAAGAGCTGGTGCACGAAGATTGGTACCTGAAATCACAAGAACAATTGGTTAAAGCGTACCCTGTTTTCTATTTAAATAATCTGATCGTTTTGATTTTTAAAACTGACTGAAACGGTGTCGAAAACGGTTCTAAAATTTTACATAGACTATATATGGTGAAAATAATTTTACTGCAGGAGGAAATATTTTTCTGAAGCTTATAGTAATTTTTAGGATTTTTAAAAGCTCAAAAACTATTTAAAAACTATTTTTCAATTAGTGGCGTATTTATTCCAAAAATTATTCTGGATGCAATCTACATCGTAATGTTGCAAATGAGGTGTCAAAATGACCGTCTCGAAGAGATATATAACATATATTTTTGTCACATATTAGTTTACGTGAAAATAAGAAGATACGGATTTTTAAACGAAAATTACGTATTTAACTTATAGGCTAAAAAATTAATTCTGGAAAAACTAAGCGTCGGATTGAGATGAAACTAGCCCCATTGGGTCCAGAATGTCATTTCTGATTTTCTAGAGGTAGTCACACATTTTTCTGGGCCCTATATTTTTAGTTATGGATTTAACACTATAAAACCCTATTTATTAATTAATAAAAATACGAAAATACGAAAATAACTCGTATTTACAAGTTTGCCATTGGAGATATTACCGTCGCTTCGTTCGTTGCATGCGAGGGCTGCGAACGCATGGGGCTTCGTCGGCGGCGGCGGCCTTGTGGCGGAAGACGGCGACGGGGAGGCGGAGCGGCAAAGCTCCACGGCGGCACGGAGGCGGTGGCGGAGGACGTCGGTGAGGCTCAGGCGGCGGTGTGAAGCGTCGGAAGCGGCGATGAAGGCGAAGACGGGGGCGGGGCAGTCGAGGGGGAGTCGGAGGAGCAGCGAGCGGCGTCGTACGGGGAGTGGACGGTGCTGAGGCGATCGGAGAGGCGAGCAGCAGCCTCTTGCGGTGGCGGAACGGACGGGGATGCTCCGGGAGTTGACGACGAAGGCCTCGACGGTGAGGCGAACTCGGTGATGCTCCGGCGACGGCTCTCGGTGGGCGCTGTGGAGCGGAGGCGGAGCTCCGGTGGGCACGTTCGTGGCGGAGGTGGCGTCGCACGGCTGAGGGGCAGTCGGGGCGTGGGTGAATGACCGAGAGAGAGAGTGAGAGGGAACGATGGCGGGGGAGAGCTATTGGGAGGAGTGGTGGCGGAGGACGTCGGAGCTCCGGCAACGAGCGGCCTCGTGCTCACGGCGGTGAGCATGGGTTCGAACGAAAATAAAACGAAAGGAGAGGGATACTGTGTGAGGGGGAGAGAGATAGAGAGAGGGTCTGCCTAGGTTTCGAAATGAGAGAGAGTAGAAGGGTATGTGTTTGTGGGTGTTAACTAGGGGTGGGTTTATTATATAGGATGAGAGAGAGATTGAGAGGGGGTAGATGTGTAGCTGAGAGAGATGGAGAGGGTTAGCTGAGGGATGAGGGTGATACGGGTAGGTTAGGGTGATTAGGGATAATTAGGTAGGTGACGTGATTAGCTAGGGTAATTAAGAAGATAATTAAGGTAAAAATAGTTAAAATCCCATTAGCCAAAGTAATTAGTAAAAACACAAAAACGAAATTACGAAAATGCCCCTACTAGTAAACTTGTCCGAAAAATTACGAAAACATACCCACGGGATCGTATCGTCACGAGGATGGCGAATACGAAGACCGTTCCAGGGTTTGAGCTACGAAAATACTAGTTTTTGGCCAAAACGTTTAGAAAGCGGGTTCGCGGGTTCTCTATTGAAACGATATCAGAAAATTACGAAATTAATGTGGAAAGCCCCAAATGACCATAGGATGCTACTGCAGAAGTTTGAAAATGTTCTGAAGACGTTTGAATAGAAAATAAATTCATTGACCCAAAACTGCAATATCCGAAAATGAATTTTTATCAGATCTTTCAGAGGTATTTGACGAAATCCGATTTTACTAAAATACTCCATAACTAGTCTGGTACTTCAAAATATTTTTATAGGAAATTTTTGAAATCAGTTTAAGACTCCTAACAAACCATTATAAAATACAATTAAAATTGAATTTTCTTTAAATACTTAATTTGAAAGTATTGGAAAAATACAGGCCGTTACATTCTACCCTCCTTAAAAATAATTCCGTCCTCGGAATTTAAAAATCTCTTTTGAAAATAATTGATATTATAAAGAAGCTCAAGCAAATAAATGATAGAAAAGATAGTAATCTTCGTAAATCAGGTTGTAAATAACATGAAATGTGATAAGAAAATATGGGATGTCACCAATATATATTTTCAAGTAGCCAAAATATAAGATAATGTCATTACACGAAAAGGAGAGCTATTAAGATGATGACATCTGTTCGAACTTGGAACCTGAGGTGATAAGCCAGTAGCAAACTATTTAAACCACATAAAACGGAAGACCTTAAAGTATATTCGTGCTAGTGGTGACTAACTGGGTCTAGCCAAAGATGTCGTTCATAATATAGCGCGTAACAACTAATCCACGGGTACTCGTGCTTTCCAATCAAGCACCAGCAACATCAATCTCCATAATGCCCAACCACATGCTAACGTCCAAACCAACGCCCAAAGGTAAGTAAAAGGCCAACACCCAAAGTCAGTACTCACTTCCAGCATTCCTTCCATCAATCTCCATAATATCCCACAATAAGGCAAGATCCAAGCTCTCATCCAAAGCCAAGCACAAGACCTACATCAAACTTCAACACCCAAGGCCAATATCATGCCAGTAACCATCGCCATCAGTCCTTCCGTAGACCAATACCTGACATTCGCAACACCCAACATCACCCAACAAGTAAATAACCAAAAACACACTTTTCCGCAAACCAAAAGGAGTAGACGCAAGAGGAAGCCTAGACGGGATCTCATCCTAGGTGAGACCCAAGGCAGAGAGCTCAAGAGAAGCCCAAGGATCACGGCTTCCTAAGATCTCAGCCATGCAACGGTAGCGATGGTGGCGGCGAGGGTCGTCGCCAAGGCCAAAAATCCCAAAATAGAACATCGAAGGGCCATCGGCGGCTGTCGGTCCACGGCGGCGAGGGCTGCGATGGGCTGATGATCCATGGCGAGGAGCTAGGGCCTACGGGATGGGGCGAAGCGGAAGCTGGCGGATCTTCGGGTGAGGCTGGCGAATCAGAGATCGGAGCGGCGATGCGAGGTCCGATCGAGCTCGCTTGGGAGAGAGGCCGGGAGGAGGAGGGGGGTTTGTTTTTTTAAAAAAATGGGGGGAGAGGGGCACCGAAGTCGGTGTTAGGTAGGGTAGGGTTTGGCGGGCACGGGTCTCGAGGGGGGAAGCGGACAAAGGAATTAAAGAGGGGGGAGGTGGTCGGTGGGAAAGGAATAGGGTACGAATAAAAGAGAAACACGAGCTCAAGAAGGATGAAAAGACACGAACAACCTTCACTTACACGTCAGGTTTGGCTGTCTCAATTTCTTCAGTACCAAACTCCAATACTTCTGAGCATCCTTCGATTCGCTTCCGTTGTCGAACTCGAACTTCTGGTGATCGAAAATAGAATGCTACCCTCCTTAGAATTAACGTAGCTGGAGTTCAAGTGAACTAAACGCGATTTAGGAAGAAGAAAAATAATCAGGAGGCCATCACTAGCTAAAGAAAGGGGTGCTAGTGATGAAGATCGATGGCGTTACATAATCATGATTTACGTCCTTGCGGTCCAGCGGACACGACCAGGGAAGTGACTAAGCCAGGATCACTTATGCCCAGACTAGCTAGGTCGATCCAACAGACTTTGGTCAAGCACATTGACCGGTATCATGGTCCATTGAAGGAAGATCATCATTCATATGAGTACCATCATCAACTGAAGGAAGGTGATGAAGTGGGTAGATAGTTCAACATATGGAAAATCACTATAATTGCTAGCAAAAGAGGGTACTAGAGAGGTATAATCAAGAATGGAACACGAATTCCTAAGCAAGGGTTAATAGTTCAAATGAAGTGATGAGGATCAAGGAAGACCTAATGAAGATGGTAATAAGGACGCTTTACCCGTATATCCAATACAGGTGAACACTCGAGACATCCCGTACTCGAGGTTAATTTGAGTATCTTATATTATACATCCTGATCTTGCTATAATGTTCACGAGGTAGTTAGCGAGGACCTGCGTTGGGCCACCAAACTTGTAACGACCCGCTCTCGGGGGCCCGTTACTTATTTGATATTTGCGCAGGTTCTGCAGTTAACCGGTGAAGTCAAAATAGCCACGATGCAGAGATGTACAAAAATACCCAAATAGTGTCCAATTATTACAATCCATCCTGTACAAATTGTTCCAACAATGATATATGAAAGAAAGAAAGTACACAACTGAAAATAGCTCTGGAAGCTGCGGTCTCATGGTCGAAGTCTGGCGCTATTAACTCAAGAGCATCTGCCTCCATATTTAAGTCGTCTGCGGTGCCACAAAAATGGAACCGTAGGTAAGTCACAACAATTCTAAATAAAGAAATAGATGTACTGTACAAGTATGACAAAGCAGACCAAAGTGAAAGTAAAGTACGGTGCAGTGTCTGTACAAGTGTAGAAGGTAAAAGTACGGCAAGTAAAGTGCGGTGACTGTACTGGCAAGGAAAGTAAAGTGCATGTACTGTAAGAAAGTAACTGTGCAAGTTACACTAGAACTACGTGACTCAAGTCGGAGAGTACAATATGTGACCGTTCAGTTCATCTCTTGCCTGGGTGCTACCCAGACGAATGCCGGTACCCAGGCAGCAGGATGGTTTGCCGAAACTCAGGCAGCTAGACAGGAGGCCGAAACACAGGCAGCTTGACATGTAGATCGAACTCTAGTCACTCCCGTACTCTCGCAACTGTGAGTTACCCCAATACCCCAGTTGTTGGATATGGAAGACGTTAGTACACCCTTGTAGGGGATGTACGAGGGAATACGGACCTCGAACGTCGCGTACACGAAGTCGTACGCAAAGGGAATATGTTCCCTTGCGGAGAGGATCTCTAGATTGATGGGAAAGTCGTATTATATATATGCATAAGTGCATGCGACATATGGCTAATAAAGGGGGAATATCTTAAGCTTATGTTGTACCATGCATATGGTACAACTTAAGCTTATAATGTGCCATGTATCATGGTACACCTTAATTAAGTTGTTCCAAAGGAACAACTTACCCTAAAATAACTACCTTGGGGGCTATAAATAAGACCCAAGGGTAGCCATTTTCCTTACACCTTTTGCATGAAATTCATGCATGCATCTTCATCCTAGCGAAGCTCTGCAGAAATATTTCCTCTCCCTCTATCCAAGTTCTTAATCTAAAGTAGAGATTTAGATTGTGGATTTAGTAGCCTTACTCCGTTCGTGAGTAGACTCGATCCGTCGTGGCGAATCCGAAGGCGAAGTTCGTAGACTACCGTGCAGCGTACGCAAGCGTAAGTCTAAACTTCATATTATCGATCCTAACTCTGTTTTGGACAGGATCCATTATTGGTATCAGAGCCATATGGGTTCGCCCCGGTCAAACCACCGCCCCGTCGAAACTATGAACGAGTCGTTGTCTTTTTCACGAATGGGTCTCCTACTATTACTGATATAGTAGGAACGCTTCGTGACGGAGAGAACGCAGCGGTTGTTCTTTTCACGTTAGGGTCTCCTATCATTACGGATATGGTAGGAACTCTTCGTGACGGGAAGAACCGACCGTTCACGTAGTATGTTATTTTTTCATTTTTGGCACACGGCCATTAGGAAATAACTAATTTCTCGACGAACGGGTGCTTCATCGACGAACGGGTGCTTCATCGAGGAAGATGATGGTAGTTATTTCCATCGGGTAAGAGGAAATTTGGTGTATGTGCACCATGGCCAAATGGGCTATGAAGGCCATGCACCCCCTCTCCCCATGCGGAGGGGGTTGGCTACGGCCAATAACCACCGGCGACCACCCCATCAAGGGGGAGGAATAAGTGCGGCAACCCCATTCAAAGGGGGTGGCCGGCCATGGCCAAAGGGGCCATGGCCGGCCATGGCCAAGCCATGACCAGCCATGGCCAGGCCGGCAGTGGCCGGCCAAGGCCAGGCCGGCCTTGGCAGTGGCCAGGGCTGGCCCTGACCGGCCTGCCGGCCCTGGCAGAGGCCAGGGCCGGCGCCCTGGCCACTGCCAGGGCCAGGCCGGCCCTGGCAGTGGCCAGGGCCGGCGCCCTGGCCTCAGGCCAGGGCCTGGCCGAGGCCAGGGCAGGAGCCCTGGCCCCGGCCAGCGGCCAGGCCGCCCTGGCAGAGGCCAGGGCAGCGCCCTGGCCTCAGGCCAGGGGCCTGGCCACCCTGGCAGAGGCCAGGGCAGCGCCCTGGCCTCAGGCCAGGGCCTGGCTGAGGCCAGGGCAGGAGCCCTGGCCCCGGCCAGTGGCCTGGCCGGCCGGCCCTGGCAGAGGCCAGGGCCTGGCCGGCCCTGGCCGAGGGGGCCAGGGCCCCTGGCCGGCCAGGGCAGAGGCCCTGGCCGGGAGAAGTTGCATTTTGAAAAATTGGTCGACCAATTTGGTGTTTTTGGTCGACCAATCTGGCAGAAGGCCTGAGTCGATTGCAAACTTGCCTACTGACCCATACGGGGTGACAAAAGGCATTGGCCAAACTCGAATGTGCCAATTAGCCCATACGGGGCTAACCACAGTGCCGACTAGTTCATACGGGACTAACGTTTTAATGAAGTTTTTTTTCTTTGGGCTCTACTCCTTGAAGACTAGCCATAGTGCTCTACTTCATGCGAGATTAGCCAAGTCATTGTGCTCTACTCTATGGAGATTAGCCAATGTACTTATGAAATTGTGCTATACTCCTTGAAGATTAGCCTTAGTGCTCTACTTCATGCGAGATTAGCCATGTCATTGTGCTCTACTCTACGGAGATTAGCCAATGTACTTATGACGTTGTGCTCTACTCTACGGAGATTAGCCAATGTATTTTAAATTTTTGAAAAATACGTTTTCAAAAACGCTTTTCCGCTGCAAAGTACTATAAGAGTACTAACATTTGATAAAGTGAGGGAGAAATATTGAAAGTTACTCTAGATGGTGATTGGAATCATAGTGACCTTTCCGATTCTAGAGTAACATCTTCAATATTTTTCGAAAGTAACTTATCAAATACTCGTTTTCCGCTGCTAGTACTATAAGAGTACTATTATTTGATAAGTGATGGGGGAATATTGAAGGTTGTTCTAGATGGTGATTGGAATCATAGAGACCTTTTCGATTCTAGAACAACATCTTCAATATTTTTCGAAAGTAACTTATCAAATATAATATAATTCCAAGTGGGATTTGAATTTTTAGAACTATCCAAATGGGATACTCTATTATCATTTCAAGTGGGAGTTATATTTTAAGAATTTTTATGCAATGTTTTGATCGAACCTTCGGTTTTGTGTCTTTTGCAGCATTTTAAAAGTAAAATGTCTTCCGCTTCAAAGAATATCGTCGCTGAGTTAAACAGAGGTGAAAAACTCAACGGCGATAATTACAAACTTTGGTCCATTAAGATACAATACGTTTTAGAGGAGCAAGAAGTGCTCGAAACTCTAAAGAACGTAATGATTGAACCCGAGTTGGGCACTACGGCCCAACACAGACGAGACAAGGAAGCTTTTGATGCTTGGTCTCGGAAGAATAAGATAGCGCGCATTACGTTATTAAGCAGTATGGCTGATGACATAATGCGCATCTTCCGAGAATATGACCTAGCCATGGACATATGGTCCAAGCTAGAGGAGAAGTTCGGTGGCACATCGGTGTCCAAACTTCGCGCCTTAACTATAAGGTTCGATACATATAAGAAACGTCCAGATCATTCCATGGGGAAACATCTGCGACATATGGCGAACCTTATCTCGGAGTTAAAGGACGCAGGTCATGTGCTCACTGATGAGCAACAAATCCAAGCAGTCATACGTTCCCTACCAAATGGGTGGGATCAAATGAAGATGCATCTCACTCACAATGAGAGCATCAAGACCTTCAACGACGTTTCCAAGCACCTCGAATTAGAGGAAGAGCGGCTTGCGGCTGCCAAGCCAAGTGCAGAAGTGCACATGGTTGCTAGTTCCTCACACGGGGGAAAGAAACGTAAAGATCGTTCGAAGTCTTCTAATGAACGTAATAAGCAACCTGAGTCTACCAAGGAACCCAAACATAAGGGTGGGCACAAGAAATGGCACAAGAAGAAAGACTTGAAAAGGATCAAGTGCTTCAAGTGCAACAAACTCGGTCACTATGCTCGTTCGTGTACGAGTGGAAGTGACGAGGTAACTTGTAATACTAGTTACATATGTGTTTCTAGTTCAATATTTCTTGTGGAATCTAATCCATTATGGGATAATTGATTCAGGTGCCACCGATCACATAGCAAAGGACAGACGGTCCTTCGTGGAGTATCACCAGATACACCATGGAATGAAGTGGATCGATGTAGGAAACAACACACGTGTTGTAGAGAAAGGCGTTGGGAATTGCAAGCTAGACTTGGACAACGGCCACACTCTCCTACTTTATGATGTTCTCTTCATTCCATATATTCAAAGGAATATTAATACTGTGGTCAATTTAATGGGTCTTGGTGATAGTTGGTTCCTTCATGATTGTAATATGGACCTATTTTTGTAAATAATTCCTTTATTGGTACTCGGTTTGTGTTTCAAAGGATTTATTGTAATAAGTACAATGTATTTCCTCATGTAATGAAAATTTCCTTGTGACAAATTCTTTGACTAATGAGTCTAATATAATTTGTTGGCACGCAAGGCTTGGTCATATTGGACCAATGCGTATAGATAGACTTGCCAAACGTGGCCTTCTATCCAATGTTTCAAAGGTTGAAATGTCGACCTGCGAACATTGCCTTGTGAGGAAATCTTGTCGCAAGCCGTTTGGAACCGGCACAAGGGCCGAGGTTCCATTACAGCTTATCCATTCGGACATATGTGGTCCGATGAATGTCGAGACAAGTCGCGGGAAGTCCTATTTTTCATCACTTTTATTGATGATTTTCACCCAATTCGGTCATATCTATTTGATATCCCACACAAGTGAAAGCACTAAACCTGCTTTGAAAAACTATATGAGTTTAGTGGAGAATCAATTAGATCGCAAGATTAAGGTCATGCGAACCGAAATGGGCGGTGAATATCAATCAACAAGTTTAAAGGAACTTTGTGATGAAAAAGGCATAGTACATCAGGTAACTATGCCTTATACTCCTCAACAAATTGGTGTTGCAGAAAGGAGGTATAGGACTTTAATGAAAAATGGTCCGTTCAATGATGACGCAAGCTAACTTGCCAATCACCTTTTGGGGTGATGCTTTATTAACAACCGTTTTCATTTTAAACCGCGTACCCTCGAAATCAGTTAGCTCCACTCCTTATGAGTTGTGGAACCAAAGGTCTCCTGACTTAAACATTTTTACCTTGAGTTTGTGCATTCAACGCACATATTTCCTCCCATAAGTATGGCAAACTTGGGCCAAGGGGAAGGAAACGTATCTTTATACGATACGCAGAAAACTCCAAAGGTTATATTTTTGTTAGTCAGGAAGACAATGGTGGGCTAATTGAGTTTGAGTCGAGGGATGTCACTTTCTTGGAAAACGAGTTTCCAATACAGGGCGAGATAAGTCCAGACTTATCTTTATTTTTGAGATTTATGATCAAAAAGGATTACCTCATTCGAGTGGGAGAAATTCTTGGTGAAAACGAAAATTATTTTCAACCTTCACCAATGGATTATACGAATGACGATTATCCTATTCCATACGGGAATAATGATCCAAGTGGGAGCAATTCTAACAACATTTTCAAGTGGGAGTGATATTAGAATTGATCTAAATTCGAGTCAACAAGGACTTGAAGAATCTCAAATATGCCGCATCATGCCCTGCAAAAGACAAATGGATGGAAGCGATGAAGGAGGAATTGAAATCCATGAAAGTTAACCAAGTCTGGGACTTAGTTAACTCACCCAGAGGACATAGAGCAATTGGGAACAAATGGGTTCTCAAAATCAAGCATAAGGCTGATGGCTCTATAGATAGATATAAAGCTCGCCTTGTCGCGAAAGGTTTTACGCAACAGGAAGGGATAGACTACGAAGAAAACTTCTCACCTGTTGTGCGTTTTACCTTGATTCGCATGATTCTGGCAATGGTAGCTTGCTTATACCTCGAATTACATCAGATGGATGTAAAGACTGCCTTTCTCAATGGAGAATTGGACGAGGAGATCTATATGGAACAACCAACAGGGTTTGTAAAAGAAGGAAACGAACATAAGGTTTGTAAACTTCGTAAGTCCATATATGGTCTTAAATAATCCTCGAGGCAATGGTATATACGATTTCAAGAAGTTATCTTATCAAATGGATTTTTCCATGCTTGATGAAGATAACTGAGTATATATCAAGAGGATTAAAAGCAAGTATATTATCATGTCTCTATATGTAGATGACATTTTAATAGCCAGAAATGACAAGGGCTTTGTGATGAGTATCAAGGCTTGGCTTTCATCAGTATTTGAGATGAAAGGCATAGGAAAAGCCGCATATATCCTTGGAGTTAAGATTTCAAGGAATCGTTCGAAGAAACTTCTTTCTCTTTCACAGGAGACTTATATAAAGAAGGTTCTAGAACGATTTAATATGCAGGACTGCAAGTCCATTGATATTCATATAAGCATATGCGATAATTTATATCTGGAATCGTGTCCAAAGAACCAAAAGGAAAAGGAAATTATGGAAAAAGTTCCATATTCCAGTGCAGTTGATAGTCTTATGTACGCTATGGTGTGTACGAGACCGGACATCTGTTTTGCCGTTGGAAATGGTAAGCTGTTACCAATCCAACCCAGGGCAAGAACACTAGAAAGCGGTTAAGAGGATAATGCAGTATCTTAAAGGAACTGCAGGTTTGCAAAAGACTATGATAAAACCAAGAAGGTAGACATAAGGTACATATCTACGCATGAGATGATAGAGGATCAGCTTATGAAAGCGATCCCCAGAAATGTGTTTTATAAACACTTATCATCTCAAGGATTGCGTATGGGCTGAGTTGTACCAAATATATATTCCCATGTCTAAGAAATGATCAAAATTAATAAAAGAATAAGTTCTTTTTCCAACATTGCATATGAATTTCTTAAGAAATGTTTGTGTACATTTTTGAAATCTCAGCTGAATTGTGTGTATGTCGGACAGATTAAGGTTGGCTCTCTCACATGAGCAACCGCCTTATCTTATCAGATGGATAAGATAGAGATGAGACTAGTTTAAAGTCAAAATCATTAGACGAATGATTTAGAGTCATGACTTTAACAAGATAGTCGAATGAAAGATCTGCATCATATGGATGCTTACAAAAGATCTGAGATCTGTATCACAAGGATATAAAGATCTCATTGGATTTTTTAATCCTATCTGTCTTATGCAGGATGAGAGTCCGGGAATATTTCCTGAGTAGTAAGGGGACTCAAAAGATAGGCACTGTGGTGTCTGATCTTTCATCCGTACAACATCATTAAGACATACTCTCCCTGGGAAAGGAGTGATGTTGTAATACGTGTTCATACCACGTATGCATTTCGACCACTGAGTTAGTAGCAATAGTGTTTGCTATTATGTGAGACTCAAAGGCCATACGGGTCTTAACTCTTACCCTCAAGGACTCCAATTGGTTCCTTTAGATTTGACGAGATGATCGCTATCTTAGCGTGTTGCTAATGGGCTATGGTAATTCGGCTCGGCGGGGCACGTTAGAAAAGCGAATCAAGTCAAGATCAGAAGGTTCGCAAGAAGAGGAAGATTGATTTCATATTCGCATTTGGACTTTAATGATTCAAAGCTGGCCAGCCAATTGTAATCCAGATGGGATTCAATTGTTGAATATAAAGTACAAGAAATGTGAAGAAATAATCTAGGGTAAAGCATGCGTTGAACTACTCAACTTTGCACCTTCGAGGTCGTTGTGTATCTCTAACAAGTGCACAACAACAGACTCTACGCGCATGACGGTCGCACGGTCTATTTCTCGGTATGATAGATGAAAGAACTAAGAGAAAGACGTTCTCTTACAATCCCCTCAAGTGTGAGTGGGAGATGTTGGATATGGAAGACGTTAGTACACCCTTGTAGGGGATGTACGAGGGAATACGGACCTCGAACGTCGCGTACACGAAGTCGTACGCAAAGGGAATATGTTCCCTTGCGGAGAGGATCTCTAGATTGATGGGAAAGTCGCATTATATATATGCATAAGTGCATGCGACATATGGCTAATAAAGGGGGAATATCTTAAGCTTATGTTGTACCATGCATATGGTACAACTTAAGCTTATAATGTGCCATGTATCATGGTACACCTTAATTAAGTTGTTCCAAAGGAACAACTTACCCTAAAATAACTACCTTGGGGGCTATAAATAAGACCCAAGGGTAGCCATTTTCCTTACACCTTTTGCATGAAATTCATGCATGCATCTTCATCCTAGCGAAGCTCTGCAGAAATATTTCCTCTCCCTCTATCCAAGTTCTTAATCTAAAGTAGAGATTTAGATTGTGGATTTAGTAGCCTTACTCCGTTCGTGAGTAGACTCGATCCGTCGTGGCGAATCCGAAGGCGAAGTTCGTAGACTACCGTGTAGCGTACGCAAGCGTAAGTCTAAACTTCATATTATCGATCCTAACTCTGTTTTGGACAGGATCCATTACCAGTGACGTGTCAAGTACAGTTTTTCACAAGATTGTTCCACAGGATGTTCCACATGTTAGTCACACCAGGTCAACTGGTTGACTTCCTCATTGAAAACCAGCATGTAGGATAAAGACAAGTCCAACACTAAAAGCTGTTACTTCCGTGCTTTGAGCACGTGGTAGTGTGGCTAGCACACAATTTACCCAAGTTGAAAGTTGGCAAAGTAATCTTTGGTAGATTACTTTCATTTTAGTTCTCTAGTTTGGTTTAACTTGAATAGCTGTTCGAGGCTATACGTGGTGAAGTGTCACAAGTTCATGCAAGCACAGAAGTCTAGTTTTCTAAAGTTAGAATCTGTCGTGACTTACGATTTTAGAGCTCGTCGTGGCAAGACGAGATTGGAGCTGGAAGAGCTGGTGCACGAAGATTGGTACCTGAAATCACAAGAACAATTGGTTAAAGCGTACCCTATTTTCTATTTAAATAATCTGATCGTTTTGATTTTTAAAACAGACTGAAACGGTGTCGAAAACGGTTCTAAAATTTTACATAGACTATATATGGTGAAAATAATTTTACTGCAGGAGGAAATATTTTTTTGAAGCTTATAGTAATTTTTAGGATTTTTAAAAGCTCAAAAACTATTTAAAAACTATTTTTCAATTAGTGGCGTATTTATTCCACAATTTATTCTGGATGCAATCTGCATCGGAATGTTGCAAATGAGGTGTCAAAATGACCGTCTCGAAGAGATATATAACATATATTTTTCTCACATATTAGTTTACGTGAAAATAAGAAGATACAGATTTTTAAACGAAAATCACGTATTTAACTTATAGGCTTAAAAATTAATTCTGGAAAAACTAAGCGTCGGATTGAGATGAAACTAGCCCCATTGGGTCCAGAATGTCATTTCTGATTTTCTAGAGGTAGTCACACATTTTTCTGGGCCCTATATTTTTAGTTATGGATTTAACACTATAAAACCCTATTTATTAATTAATAAAAATACGAAAATACGAAAATAACTCGTATTTACAAGTTTGCCATTGGAGATATTACCGTCGCTTCGTTCGTTGCATGCGAGGGCTGCGAACGCATGGGGCTTCGTCGGCGGCGGCGGCCTTGTGGCGGAAGACGGCGACGGGGAGGCGGAGCGGCAAAGCTCCACGGCGGCACGGAGGCGGTGGCGGAGGACGTCGGTGAGGCTCAGGCGGCGGTGTGAAGCGTCGGAAGCGGTGATGAAGGCGAAGACGGGGGCGGGGCAGTCGAGGGGGAGTCGGAGGAGCAGCGAGCGGTGTCGTACGGGGAGTGGACGGTGCTGAGGCGATCGGAGAGGCGAGCAGCAGCCTCTTGCGGTGGCGGAGCGGACGGGGATGCTCCGGGAGTTGACGACGAAGGCCTCGACAGTGAGGCAAACTCGGTGATGCTCCGGCGACGCCTCTCGGTGGGCGCTGTGGAGCGGAGGCGGAGCTCCGGTGGGCACGTTCGTGGCGGAGGTGGCGTCGCACGGCTGAGGGGCAGTCGAGGCGTGGGTGAATGACCGAGAGAGAGAGTGAGAGGGAACGATGGCGGGGGAGAGCTGTTGGGAGGAGTGGTGGCGGAGGACATCGGAGCTCCGGCAACGAGCGGCCTCGTGCTCACGGCGGTGAGCATGGGTTCGAACGAAAATAAAACGAAAGGAGAGGGATACTGTGTGAGGGGGAGAGAGATAGAGAGAGGGTCTGCCTAGGTTTCGAAACGAGAGAGAGTAGAAGGGTATGTGTTTGTGGGTGTTAACTAGGGGTGGGTTTATTATATAGGATGAGAGAGAGATTGAGAGGGGGTAGATGTGTAGCTGAGAGAGATGGAGAGGGTTAGCTGAGGGATGAGGGTGATACGGGTAGGTTAGGGTGATTAGGGGTAATTAGGTAGGTGACGTGATTAGCTAGGGTAATTAAGAAGATAATTAAGGTAAAAATAGTTAAAACCCCATTAGCCAAAGTAATTAGTAAAAACACAAAAACGAAATTACGAAAATGCCCCTACTAGTAAACGTTTCCGAAAAATTACGAAAACATACCCACGGGATCGTATCGTCACGAGGATGGCGAATACGAAGACCGTTCCAGGGTTTGAGCTACGAAAATATTAGTTTTTGGCCAAAACGTTTAGAAAGCGGGTTCGCGGGTTCTCTATTGAAACGATATCAGAAAATTACGAAATTAATGTGGAAAGCCCCAAATGATCATAGGATGCTACTGCAGAAGTTTGAAAACGTTCTGAAGACGTTTGAATAGAAAATAAATTCATTGACCCAAAACTACAATATCCGAAAATGAATTTTTATCAGATCTTTCAGAGGTATTTGACGAAATCCGATTTTACTAAAATACTCCATAACTAGTCTGGTACTTCAAAATATTTTTATATGAAATTTTTGAAATCAGTTTAAGACTCCTAACAAACCATTATAAAATACAATTAAAATTGAATTTTCTTTAAATACTTAATTTGAAAGTATTGGAAAAATACATGCCGTTACACTCCACGTGTGACTGAGCCCTTTCTCCTTCTCCCAGTCACCAACAGTCCAAGTCACTGCCGCAAGCTTCTCTTGCTGCTGCCCCTTGTGGCCGCAAGTCGCTACTGCCGCAACCCCCGCCTTTGTCTCTCCGTTGTGCTACCCACAGCTGAGGCGACCCCGACGATTCTCCTCTTTGTACGCTACCCGCAGTCGAGGAACCGAAGGGGGAGACGCGACCAGTTACCGTTTTCAGATCCGACATCAGACTTGCGTGTGACTGTCGAACTAGGTTGGTGACCCTTACCTGTAGCAACCCACACGTTACGTCATTGAAATTTAATTAAAATCGGCAACCTTAATCACTAAATTTACTTTACGCATCTTTAAACTGTTGTGACAACTTAGGCCGATGTTTGGACTATATTGACTGTGCACATAGGATAGAATTGTCGTAGAGAACCGTAGAATATGTCTGATTGTGTGAACACGTGATTTGAGACTGCTAGGATAGCCACGCTCAATCTAGAGACTTTCCCTAATATGACTTCTAAAACTGGTCCTGACATCGTCCCATTTAACTTATTACAACAAACTATAACTGATGCACTGCCCGTGACGAGACGCTCCCTATGGACGTACTTCTCGCCACTTCAGGCAAGTGTGTTCACTTACGTAGTTACGGCCATGTTTAGGCCATTACTTTCTTAAAATTTGTAAATGTACGAACAAGAGAACTAGACGTGACATGATATCGTCTGGGACACCCTCACGACAGCCTAGACTTGACGATGAAGTCTGGGCACCATTTACTATAATTGCCATATTGATACATCCCTTAAAACGGTCATGCATATATTTGTCTTGTCATGTAACTCCATTCTTAAATTATCATGTATTGATAACCTACGGAGAATAAGGCACTCACCTAGCAGAGTGAGTGACCCCATGTATGGATAACCTACGAGTAATAGGACACTCACCTAGCAGAGTGAGTGATCCCTTGTACGGATGACCTGCGGGTAATAGGGCACTCACCTAGCAGAGTGAGTGATCCCTTATACGAACTTCTCTTGTGCACTTGGGTTGGGGTAGGGTTGAGCGGTCCCACGATTTGGAGGGTTTGGCCACTCTCTAACCGTAAGGCATGAACCATTCGTGACACACACGGTCTTGTCTTGTTTTGTCTTGTAGCCGTAGCACACGCTACGGCCATTGCCATGCCACGTTTACTTTTCTTGCACTGTCTTTACTTTTCTTGCCATACTATATTTTTGTCATGCTGTCGCAACTTATAACCTTCCATGCAACAAACATTTAAATATTGTCTTTTAATTCATTTACACCTTGCAGTAGAGTTTTTCTCACCTTTATTGTGTAGACTCTGTCTGACGTACAACTCCTTTTCTCTTGGGTGTTTGTACGTCAGGTACCGAGACAGAATACGCAAACGAGGAGATGGTACCTGCAGACTTGAAGCAGGAGGACGTTGCCCAGGAGTACGATCCAGACGAGGATCTGCCTTAGAGGTTCTTTCAGTTGCTAACTTGGAGTTTCCCGCTTTCTAGGTTAAGCGCGTAGCATCATTTAGTTTCTTGTTTTATGTTGGGTGCGTAGCACCAGTAGTTTCCTTTCAGTTGTAGCCATGCTTGGGGCTTCCTTTTATTAGACTTCTTTGTATTGCTGGATTTGTCACCTCCTGCTTCCCAAGTACGAAAGGCGAGACGTGAAGAGGTTCGCTCAGACTTGAAGCTGTGAAGCTACAGTTTGATAAGGGTCTGTGTGTTCATCCATTTGCAGATCCTTGCATTGCAAAAGAAACAACAATAATAATAAATATGAACGCATGAAATTAAATAACCACCTTTCAAAACATCCATTTCATTATTCCAACATCCAGAGATAGTCATAAAAGGAAACAAGAGTCTAAAAGAAAGGCCCAAGCATGGCCGAAACTAAAACAATAAGAGGGTGCTATGCACTGAAAACTAACAGCAACAACTAGGGCCTCCTGCTGAGACTAAGACTGGTCTCCGGTGTCCTCGAACTGGACGTCAGCAAACTGAGCATCCTCAGCAACAAACTCAGACTCTAAACCTGACATGTGGCACCCAAAGAGAACAAGGCACATGGCAGCAAAAATCTCCAAAAGGGAAAGGGAGACTTTTGTGCAAGGAAACATAAAGTATAGCAGTTATAAGATGAATGAAACTTAGTAGTTTTAAGAATGATGGCATGGCATATTATTTCATGAATGCAACAGTTTAAGATGAACATGATATTTCATGATACATGACATGTCGTAGCAAGAGCTACTAAACAATATTCATGATTTCACAATTAACATTCATTCACGATGTGCACAGGGTTTACACCTTAAAGCTGAAGTTGCTGATCGGGCACACTTCTTCCTGAGTGGCCGCTTAACTCTATCCCTCCACGTGTATATGGACTGGCACCCATCTTCTGGATCACGAGCCAGGAAGTGTTTATTGCATGGGGTTGACCCAGCCTCATTCATTATGTAGGAGTCAAAATCCTACTCGTCGTAGCTTACATTTCAATAGTAGCGTGTGTTGCACAATCAAGACAAAAAATTCCAATACATGAAATGACATGCAATATGAGCAGATATTGAATTGCGTATAGTTATATCAAAATAAACATGACATGTGATATGCATGAAATGACATGGCAAGGGTGTCGGATCTAGCTTTGTTATCAAGCTAGATCAAGTATGGTGTCGGATCTAGCTTCGTTATCAAGCTAAATCAAGTATGGTGTTGGATCTAGCTTCGTTGTCAAGCTAGATCAAGTATGGGCGTCTAGGCGACTATCATTTCATCGCCTAGTCTCTTTTGCACAAATTTACAGAATGGCCTAAACATGGCCTAATAACAATCTGAGTAAGTTTCACTTGCCAGAAATATCGTTCAACGGAGTCCAGAACTTCCAATATACTCAAACCACAATCTACAACCTACAGTCCCATATTATTAATCTCAATTAGTTATTTAACCAAGGAAATTACAATTTTTATCTTGTTAGACATGCGGTGTGGCTTCCTACAGATCGGCGTATACCTCAACACATCGCGAGAGCTAAACTGACGTCGGGTAGCGATTTCAGGGGTTAGATACCGGTAGCGAGCAAGGTACGGTGGAATACGGCGAAGACATCGACAACTAGAGGGTGAAGGCCGCAGAAGGAAGATGAACGGCAGGGGGTCTGCCGTGGGTAGGCTAGCGGAACGTTAGGCCCGAGGAGAGGCCGGCAACGGCAACTAGGGGCTTGCGGATGTCAAGGGGAGAAAGCAGGTCTGTTCTGTGGAGGGCAGGTCGTTGGGAAGAGGTGTTGCGCGGGGTGAAGCGAGGGTAGGAAAACGGCCGGATCTAGGGGATGTTTCGGGGTGGATGCAACAGGGGGCGCTAGGCTATTTGTTGCAGTCTAGGGGTTTTGAGAGGAGGTCCGGCAGCTTAAGGGGATGATGGCAGGCTTGTAGCTGGAGCAAGGGGGAGGTGCCTGACTATGCAGGAGATATGGGCTGTAGCTGTGGGGGTTCGAAGCTCGGGGAGATGCACTGGGCTGTTGTGGGACCAAGGGGGGAGAGGGGTTTCGGTCTGTCAATGGAGGAGGGGAGAGAGGGGAGTTGATCGGATGTAGGTGGCCGGCATTAGGGGAGTTAGAGGGGCACCGGTAGGTTATGGTGGAGGATGGGGCTGTCGAAATGGAGGGTGGCAGCGGTAAGATGGGGGTTGCACCGGATTCGGGTAAGGGGTGTGGTAGCTAGGCTAGGGGAGGTGGCTGTTATGGAGGGTGGCTGGATGTCGGGGGTTGGCCGACGGCCGGTGACAAGGAGGGAAGGTAGCCGGCGATCGTCGAGTGCAAGGAGGGTGCGGCTAGGTTGATGACGACGGCTAGGTTATGTGTTTGCATGAGTTGTGTAAACCCTAGGCTGCTCCAGATATTAGAATGGGGTTTGTGTAGGGTTGAAGAGGGTGTAGACTTAGGTTGAGTGGAGAGAGTGTGTGAGAGGGGGAGGGTAGACTTAGGGTGTAAATAGGTACGGAATATATTTACATGTGATTCGTATGATAAAATAGATTCGATTTAATTTGATTTTTAATTAAGATTTGAATTAGGATTAGCTAGGGTTAATTATCGGTTGAAGATAATTAAGGTGAAAGGTCAGTCTAACGGTGTCCGATAAATACAAGAAAAATTTCGGGGCGACCGTGTCGACGTGAGGATCAAGACTACGATGATCGGTCTCGAGCTAGGTTAACGGAAGATGGAACTAAAAATAAAAAGGTCAAACATCGAAGTCTAAAGTTACGACACCCCTTCAATCAAAGCTGATTTGTGGGAGAACGAACCGTGAAATGACGTTCATAAAAAATTCCACAAATAACTACTATTTCCGAGGGTCACAACGGTATATTACTTCGTGTGTTTGGGGTACAAGAGGAGGCAACAAAAAATACGCGTACGGAAAAGAAGGTATGTGCACGAAAACACACGATCGAAAAGCGACTGTTACATCCTACCCACCTTAGAGCAAAGTCTGTCCTCGGACTTTCTAACTAAAAATATATATCTAGCCATTCTAGTAACTACCCCAATCATATCACACTATAAGTCAAACCATGTATAGTTACTATAAGTGCTTATATATGCACTAGGTAGTCAAACATTAATACTAAAAACATGTGTACATATATATATATATATATATATATATATATATATAATATATACTAATCATAACCCGTGCCCGCGGGCACGGTTCATTTCAGATTTTTCCCCCACGAAATCTTTGTTCCCCCAAAAATTATTTCCGCAGCCAAAATTATAAAGAACAACAAAATAGCGTAAAAATATTTAGCAACACGGACGCCTTCGGCTCCATACAACAAATTCTGTGCAGAGCAACAAATTCGACGCGGAATGACAAATTCGACGTAGAACAACAAATTCGGCATGTGCGCCTTCGACAAATTCGGCGTAGAGCAACAAATTCGGTGCGGGAGCCTTCGGCGTGGAACAAAAAATTCTGCATAGAACAACAAAGTTGGCACTGGCGTCTTCAGCGCGGAACAATAAATTAGCGTAAAAATTAAACAGGGTGCCTTTGGTGCGAAACAAAAAATGCGTCGTAAAAAATTTAGCGTACCAAGCAAAAAACATGGCAACACTTAGTTGATTAAAGTAAAAATGTCAATATGCATCCTACCTAACCATTTACATCCAATCCATTTACATCCTTACTCATTGCACATAAAAATTTCTACGCAAACCACAAAAAATTTGCATAGCATCAAAATATATTGATGCTCAAAGTTTCTGAATGTTTTCATGTATGCTAATCATTTCTTGTTGATAATGCAGCGTATCGCTACCAGGGAGAGAATGACAGCTATTTGCTGAGCGACTCGTGTAAGGTTGGGAACATGAGAAGCTTGCATCTCTTGGCGGCATCATCATGTTCGCTGACTCTCAAGTTTTCGGCAATTGTTAGAATTCAGTTCTATGTAAATATATGTGATTTGAATGAGAATCTGTGTGATATTGTGTACCATTTGTTGGTTTTCTCTGTGAATATATGTGATTTGCCTCTCAAGTTTTTCACTGATAATATATTTGCATTCTATGTGTGAAAGAACGGATGAACGCAAGTACATTCACCTGGCAACAAAGTTTCATTGTTATGGAGGATGTAGGGTGCACAGGAAAATGACTTGCCACTGGCGAAAATTTCTAACAACAGCTGAAACAAACAGGATCCATTCCATCGATATCCTTACATGTCCATCATCTCCCTGTCCTAAAATGTGAGAGAAATATTAAACATTGACCAAGTGGCCCAGTTGTTCTCATGCATATATGTAGCATTACTTAATGAATAGACAGATTCTAAATTGCATGAATCCTCAAGGGCATTGGGAGGTGAGGATGAAGATCAAAGAAGTACACATAATGGTCCCCTAGAGCAATATCATAAGTCTACTACAATATATAGAGCAAGAATAAAATGGCAACCCATGATAATATGCTCCAAAGATATAAACAGGTCATAATAGAACACAGTTTCCAAGGCTGTATATATTTAAGCATACCATACAACATTTAAGCATACCATACAAAAAGTTTCCAAGGCGTTATATATTTAAGTCCAAATCCTCAAGTTGAGTAGATGTATTTAAGCCCAAATCCCATGCTTTAAACAAAACAGACTTCCTAACCAATCTCATTTCTAAGACCAACTACAAATTAGTATGTCAACAACAATCTCATTTCTAAGACCAAATACACAACTGCCAGCTGCTGCCATAGATTGCCCTAGCTACTGCCCCAGTTCAATCAGATTGCCCCTGCTACTGCTGCTACGTCTCCTTTCTCCGCCTGCTGATTTCCCTTTTCACCGTTGTCTTCATTCTCTGCCTCGCTGAAGTGAAGGGTAAGAGGGAAGTAACCACCTTCCCAATCAGCCTCCATCACCAAGTAAACATACATGGTGAAAAGAAGAGCTTTCAACAATGTCGTAAGAGATAGCTAGTTGAATACAATCAGCTAGTGGAAGGGAAGAGAATACATGTTGAAAACAATCAGCTAGTTGAAATTCACAACTTATGTAGGACCCTCCAAACACATCATTCAGCATTTCTCATGTTACATATTGTCTTTTTTAGTGTGCAATAGCTCCCCGAACCAACATAAACAAACATATACAAGAAAATTAAACATATATAATTAACCTTCAAGCATTACGCGAAAAATTACAACTTTTGACTTTGTTTGTATCATATAAAAGTCGTGGCTGATGGTTTAGATTAATTACTTTATTAGTATCATATAAAAGTCATGCCTACCTCTCCTGGTTGAAATTGATTATTTTATTTAAAAATTAATTTAAAGCTTAAAATGAAACTGAAGATGATTACCTCTCCTGGTTGATGATGGCTTCGGAAATGGCGACATCGGCGACGAAACCAACATCCGTTTCGACAGCCATCGTGTTTCCACCAAAAATCATCTAAAATGGTGACGAAAGCAACCTCGAAATCTTGAGATCCAGGCCAATATCCATCCCATTATAAGACAGCGGTGCATACATCCACAAATTATCTGAACTCAGCAGCTGCACACATTTTAAAGCACGATTAGGTTTCTTGAGCTAGATATAGATCAGGAAAGATGTGCATAATTGGCTTCAATGCTTTAAGTCAATGTTCTTCAAAGTTGGCTTGATATTAAACTGTCAAACTAATCAGAATATTATGTACTCATCAAACTGAAGCTTTGAAGTAACCGCAATGTTCATAAAGATATTGTCCAATGCCTGATAGAATACAATGAACGAAGTCTTGTATGTAGGAGTGTGAGTCACTGAATCTAGACGTTTTGAAACTTATTAAATTAGCTATTTATTTGCTATAGTTGAGTTGATTAACTAACATATACATGTGAAGGATCTTGTAATGTTGTACCTTGATTTGCAGTTGTAAGAACTTCACATTTGAACAGCTTCTTCCAGCATTGTGCTTATATCAACCTGTCAGGAAAAGCCTAAGAATTTTTATGCAAGAAATTTTGTGGAAAAATGAAAAATATTTTCGTCGAATAAGATACTTTGGTTCCGTTTGGTACCAAAAACTTCAAGATCAAGGGTATGAAAAGGGTGAATCAAACATGGCATCTCAGCAAATGAAAATGTCTGGGCTTATTGAAGAAGAAAAATTGTTCACAGATTTTATGTGGGAATTTAAGTACACCAGCTATCACATTCAAGGAAAAAATGTTAAATACATACCTTACTGCCGATGATTTGATAAGATTTTGATCAAACAAATAACCAAAAAATGTTGAATTCGCATCTACATCCTAACTGCAACTGATTTGATCGACCATGAAACAGTAGAAAAAGATTCAAATTTGCACAGTTGCAGTAAATAAGAACAAACTTTAAGAACATGTGAAGCATTGAGAAGGGGTAAAGGCTTGTACAAACATGGCCTAAAATACATGAAGCTATTGCATATTTGAACCTGCAACAAACAGGGGTAAAGGCTATTACATGTAGAAGTTATTACATTGATGTACTGAAGCATATTTCCAAAACATTGCTGTCAGGAAACAGTTACTTTTGAACCTGCTTCATTTTCTTTACTGAAGGGGTAAAGGCTTGTACAAACATGGCCTAAAAGATTGAACACCTGGAATCCAGTGATGGTTTGGCCTTTGATAGATGAGCACACACAACTGTTATCAATCCAATGTCAATGTAACAAATAACTTGCTCAAGTTAATATCAACCTGGCATTTATTCTGGAATTGTAACAATCTATACGTGTTCATTTCCTTGTTAATGCTGAAAAGGGCGCATTTATTCTGTAAGCTGCACTTAGTATTTAAGGAAATCTCTAAAAGAAGTTTTTTTATCAACTGTGTGAAGTTTATCATCTGTGTTGCATGCTCAAGCTAGGTTTCAATTGTTTTCCCCCTCAATTCCCATGTTTTGATCATCTGGATGACATGACCTGCTTATCTAAAATGAACATATCATGTATAATATGGAGAATGTTTAGTTGTAGTTCAGTTAGAATGCCCTTTTATCCCCTGCTAATATGCCCAGCTCTTCATTGCAGTGTCGTTTAGGGGGGAAGGTTGACTCTAACGGTTGCGTGAGGTGAGCATGACATGCCCATCCACCTTGGTCTACAATAAGTATGAATACCTATTTTTCAAACTGCCTGCAGGCCAAATTGCCTTTAAGAAGTTATCTTCGAATTGCCTGTAGGCCAACTCTGCAGAGTTGGAGGACAACTCTGCTGATAAAAGCATTGGACAACTGCAGTTATCATGTGTTCTTTCCTCAACATTTATTATACAAACATGGATACCAACAATTATGGATACCAACATAAATACCAACAGTTATTTGTAATAAAAAATTGATTATTACTCTATGTAAGTATTAGGTTTCCCCTCCTCCCTTAAAACGGGTATGTGTTCAAACTGCTTCATGCTATTTATGTTTGATTATCCTTACAGGGTTTAGTTTCTACAAAATTGCTGTATCAAATTCTTAGTCATATGTCTAAAAAGTAAAAATGACTTCATAGATTCACTTTTCAAGTTGAATCAGCTTACAAAAAATCAAAATGGTTTGAAGACATCTTAACAGTTAGTTCTAATGAATATCATATATGCAACATAGTACTTGTTCCTGATAGAATTACCAATAAATTTTTTCAGGTATTTTGTGCTAATATGATGTGATTTAGTGATACTTAGCAATTATCAAGTGGGCATTTGGTTTTAATATACTTTTATGTAGCCTTGATAATTATGACAAACAATGCTCTTTTCAATCGATAATGATGCTTAACATCTTTCACACAACAGATTGATCCATCATATATTTCAGTCATCTTTTTCAAAATCCCAGGTTGTGCAAGTTAAGAGTCTTACCTGTCTTCGGACTTGCTAGCATCTGCAGCAAAATTTCCATAAGCTAAACACTTTGGGGTTTTATTACTTTCCTGGCAGTAATTGGAAGTCTGCAAGAGGTTAATGTCTTAATGGTTGGGAATGATTAATCATAAAAGTGGATGTCGACATGATCTATGATTCGGATATGTAATCAGGAAAATTGCATCCAAATGAATCTGAATTATAGAAAGAACTCAAAATCAAGTGATGGAAAGAAATGAAATTTACAGAGAGGGACCATGAAATCATAAAAAGATAATAAATTATCATTTAAACAAAAATCATCACAGCACCAAATATATGCATAGTAAATTACACCAGCATCTATATGTACATTATGTGTACATGAATACCAAATTAATAGGATTAAAAATTAACATGATCTCGGCAATCTCAAACACCTACACCAACACATCTCGAATTAATATCAAAATCATCGAAGTCTGCAAACTTCTTGATCCCCAAATAGTTAAAATAAATAGATTTGGAACCAAATTCAAATACCGATGCTCCGTGAGAATTGGGATTTGATCTTGCCATAGGAGAGCGAGAGAGTTAATCTGCAAAAGGTTTCAAAGGTTGGTTTGTCTCAAACCAAGATGATGGCATTCAATACATTGAAACAATTCATAGGCATTTGAGGGATGAAGACATTTGAGACCATTAAACCAACATGTATGAAAAAAAATGATGTTATAATACTTTCATTACCAAGATGAAGACATTCTGTATTCATACATTATATATGCCCAAGCCCTCATGGGAGCAACTATCCAACTTTCCTTGGTTTTAACATCAATTTTTCATACATGTTGGTTCAAAGGTGTTGTAAATTATAACATACAATATATTGTGGTTTTCATGAGAGAAAAATCGTTTAATTTATATATGCCCTCAACTAAAGGAGTAAATGTATGTACAAAATTATTTACACCGGACATGTACAAAATTAAGCCACTCTCATATTGAGGAATGAACATGGGCACATGCGTGATTATCGATAGAATACATAGTATCTAAGTTCAAACAGACCAAATCCTCGTAAAAAGAGCAGATATTTTAATGCAGTAAAAAGCTATAAAAATGTAGTAAACGGAATAGAGACTGTTCGGCCGGTTATGCCTGGTAAAATAAATCAAATGAACCAACTTTAACATGCTCTTATTTTTTTCACCCCAACAAAAAATTTTTGTACCTATCTAGTGCTTCTAAATAATCCTCATACAGTATCGATTATCATCTACCTTCGTGATTCCAGAGAGGTATCTCTCCACCTCATCCCACTCGTCCACTTGCGCTTTCTCTTCAAAGTACTTCATATTAAATAAAAAACCCGATGCCTGCTCCAATCATTTTCAAAAGAAAAGGAAAAATAAAAACACATAAAACTCTTCAAGGATTCAAAATATTACAAAAACAAACTAACATTAAAATGCCCTAAAAACTCACTTGTGCATGGATTCCTTGAACTTCTCCTCGTCCAAATAGAGACTGGTCATTTTTCACAATTTTTCACAAATTGGACTTTAACCTGCGACCTGAAAAATGACCATCACAATTTGAATGATCAACACACAAATTTGATTAAAGTCCATGTTATTAGCTAAAAAACATGCTCAACTCAGCAAACAGAAATTTGCTTATAGTCCATGTTATTGGATCTACCGTTCGACACATTACCTTTTAACCTGCGATCTGGATGGATTTCACCTCAGGATTCTTGGCCTCTTCTTTGAGCACGGCTATGGTCAGCACTCTGTTCTTTATGGCAGCCATGTAAGATGCAAGGAAACCAGTGGAAATAGTGATTTGAATATTGCCAAATTCACTGACTAAGGAACATGTAATCAATCGACTTTGACTTGCGACAAATCAACCTTTAGGAGAGAATCATCTAAGACATACCACTGTTGGACTTGCAAGAACGTCTGCTTAGCGATAAATCGAAAGAAATATGGTCTCTTATTTAATAAAATTAAGCATGAATAAATAAAGTATAATAAGCACTATCAAATCATATATGAGAAGCCTTTTTGTTAAAAAGGTATAATACATAATACCAAATCTTATCTGAGAAGTCTTTTTTAAAAAGCAATCAACTCAGGGATCCATGCAAATTTGTTACAAAAATAGGAAATTCAAAATCAATAGTTTCTTTTAACCTTTCTCATTTACCAGTATGTGATGATAAGTACTTACTATGAAAATTTGAAGCTAATAAAAATGCAAGCTCATAATTTTCTGATACCAAAAAAGTGATGAAAACATCTATAATTGACATGCTCACAAATTAGGCATATATATGACAATTGCATCTACTTGATAAATACAAAAAATGTCTTCACGCATATACCATAGAAAAAAATGATAGTATAAATTGACATTATTCTAACCCTTCAAAACTTTTACAGCACTTACAAAGTTGCATCTAACATGTAATCATCACATTTCAAACTTCATGCAAATTACCAGGACGTCCCTTCCTCTTATGTAATTATAGAAGTGTGATCTCATAAAAATCTATGTGGGAAAAGAATTTAGTGCATGTTTGAAGTTCTTAAGTGTGCTTGGAGATAGAAGTAGATTGTTTGGATGGGGAAGTTTAAAAATTTTCTCTTGTGACAAATAAAATAAGTTTCTCTGTCACTGGAATCCTTAGGAGTTCTCTAATTTTAAAATAAAAAATATTTTTAGGATCCCAGATTTCTCTAACAAAAAAGCTTGTATTTCAATTTCTAGAGAAATGCATCCCAAAAATCAAATTCCTCTAATGGGCAAATTTTACATACATGAAGAAACCACTTTCTGATTCCATCATGTATAATAAAACGATGAACGGTTTCACTGATTTTGATCCATTTTCACCCGTACTACATTATTAAATTAAGCCATCACCCAACCATTTATATGTCGAATAGGTTACCATTTAGATTTAATAGACCTGGAGATGGGAAATATCACAATATAATCAACTTGTGTTAGTTTTCGCATACCATTGAATAACACAAACTCCTTGTTACTCTTCGCTTGCATCTTTCTGTACTCGTTGATCTTGTCGCAAAACTTTCAACCCAACATATTGTCCAATGCAATATCAATATATCATAACAATAGCTGCATAAAGTATTTGCCCAATAGCGAAAGTATCAATTTTTAGTTCGCAACAGATAACAGCAAACTTTTAGAAACTAAAAGGCTTATATATATACTTCAAACAAAACCAACTACCATACAATTTAGCTGTACAGTTTGATGCACATAAATATAGATTTCCTTTACCTTCAAAAAAAATACCATACAATTTTGGTCAAATTGACAGTTTGAGTTATGTCATTTGAGCATAATCAATCAAATTAGTGGCAAAATGGAGTAAACTATGACGTTATCATGGACCCAACCAAAAATTTTAGGAATGCAAATTTTGGGGAGAAATTTTCGAACAAAATCAGTTCCCCTTAAAATATCGGTCCACAAGCAGCCCCCAGCTGCAGCGCCACCTTCATTAAAATAGCAAGTAAATGCTGGATTTAGAAGCGCCATTCAAATCAAAAGAACAAAACTTGCAAGCTTTATGTTTCTGTTCTAAAAATTCTAAATCAACTTATTGGTGGGTTATGCATGGAACCCATTGAAGCATTTGCTTGGCAGTGATAAATACATGGAGAGATTATTGAATTATATTTAAAAAAATGAATGCACATAAATATTCAGGCTACTAATATATATCAGGCTACTTCATAGTGAATATTCTATTAGTTATCTAAATCTTTTATTGAATAATGAATGCAAATAAATGATTTTACCATAGACATCAGTTGCAGCTTCTATGGATTTCTGCTTGGTCTTCGCCTGGATTTTTAGCACCATTTTATGATGAAAAATCGAACAATAAAAAGAAATAAAAGTAGACATCAGTTGCAGATCATTAGCTATGAACCTGAGAAGCACAAATTGTTCCCCAAACTCACCGGGCTCCTCTTTCTCTCGTCCGGGCTCCTCTCCCTCTCGCTCTCTGAAGGCGTCGATAGGGATGAATGAATGAGCCAATGAATTCGTCCCTATTTATTTGAGCTATCAATTAATTAATTATTAATAGAAATTTGTAAATGAACAGAGAAGCAGCAAAAAGTCAAAACCCTATCTGCTTGTCACCTCACCTGTGCCATTTGAGTAAGATGAAGATGGAGTTGATTGAAGGAGAATGTTGAAAATGGGCTTAATATACTGCATGATCTGAGGTTTTTTGGAGATAAGTATTCCAAAAAGTACGATCTCTCATCCGTGGGAATCCCCCGATCTTGCAGGCGGCGCCGCCGCCGGAGGTGCTGGGATCCCTCCCCCTCTTCTTTGCCATCACCCACAGGCGGAGACAGAGTAGAGACTGTGGGCTGAGGGATGGGGTTCAGGAGAGGGAGAAAGAGAGAAGAGCGAGGGAGAGAGATTGAGTGAGGGCGAGTTTTAACCCCAACATTTCTGATGCGTGAGAGAAATTTGCTTTGTCTGCCCGCCCAACGTTTTTGAGTTTTTTTTAGGCTGAGGCTTTCCCCCCAAGTTTTGCCCCCCCATTTTGGTTAACCATTGAGTTTTCAAAGTTTTGAGTTTTTGAATTGAGTTTTCAAACAAATTCCCCCCAAAACATACAAAAACTTGTCCTAGTCATCATCAATTTCTCTTATCCAATTTCTCTTATCCAATATCTCTTATCTAAAAACTCATCATAACATCCCTCATTTATATACCCCAAATACAATTCAAATCCTTATCCAATTTCTCTTATCCAATTTCTCTTATCCAAAAACCCATGATAACATCCCTGTTTTATAATATAGATATATATATATGCACATTCTTTACTTATACCTATCTTAGACAGTCAAATTCATACACGTACTTCAATCATTCATATAGTCACATACATCCCTTACATAACTATCACTCACTTATCACATAACCATGGTACAGATACTTACAAAAAAATAGTTTACACCAGCAAATACAATCGTAGTACTTCATGTATAGATAACTACCTATATACAAAACGAACATGGATATACTACTCCTATGCCTCCTAGTGTACATTCAACACCAAACATATCAAGACTTGTAATCACACCATACAATATTAAATCATGATCGCTACATCTAATATACATTCACCCCTACTATAAATACACAAATATATAGTTATTCAAATACACGCAGATACTTCATCATGTATACACATCGCATATAATTCTATAACTATATCAAGACACAACACACATACCACAGTCGCAAACACATATAGCTAAGCACATACTTACCTGTGCATGCTGCACGCCCACACACGTTAATATACTATTCATACATGCCATTATATACTTAGCACATCTACATACCTAGTTTAGCTAGCATACATACATTCAAACATGTAAAACCTTAGTAAATAACTATATTACAAGACCAACACTTATAACTATATAATGGTATAGCCATACACAACCATGTGCGTAACGTAACCACGTCCAACCAAACATATCACTATACACACATCATCCATTATTTTGTTCATATCACTATACACCAACCACAGACAACTATAACAATATATTTAGAGTATACCCACTCAAGCAGGAGTGAGACTGAAAGACTTATACCAAAACCAGAATACTTTATATTCATAACACGATATTTATACCTATACCAACACACCACTCTTATATATACATATACCAACGTAATCACATTACTCGTCACACTATACAGGTAAAAACACTTGCTATCATATACACACAATAATATCAACCACACTTTATATTTAATCAAGTAACACCCCCATAATGCAATCACTTTATATACTATAATAATATTACAAACATCAGCACACGTATACAATCATAATACACTATCCCATATATGCATACATCGTATGGTCACATACATATAATATATACATACCATAACAATTTGCATATAATTAGTGTACTCCTACATATACCTATACATACTTAGTTACGACATACAATAATCGTGTATATCTTATGGTATACACATACGCACACAACATCCCGTAAAGGCAAGCAATACTATACAAAATTATAATCCTATTACCATACGTATATCACACATATTCATATAGTATGCATATATCTACAAATGACTAAGCACATACATATCTATGTACGAGCACACGCTCATACGTGCTAATATATAGATCATATAATAGGCATACACACTTAACTATAAATACGCCTATTATCATTACACCTAACATGCATATAACTTACTAGTATACTATTTCAAGCATTTACAAGTACCTTCATACTACATACACTACAAGTAGATATTCCAACATTAACTCTAATGTACACAGACATCTCTAAGGTGGTATAGTTATCCACACATATATTCATAAATACTATCATTCATACAACTTCATATATATCATGAATAACCCTGAGTATGCATATATAACAAAAGAGACAATCATTAATATACTAAAGGTAGCACACTGATACATGAGTAGTACGCAGGGGTTCACACACCCGGGTCCACACACTCTACCTATATACATGCACCACGACGACATCACAATAAGACTAATGGGCCCACCGTTAAACTAAGGTTGACATAGGCAACGGCAAGCACTAGTAGGATGACTAGCAATAGTAAGGGAACTGATATCAAATATCATAACGAAATAAGATCGGGAAGAACGGGTTCAGATAGGGCAAGGATAAGGCGATAGCTTGGTTAGGTGAAACAGAGATATAATTGTAAATATTTAAGTAAGGGAAAGAAGGATAAAATACATGAGAATAGGGTGATAATGATATAATTTAAAATACGAAGTAGGAATTAGACGAAAAATAATTAGTATAGAGATGAAGTGACTGTTCTACAATTGGAACTAGATTCGTACTAAGAACTTTGGGGTAGGAGAAAACCGAAGAATATAAAAATGGACATACTTGAAAAGTTGGAGATCTCTTTCGCATAGAAAAATATTTAGAGGTCGGTACAATGAGTTGTTTGAAATAAATTTGAGTAGTATATATATAGTAAGAGAAGAAATGGTATATTGGATTATCGAAAGGTCATTATATGAAGGAAGTAAGATATTCACATGAGTATAAAAGATATAGGTCAGAAAATATTATTAGGTAGTAATTTAAAGATTTCGGCGACAAGTTTCGAAATTTCAAAAATGCATTTAAGTCAACTGAAGGATAGGAAGTCTAAGCTCATGCTAAATGTTTTCAAAGACTTTAAACTGGGAGAGAAATTCAAAATAAATAATATTGAAAATTCTTTTCGAAGGATAGGGAAGGTAATGGGCAACGATTGCTGATGATCGACATGAAGGACTCACGTGAATCAAAATCAAAGAATTGAGTCAAATATTCACAACGTAAATACGACTGGGAAAACTTATCTGCTACGATGGGATTCTATGATCATAGGATCAAAAGTGTAATGATTAAAAAAATGGTAGAAATCAGGGGTTTTAACTACTGGGCCGACTAAAGATTAGGAGAAACTTGGCACTAAGACTTTCTAATGAACTAGACTATAATTGAGATCTCAGGAAAGGGTCCTTAGAGGATCATGATTACGTTCTGCTGGGCCCGAAATTTGATGGACCCAAGCGAACGACTAAGGAAAAAACTCTAGGAATCTAATATGGTCAGAGCTGGGTAAGAGGCTACTAGGGTATCCAAAGACGAGTACGACTAAATCTTAACGAAGGCGCCTGACTATCAAACTTGGACGTCTATCTAAGTCTTCCTACCATCTAAGACAAGGAAAACCTTCACATTAGACTCAAATAATGTTTCGAACGTTTTGATGGATGTTTCATTATTATCGTTGTTTCAATATTTCATAGGTGCAACGACCCGCATGGGCCACCACAATAACCTGTCATGCCCCGCTTCCCAAGTACGGAAGGCGAGATGCGAAGAGGTCCACTCAGACTTGAAGCTGTGAAGCTACAGTCTGATAAGCGTCTGTGTGTTCATCCATTCGCAGATTCTTGCATTGCAAAAGAAACAACAATAATAATAAATATGAATGCAGGAAATTAAATAACCAACATTCAAAACATCCATTTCATTATTCCAACATCCAAAGATAGTCATAAAAGGAAACAAGAGTTTAAAAGAAAGGCCCAAGCATGGCCGAAACTAAAACAAGAAGAGGGTGCTACGCACCGAAAACTAACAGCAACAACCATGGCCTCCTGCTGAGACTAAGACTGGTCTTCGGTGTCCTCAAACTGGATGTCAGCAAACTGAGCATCCTCAGCAACAAACTTAGACTCTAAACCTGACATGTGGCACCCAAAGAGAAAAGGACACATGTCAGAAAAAATCTCCAAAAAGGGAAAGGGAGACTTTTGTGCAAGGAAACATAAAGTATAGCAGTTATAAGATGAATGCAACTTAGAAGTTTTAAGAATGATGACATTGCATATTATTTCATGAATGCAACAGTTTAAGATGAACATAATATTTCACAATACATGGCACGTCGTAGCAAGATCTACTAAACAATATTCATGATTTCACGATTAACATTCATTCACGATGTGCACAGGGTTTACGCCTTACAGCTGAAGTTGCTGATCGGGCACACTTCTACGCTGAGTGGTCGCTTAACCCTACCCCTCCACGTTTATATTGACTGGTGCCCATCTTCTAGATCACGAGCCAGGAAGTGTTTATGGCATAAGGTTGACCTAGCCTCATTCATTATGTAGGAGTCAAAATCCTACTCGTCGCAGCTTACATTTCAATAGTAATGTTTGCTACACAATCACGACAAAACATTCCAATACATGAAATGACATGCAATATAAGCAGATATTGAATTGTGTACAGTTATATCAAAATAAACATGACATGTGATATGAATGAAATGATCTAGCTTCGTTATCAAGCTAGATCAAGTATGGTGTCGGATCTAGCTTCGTTATCAAGCTAGATGAAGTATGGTGTCGGATCTAGCTTCGTTGTCAAGCTAAATCAAGTATGGGCGTCTAGGCGACTATCATTTCACCGCCTAGTCTCTTTTGCACAAATTCACAGAACGGCCTAAACATGGCCTAGCAACAATCTGAGCAAGTTTCACTTCCCTGAAATATCGTCCGCAAGTCTCAAATCAACGGAGTCCAGAACTTCCTATATACTCAAACCAAAATCACCAACCTACAGTCCCATATTATTAATCTCAATTAGTTATTTAACCAAAGCAAGGAAATTACAATTTTTATCTTATTAGACATGCGGTGTGGGTTCCTATGGATCGGGGTATACCTCAACACAACGCGAGAGCTACACTAACGTCGGTAGCGATGTCAGGGGTTGGATACTGGTAGCGAGCAAGGTACGTTGGACTACGGCGAAGACATCGACAACTAGAGGGCGAAGAACACAACGGTGAAGGCCGCGGAAGGAAGATGAACGGCAGGGGGTCTGTCGTGGGGAGGCCAGTGATCACTCCGTATTTTACACCCTTTTTCTACATGTTTGCATGCCACTTTGATCGCCCATATCGCGTTTTTCACGATTATTCGACAATATTGCGATGCTTTTCACGATTTCTTGTTTTTGTCGTATTTCAGGAGATATGGAGCGATTCGGAGTGATTTTTGAGATCAAGAGGATTTGCACCCACTCCAGAGTGTCACCCGAGGCTCTTTTGAGGGCTATTCGGCGATGGAAGACAAGTGGAGGAAGAAGGAACGTCGTAGGAGCGACGAGGAGGCGAAAAGATGAAGATTGGGCATTTGCAGCATCTCACTCGGCCTAGTGAAGTACTCAGTCGGCCGAGCCAGAAGACCACTTGGCCGACCAGAACGGACACGCATCAACAGAAGGAAATCGGCGTGCACTCGGCCGAGTGACGATAGTCTACTCGGTCAAGCATGGAAAGCCCCTCGCCCGAGTGGCATGGGAAAATCCACATCAAAAGAGGCCGACTTACTGGAAATGTACAGGCGATTCAGAGCTTCCACTCGGCCGAGCGAGAAAGGCCCCTCGGCCGAGTGAGTAAAGCCACTCGGCCGAGTCACTCCCAGAGACAGACCCCAGAAAAGTCCCAAGTTACTGTAAATGTCACTCGGTCGAGTGGGCCGTCCCGCCTGCTACGTAAACTGCGATTTTTGTGCTGCGCAGGGGCATTTTTGTCACGATTTTTTTGGGCGATTTTGAGGGGTATTTAAACCCAGTTTTTGCCCTAGTTTAGACGAACTTTTTGATAATTTTGGCAGCCTTTTTAGAGAGATTTTTAGATCAATAGATTTAGCTTTTCTCTTGGAGATTAAAAGGTTATTTTTATTGGATGCTATTGAGTTCTCATTGGTTTGTCTCTTTTCTTGTCAAAAACACTATTTTTATTGATAATCTCTCTATTGCAATGATTTGTGCTTAATTTGTTATTGATTTTCTTATGAATTTCATGATGATAAGTAAGTAGTTTTATTGTCCTAGGGCATAGGGATGAACCATATGAACCATATTTCTAAATTGTGATGAATTGGTGAAATTCTTGCTAGAATTGATTAGGGTTAGGTTGGGATTGATTAATTACAGATAGCTAGGGATTCATATTGATTTGGATTTGCAAGAGATTGGCTCCCAATTGATAGGAAGCCCTAGAAATTTGATTTAGATTTACGATTGGATTCCTCTATGATTGGTTTGCAAGAGATTGGACCAAGGCTAGGGTTTTCAATTGTAATTCTATACCAATACCCGTTTGCAAGAGATTGGACGGGTAGGAACTATCTCAACTTAGGGCGTAGCTCGAGTTTGCACGAGAGTGGGCTCGAGATACAATTGAACGATGATGTCGATCCTAATGCTAGCGGCTTAGGCTAGGGTTTGCAAGAGATTGGGCCCTACCCTAGGTTCGCTATAGACCGGCAATAGCGAGAGAGCGTGAGCTTGGTTCTACATTTAGTTGCGACTAGTTCACCTAAAATTCAAGTCTAGCATTGATTTAACCCACGAATCACAGCGATGAGATACGGTCCGTAGCGGGGATTCCCTATCCCTAGGCGCTTTATTTTATTGATATTTCCATCGACATTCGAACGATTGTGACAATTTTACCCCAAATTATTCTTGACCATTTTGATAGCTAGGTGAGTAGAAGAAGACACTGTCATTGTTCCTCCCTGAGTTCGATACCCGCTCGCCACTACGCCATGCGCTTGCGGCAAGACTACGAGTCGCTCGTCTCGGTTGCGCGTGCATACCAGGGCGCCGATCAAGTTTTTGGCACCGTTGCCGGGGATTTATCTCCGTGCATTTACGCCATACTAGGTTGTGCTCTTGGGTTACATTTTGGATAGACCAAGTTTTTGGCGTCGTTGCCGGGGAGGCGACGGTGTTTTATTCTCTTTACCTAGTGTCTTCTTTTTCTTTTATTTCTGCTATCTTTTTACTCCTTATTCGTGCTAACAATTACTTTGAAACTCTGTTTTCCTTTGCATGAACACGAGATCTACGGCAAACCCCGAGGAAATACTATTTGATCCGGAGATCGAGCTTACCGTGAGGAGGATCAGAGCCGAGAGAAGGCACGCTACGGAGGCCAATTGTATGAACCGTACGGAGACACCGAAGGAGCTTGCGGCACGAATGGCGAGGATCATATCCATTAGAGATAAGCTTCGGCCTAAGACTTCTTCCACCACATCATCCATCGCCATGCCGGAACTAGCGGTGGACAAGAATTTTGAGCTAAAAACGGGCTTGGTAGTATTGATGCAATAAGACCCATTTCATGGGAACTCCCATGAGAATCCGCACTATCACATCCAGCTTTTCTTGTCCAAATGCGCCACCTTCCAAATGCTGGGCGTTTCCGTTGATGCAATCCGACTGCGACTCTTCCCCTTCACACTCAAAGGCAAGGCTTTATATTGGTTGAGGACGCAAGCGGCAGGTACATTCACCACTTGGGATGAGTTGGCAAGCGCCTTCGTCGACAAATTCTACCCTCCTTCCAAGACGGTGAAGATACGGAGTGCTCTAATGTCCTTTAAGCAAGGACCGCAAGAGACCCTCTATGAAGCATGTGAGCGCTTCAAGGACTTACAACATCAATACCCCATCATAGTATAGCAGATTGGGAACTTGTTCACAGTTTCTACAATGGACTCCAACCGGGCACGAAGCAAATTATTGACGCAACCGCCAATGGAGCCATACTATCAAAGACCCCGGATGAAGATACGGCCTTGTTAGAGGAGATGGCATCTAATAACCAACAATGGGGGGACGAGCGAGGACATTCTTCGTCCTCTTTGAAGCCCACTAGAATTTATGAGGCCAAGGCCATAGCGGAGCTTTCAAACAAGTTTGACTCTCTCCACAAGGTGGTGGAGAGATTGGAGAAATATATCACCGAGCCACATGGAGCACCCTCTAGATCTACACCTATAAGCAATATGAGCGATTGGTAAGACCAATCTCAAGCCATGTATGTAGGAGGAGAGCATAGAGATGGAGCCTTGGAGCAAGTACAATATGTCGCGGGGAACTCCGGATATTGGGCCAACCCGGCCGCTAGAAACCATCCGGGCTTTTCATATGCAAACAATGATGGTGCTTTGAACCCCCCGCCACAACAACTTCCTCAGGCTCGACCTCCACTACCACAACCTCAATATCAATTGAGGGGGCCACCGCAACAAAATTACCCGTCGAGGCAACAAGTGGGACCATCTAGACCCCCCGAGTACAACCAAGGTTGGAGAGCTCCCAACCCACCTCAAGCTCAACCACGATCGGACCACAAAGCTAGCGTGGAGGAATTTATGGTGGAGCAAAGAAAGATAAATGCTAAATTGACGGCGGGACAAGAGTCACTAAATACCGTCGTCGCTCAACTTGCGGAGCAACTTGCGTTGCTCACCAAGAACGCCCAACAATTGCCGGCTCAACCCGAGCCCAATCCACAGAGCAACACTGGACACATCAATGCGGTGGTTGCGGTTACAACAAGGGGCGTGAAGGATACCACTCCCGCTATGACCCAAAGCAAGCAACCCGTGGTGGAAATTTTGGAAGAAAAAGAACCGGCAATTGAAGAGGAGAGCCAAAAGGAGCCAATTGGAGAAGGAAATTCCGGAGTGGCAAAGCCAAATGATGATCGCCGCTACATGCCACCGGTGCCGTTTCCACAACGGCTAGCTAGAGCCAAGATGGATAAAAGGCTCGCCAAGTTCCTAGAATACTTGAGGGGAGTAAGCCTCAATATTCCTTTCTTAGATGCAATTGTTGAGATCCCGTCTTATGTGAAGTTCTTGAAGGACTTGATTTCGGGAAAGAAAAGGAAGGAGAAAATCATGTTTGCGGAACAAGGAACTTGGTTTACCCGGAAGGAGAAGGAACCGGTGAAATTGAAGGATCCCGGGAGTTTCCGCATCCCTTGCACACTAGGAGGCGTCCCTTTGCAAAAATCTCTAGTTGACTTGGGCGCGAGTGTGAGACTTATGCCCCTTACCCTGTTCCGGAAGTTGAACACATGCACCGACTTGAAGCCGACCGACATGAGAATTCAACTTGCGGACGGTCGGATTACTAGGCCGGTAGGGATCGCAGAAAACATTCCACTCCAAGTTCCGGGAGGGATATGCTTGCCTTGTGATTTTGTCATAATGGACATCAAGGAAGAGGGCGACACTTCGCTCATACTTGGACGCCTGTTCCTCGCAACCGCTGGTGTTATCGTCGACGTGCGTGAAGAAACTCTATCCTTGAATGTCGGGAACATAGAAGTCGATCTTCACAGACCCAAGGCCATGAAACATATGCCCTATCACGAGGAGTTAGACTATGTGGATCTCCTTGATGAAGTGATTGAAGAAGTAATCCCCCACTCTATTGGTGCTCTCCATGACGACGGCTTCGAAGAAGGCCAAGCTTCGGGTGGAGAAGAGAAGTTGGAAGACCCTCCAGATAGCTCCATGGATGATGATGAAGGTGACGCTGATGTCGCAAGAATACGAGAGCTTTGCAAGCTCTCAAAGGCCAAGAATCTGAAGAAAGCTCCACCGAATGGAAGATTGGTGTCACCGGCCAAGAAGAAGATAGGAACAAGCTCAAGATTGGGGGACTTATCCCCCAACATTACCCATGATGAGCGGGCATCGAGGAAGACCGATGATCATCACGGCCCAAATCCAAGCGGCCTTCCTGGCAAGTTTGACGGGTGCATCTCGTATGCGCCCAATATCGCGAGCTAAACGAATATCTTAAGGGGTTGAGCACACGACCTTAAACGAGCGCTTGTCGGGAGGCAAACCGACGGTTTTTACGTTGTTTTCATTTGATTTTTATTTTTGGTTTAGCCTTTTATTAGTTTTTAGAGTTTTATGTCCATGAAAATCGTGACAACTGGTCTTAATTTTCATGACAGGAGAAGGAGAAAGGGAGACCAATCATATGGAGGATGATCGAGGCAAGGAAGAGCGCTCCAGGAACGCGCTCAGGCCTTAGGAGGAGGAAGAAATAGACTGGAGGAAGAAAAACAGAGACCAGAGCAAAAACGGAAAGCCGATGCAGAAAACAACACGTCACTCGGCCGAGTAGCCTATGCCACTCGGCCGAGCAAAGACTCCACTCGGCCGAGTGGAGCACAAAATAGGGAAGTTTCTGCAGACCAACTCTCTGTTAATTTCTGTAAGTTTTAGTTTTAATTTCCACTCGTGTCACGCCCCGCTTCCCAAAATGGACGGAGGCGAAGCGTGACTAAGGCCCGCTTAGGCCAGAGCTGAGAGGCTCGGACCCAATAAGCGTCTGTAGAGGTACCATTTTAAAAGTTTCATGTTCTTGCATTAATTAAGTTCGAAACAACAGAAAGTACAGAAAGAAAGTTGCATTCATTATACTAGAGATATAATATCCAACGAGTACAAAGTTTAAAAAGGAAGCCTAAGAATGGCAGCAAATATTTAAAAGCAACTAAAAGCAGTAACCTCTGAAAGTGACGACTAAAAGGCCTCTAGGTCTGGTCCTCGTCAGGCACGTACTCTGGGTTGATGTCCTCGGCTCTACGTCCTCTGGTAGCTCAGTCTGGTCGTCGTACTCTGGCTCGACACCTGACGTACAGCACCAAAGAAAGGAACTGTACGTCAGGTAAAGTCTACAACAAAAAGTCAGACTCTACTGCAAGTGTACTGAACTATTAAACATCGTTTTACTGGTTGATTAGCATGCTGAGGTTACAACAAGGTAGCAAAAGAAGTACGTAGCAGGAAAGTAAAGCGTAGCAGGCAGTAGCCGTAGCGTGTGCTACCGACTACGGGACTAACCTAAAGGTGTCAGGACAAGACGAAGACAGACAAGACGGGTAGGACACGACATGACACGACATGACACGACACGACACGAAGGGTTCACACCTTACGGGTTGAGGGGGATCAGACCCTCTCCCCGTGCGCACGCTCAACCCTACCCCAAACCCCAGAACTCAGGACAAGAAGTACAGAGATCACTTCCGCTAAGGAAGCACCTGAAACGCCCGCAGGCTTTTTGTAACACGGAGATCACTCCCGTAAGGAGAGCATCTGAAACGCCCGAAGGCTTTTTGTAGCACGGAGATCTCTCCCGCGAGGAGAGCATCTGAAACGCCCGAAGGCTTTTTGTAGCACGGAGATCTCTCCCGCGAGGAGAGCATCTGAAACGCCCGAAGGCTTTTTGTAGCACGGAGATCACTCCCGCAAGGAGAGCATCTTAAATGCCCGAAGGCTTTTTGTAGCACGGAGATCACTCCCGCGAGGAGAGCATCTGAAACGCCCGAAGGCTTTTTGTAGCACGGAGATCACTCCCGCGAGGAGAGCATCTGAAACGCCTGAAGGCTTTTTGTAACACAGTGACAAGACACGACCAGTGTGTATAACAGTGACAAGACATGACCAGTGTATGGGAGAGTTATTCTAGGGTGTCCACACGCACGCACACACAAGATAATCCTAAAGTGTCACGAGTTGTTGTTCGTCTGACTTAGACTTCGTCGTCAAGTCTAAGTCGTCAGGGTGACCCAGACGCTATCATTTCACGTCCGAAATCTAAACACTCACAGTCTAACAGTTCTAACAATTTAAGACCAAGACGCAGTCAAAAACGCAAGTGAGTACACTTGCCTGCGGTGGCGAGTGTGTCGTCCGTCCGGGGCGTCTCGTCCAGGCGTCACGTCCGCGGTAGTCCGTCTGAAAAGTGTCACGGTGACGGTGTCAGGTCGAAATTTCAATAAACTTATTTAGGTTTTGTTTCTAGGTTGTCAGGAACTACCCTAATCGTCAAAGTCAAAATTTGATGTTTCGTTCAACCTAGATCGACTACTACCCTATGTGCACAGAAAGTTTGTTCGATGGTCGATTTCTATAGTGAGCAGCATTTTACTGATGCGGAAAAGTAAATTTAATTATGGTTGTCCAGTTTTAGTTAAGGTTCAGTTTGCTACAGTGTGGGTTTCGCTACGAGTTAGGGGGAACCAACCTGGTGTGATGAACGCGCATTTAATGTGGCGTCGGGTCTGGAGACGGTGGCGGTGCTTGTGTCCCCGACTGCGGGTAGCGCAGTAAAGGTCGTCTTGGGATTGCCTCAGGATCGTAACGGCTGCGAGTAGCACAGCTGAGATGTCACGGCTACGGGACGTCTTCGTGAGGCGTCTCGGCTGTGGTAGCGTAGCCGGGAACGTTCTGGTGGCGGACTGGAAGTACGGCCAGCGAGCAAGATCAGTTCATCGGCAAGACAACGCGCACGGCCAACACCACGACAAACGGCGTCGAGGGGTCGCGGAACAGCGAGCAAAGGGGTAACAGCAGCCACGGAGCCAAAACAGCGAGCACAGAAGCATACGGTGACACAAAAAAGTGGCAGCGACGGGAAGACCAAGTCAGCGATCGAAGCATACGGTGACACGAAAAAGTGGAAGCGACGGGAAGACCAAATCAGCGAGCGGAAAACAGATCTGCGACATCGAAATCGCAAAATCAAACTAGAGGTGATTTACTCTTAGTAATAACACTACACTTAACCATCTACTGTCAACATTTAAACAATAACTTATATATATTATTATAATAGTATATATAGAAAACATAATGTTCACACACTAGGACAACTTCTGCTCAAAGTTATTACTAGCTACTTAACATGTGTACTGGCATCCTATAGCAACCTATGAGTTTACTATCACATGGGTTCCATTTCATCATCCATCATAGCTTACTATCCCTATGTAATACACTATTCACAAAAGATGGTATGCTTACAAGACTCACGTTATTGATGATGTGTACGGGTGAGGCCACGGCATTCGATGGCGAGGAGTCCGCGTGCTGCGAGGGAGGGAGCGCCTGCGATTTGGTGGCAGCCTGGGCGAGATCTGCAGTAGAGTTGTGCGCGCTGAGGAGGTCGTTGCTTGCTGGATGGGGGAGGAAAGCTCGGGTCGTGACGTGGGCGAGGGGGTCCGCTGCGGTGATGAGCGAGGCTCCACAGGGTGGGTGCGAGCGGAGGTGAGAGGGACGAAGGCCGCGCCTCGAGAGACGTGGGTTCGTGCGTTGGGGAAGAAGCAGGTGGCCGTGGCGCAGCTGAAGGGGGGTACCGGAGTGAGGTGTTGCTGGCGCGAGGGTTGATCGGCGCGAGGGGTGGTTCTAGCCACCGGAAAGGGATCATGGGGTAGCGGCCTGGGGTCGGTCTGCTGCCGGTTGAAGGGGCACCGGAGTCAACGAGAAGAGGCCGGATGGTCGGGCTAGGCTCTTGTAGCTTTGTTTGGGTTATAGATCGCTGGAGAACGAAAGATAAGCTTGGGTTCTGTTTTTTTTTTATGGGAGAGAGGGGTGCCTTGGGTTATTAAAACAAGGAGGGCACGTGAAGCCCTAGGGAAATTGTTTTTTTTTGTTTTTAAAAAGTTACAGGGCTGCTGTAGTTTGTTAGGATAGGGTCAGAGAGATTGAGATTTAATAGGTTATGATCTTTTCTTTTTTAAAAAAAAATAACGTTTAAAAGATATGATAAGAGCCTTTCCCGAATTTGAAATGAGCTTGGCTTGAAATTGAATAGGGTTAGATTGATTCCCTTAATAGTTAAAAACGGCAGTATCAAAGGATAATTAGATAATTAGTGTTAAGGTAAATTAATTAATACGTTAATGATTAATAAGTTAATAACCACGAGTTGTTTGCAACCACAAATGCACAAAACTCTAAGAACTTCCAAATAAAAAAATAATGTTTCAAAACGTCCAGACCTTTTAAAAAACAATTTTAAAAAAATAAATATATAATGAAGTGGAAGGAGTTAAGCAGATTGGTCCGCTGACGTCCAAAAATTTCAAGGAAAATACGGGGGTGATCGCGCCTCCGGGAGGATCGTGGATACGGTATTCGGTCGCATGTCTGAACTATGGAAAACAGTAGAAAAAAAAATCAAATACGAAAATTACAGACACGAAACAACCTTATACGCCAAAATACGTGCGGTCGGAAAGTGACCGTTACATTCTACCCACCTTAGAAATGATTCCGCCCTCGGAATCACTTATACTAATAATAGTAATATCTATAAACACTTATACCTGCAACTCCCACATCTACACATAATGATCGTCAATCCTATAACTTCAAACATCGTTCCTCAAATAATCCATCATAACCCATCTTTTCACTGGATAAACCCACGACTAATCTCACATCCTAATACTTAACTATAGACCCATCACTGATGTTCAAATTTCCAACTCCAAGTCCTCATAAAAGAATAATAATCATCTCCTCATACCATACCACTCCGCTAAACATCATCGCTCAATAACATCGTTTAAATTTCTCAATCTCTTCCCAATGTTAATCAATCTCCAAAAGTGAGATTCTAGTCAACCACCAATCCAAGAAAAAAACTTTTTATACCTCATAACACTTTTACAAATCAACAATCGCCGTGTCCTCAATACATTCCGTGTCATATCTTCCCATTAATTTTATCCGCCAAATAATTGAACTATCAAAATCACATTTCCTCCTACTTATTATAATTATTTTCAACCAATATTAAATCCGACAACCTAACCATCCATTTATCTCAACACGTCGTGTTACTTCCAACGTCTTCTCACGCCAACCTAATAATCAGGTCTCGATGCTTTAAATGCTCTACTCACTCTCATGATCACCCTAACTCATACTATCCCGTCCTAGTTACTCCTATCTATCACTCGTCCAAGTTTCAGGTGTAATAAGTTCTCATCTCCCCGCATACAATTTCACCCAACCAAAATTCTCCATTGAGTCCGCCACCCATTGGTATCATTAATAAGTCTTTGACACCTTATTCTTTTCATCCGAAAGAAATCTAGTCTAATATCTTTGTGTTCAAAATCAACCAATCGCCGCTACAGTATATCTCATCTCACTCTATGCCTATCCGCAACATAATCCTATAAGAAAGATAGCTAGTACTAACAATATCATGACAATAAAAAAGATAACACTGCCGAAGAAAAGAAGAAGGAAATTTAAGGCCAAAGAAAGATTTTAAAATATTTTGGAAAAAAACGTGTAGGGTTGAGGTATTGGATGAGAAAAATAGGTGCGTTGTGAAGTTGTGTGCTTGTTTCAAAACTTTAAAGATTTGATTTAAAGAAAACAATTAGGTTTTGAAACATTTAAGCAGCAAAAAAAACTAAACTATTCTACGGGAGACTAGGTCTTAAGGAAATTTACCTGCTATGACGTTATCCACACAAGTCATGTACCACATTGAGTATGCATACAAGACACAAGAGACAATCATCAAAATCCTAAAGGTAACACACTTATACAGGTCTACACACTATACCTATATTCACGCACCACGACGACATCACCTACCAAAGGGTACTAGCTAGGGATGACGTAGGCAACCACAAGCGCTGATATCTACATAAAAGAAGGAGACCGAAACCAGAAGTGACACGAACAAGATCGACAGAACGAAATCAGGTGAGGCGAGGATAAGGAGACAGTCGGATGGACGAGACAAAAATATTGCAATAATGATTTAACGATGAAAGATTTTGGGCAAAATATGGTATCATATACCTTTAAATATATATATATATATATAATACACTTAAAAGTGAGCAGATATAGCAAGTTAAAATTTTGGAAAAAGTAAAACGAAGGAAGGATGGGTAGGGTGAGAAACGATTGTTTTGCAAATGAAGATAGGTTTACACAAAGATTTTGAAATGTGATCACGAAGAACATAGAACTGATATAATATTAATAATAATAATAGTTGGAGTTCTCTCTAGTTTAGAAAATATTCTAAAAGTATGTACGGTAAATCTTTAGAAATAGATTTTTTTGTAGCCTAGAAAAGTATAAATTGAATTATCAAAAAGTTAATAAGGTTTTAAAACTGAAAATATGAAATATACCGATTTGAAAATAAACACGAGATAGTAACAAAGAAAATTTCAAGAGGGTTTTAAAGAAATTAAGCTGAGCGAAGGACTTAATAAAGAATTTCGAAAATACCTTTAGATGAAGCAGGATTGGTCAAGGAAGGAATTCGAAGTATCGATGATAATCGTCAGGAAACGATCACGTGGATCGAGAGAATGAAAATGATCTCATGAAAAATAAGCGTAAGATATGAATCGTGAAGAGCTACGATGGCACTCTAGGGTTGATAACATAAAAGTGAAATAATCAGAGAGATGCTAGAGGTCAAGGGTTCTAATCATCGGGTCGTCTAGAGATCAGGAGAGCTCGACACTAAAATTCCCTAATGAGCTAGGCTGTAACTAGGATCTAATGGGAAGGTTCCTAAGAGAATCAAGGTTAGTTCTACTGGGCCCGAAGTTGATGGAGCTGGGCGAGCGACTAAACTAAAAGAAGGACTCTAGAGACCTAATTTGGTTAGAGTCAGGGAGGGAGAGTCTACTAAGGTATTCTAGGACGAAGACGACTAATTCCTAACCAAGGCGTCAGACTGACAACCTGGGTGTCTATCTAGGTCTTCCTGCCATCTAAGACTGGAAAACTAATTCAGACTTGTACGTGGATATTTAATGAATGCGATACTTTTATTGTTCCGAACTTTTGCAAGACCTGCATGGGCCACCACCAAAACCTGTCACGCCCCGCTTCCCAAAATGGACGGAGGCGAAGCGTGACTAAGGCCCGCTTAGGCCAGAGCTGAGAGGCTCGGACCCAATAAGCGTCTGTAGAGGTACCATTTTAAAAGTTTCAGGTTCTTGCATTAATTAAGTTCGAAACAACAGAAAGTACAGAAAGGAAGTTGCATTCATTATACTAGAGATATAATATCCAACGAGTACAAAGTCTAAAAAGGAAGCGTAAGCATGGCAGCAAATATTTAAAAGCAACTAAAAGCAGTAACCTCTGAAAGTGACGACTAAAAGGCCTCTAGGTCTGGTCCTCGTCAGGCACGTACTCTGGTTTGACGTCCTCGGCTCTACGTCCTCTGGTAGCTCAGTCTGGTCATCGTACTCTGGCTCGACACCTGACGTACAGCACCAAAGAAAGGAACTGTACGTCAGGTAAAGTCTACAACAAAAAGTCAGACTCTACTGCAAGTGTACTGAACTATTAAACATCGTGTTACTGGTTGATTAGCATGCTGAGGTTACAACAAGGTAGCAAAAGAAGTACGTAGCAGGAAAGTAAAGCGTAGCAGGCAGTAGCCGTAGCGTGTGATACCGACTACGGGACTAACCTAAAGGTGTCAGGACAAGACGAAGACAGACAAGACGGGTAGGACACGACACGACACGACACAAATGACACGACACGAAGGGTTAACGCCTTACGGGTTGAGGGGGGTCAGACCCTCTCCCCGTGCGCACGCTCAACCCTACCCCAAACCCCAGAACTCAGGACAAGAAGTACAGAGATCACTTCCGCTAGGGAAGCACCTGAAACGCCCGCAGGATTTTGTAACACGGAGATCACTCCCGTAAGGAGAGCATCTGAAACGCCCGAAGGCTTTTTGTAGCACGGAGATCTCTCCCGCGAGGAGAGCATCTGAAACGCCCGAAGGCTTTTTGTAGCACGGAGATCACTCCCGCAAGGAGAGCATCTGAAATGCCCGAAGGATTTTTGTAGCACGGAGATCACTCCCGCGAGGAGAGCATCTGAAACGCCCGAAGGCTTTTTGTAGCACGGAGATCACTCCCGCGAGGAGAGCATCTGAAACGTCCGAAGGCTTTTTGTAACACAGTGACAAGACACGACCAGTGTGTATAACAGTGACAAGACACGACCAGTGTACGGGAGAGTTATTCTAGGGTGTCCACACGCACGCACACACAAGATAATCCTAAAGTGTCACGAGTTGTTGTTCGTCGGACTTAGACTTCGTCGTCAAGTCTAAGTCGTCAGGGTGACCCAGACGCTATCATTTCACGTCCGAAATCTAAACACTCACAGTCTAACAATTCTAACAATTTAAGACCAAGACGCGGTCAAAAACGCAAGTGAGTCCACTTGCCTGCGGTGGCGAGTGTGTCGTCCGTCCGGGGCGTCTCGTCCAGGCGTCGCGTCCACGGTAGTCCGTCTGAAAAGTGTCACGGCGACGGTGTTAGGTCGCGATTTTCAATAAACTTATTTAGGCTTTGTTTCTAGGTTGTCGGGACTACCCTAATCGTCAAAGTCACAATTTGATGTTTCGTTCAACCTAGATCGACTACTACCCTATGTGCACAGAAAGTTTGTCCGATGGTCGATTTCTATAGTGAGCAGTATTTTACTGATGCGGAAAAGTAAATTTAATTATGGTTGTCCAGGTTTAGTTAAGGTTCAGTTTGCTACAGTGTGGGTTTCGCTACGAGTTAGGGGGAACCAACCTGGTGTGATGAACGTGCATTTAATCTGGCGTCGGGTCTGGAGACGGTGGTGGTGCTCGTGTCCCCGACTGAGGGTAGCGCAGTAAAGGTCGTCTCGGGATTGCCTCAGGATCGTAACGGCTGTGGGTAGCGCAGCTGAGATGTCACGGCTACGGGACGTCTTCGTGAGGCGTCTCGGCTGTGGTAGCGTAGCCGGGAACGTTCTGGTGGCGGACTGGAAGTACAGCCAGCGAGCAAGATCAGTTCGTCGGCAAGACAACGCGCACGGCCAACACCATGACAAACGGCGTCGAGGGGTCGCGGAACAGCGAGCAAAGGGGTAACAGCAGCCACGGAGCCAAAACAGCGAGCACAGAAGCATACGGTGACACGAAAAAGTGGCAGCGACGGGAAGACCAAGTCAGCGAGCGAAGCATACGGTGACACGAAAAAGTGGCAGCGATGGGAAGACCAAGTCAGCGAGCGGAAAACAGATCTACGACATCGAAATCGCAAAATCAAACTAGAGGTGATTTACTCTTAGTAATAACACTACACTTAACCATCTACTGTCAACATTTAAACAATAACTTATATATATTATTATAATAGTATATATAGAAAACATAATGTTCACACACTAGGACAACTTCTGCTCAAAGTTATTACTAGCTACTTAACATGTGTACTGGCATCCTATAGCAACCTATGAGTTTACTATCACATGGGTTCCATTTCATCATCCATCATAGCTTACTATCCCTATGTAATACACTGTTCACAAAAGATGGTATGCTTACAAGACTCATGTTATTGCTGATGTGTACGGGTGAGGCCACGACATTCGATGGCGAGGAGTCCGCGTGCTGCGAGGGAGGGAGCGCCTGCGATTTGGTGGCAGCCTGGGCGAGATCTGCAGTAGAGTTGTGCGCGGATGAGGAGGTCGTTGCTTGCTGGATAGGGGAGGAAAGCTCGGGTCGCGACGTGGGCGAGGGGGTCCGCTGCGGTGATGAGCGAGGCTCCACAGGGTGGGTGCGAGCGGAGGTGAGAGGGACGAAGGCCGCCCCTCGAGAGCCGTGGGTTCGTGCGTTGGGGAAGAAGCAGGTGGCCGCGGCGTAGCTGAAGGGGGGTGCCAGAGTGAGGTGTTGCTGGCGCGAGGGTTGATCGGCGCGAGGGGTGGTTCTAGCCACCGGAAAGGGATCATGGGGTAGCGGCCTGGGGTCGGTCTGCTGCCGGTTGAAGGGGCGCCGGAGTCGATGAGAAGAGGCCGGATGGTCGGGCTAGGCTCTTGTAGCTTTGTTTGGTTTATAGATTGCTCGAGAACGAAAGATAAGCTTGGGTTCTGTTTTTTTTATGGGAGAGAGGGGTGCCTTGGGTTATTAAAACAAGGAGGACACGTGAAGCCCTAGGGAAATTGTTTTTTTTTGTTTTTAAAAAGTTACAGGGCTGCTGTAGTTTGTTAGGATAGGGTCAGAGAGATTGAGATTTAATAGGTTATGATCTTTTCTTTTTTTTATAAAAATAACGTTTAAAAGATATGATAAGAGCCTTTCCAGAATTTGAAATGAGCTTGGCTTGAAATTGAATAGGGTTAGATTGATTCCCTTAATAGTTAAAAACGGCAGTATCAAAGGATAATTAGATAATTAGTGTTAAGGTAAATTAATTAATACGTTAATGATTAATAAGTTAATAACCATGAGTTGTTTGCAACCACAAATGCACAAAACTCTAAGAACTTCCAAATAAAAAAATAATGTTTCAAAACGTCCAGACCTTTTAAAAAAACAATTTTAAAAAAATAAATATATAATGAAGTGGAAGGAGTTAAGCAGATTGGTCCGCTGACGTCCAAAAATTTCAAGGAAAATACGGGGGTGATCGCGCCTCCGGGAGGATCGTGGATACGGTATTCGGTCGCATGTCTGAACTACGGAAAACAGTAGAAAAAAAAATCAAATACGAAAATTACAGACACGAAACAACCTTATACGCCAAAATACGTGCGGTCGGAAAGTGACCGTTACAACTCGGGCGAGTGACTTGTCACTCGGCCGAGTGGAACAGATACCCTCCTAGCTCAAAAATTGCTGAGTGGCATTGCCACTCGGCCGAGTGGAGTTTCTCCCTTCGGCCGAGTGAAGCAAAGCCACTCGGCCGAGTCATAAGTGGCGAGGAAAATTTTCATATTTTTTCGTTTACGCACTCGGCCGAGTGACGTTGTCGCTCGGCCGAGTCGTAACATTTCCTATATATATTCGCTGCGGGCTGCGCGAAAATCAAAACGAAAATCCCCAATTTCTCCGCCTGAGCCGCTGTCGCTTGCTCTCCCTCGCCCGCTGTGATCGCTGCCACGCCCGAGCAAATAACCCCATCCTCGCTGGCGATCGGTCTGGCCTCCCCTCGCCGACGATCGGCGGTCACCCCCCTCGTCGGCGCCGGCCTGCACCGCCTCGATTCACCCCGTTTTGCCCCAAAACCCCCGTTTCTCCCCGTTTTCTCTTGATTTGTACGCCCGTCAATCTCGTTTTCAAATTAACTTTCATATCTATCTATTATTCCCTATCTCCCCCATACATATTGAATATTATCCGTTGATTTGATCGTTTGATTTGCAGGCTAGCTTGGGGGAGCTTTGGGGAGCTTTTGGACGCGCATTGAGCTTCGCGGCAGAGGCGTCTCTTCACACGCACTACTTATTGCTCTCGCGGCGTGTTCAGGTACAGTCATTCCATCATTTAGCACGTAGCTGTATTTATTTAGTTGGGACACGTCTCGCGGCACACATGCCACCGCGCACTAGGCCACGCACACGGGGAGCCTCTTCGAAGCGGAAGAGGACCAATGATCTCGGTCCCTCTCACGCCAGGGAGGACTCCCCTCCACCTAGCCCGCCATCGCCACCACCACCCACACAGCCGATCCCTGCCGATCATGTCCTTCCACCTGCTCCCGTCGTCGGGCCGATGGGGATTACGTTTCGAAATGACGCACACCGCGCCAGATTCGAGCGTATCTGCCATCGCTCAATAGTACCCTCTAGGTTTGCACACCTAGCTGACCTTGACTGCCTAGGGGTACTCGAGGGGCTTCTCACGTTGTAAGACAACGTGGGATGGCGTGATTTTTTGTCGGTGTCGGCGGATACTTATATCCGTCCGACACTAGAGGTCCTGAGCTCTATTGATCGGACCCCTGGAGGATGCACATTCTGCTTGATGGATCGAGAGTGCGAGATCACTCTCGACATACTTAGAGCATTCTTCCAGTGGCCCGCCGTCCCTGTCCCTGACCGCGCCTACGCTCCCATGCACATCCCACCCCCGTCATTTGACACACGCACATTCTGGACATGGATCTCGGGATCCCCACTTGCCTTTGACCCTAGTAGGGCCAAGGCCTCAGCTATCCTGCACCCCTGCCTCTGCATTGCATAGCGCCTCATGGCGACTACTTTCCTAGCGAGGTACGAGCCCGAGACTATGTCTACGCCAGAGCTCTATATGCTCTACGCGATGACTCGCCCTAGGGTTCTCGATATGGGTAGCGACGACCTGGTCCCCGCCGTCGAGATCGACATTGCTAGTTGGTTCCTGGACCGCATCATCATTTCGGTGAGCGCTCGCTCACCTATTTGTTGCGGCGGTCTGATCACACTTCTGGCCCTTATGACCGGCGTGGACCTACCTGACGACTTGCGTCGAGCTCCAGGCCCCACCACACTTTTGATAGATGTTATGGCTCGGATGAAGATGCTTCGTCCCCACGGTCGTCAGCACTGGGTGTGGTTGCACGGTCCCTTTAGTGCTGACTACATGGTTCTTCCGAGCCGTGCTCGGACACACATTGGACCGGCCCACGGGGACTGTATTCCAGCGATGGATCTCCTTATCCCAGCTACCTACGTACTTGAGGCTGAGGATGCTGAGCAGGCACCCCCTGCACCCCCTGCACCCCCTGTTGACCCTATGATCCCTCAGCCCGCGCCTGCACTTTCTGTATCTCCCGACACCTCTGTCCACACGTCTGTTAGTGTCGGGAGCACTATAGCTGAGTCCACCACCACCACCACCACAGCTGAGCCTATGTCCGTTGAGCCTATCACCTCTCTGAGTCCCGAGCATCCACCCACCATTCTTGAGAGCGGCGAGTCTTCCTTTTATGCTGCTATGGAGACCCTCTCCCGATTGCTGTCGACGGCTCCTGGGGAGTCCACTTTTGTGACCTACACTGCCTTCCCAGTCGTCGACCTTACGGTCTCCACCTCCCCTGTCTATACCGAGAGCGTCATGACATATGTCCCCACTTCTGTGTCACTGACCTCTCCTGCTGCCTCATCGCCCATTTTGCCTTCCACTTCTGTTGTTGCTGCCTCCGCTTTGACACAGCCTGCGTCCCAACCTCACACCGAGGATGGGCGTCACTTACCGAGCACAGCACCCCTTCCACACTACCCTGCTAGACCCATCCTATACACTGCCCACCAGAGACAGCCCCGCACCTCCCCTGTTAGACCTGTGTGTCCCTCCGCTCCACCTCCCCCTGACTCTCTAGTTCAGAGCAATCGTGCTCTCGAGGGGGCTGTTAGTGGACTTCGAGGAGACTTTAGGGCTCTCTCCGCCACGGTCAGTTTCATGCAGTCCCGCATCACCATGCTTCCCGATATTCAGGCTTGCCTGAATCAGATTCTGGCGCGTCTGCCTCCACCACCCACACCCACCCAGCAGATACCACGCCCACCACCTCCACCTCCACCTCCGCCACAGGACGGTGCTGGTGCCGTCCCACCACCAGCTTAGGCATACTCTTGATGCCTCTGATATTTCTTGTCGTTTTGCTGCCCGTTTGTTCTTGGGCCTGGCGATTTTTTGCCCCCCTCCTCCACGTACTATTTTGGTGCCTTCCTGATCATATCTTTTTTTTATATCTTTTTGGGAGTGAGGGAGAGACTTTTGGGGACACTTATATTTGCACCATCCTGATCTTTGCATGCATCCCATTCATTCGCATCTTATTTTCTTTTTATTTTTCTTTCTTTTTCATCATGCATGCATCCTTACCCGCCCCACCCACTTCACGTCTCTCGGTGTGCCACACTTCGCACATTGAGGACACTGTGCACTTCAGCTTAGGGGAGTGAGTTCTCACACTTTTTACCTTTTTGCCATCCTTTATTTTTATTTCTCACATTTTCTTTCCACTTTTGCACTTATTTTCACCACCTTTTCATTTTTTATCATGCATCACGTTTTCTTTTCCTTTTTTGGCTATGATGCATTGTATATATAGTTCTATTTTCTTTTATCTTTGTTTCTTTCATCTTTTGCTAGAGATGATTTTTCTGTGATGATGATGACGTGGTGTTAGCTTATCTCTATATGCATGCTATTTTGTCATGTCCTAGCTTTTGTTTCAGATATCATATGATATGTTCTGCTTTGCATTTTGAAATAGTAACCCACTCTTTTCCTGTATGAATATGGATGAAATTCTGTTATTAGCTGATGTCTGATGATTCATATGTATGCTTATCATAGTAAGCACACCAAGCTTCACGCATTGATTGCTTATATCTGGAGTACTGCTTTCCTTCCTCATATCACTTCTTATTGCATGAATTGTGCGCTTCACTTTCAGTTTGATTGAATGATTGCTAGGATGATATATCTGGACTAGTTTACTTTTTGAGATTAAACTGAGTAAATTATATTACTCTGCTGAAAGTTGTCGTGCACGTCTTATAGAGTGAACCGAGTGATACATTTATTTCTTTCTCCACATATCTTGAGCATTATTTCTCTACTTAAAATTCATTGGTGAACCACCCCTTAGCAAGTCTATTATCGGCATTTCACCCGCTATTAATTTTCATGCTCCAAATCCCCAAAATCAAAAAGAAAAAAAATATGTACTTGTGTATCCTTCTCTCTTTTGATTTGGGATCGCCTACGTATATATGTTTAATAATAATAAAAAAAGAGAAAAAGAAAAAAAATTGAGAAAAATAAAAGAAAAGAGAAAAGAAGTTCATAACGATCCCATCTCATACTATTTCTCTCTTTCTTCCCTCTTTTAGTTTTTATTTTCACTATTTTTTTGGAGCTTCAAAAAAATGGGGAATGTACATTTTGATTTGTTTATGCCACCACGCTTATGGATAAGCTTGGAGGAGAGGATCCGATGATGTGTGAGAGAGTGACTACTTGACGGTGCATGACAACCTAGGCTAAGTAATTTTCTATACTCGGTGAGATTGCTAAAGTTTCACGAAATCCAGAAATCGACTCTTAAGCATTCATTTCATGAAAACCATACTTTTCTATTCTCACTATCCCATATCGTGTGATATCTCTTATACTCCTTATAGAAAGCATTCAATTGAAAAGTGTGTGATCTATGGTTATGCATACCTCTTTAGATGCTTCAGACGATGCTAATCTTAGAATGATTCCATATTTCATGCTATTCTGATATTTTCGGGGTTTTCTATTTCGAATGCATCATTATACTATGATATCGAAATAAAAGTCTGTGACATGCGTTATATATTCGATGCATGCTATATGAGTAAGAAAAACCCACGTCCTGAGATAAATGATCTAGCGCCTCTCTTCTTCGCTTTCTATTCTATTTTTTATTTTTATTTTCCTTCTTTTCCATTATTTTGCCCGTCGGGTTTACATTTTACTCATCTTTCTCGAGGACGAGTAAGAGGTAAGCTTGGGGGATTTTGATCACTCCGTATTTTACACCCTTTTTCTGCATGTTTGCAGGCCACTTTGATCGCTCATATCGCGTTTTTCACGATTGTTCGATAATATTGCGATGCTTTTCACGATTTCTTGTTTTTGTCGTATTTCAGGAGATATGGAGCGATTTGGAGTGATTTTTGAGATCAAGAGGATTTGCACCCACTCCAGAGTGTCACCTGAGGCTCTTTTGAGGGCTATTCGGCGATGGAAGACAAGTGGAGGAAGAAGGAACGTCGTAGGAGCGACGAGGAGGCGAAAAGATGAAGATTGGGCATTTGCATCATCTTACTCAGCCGAGTGAAGTACTCACTCGACCGAGCCAGAAGACCACTCGGCCGACCAGAACGGACACGCATCAACAGAAGGAAATCGACGTGCACTCGACCGAGTGACGATAGTCTACTCGACCGAGCATGGAAAGCCCTCGCCCGAGTGGCATGGAAAATCCACATCAAAAGAGGCCGACTTACTGGAAATGTACAGGCGATTCAGAGCTTCCACTCGGCCGAGCGAGAAGTCCCCTCGGCCGAGAGAGTAAAGCCACTCGGCCGAGTCACTCCCGGAGACAGACCCCCGAAAAGTCCCAAGTTACTGTAAATGTGCAGGGTTTGTCACTCGGCCGAGTGACATTTGTCACTCGGCCGAGTGGGCCGCCCCGCCTGCTGTGTAAACTGCGATTTTTGAGCTGCGCAGGGGCATTTTTGTCACGATTTTTTGGGCGATTTTGAGGGGTATTTAAACCCAGTTTTTGCCCTAGTTTAGAAGAACTTTTTGATACTTTTGGCAGCCTTTTTAGAGAGCTTTTTAGATCAATAGATTTAGATTTTCTCTTGGAGATTAAAAGGTTATTTTTGTTGGATGCTATTGGGTTCTCATTGGTTTGTCTCTTTTCTTGTCAAAAACTCTATTTTTATTGATAATCTCTCTATTGCAATGATTTGTGCTGAATTTGTTATTGATTTTCGTATGAATTGCATGGTGATTAGTGAGTAGTTTTATTGTCATAGGGCATAGGGATGAACCCTATGAACCCTATTTCTAAATTGTGATGAATTGGTGAAATTCTTGCTAGAATTAATTAGGGTTAGGTTGGGATTGATTAATTACGGATAGCTAGGGATTCATATTGATTTGGATTTGCAAGAGATTGGGTCCCAATTGATAGGAAGCCCTAGAAATTCGATTTAGATTTACGATTGGATTCCTCTAGGATTGGATTAATTGCAAGAGATTGGACCAAGGCTAGGGTTTTCAATCATAATTCTATACCAATACCCGTTTGCAAGAGATTAGACGGGTAGGAACTATCTCAACTTAGGTCGTAGCTCGAGTTTGCACGAGAGTGGGCTCGAGATACGATTGAACGATGATGTCGATCCTAATGCTAGCGGATTAGGCTAGGGTTTGCAAGAGACTGGGCCCTACCCTAGGTTCGCTTTAGACCGGCAATAGCGCGAGAGCGTGAGCTTGGTTCTACATTTAGTTGCGACTAGTTCACCTAAAATTCAAGTCTAGCATTGATTTAACCCACGAATCACAGCGATGAGATACGGTCCGTAGCGGGGATTCCCTATCCCTAGGCGCTTTATTTTATTGATATTTCCATCGACATTCGAACGATTGTGACAATTTTACCCCAAAATATTCTTGACCATTTTGATAGCTAGGTGAGTAAAAGAAGACACTGTCATTGTTCCTCCCTGAGTTCGATACCCGCTCGCCACTACGTTGTGCGCTTGCGGTAAGACTACGAGTCGCTCGTCCCGGTTGCGCGTGCATACCGGCACGTCGATCAGCCAGGGGAATGTTCGGCCCGAGGAGAGGCCGGCAACAGCAACTAGGGGCTTGCGGATGTCAAGGTGAGGGAGCAGGTCTGTTCTGTGGAGGGCAGGTCGTGGGGAAGAGGTGTCGCGTGGGGTGAAGCGAGGGTAGGAAAACGGCCGGATCTTGGGGATGTTTCGAGGTGGATGCGACAGTATATGGGGGTGCAAGGCAATTTGTTGCGGTCTAGGGGTTTTGAGAGGAGGTCAGGCAGCTTAAGGGGATGATGGCCGCCTTGTAGCTGGAGCAAGGGGAGGTGCCTGACTATGCAGGAGATATGGGCTGTAGCTGTGGGGGTTTGGAGCTCGAGGAGATGCACCGGGCTGTTGTGGGACCAAGGGGAGAGAGGAGTTTTGGTCTGTCAATGGAGGATGGGAGAGAGGGGAGTTGATCGGATGTAGGTGGCAAGTGTTAGGGGAGTTAGAGGGGCATCGGCAGGTTATGGTGGAGGATGGGGCTGTCAAAATGGAGGGTGGCAGCGGCAAGATGGGGGTTGCGTCGGATTCGGGTAGGGGGTGCGGCAACTAGGCTAGGGGAGGTGGCTGTTATGGAGGGTGGCCGGATGTCGGGGGGTTGGCCGGCGGCCGGCGGCAAGGAGGGAAGGTGGCCGGCGATCGTCGAGTACAAGGAGGGTGCGGCTAGGTTGATGACGACGGCTAGGTTATGTGTTTGCGTGAGTTGTGTAAACCCTAGGCTGCTCACGATATTAGAATGGGGTTTGTGCTAAATAGGGTTGAAGAGGGTGTAGACTTAGGTTGATTGGAGAGAGAGTGTGTGAGAGGGGAAGGGTAGACTTATGGTGCAAATAGCTATGCAATATATTTACATGTGATTCGTATGATAAAAGAGATTTGATTTAATTTGATTTTTAATTAAGATTTGAATCAGGATTAGCTATGGTTAATTATCGGTTGAAGATAATTAAGGTGAAAGGTCAGTCTAACGGTGTCCGATAACTACAAGAAAAATTTCGGGACGACCGTGTCGACGAGAGGATCGAGACTACGATGATCGGTCACGAGCTAGGTTAACGGAAGATGGAACTAAAAATAAAAAGGTCAAACGTCGAAGTCTAAAGTTACGACACCCCTTCAATCATAGCTGATTTGTGGGAGAACGAACCGTGAAATGGCGTTCATAAAAATTCCACAAATAACTACTATTTCCGAGGGTCGCAACGGTATATTACTTCGCGCGTTTGGGGTACAAGTGGAGGCAACGAAAAATATGCCAACAGAAAAGAAGGTACGCGCACGAAAACACACGATCGAAAAGCGACTGTTACATCCTACCCACCTTAGAGCAAACCCACCTTAGAGCAAAGTCCGTCCTCGGACTTTCTAACTAAAAAAATATATCTACCCATTCTAGTACCTACCCCAATCATATCACACTATAATTCAAACCATGTATAGTTACTATACGTGCTTATATATGCACTAGGTAGTCAAACATTAATATTAAAAACATGTATATATATGCACATTCTTTACTTATACCTATCTTAGACAGTCAAATTCATACACGTACTTCAATCATTCATATAGTCATGTACATCCCTTATATAACTATCACTCACTTATCAATAACCATGGTACAGATACTTACAAAAAATAGTTCACACCAGCAAATACAACCTAGTACTTCATGTATAGATAACTACCTATATACAAAACAAACAGGGATATACTGCTCCCTATGCCTCCTAGTGTACATCCAACACCAAACATATCAACACATGTAATCACACCATACAATATTAAATTATGATTGCTACATCTAATATACATTCACCCCCACTATAAATACAAAAATATATAGTTATTCAAATACACGCAGATACTTCATCATATATACACATCACATATAATTCTATAACTATATCAAGACACAACACACATACCATAGTCAGAAACACATATAGCTAAGCACATACTTACCTGTGCATGGTGCACGCCCACACATGTTAATATACTATTCATACATGCCATTATATACTTAGCACATCTACACACCTAGTTTAGCTAGCATACATACATTCAAACTTGTAAAACCTTAGTAAATAACTATACTACAAGACCAACACTTATAACTATATAATGGTATAGCCACACACAACCATGTGCGTAATGTAACCACGCACAACCAAACATATCACTATACACACATCATCCATTATTATGTTCATATCACTATAAACCAACTACAGACAAATATAACAATATATTTAGAGTATATCCACTCAAGTAGGAGTGAGACTTAAAGACTCATACCAAAACCAGCATACTTTATATTCATAACACGATATTTATACCTATACCAACACACCACTCTTATATATACATATACCAACGTAATCACATTACTCGTCACACTATACAGGTAAAAACACTTGCTATCATATATACACAATAATATCAACCACACTTTATATTTAGTCAAGTAACACCCCCATAATGCAATCACTTTACATACTATAATAATATTACAAACATTAGCACACGTAAAGAATCATAATACATTATCCCATATATGCATACATCGTATGGTCACATACATATAATATATACATACCATAACAATTAACATATAATTAGTATACTCCTACATATACCTATACATACTTAGTTACGACATACAATAATCGTGTATATCTTATGGTATACACGTACACACACAACATCCCGTAAAGGCAAGCAATACTATACAAAATTATAATCCTATTACCATACGTATATCACACATATTCATATAGTATGCATATATCTACATATGACTAAGCACATAATATCTATGTACAAGCACATGCTCATATGTACTAACATATAGATCATATAATAGGCCTACACACTTAACTATAAATACGCCTATTATCATTACACCTAACATGCATATAACTTACTAGTATACTATTTCAAGCATTTACAAGTACCTTCATACTACATACACTACAAGTAGATATTCCAACACTAACTCTAATGTACACAAACATCTCTAAGGTGGTATAATTATCCACACATATATTCATAAATACTATCATTCATACAACTTCATATATATCATGAATAACCATGAGTATGCATATATAACAAAAGAGACAATCATTAATATACTAAAGGTAGCACACTGATACATGAGTAGTACGCAGGGGTTCACACACCCGGGTCCACACACTCTACCTATCTACATGCACCACGACGACATCACAATAAGACTAATGGGCCCACTGATCGCGCCCCGGATATACACCAGGAGAACGATTGTAGTTTTACCGCAAGCGCACGGTCAAGTGGCGAGCGGGTATCGAACACGAGGAGGTGGTGTTGGCTCCATCTATCCTAGGTTGGTTTGACTATGAATGTCTTATTGGTGGAGCTGGTTATGGAATGATATAATGGAAATGGTGGTGAATGTCGGTGTCGGTGATAAAGAAGTCGGTCAAATATCGATTCAAATACAATATAATAAAAGTGTCTAGGGCTAGGGAATTCCCACTACGGATCGTCATACATCATTGTAAATAGTGAATCTCAATATTACTAGACTTGCGTTGCGGTGAACTAGTCGTAACTGAATAGAGAACCAAGCTCACGTTCTCGCGCTATTGTCAGTCTATAGCAAACCTAGGATAGGGTCCAATCTCTTACAAACCCTAGCCTAAGCCACTAGCATTAGGATCGACATTATCGTTCAATCGCTCCTCGAGCCCACTCTCGTGCAAACTCGAGTTACGATCTAGGTTGTGATAGTTCGTATTCGTCCAATCTCTTGCAAACGAATATGTATATAGATTTGTAATAAAAATCCTAGCTTTGGTCCAATCTCTTGCAAACCAAGTCTAGAGAATCTCAATTAGAAACCTAAATCGAATATCTAGGCCTTCCCATCGATTAGAATCCAATCTCTTGCAAACCCCAAATCGATAGAAATTCCTAGCTATTCGTAACAAATCAATCACAACCTAACCTCCTAGTAATTCTAGCAATTTAGAAATTCATTCATCACAAATATGAAATTAGATCCATAGGGTTCATCCTCATGCCCTAGAACATCAAATCTACTCAAGCATAGCAACAAAGATATAGGAATCAATAAAAACCATAGCTTGCATACAAAAAGATATCAAATCAAAAATTCAAATAAGAAGAACAATGATACTTAGCTTTGATGAAGAATTCCAATCCAAATACAAGCTTTTTGATCCAAGAGGGGGCCTAGGGCATGGCCTAACCTCTAAAATAGAGTCTAAGAAAGCATATGGGAACCTCCTCTAATGGTGTCTACAAAACCCTTATGTAGCCCCCCAAAACCCTAGCCAATAACCCTAGAAAACCCCCCAAATTCGTGCCCAAAAACATTCCAAACCGCAACTTAAAATCTGGGCCCAGGCCGCACTCGGCCGAGTGGAACATGTGACCCGGCCGAGTGGAAATTCCCAGCACTGCAGCATCAACTTGCAGAAATTCCCCAGATTTCATCTGACCTCCGATTTACGCGTTCTTGGAGGCGTTGGAATCTTCATAAAGTCTACTATCCATAAAAAATATGATAAAAATACTTTGATTGTTGGAATGATAGCAGATTTCAAAAGAGTGGGAGGCTGTCTGAAAATCTGGGCGCTGCGTGTCCTCGGCATCACTCGGCCGAGCGGAAAATGTCACTCGGCCGAGGGGCTTTTGGTACTCGGCCGAGTCGGAGCTCGTAGTCGACTGACGGATTACAGTAAGTCTGGTCTTTTGGATGCCGTCGTTCGTGTGCCACTCGGGCGAGTGGTGTCTCCATACTCGGACGAGTGGGATGTCATTACTCGGCCGAGTGCATGCTAATCTTCAAGTAATTGCATGTCCGATCTGGCCGGCCGAGCGGGATTCTTTTCTCGGCCGAGTGACTCCTTCACTCGGCCGAGTGGCATGCTGAAAATGCCCAATCTTCATCATTTCGCTTCCTCGTCGCTCCTACGACGTTCTTTCTTCTTCCACACGTCTTCTATCGCTGATAGGTCCTCAATAAGTCCATGAGCGATGCTCCGTTAAGCGTACAAGTCCTTTAAGCTCATTTTTGCTCCCAATTGCTCATATTTCCTGAAATCCGACAAAAACAAGAAATAGTGAAAAGTAACACAATATCATCGAATAATCGTGAAAATCGCAATATGAGCAACTGAAATGACATGCAAATATGCAGAAAAAAGGTGTAAAATATGGAGTGATCAAAATCCCTCAAGCTTACCTCTTACTCGTCCTCGAGGAAGATAAGTAGAGAGACGAACTCGGGAGATGAAAATAAAGAAAATGAAATGAAAAGGAAAGAACACGAGGTGGAAGGGGTCGCTAGATTCTTCTCTCAGATCTCAAGCCATAAGCTACACATCACGATAACTTGGAAAATACAAATCACATGTTATAAGGATTTCATATCTTACATAAACATGGTACTTGCAAGCTTTTAAGAACAACAAAAGGGATTCTCTAAATTCATACAATCAATTCATATCCACGTCACGCATTTCATAGGATTTAATATACAAATGTTGGCAATGCACTTTTCAATCAAAAGTTATAAATGAAGCATATAAGAATCACACCAAACATGCAATGGAGAATGAAATAAATCATGGCATTCACATATTTATATCGATTCATAAGAAATCTCCATAACTAAAGTATTTTGCTAAGTTTCAGCATTATCAAACTTTCTCATTCGTGCACCTCTCCACTCTAATGTCGTGCTCACTCATATGGCCAAACGAGTTCACCCCCCCAAGCTTAGCTTGAGGCATCGCATCTAAAGGAATATTGTCACGCCCCGCTTCCCAAAAATATGGAGGCGAAGCGTGAGAAGGTCCGCTCAGACTTGAAGCTACAAAGCTGCAAGTCCGATAAGCGTCGTTCAAATTTAAAACTGCATGTCCTTGCAACGCGAACGAAACAAAGATAATAATAATGAAATGAGACAAAAGAAACATCTCAGATTATCCATAAAATAAGTTTCCAACATCGCAGAAAAGCCACCAGGCTAAAAGAAAGAGACTAAAGGCCCAAACATGGCCAACAAAAGTACAAAGTACAAAACAATGGTGCTACGCACCAACAACTAACAAAAGGCCTAAAACAACATAAAGCTCAACAAAAACTCAAAGCTTGGTCACCGGTGTCCACCAAAATCCTCCTGGGCAGCCATGGACTCAGACTCAGCGTCAGCCAAACCTCACGTACTCAGCAACGGTCTCTGGCTCAGGTCTAACATGTGACACCCAAAAGAGCAAGGGGCACATGTCAGCAAGTCTACAAGAGACTTGTGCAAGGAAACTGAAAGTAGGTAAAGCAACCTATCAGTTCTAACATGAATGCAATGACATGGCAGTTTAAAGTATGAGTGCAACAGGTAAAGTAAAGTAAAGTAAAGTACGAGCATGGCATGGCATTCACAAGACAAGTACAAGACAAGGAAAGTAAGCACCTCGTGTACAGAGATTCCGTCCTTTGGCTAGAGGGCGGATCAGGCCACTCCTAAGCTCAAGTAACCGTTTATCCCTACCCCTCCACGTGTATCGGGCATTGGTTTCTAGCCAACACATGAGGCCCGCTTCTGGACCACGAGCCAGGAAGTGTGTAAACAAGTATGGCGTAGGGGTGCACCTAGCCGGACAAGGAGTACGAGTACAAGTATTGTAGCGTGTGCTACGAATGCAACAATCAACTTGGATGACATGTAGAATGCAATGCATGGCAGTTAAAAGTGCGTACAGATAAGAAAAGTAAACGTGACAGTTTAGTATGCATGAACAACAAGTTTAAAGGGTTGGATCTAGCTTCGTTGTCAAGCTAGATCAATTAGGTGACGGATCTAGTTTCGTTGTCAAACTAGATCAAGTAGGCGTCTAGCCAGCTATCATTTCACTTACTAGTCTCTTTTACGCTAGGAACAAGGAAGTGGCCTAAAACATGGCCCTACACAAGAGTTGGCAAGTTTCACTTGCCTGCAAGTACGACGTCTGAGCACACCGTCCAATGAGTCCAAGAATCACAATTATCCTACGTGCACAAGTCCACCGGCCTAAAGTCCATATTATTAATCTTGATTAGTGAATTTAAAACATTTAAAATACTTTGAAAATACTGATTTTAGTCTTGATTAGCATGCAATTGGGTTGGGGGTCCTAGGGGTGCAAAGTGTTACCTCAACACGACGCGAAAGCTACACCGGCGTCGGGTAGCGACGCCGGGGGTTGGAATAAAAGATCGCGCTCCAAGTCCAGATTCCAATTTGATTCCTCGCTGGAAATTTCAGAGCAATCAACTCGGGCGACGATTCCAGATTCCAAAGCTCGTACGTGCGACGACGGCCTACGACGTGCGACGACGTCGTACGCGACGAATCCTCGAAGGGCAAGAACCTAGGTGGGGCCCACAGTAGTCCTAGGGACCTTTGGGGGACCCACAATAACTCTGGAGAACTTGGGGGGCCCACGGTGGCAAGCGGTGCGACGGATGCGGGGTTGCGACGAGTGGCTCTCGGTCGTACCCAGCCAATGCGGGGAATTCCATCGGTCGGGCACTAGGGAACGGGCTGTGCAGCTGCGGGGGTCGGTCGCGAGCCTTGGTGCGGAGAGGTCCATCGGTCGGAGCGGGAGATAGCGCCGGTCGGGCGCTTGGCGGGCACGTTGCAACGTTTGCAACGTTGCAACGAAGCGGCGTCGGTCGGTGCGGGCGGGGGCTTCGGTCGGGCACGGTGCGGAGCGGGCGACAGGAGCAGGGCTTGGTGCGGTGCGGTGCGGGCGGGCGGAGCGGCGAGATCTCTCGGTCTGACCGAGAGAGTCTCTCGGTCGGTGCGGTGATGCGGAGCGAGCGGCAGCACGGGGTGCGGACGGGGCTTGGTGCGGAGCGGGCGACCGGTCGGAGCGGGGGAACGGAGCTGATTCCGTCGGTCGTGCGGCAGCCGTTCGTCGCAACGTTGCGACGAATCGTCGCAACGTGAAATCTGAGTTTTGGGAGAGGCTAGGGTTAATTTCTTGCGAAAATAGGTCTTCCTATGGGTTGTTTATATAGTGTAGATGGGTTGACTAGGTCTAGGGCTAATCCTAATGAGATTAGGAGTTTAAAATAATTTAAAATTTGAAATCTAACCAACTCCAACTCAACCAAAGCTTTGACTTGGTCCAAATGAGCTGAAAATTGGCTCAAAAATTCTTTAAAACGTTTAAAACTCAAATAAATTTTATTTGGCCGAAAATAATTTATAAATAAATTATTAAAAATAATATAAAACTTGTAAAAATTATAAAAGTGGTCAAATAAACTTCAAAAATTATAAACTAAATATCGGGGTGATCGTGGCGACGAATGTGAGCTAACTAAGAAGACAGATCTCAAATTCGACGTCGGTCGACGAAACTAAAAATAGAAACGTCTCCCGTTAAGAGTGAGAATCACCACGTCTCATCGAGTAAGATTAAATTGTGGGAAAACGACTCGAGAAACGTCGTTCCAAATTAGTGCCACTATTTAATACTTCCAGAGACGTTCACAACGGCCTATCACACGAAAGTGTTCACAAACGAACAACGTCTAAAACAAACACGTGCACGGCCAAAAGCACGTGCACGAACAACGCACAACGAAAAGTGGTCGTTACATCCTCCCCACCTTAGAATAAAGTCCGTCCTCGGACTTTCTAATATAACTAGTCGCCCTAGTAACTACCCCAATCAAGTCATATAATAATTCAACCAGGTATAGTCATTACAAGTGCTTATATATGCACTAGGTAGTCAAACATTAACACTACCAACACGTATATATATACATTCGCATACGTTATATGCTTATAACTATTATTGTCAGTCAAAATCATACACGTATTTCATTCGTATATATAAGCACACACCCTTATATACCTAGCACAAAACAATAGTTCAGATACTCGCATAAGGATAGTCTCACACTTAGTCAATACAATCATTGCTCTACCTATATGTAGCTACCTATGCACAAACATCAAGGGTATACTACCCTCTAATATTCATTCAATACCAAACACTTCAACACATATAGTCACACCATACCATTATTAATCGAGTTTCACTATACATATATATATTCACTATAGTTTCACAATATGTATATAGTCATTCAATTCATTCAAATATTTCACCATACATTCACATCACGTACGGTTCTATAACTGTATTTACGACACGCCACATATATCATAGTCATCAATACCTATAACTAAGCACATACTTACCCGTGCATGGTGCACACCCATACACGCTAACATTTCATTCACATACACCAATCATACCATTGTATAACTAGCACACATACATACCTAGTTTTAGCTAGTACACATACGTTCACTTAACAAGTCCTCAGTAATTAGCTATACCACAAGACCAACACCTATAACTATATACTGGCGTAGCGACCCACAATCATGTGCGTAGCACAACCAGGTACAAACACTCCTATCACTATACATACATCAAACGTTGCTATATTCAAACTACAAACATACATTCAATATACTTAGAGTATACTCCCTCAAGCTTGAGTGAGACTCAATACTCATATCAGGATATTCTATATACGTAACACGGCATTCATACCTATACCAATACCATTCCAATATATATATATCTACCAATACAACCATATACATACCATAAGTCATTCACCTAATATCTAGTCAGGTAATACTCACATGGTTAAATCAATCTATATACCATAATAATAATACAGACATCAGCACACGTATAACTATAATACACTCCCTAATACATTTGCATTCATCGTATAGTCACACACATGTAACATATATTCACACCATAGCCTACTACCTATAATTAGTATACTAACACATCCACACATATATAATTAAGATGTGCAATAGTCGTGTATACCTCACGGTATGCACGCATGCAACATCCCGCGAAAGCAAACAATACCAATCAAAATTGTAACCCTACTACCATATGTATATCACTTATATACTCAGGCAACAAAACATAACTACTTACGTCTAAGCACAATACATATCTACCTACGAGCACATACTCATACGTAATAATATATGGGTCACACAATAGGCCTACTTACTTATATATATGTTCACCTATTATCGTCACACCTAGCATATACATAGCTTTACCAATCATTTTATTTCAACCATTATAAGTATCACCAACTACATACACTCCAATAGATATTCCAACGCTAATTCAAATATACACAAGCATCCCTAGTATAGTATAGCTAACCATACCCAAATCTATAGATACTAACACACAACAACTTCATACTATCACGAATAACTCCGAGTACATATATATTACACAGTATGCAAACATCAATATACTATGGGGGGCATACTCATTCAAGCCCACGTACACCACTTAGGTACGTGCACTACGACACCTCACAACGGTCCAAGGGTTTACTAACAACTAAGAGTTGACACAGACGTTGACGGCACTTAAGCCTAAGCAATAAAGAGAGTTCGAGGTCGAGAGCGTGACGAGGGAAGGATCGATAAGCACGAGTTCAGATAGGACGAATACAAGGAGACAGCTTGGTTAGGCGAAACATTGACTCAATGGTGATGTTTAGGTTGAGGGAAAAAGGAGATGTAGTGATGCTTATATAGGGGGAAAAAGAAAATGGGGTAAGTAGCACAAGCTAAAATACGTGAAATCTGAAAACTGTTGTACTTCAAAAAAATTGGAATTCCTCATCTGTATAAAATATTTGAAGATCGATAAAGCGAGTTGAAATAAGTTTGAGTCGAATATTCATAATAAGAGAAAATGTTTTATTGGTTTATATAAAATCAATGTAAAAGGAAGTAAAATCATTTACACGAATATTAAGGACATGGTTTAGAAAATTCTATCCGTCAGTAATTTAATAAAATGTTGTCAAAAAGTTTTGGAAAGTCAAGAATGAAATCAAGTCACGGAAAGATTTAAACTCATGTTAAATGTTTTCAAAACTTTTAGTCTATGGAAAATTTAAAATACTCAATTGAAACTACTTTTAGAGAACCAGGGTTGCCGAAAATGAAAAAAAAAACCGATTTACACAAGGTTCTTAATATATGAGCACAACAAGTCTGGCACGGTTATAAAAATAGTTGAAATTCAATTTGGTTTAGAAATTTTTCTAAAAACGTGTATGGTGAGCGGAAAGAAAATAGTAGTAACTTAGCATAAGAATTATCAGGATCGAATAGCAAATCTTTAAAATCAAATCAGGGAGGGTCTAAAGCAGGAAGAGGTTATGAAAATAGCAATTTTGCAAAAATCTGAAATTGTGAGAACGACGAGCAAAACCAACTTGCGGGAATCTGAAATTCCATGTGACTTGAAAAGTATATTAAAAGTAAACATGAAGTATTATTCAAATGGCATAAATAAGAGGGAAAATTATAAATCGAACTGAGCAAAATAAAAGTACGGTTCAGAATAAAATTAATATATGAAAAGACGACATGAGTACGAAAACATAGGCTGGGAAAAATATTATAAGCTAGAGTTCAAAATTCCGACAAACGTTTTAAGAATTTAAATCAATGAAGAAGTATGAAGTATAAGCATATTAAAATTTTGAACAAATTTAAACCTAGGGAAAGAGGAAATCGAAAGATACTTTTGGAAGATTCAAGATTGTCACGGAAAGATTTGAAAATTGACGACGATCGTCATGGGGCGATCTCGTGAATCGAGCCAAGGAAATTGGTCAGGTGATCCAAACATACATACGCCTAGGATATGAATCAGAAGAGGCTACGGAGAAACTCCTACGGTCGACCAACTAAAGATTAGGAACTAGGCGCTAAGACTTCTAAAGGTTAGACGGTAAAGAAATGCGTTCAGCTTGGTCCGAAATCGTTGAACCCAAAAGCGAACGACCGAAGGAAAATCTAGAAGTCTAATATGGTCAGGGTTAGGCAAGGACCACTAAGGTAACTCCTACGGTGATCAATTGCTAGAAGGGGGTCTAACTATCAATCAGGGGCCTCTAAATAGCAAGCACGGACGTCTAACTAAGTCTTCTCATCACCTAGTGTCCTAAAAACGACTAAACTCAGGGCTTCTGACTCGGATGTTGCAATTTATTTAATGGACATTCTGTTATTATCGTTGTTCCGTTAATTCGCAATTGCAAGATAGGACCTGCATGGGCCACCAACAAAACCTGTCACGCCCCGCTTCCCAAAAATATGGAGGCGAAGCGTGAGAAGATCCGCTCAGACTTGAAGCTACAAAGCTGCAAGTCCGATAAGCGTCGTTCAAATTTAAAACTGTAGGTCCTAGCAACGCGAACGAAACAAAGATAATAATAATGAAATGAGACAAAAGAAACATCTCAGATTATCCATAAAATAAGTTTCCAACATCGCAGAAAAGCCACCAGGCTAAAAGAAAGAGACTAAAGGCCCAAACATGGCCAACAAAAGTACAAAGTACAAAACAACGGTGCTACGCACCAACAACTAACAAAAGGCCTAAAACAACATAAAGCTTAACAAAAACTCAAAGCATGGTCACCGGTGTCCACCAAAATCCTCCTGGGCAGCCATGGACTCAGACTCAGCGTCAGCCAAACCTCACGTACTCAGCAACGGTCTCTGGCTCAGGTCTAACATGTGACACCCAAAAGAGCAAGGGGCACTTGTCAGCAAGTCTACAAGAGACTTGTGCAAGGAAACTGAAAGTAGGTAAAGCAACCTAGCAGTTCTAACATGAATGCAATGACATGGCAGTTTAAAGTATGAGTGCAACAGGTAAAGTAAAGTAAAGTAAAGTACGAGCATGGCATGGCATTCACAAGACAAGTACAAGACAAGGAAAGTAAGCACCTCGTGTACAGAGATTCCGTCCTTTGGCTAGAGGGCGGATCAGGCCACTCCTAAGCTCAAGTAACCGTTTATCCCTATCCCTCCACGTGTATCGGGCATTGGTTTCTAGCCAACACATGAGGCCCGCTTCTGGACCACGAGCCAGGAAGTGTGTAAACAAGTATGGAGTAGGGGTGCACCTAGCCGGACAAGGAGTACGAGTACAAGTATTGTAGCGTGTGCTACGAATGCAACAATCAACTTGGATGACATGTAGAATGCAATGCATGGCAGTTAAAAGTGCGTACAGATAAGAAAAGTAAACGTGACAGTTTAGTATGCATGAACAACAAGTTTAAAGGGTTGGATCTAGCTTCGTTGTCAAGCTAGATCAATTAGGTGACGGATCTAGTTTCGTTGTCAAACTAGATCAAGTAGGCGTCTAGCCAGCTATCATTTCACTTACTAGTCTCTTTTACGCTAGGAACAAGGAAGTGGCCTAAAACATGGCCCTACACAAGAGTTGGCAAGTTTCACTTGCCTGCAAGTACGACGTCTGAGCACACCGTCCAATGAGTCCAAGAATCACAATTATCCTACGTGCACAAGTCCACCGGCCTAAAGTCCATATTATTAATCTTGATTAGTGAATTTAAAACATTTAAAATACTTTGAAAATACTGATTTTAGTCTTGATTAGCATGCAATTGGGTTGGGGGTCCTAGGGGTGCAAAGTGTTACCTCAACACGACGCGAAAGCTACACCGGCGTCGGGTAGCGACGCCGGGGGTTGGAATAAAAGATCGCGCTCCAAGTCCAGATTCCAATTTGATTCCTCGCTGGAAATTTCAGAGCAATCAACTCAGGCGACGATTCCAGATTCCAAAGCTCGTACGTGCGACGACGGCCTACGACGTGCGACGACGTCGTACGCGACGAATCCTCGAAGGGCAAGAACCTAGGTGGGGCCCACAGTAGTCCTAGGGACCTTTGGGGGACCCACAATAACTCTGGAGAACTTGGGGGGCCCACGGTGGCAAGCGGTGCGACGGATGCGGGGTTGCGACGAGTGGCTCTCGGTCGTACCCAGCCAATGCGGGGCATTCCATCGGTCGGGCACTAGGGAACGGGCTGTGCAGCTGCGGGGGTCGGTCGCGAGCCTTGGTGCGGAGAGGTCCATCGGTCAGAGCGGGAGATAGCGCCGGTCGGGCGCTTGGCGGGCACGTTGCAACGTTTGCAACATTGCAACGAAGCAGCGTCGGTCGGTGCGGGCGGGGGCTTCGGTCGGGCACGGTGCGGAGCGGGCGACAGGAGCGGGGCTTGGTGCGGTGCGGTGCGGGCGGGCGGAGCGGCAAGATCTCTCGGTCTGACCGAGAGAGTCTCTCGGTCGATGCGGTGATGCGGAGCGAGCGGCAGCACGGGGTGCGGACGGGGCTTGGTGCAGAGCGGGCGACCGGTCGGAGCGGGGGAACGGAGCTGATTCCGTCGGTCGTGCGGCAGCCGTTCGTCGCAACGTTGCGACGAATCGTCGCAACGTGAAATCTGAGTTTTGGGAGAGGCTAGGGTTAATTTCTTGCGAAAATAGGTCTTCCTAGGGGTTGTTTATATAGTGTAGATGGGTTGACTAGGTCTAGGGCTAATCCTAATGAGATTAGGAGTTTAAAATAATTTAAAATTTGAAATCTAACCAACTCCAACTCAACCAAAGCTTTGACTTGGTCCAAATGAGCTGGAAATTGGCTCAAAAATTATTTAAAACGTTTAAAACTCAAATAAATTTTATTTGGCCGAAAATAATTTATAAATAAATTATTAAAAATAATATAAAACTTGTAAAAATTATAAAAGTGGTCAAATAAACTTCAAAAATTATAAAATAAATATCGGGGTGATCGTGGCGACGAATGTGAGCTAACTAAGAAGACGGATCTCAAATTCGACGTCGGACGACGAAACTAAAAATAGAAACGTCTCCCGTCAAGAGTGAGAATCGCCACGTCTCATCGAGTAAGATTAAATTGTGGGAAAATGACTCGAGAAACGTCGTTCCAAATTAGTGCCACTATTTAATACTCCCAGAGACGTTCACAACAGCCTATCACACGAAAGTGTTCACAAACGAACAACGTCTAAAACAAACACGTGCACGGCCAAAAGCACGTGCACGAACAACGCACAACGAAAAGTGGTCGTTACAAATATGATAGTGGAAAATGGGATTTTTGCCTTGGTTTTCCCAAGTATTTTGTGGCTCCAATAATGAGATAGAGAAATATTTTTTTCTTTTGGACTTTGTTTCTCATTTTTCTTCTTGGATTTTTGTAGGAGCAATTTGATTTGTATTTTTGATTTTTGGCTCCTTTTTGGCTTTTTGGACTTTTTGGAGCTAACTTTTCTTTCGTGGGGATTTTCGGGAAATATATGCGATATAAGTAGCTTTAGGAGGTGAACTCAAGTGACATGTAGAGAATAAAAAGATATATGTGGAGAAAGAAATAATGTAACACTCGGTTCACTCTAAGATGTGCACGAACGATTCAATAAAATAATACTTCAACTAAAACTCATATGTAAGCATGGATATTCTCAATCATCTCAATAAAGAGTGAAGTCAAGCGGTAAAGCGCACAATCATATCAAGCATGCAACAGAAGGTGAATAAGACAATAAAACTGATGCTTCAGATATACTAATGATGCGTTAATCTTGGTGCATTTCCAACAAAAGCATACTAAATACTAATCCATACATTCAGTTTCAATTAATATCATGCATTCATGTAGAGGAATCATCAAAAGAAAGAGATTTGCAAGAACATGTGAATAGCAAGACTACGTAATACTCTAAGTAGCATGGTAAGGAATAATAAGCATCGTGATGGCTACTAAAGCAATAAGATATATTATCATAAGGAACAAATCTAGCAAAAGAAGAGAAAGGAAAATAAAGAAATAAAAAATAAAAGAGAGGAAAGAAAAGAAAAACAAGCACACAACATGATGCATGACCACACATAAAAGGAAAATAAGATGGAAAAATCAAAAAGATGATGCAAAATTTTTGAAAACTAAAAAAAAAACCCTAAAATAAAGTAAAAATGCAACTAATGCATCTAAATGGCATGGAAATCACTCCCCCAAGCTTAAACTTCACATTGTCTTTAATGTGATCATAGTGGAAGAATATGAGGAACAACGATAATAATAGGGGGTGAATGAAAAATGATGAAATGAATGACATGAAATCCTAATGCAACTACATGCACATACAATGAGGCATGAGAGCGTCTTCCCCCAAGCTTATACCAAACAATCCTATTAAAATGACTTGACCAAAAATGTCATGGCTTTGCAAAGCGTGATCAAGTCAAACGAATAAGAAAGTAAGGTTTCACTTGAAAGAAATGCTCGAATGTGGTGAGCAAAAGGATGTGACACATCAAAATATGAAGAGGGCAATTAATATATATAATGGGTTTGGGATGTAAAAAATTTTGTTGCCGTCATATGAGGTGATATTTATTCAAGCAAATCTATACGGTCCTCTCGCTGTCGAGAGGATTCGTGTTTATTGAAAGCATAAAATTTTCTACACTACTGGATTGATATCACCTATAGCAAAAGGCGGATCCAGTATCTTTGCCGGTGTAGGCAACTGCTCCAACTACTCCTTCCGTGGCTCCGCTAGATGCGTGTGTCCACGGAATCTAATGAACTCCAGCAATGCATCCTCCAGCATTCCCACAAGGACTCCACATGTACCCTGCAGAGAATAGGATGCATCAGTTCACTGCAAAAAATTCATCCTCGTAATAAAAGTATCCCAAAGAGGATCGTCTATAGAAATATATGGAATAAATGATGGTGGACGATACTTCCCTGGAAATAATCCAATATCCTCACGTGTCGTGATAGTTGTCTCCATGGTATCCTCTCTCAGCTGGTCAGGTAAATCTAGATCATACGTGTGGACCTCCTCGACAGGCTTGTCGAACTGTAACACATCCAAGCATACCTCCGGTCCATAATCGTATGTGTGCTGCAAAAGGTATGACGTGTCAAAAATATCTGAATCAAAATAAATATCAAATGGAATGCATGATTTAGAAATGGAGTGGGTAAAATTATCTCCCTGAGTGGGAGCAGTAAGCTCTGTGGGATAGTCCTCGACGTCAGTGGGAGGATGAGGTGGCTGCGGGACCTCCAATGGAGGAGGGTAGTGCTCGGGATCCTCATGAATGGCTATTTCCTCGTCCCGATGCACGACCTCCTCGACGATAAACTCTGGCTCCATGTGTGAGGCCTCCTCAAAAGCATGCTTCGGCTATGCGAGGTAAATAACATCAATGTCTTCTCCATCTGAATCATCTCCATCCATCCACTCATCGTATGGACTAGCTGTGTCTGTGGGTAGGGGAGTGACGACGGTGAAACCCGGATCTATAGCAACATGCCCTGAGTATCCCATCGCAGTTCTCTCATCAGAAGTGGCTGCATCTGTGCCTGGTACCGTTGTCTCCTCAGATGTGGAAGTATCAATGTCCTCAGCGTGCCGTCCAAGAATCTTATCCAGATACGCATAAAAATGTGCGGTCCATATAATCACAGCCTCAGTGGAAGGTAAAGGTGGCTGTGGAAGCTCAACTGCAGGTGGGCAAGACTCTGGATTTATCTGAATGAAGTTGCCCTCGTCCCAAAGTGCTCCCTCAGTAATGTAATGCTCTGGCTCCGCATGTGATGCCTCCTCCTGAACTATCAATGTAGGCTCTCTCTGGCATGGTGATGCTGGCTGCTCATATGTGTCAACTTGTGGAGAAGCATCATGTGGAGGGGAATGCCCGCGAGCAATCCAAAAATTTAATCTATCCCCCTCAAGACTGACAAGTATGTCCTCCTCAATTGTTCCTGCAGCTGAAACATGGTTCATAACAAAATCTGCAAATCGTAGATCAAATGCATCACCTGCTGTAATACTCTCTGAACCGATGAACCTCACTGACTCCAAGAGGCCCTCCAATAAGTTCTGAAATGCTTCCTCCTCAAAATCTGTGGTCCACATAATACCATCCACAACACCTGATCAACAAAGATAAATACCTGGAGAAAAATATCGTGGCACAAACGAATATAGAAATGATAGTAATAGTGGCGGGGGTGAAAAATTCTTTTTGTTAAAATTTTTTTCTTTCGTAGTCTACTAAACCTAATTGTGGAAAATTGGCACCCAACGGGAAACACCTCCCCGGCAACGGCGCCAAAAACTTGATCGCGTCCCGGTATGCACACGCAACCGGGACGGCGACACTGTAGTCTTACCGCAAGCGCACGGTGTAGCGGCGAGCGGGTATCAAACACAGGGAGGCCTAATAACAGTGTCTTCTTCAATCACCTGGTTATAAGAATAGTCGAGAAATGTTCGCAAATATGCGGTCACAGTCGTTCAATTGTATAAAAGAAATAACAAATTAATAAATACGCTTAGGGATAGGGAATCCCCGCTACTTGCCGTATCTCATCATTGTGATTCGTAGGTTTCACAATTGCTAGACTTGAAATTCGGGTGAACTAGTTGCAACTAAATTCGGGTGACCCGGGTTCGATCCCCGGCAACGGCGCCAAAAACTTGATCGCGCCCCGGTGACCGGCGCCCCGTTTATGGTATGGGCGCGGTGTCGTTTTACCGCAAGTGCACGGTTAGTGTAGGGTGCGGGTTTATCGAACTCAGGGAGGTGGATGGCTTGAATGGCTACTAGCCTCGCCTAGGTTGTGTGCTAGCTACGCGGATGATATGGGTGAAGTGTAGAAATAAAAGAAAGAAATGAAAATGACACAAAATGAATCCCCGCTAACACGGGCTAGAGCATTCAAGACACTCGGTATTTGACTTGACCCAGGGTGAGACATTGCCCCAAAAGGTGGTACCTAGCGTCCATGACCCGATATTCCGGTCGGTGCCAAGCACGCTAGGCCTACCTGGTTCCGGACGGTGGGCACTCCCGTGTCCATTAACACCTTCCGCAACCGGGAGCATTAAGGCCACAATGATAACTCCCAACATTTCGTCCAAGCCGTTCCCACGTGCGAGGACTCCATGTCAACACTAGGGGCGTGAGCTATGGCTAGGGAGTCAACCGCCAAGTTTATTCCCCCTTGGCCCGACGGTCAGAAGCGGTCTTTCTCCCGCCAATGACAATGAAACACCCCCGCGTAACCTTAATGGCCAAATAGGTCAAATGTGATTTCTAGCAATACATCGAAGCGGATCTTGACAGGACAAGCACCGGACCCCAATCCCCAACACATCTAGTGTGTTGCCATACGAATTGGACCCAGATTACTAGAAATCCCCATTGACACATTTCATCGAACACATGCCATGCAACCAAGTCAAATGAAACAACCAAGCATCAATCCTACCCTAACCCGTATTAGGGTTCATCAATACTACTCAATGGTGAAAGACATATAAACAAACAACACAAAAGACATATAAACTTTCACCATCAAGCAAAATAAACACAATACAAACAATGGAGAAAAAGAGAGGAAAATACTTATCTTGAGTTGAATCGTCAATCCAATACAAGACTTATTGAACAAAAGACCTAATCTAAACTAACCTAGAACTCACAAGAGAAGGGGGGCAAAAAGCCCTAAAAACTCCAGGAGAGCTGCCCCTCAAGTCGGCCAGCCTCGTGTATTTATACCCCCACTTCGAAACCCTAATGGTTCGGGTCCAAACCCGCAGGAAAAGCGCCACCCGATCGGTTGACAAGTCAACCGATTGGGTGATCTGTTACAAATAGTAAACAGAAAACGACGGACTTTCACCCGGTCATATGAACCGGTCGGTTGAGTTCTTGGAGTGACCGGTTGGATCTTGGCGCCATCGGGTGAAGGGATCGGTTGGGTGCCCGTGTCTCGGCTCCTCAGCATCAGCTACAGATGAACCGATCGGGTGAGAGTCACCCGATCGGTTGGAATTTGGCTTGAAAAGACAGAGAATCAGCCTCGTTTGAACCGGCCTGTGAACCGGTCGGGTGACGTTCACTTGAGCTCCGGCTGAGACCGGGTGGTGCATGCGTGCATCACCCGATCGGTTGGAGATGACCAACCGACCTGGTGATGGGCTGAAAGATGTAATCTTCGTCGTTTGACCCCCTGGATCACGCGTGACTCCTCCCGTTGCTCCAGGGACTTGAGATATCGTCGTTAAACGTCCCCTACGCGGGCAATCTCCTTCAAACATGGAGAAACAAAGAATAGTGAAAGAAAACGAGAAAATACGAGAAAACGAATAAAAGACGGCGGAAAACACGGAGAAACACAAAAGAAAACGTGCGTGAATATATGAAATATAAACGCACGTCAAAATCCCCAAGCTGAACTCTTCCTTGTCCTCGAGGAAGACGAGTGAGAGTAGGAGCTCAGAGGGGAAAAATAGAGAGAAAGAGAGAAAAAGAAAACTCTATATCCTAGATCGCCCGTGAGGGCCAACAAAATCAAACACGCCACACGAAGCAAGCATACGACAAAACACAACACTAAACCAAGGAATGTGAGTCCAAACAAGTGTCGTGGGCCCACGCAGTGAAGCGCGAGTGAGTGTGGTCGTGTGCTAGCAGATGGTGTCACTATCTACGATGTGCAATAACGCTCCATATACACATACCTAAAGAAAGACACAAATATCGATTCAATTTGAAATTGCGGTGAATATTAGCTCAAGCATGCATGAGAAGAGTATAAGAATAGAAGCGTATCATGCATCAGGGACTCCACAGCTAGGGAGTAGGAAATCACCACACTATAGCCTAGGTAATCGCTAGAAGATCCCTATGCCAAGTTTTTTTGAAAACGATGGAGGTTGAGAAGATGTGGAGTAGAACACTCGGTGCAAATTCTCGCCTTCCCTTTATTCTCAGCAAGTAGGAAAATATTCACACATGAATTTTTTTTTTGGGTTTTGGGTATTTGTATTTTTTTTTCTTTTACTTTTCATTTCTCCTTTTTTTGGATTTTTGGGTATTGGGATATATACATGTGTACTCTCCCAAGTGGGGGAACGGCACACGACGAGGGGATTTGCACCAAGTAAAGCAAAAGAGAATTCAGAATCTAAACACTTGGGCAAAGGAACCTATTCTCGCTAATTAGAGCATGGGCCAAGTGGGTTATCCTAGTCCTTAATTGTGGAATCCCGACACATGCAAAATGAAGCGTACGATATATATATAGCATGCAGAAGAAGCAGACAGTAGAAATAAGTACCGCATATTCATATCGAAGCATGATAATCTAAGGGTCATTCCTGGACAGGTATATAAAGTGAATCACAAAGTAGAAGCACACCACACGGCTAGACACGACACACGACTCACAAAAAAAAACTAAGTGGACCCACGATGCGTGAAATGCAAGAAGACTCGATATCCTAGGGTTAGTGAGTGTGATTATCGATGCCATGCTAGGTGTGTGCGTGATTTTGTGGCAATTCATCATAGGGTTCATCTCTAGGAAAAAGAGACAAAAAGAAGAAAAGAAAAAGAAAAAGAAAAAGACGGAGAAAAACGACTCAAATAGCGAAGAAAAAGAGACAAATGACGCACGAAGTGCGACTCCCCCAAGCTAAAACTTGCATTGTCCTCAATGCAATAGTAGTGAATACGGGAGGGCAATGTAAATGGGGGTGAGTTACACACCGACAAAAAAAATGAAAAACACGAAAAACACATGAGCGAAACTAAAAAATAAAGAAAAAGAAACACTAAAATAAAAGATATAAAACATGACAAAAGAACACATAGACACAGACACACAACAACGACACGCAAAAACATGCACACAAAAGTCGATTTCCCCCAAGCTGAACATGACAATGCTAGCAAAATGATATGATCAATGGGGATGTAGAGATACGCTAGGGGGAAAATCGAAAAAGAAAGAAATCAAAATGCAGGAGAGACATTGCACTCATTCTCCTCGGAAGAGGAAGAGGGTGAAATGATAGAAGGGCACGACATGATGGGTTATTATGATGCAAAAGCAAATCCTAGATACGCTCCCCTCGCTAATGAGAGGAGACGAGATTATTCAAATCTAAACTAGAAAGCTGTAAATTTTTACACTACTGGATTAGGATACACCTGAGCATAGGCGGATCCAAGATCTGAAGTGGGGCAGGTAGCTGCTCTAACTACTCCTTCTGTGGCTCCGCCAGAAGAGATGTGCCACGAACACCAACAAACTCTAGCAATGCTCCCAAAAGCTTCTCTCGATGATGCCCACCTATATCATTCGAAAGAAAAGGAGCATCAGTCCGTGGTGAAAAATCCTTCCCCGCAATAAATGTATCCCAAAGAGTATCGTCAAAGTGCAATGTAAAGCGTGGAAAAGATTGACGATGACTCCCTGAGAATGTGGTGCTATGTCCTGATGGTGACGCCATGATCTCCTGCCCGCGTTTAGCGACGAGCCCCTCAGGTGCTGACATGTCCTGACATGTTTCCGTATAATGTGAATTTGGATCCTTTGGAGGGTATGCCATGTCAGTAGTATCTGAATCTAAAAATATGGGGAATGTAATATGAGATTCAGAAATAGGGTCTAAAAGATCTCCCTGAGTGGGAGCAGTAAGCTCTGGTGGATGTGATGCCTCTGGTGGAGTGAGGGTGAGCGATGGATGTAGTGGTAGAGGCAAGGGAGCATGAGGCTCAACAGAATGAGTCATGATGTTCACGACTCCATGCTCTCCCTCCTCGTCAATATGGACATCCTCCATGGGCTCCTCGATGCCGTATGTCTCAAAAATTGTACCTGCATGGGGAAGGGGACTCATATTAAAATTTTCAAATTGTAAACCATAAGAGTTACCTTCCACAGTGCAAGTCGTCGATGATGTATGAGACACGACTGCTTCACCCCCAAAAGTAGAAGTGATTGACGAAAATGGAATTGGTGAATCCACATGGCTCTGCGTTATCATGGAATCCTCCATCAATAACTCAAGGATAGATTTCCGAGGTGGAGATGAGGGTGACGGTGTTATCGGGCCTTGATTTACAAAGGAATTCACCACTAACAACTCAAGATCAGGCGCATGTGGTGGAAGTGGAAGTGGTGGAGTCATCTGGCCTTGGTTTAAAATATTGTCTTCTAATAACAATTCAAGGTCAGACATCGGTGGGGGAAGTGGTGATGGAAGTGGAGGTGATATCCAGCGCATCTGAGTTGCAATGGAGTTTTCTAAGAATAATTCAAGGCTTGATCTTGGTGGAGGATGGGATGTGAAAATTTGGGGGTAAGGATGTGAGGATTCTTGATGTAGGTCGGGGTTATATGAGTGTGGGGTGTAGGGTTGGGCACTGAATTGGCAATGGATGGCCGTGTGTCGCTGCATCCCACAAGCTTCGCAAACCGTCACGACCTGTGGATAATTCTCATATCCCCCCATCTGAGCACCGTATGGCATATAAGCATCAAAATTTCTGATGTATGATCCATCGGGCATCCACATAGCTCACCTGACAAACAAAAATTTTGGCTACGACAAGCGCGTCAGTGGTACAAAGAATAGCACAAATGTATAATGGTGGTAAGGAAAGAATCTGTTTATTGTATTTATTTATTTTTTTTGTTTTTGCGTAGTCTACCGAACTCAAGCTAAGCTAATATCAAACCGAACGCCTCCCCGGCAACGGCGCCAAAAACTTGACCGGCGCCCCGTTTACGGTATGGGCGCGGTGTCGTTTTACCGCAAGTGCACGGTTAGTGTAGGGTGCGGGTTTATCGAACTCAGGGAGGTGGATGGCTTGAATGGCTACTAGCCTCGCCTAGGTTGTGTGCTAGCTACGCGGATGATATGGGTGAAGTGTAGAAATAAAAGAAAGAAATGAAAATGACACAAAATGAATCCCCGCTAACACGGGCTAGAGCATTCATGACACTCAGCATTTGACTTGACCCAGGGTGAGACATTGCCCCAAAAGGTGGTACCTAGCGTCCATGACCCGATATTCCGGTCGGTGCCAAGCACGCTAGGCCTACCCGGTTCCGGACGGTGGGCACTCCCGTGTCCATTAACACCTTCCGCAACCGGGAGCATTAAGGCCATAATGATAACTCCTAACATTTCGTCCAAGCCGTTCCCACGCGCGAGGACTCCATGTCAACACTAGGGGTGTGAGCTATGGCTAGGGAGTCAACCGCCAAGTTTATTCCCCCTTGGCCCGACGGTCAGAGGCGGTCTTTCTCCCGCCAATGACAATGAAACACCCACGCGTAACCCTAATGGCCAAATAGGTCAAATGTGATTTCTAGCAATACATCGAAGCGGATCTTAACAGGACAAGCACCGGACCCCAATCCCCAACACATCTAGTGTGTTGCCATACGAATTGGACCTAGATTGCTAGAAATCCCCATTGACACATTTCATCAAACACATGCCATGCAACCAAGTCAAATGAAACAACCAAGCATCAATCCTACCCTAACCCGTATTAGGGTTCATCAATACTACTCAATGGTGAAAGACATATAAACAAACAACACAAAAGACATATAAACTTTCACCATCAAGCAAAATAAACACAATACAAACAATGGAGAAAAAGAGAGGAAAATACTTATCTTGAGTTTAATCGTCAATCCAATACAAGACTTATTGAACAAAAGACCTAATCTAAACTAACCTAGAACTCACAAGAGAAGGGGGGGGGGGGGGGGCAAAAAGCCCTAAAAACTCCAGGAGAGCTGCCCCTCAAGTCGGCCAGCCTCGTGTATTTATACCCCCACTTCGAAACCCTAATGGTTCGGGTCCAAACCCGCAGGAAAATCGCCACCCGATCGGTTGACAAGTCAACCGATTGGGTGATCTGTTACAAATAGTAAACAGAAAACGGCGGACTTTCACCCAGTCATATGAACCGGTCGGTTGAGTTCTTGGAGTGACCGGTTGGATCTTGGCGCCATCGGGTGAAGGGATCGGTTGGGTGCCCGTGTCTCGGCTCCTCAGCATCAGCTACAGATGAACCGATCGGGTGAGAGTCACCCGATCGGTTGGAATTTGGCTTGAAAAGACAGAGAATCAGCCTCGTTTGAACCGGCCTGTGAACCGGTCGGGTGACGTTCACTTGAGCTCCGGCTGAGACCGGGTGGTGCATGCGTGCATCACCCGATCGGTTGGAGATGACCAACCGACCGGGTGAGGGGCTGAAAGATGTAATTTTCGTCGTTTGACCCACTGGATCACGCGTGACTCCTCCCGTTGCTACAGGGACTTGAGATATTGTCGTTAAACTTCCCCTACGCGGGCAATCTCCTGCAAACATGGAGAAACAAAGAATAGTGAAAGAAAACGAGAAAATACGAGAAAACGAATAAAAGACGGCGGAAAACACGGAGGAACACAAAAGAAAACGTGCGTGAATATATGAAATATAAACGCACGTCACCCGGATATACACCCGGAGAACGATTGTAGTTTTACCGCAAGCGCACGGTCAAGTGGCGAGCGGGTATCGAACACGAGGAGGTGGTGTTGGCTCCAATCTATCCTAGGTTGGTTTGACTACGAATGTCTTATTGGTGGAGATGGTTATGGAATGATATAATGGAAATGGTGGTGGATGTCAGTGTCGGTAATAAAGAAGTCGGTCAAATATCGATTCAAATACAATATAATAAAAGTATCTAGGGCTAGGGAATTCCCACTACGGATCGTCATACATCATTGTAAATAGTGAATCTCAATATTACTAGACTTGCGTTGAGGTGAACTAGTCGTAACTAAATAGAGAACCAAGCTCACGCTCTCGCGCTATTGCCGCTCTATAGCAAACCTAGGATAGGGCCCAATCTCTTGCAAACCCTAGCCTAAGCCACTAGCATTAGGATTGACATCATCGTTCAATCGCTCCTCGAGCCCACTCTCGTGCAAACTCGAGTTACGATCTAGGTTGTGATAGTTCGTATTCGTCCAATCTCTTGCAAACGAATATGGGTATAGATTTGTAATAAAAATCCTAGCTTTGGACCAATCTCTTGCAAACCAAGTCTAGAGAATCTCGATTATAAACCTAAATCGAATATCTAGGCCTTCCCATCGATTAGAATCCAATCTCTTGCTAACACCAAATCGATGGAAATTCCTAGCTATCCGTAACAAATCAATCACAACCTAACCTCCTAGCAATTCTAGCAATTTAGAACTTCATTCATCACAAATATGAAATTAGATCCATAGGGTTCATCTCCATGCCCTAGAACATCAAATCTACTCAAGCATAGCAACACAGATATAGGAATCAATAAAAACCATAGCTTGCATACAAAAAGATATCAAATCATAGATTCAAATAAGAAGAAAAATGATACTTAGCTTTGATGAAGAATTCCAATCCAAATACAAGCTTTTTGATCCAAGAGGGGGCCTAGGGCATGGCCTAACCTCTAAAATAGAGTCTAAGAAAGCATATGGGAACCTCCTCTAATGGTGGCTACAAAACCCTTATATAGTCCCCCAAAACCCTAGCCAATAACCCTAGAAAACCCCCCAAATTCGTGCCCAAAAACATCCCAAACCGCAACTTAAAATCTGGGCCCAGGCCGCACTCGGCCGAGTGGAACATGTGACCCGGCCGAGTGGAAATTCCAGCACTGCAGCATCAACTTGCAGAAATTCCCCAGATTTCATCCGACATCCAATTTGCGCGTTCTTGGCGGCGTTGGAATCGTCATGAAGTCTACTATCCATAAAAAATATGAGAAAAATACTTTGATTGCTGGAATGATATCGGATTACAAAAGAGTGGGAGGCTGTCTGAAAATCTGGGCGCTGCGTGTCCTCGGCATCACTCGGCCGAGCGGAAAATGTCACTCGGCCGAGGGGCTTTTGGTACTCGGCCGAGTCGGAGCTCGTAGTCGACTGACGGATTACAGTAAGTCTGGCCTTTTGGATGCCGTCGTTCGTGTGCCACTCGGGCGAGTGGTGTCTCCATACTCGGACGAGTGGGATGTCATTACTCGGCCGAGTGCACGCTAATCTTCAAGTAATTGCGTGTCCGATCTGGCCGGCCGAGCGGGCTTCTTTGCTCGGCCGAGTGACTCCTTCACTCGGCCGAGTGGCATGCTGAAAATGCCTAATCTTCATCATTTCGCTTCCTCGTCGCTCCTACGATGTTCTTTCTTCTTCCACACGTCTTCTATCGCTGATAGGTCCTCAATAAGTCCATGAGCGATGCTCCGTTACGAGTGCAAGTCCTTTAAGCTCATTTTTGCTCCCAATTGCTCATATTTCCTGAAATCCGACAAAAACAAGAAATAGATAAAAGTAACACAATATCATCGAATAATCGTGAAAATCGCAATATGAGCAACCGAAATGACATGCAAATATGCAGAAAAAGGTGTAAAATATGGAGTGATCAAAATCCCCCAAGCTTGCCTCTTACTCGTCCTCGAGCAAGATAAGTAGAGAGACGAACTCGGGAGATGAAAATAAAGAAAATGAAATGAAAAAGAAAGAACACGAGGTGGAAGGGGTCGCTAGATTCTTCTCTCAGATCTCAAGCCATAAGCTACACATCACGATAATTTGGAAAATACAAATCACATGTTATAAGGATTTCATATCTTACATAAACATGGTACTTGCAAGCTTTTAAGAACAACAAAAAGGATTCTCTAAATTCATACAATCAATTCATATCCACGTCACGCATTTCATAGGATTTAATATACAAATGTTGGCAATGAACTTTTCAATCAAAAGTTATAAATGAAGAATATAAGAATCACACCAAACATGCAATGGAGAATGGAATAAATCATGGCATTCACATATTTATATCGATTCATAAGAAATCTCTATAACTAAAGTATTTTGCTAAGCTTCAGCATTATCAAACTTTCTCATTCGTGCACCTCTCCACTCTAATGTCGTGCTCACTCATATGGCCAAACGAGTTCACCCCCCCAAGCTTAGCTTGAGGCATCGCATCTAAAGGAATATGATAGTGGAAAATGGGATTTTTGCCTTGGTTTTCCCAAGTATTTTGTGGCTCCAATAATGAGATAGAGTAATATTTTTTTCTTTTGGACTTTGTTTCTCATTTTTCTTCTTGGATTTTTGTAGGAGCAATTTGATTTGTATTTTTGATTTTTGGCTCCTTTTTGGCTTTTTGGACTTTTTAGAGCTAACTTTTCTTTCGTGGGGATTTTCGGGAAATAGATGCGATATAAGTAGCTGTAGGAGGTGAACTCAAGTGACATGTAGAGAATAAAAAGATATATGTGGAGAAAGAAATAATGTAACACTCGGTTCACTCTAAGATGTGCACGAACTATTCAATAAAATAATACTTCAACTAAAACTCATATGTAAGCATGGATATTCTCAATCATCTCAATAAAGAGTGAAGTCAAGCGGTAAAGCGCACAATCATATCAAGCATGCAACAGAAGGTGAATAAGACAATAAAACTGATGCTTCGGATATACTAATGATGCGTGAATCTTTGTGCATTTCCAACAAAAGCATACTAAACACTAATCCATACATTCAGTTTCAATTAATATCATGCATTCATGTAGAGGAATCATCAAAAGAAAGAGATTTGCAAGAATATGTGAATAACAAGACTATGGAATACTCTAAGTAGCATGGCAAGGAATAATAAGCATCGTGATGGCTACTAAAGCAATAAGATATATCATCATAAGGAACAAATCTAGCAAAAGAAGAGAAAGGAAAATAAAAAAAACAAAAAATAAAAGAGAGGAAAGAAAAGAAAAACAAGTACACAACATGATGCATGACCACACATAAAAGGAAAATAAGATGGAAAAATCAAAAAGATGATGCAAAATTTTTGAAAACTAAAAAAAAAACCCTAAAATAAAGTAAAAATGCAACTAATGCATCTAAATGGCATGGAAATCACTCCCCCAAGCTTAAACTTCACATTGTCTTCAATGTGATCATAGTGGAAGAATATGAGGAACAACGATAATAATAGGGGGTGAATGAAAAATGATGAAATGAATGACATGAAATCCTAATGCAACTACATGCACATACAATGAGGCATGAGAGCGTCTTCCCCCAAGCTTATACCAAACAATCCTATTAAAATGACTTGACCAAAAATGTCATGGCTTTGCAAAGCGTGATCAAGTCAAACGAATAAGAAAGTAAGGTTTCACTTGAAAGAAATGCTCGAATGTGGTGAGCAAAAGGATGTGACACATCAAAATATGAAGAGGGCAATTAATATATATAATGGGTTTGGGATGTAAAAAATTTTGTTGCCGCCATATGAGGTGATATTTATTCAAGCAAATCTATACAGTCCTCTCGCTGTCGAGAGGATTCGTGTTTATTGAAAGCATAAAATTTTCTACACTACTGGATTGATATCACCTATAGCAAAAGGCGGATCCAGTATCTTTGCCGGTGTAGGCAACTGCTCCAACTGCTCCTTCCGTGGCTCCGCTAGATGCGTGTGTCCACGGAATCTAATGAACTCCAGCAATGCATCCTCCAGCATTCCCACAAGGACTCCACATGTACCCTGCAGAGAATAGGATGCATCAGTTCACAGCAAAAAATTCACCCTCGTAATAAAAGTATCCCAAAGAGAATCGTCTATAGAAATATATGGAATAAATGATGGTGGACGATACTTCCCTGGAAATAATCCAATATCCTCACGTGTCGTGATAGTTGTCTCCATGGTATCCTCTCTCAGCTGCTCAGGTAAATCTAGATCATACGTGTGGACCTCCTCGATAGGCTCGTCGAACTGTGACACGTCCAAGCATACCTCCGGTCCATAATCGTATGTGTGCTGCAAAAGGTATGACGTGTCAAAAATATCTGAATCAAAATAAATATCAAATGGAATGCATGATTTAGAAATGGAGTGGGTAAAAATATCTCCCTGAGTGGGAGCAGTAAGCTCTATGGGATAGTCCTCGACGTCAGTGGGAGGATGAGGTGGCTGCGGGAGCTCCAATGGAGGAGGGTAGTGCTTGGGATCCTCATGAATGGCTAAGTCCTCGTCCCGATGCACGACCTCCTCGGCGATAAACTCTGGCTCCGTGTGCGAGGCCTCCTCAAAAGCATGCTTCGGCTCTGCGAGGTAAATAACATCAATGTCTTCTCCATCTGAATCATCTCCATCCATCCACTCATCGTATGGACTAGCTGTGTCTGTGGGTGGGGGAGTGACGACGGTGAAACCCGGCTCTGTAGCAACACGCCCTGAGTATCCTATCGCAGTTCTCTCATCAGAAGTGGCTGCATCTGTGCCCGGTACCGTTGTCTCCTTAGATGTGGAAGCATCAATGTCCTCAGCCTGCCGTCCAAAAATCTTATCCAGATACGCATAAAAATGTGTGGTCCATATAATCACAGCCTCAGTGGAAGGTAGAGGTGGCTGCGGAAGCTCAACTACAGGTGGGCAAGACTCTGGATTTATCTGAATGAAGTTGCCCTCGTCCCAAAGTGCTCCCTCAGTAATGTAATGCTCTGGCTCCGCATGTGATGCCTCCTCCTGAACTATCAATGTATGCTCTCTCTGGCATGGTGATGCTGGCTGCTCATGTGTGTCAACTTGTGGAGAAGCATCATGTGGAGGGGAATGCCTGCGAGCAATCCAAAAATTTAATCTATCCCCCTCAAGAATGACATGTATGTCCTCCTCAATTGTTTCTGCAGCTGAAACATGGTTCATAACAAAATCTGCAAATCGTAGATGAAATGCATCACCTGCTGTAATGCTCTCTGAACCGGTGAACCTCACTGACTCTAAGAGGCCCTCCAATAAGTTCTGAAATGCTTCCTCCTCAAAATCTGTGGTCCACATAATACCATCCATAACACCTGATCAACAAAGATAAATACCTGGAGAAAAATATCGTGGCACAAAAGAATATAGAAATGATAGTAATGGTGGCGGGGGTGAAAAATTCTTTTTATGAAATTTTTTTTTCGTAGTCTAATAAACCTAATTGTGACAAATTGGCACCCAACGGGAAACACCTCCCCTGCAACGGCACCAAAAACTTGATCGCGCCCCGGTATGCACACGCAACCGGGACGGCTACACTGTAGTCTTACCGCAAGCGCACGGTGTAGCGGTGAGCGGGTATCAAACACAGGGAGGCCTAATAACAGTGTCTTCTTCAATCACCTGGCTATAAGAATAGTCGAGAAATGTTCGCAAATATGCGGTCACAGTCGTTTAATTGTATAAAAGCAATAACAAATTAATAAAGATGCTTAGGGATAGGGAATCCCCGCTACTTGCAGTATCTCATCATTGTGATTCGTAGGTTTCACAATTGCTAAACTTGAAATTCGGGTGAACTAGTTGCAACTAAATTCGGGTGACCCGAGTTTGATCCCCGGCAACGGCGCCAAAAACTTGATCGCACCCCGGATATACACCCGGAGAATGATTGTAGTTTTACCGCAAGCGCACGGTCAAGTGGCGAGCGGGTATCGAACACGAGGAGGTGGTGTTGGCTCCAATCTATCCTAGGTTAGTTTGACTACGAATGTCTTATTGGTGGAGATGGTTATGGAATGATATAATGGAAATGGTGGTAGATGTCGGTGTCGGTGATAAAGAAGTCGGTCAAATATCGATTCAAATACAATATAATAAAAGTGTCTAGGGCTAGGGAATTTCCACTACGGATCGTCATACATCATTGTAAATAGTGAATCTCAATATTACTAGACTTGCGTTGAGGTGAACTAGTCGTAACTGAATAGAGAACCAAGCTCACGCTTTCGTGCTATTGCCGGTCTATAGCAAACCTAGGATAGGGCCCAATCTCTTGCAAACCCTGGCCTAAGCCACTAGCATTAGGATCGACATCATCGTTCAATCGCTCCTCGAGCCCACTCTCGTGCAAACTCGAGTTACGATCTAGGTTGTCATATTTCGTATTCGTCCAATCTTTTGCAAACGAATATGGGTATAGATTTGTAATAAAAATCCTAGCTTTGGTCCAATCTCTTGCAAACCAAGTCTAGAGAATCTCGATTATAAACCTAAATCGAATATCTAGGCCTTCCCATCGATTAGAATCCAATCTCTTGCTAACACCAAATCGATGGAAATTCCTAGCTATCCGTAACAAATCAATCACAACCTAACCTCCTAGCAATTCTAGCAATTTAGAACTTCATTCATCACAAATATGAAATTAGATCCATAGGGTTCATCTCCATGCCCTAGAACATCAAATCTACTCAAGCATAGCAACACAGATATAGGAATCAATAAAAACCATAGCTTGCATACAAAAAGATATCAAATCATAGATTCAAATAAGAAGAAAAATGATACTTAGCTTTGATGAAGAATTCCAATCCAAATACAAGCTTTTTGATCCAAGAGGGGGCCTAGGGCATGGCCTAACCTCTAAAATAGAGTCTAAGAAAGCATATGGGAACCTCCTCTAATGGTGGCTACAAAACCCTTATGTAGTCCCCCAAAACCCTAGCCAATAACCCTAGAAAACCCCCCAAATTCGTGCCCAAAAACAGCCCAAACCGCAACTTAAAATCTGGGCCCAGGCCACACTCGGCCGAGTGGAACATGTGACCCGGCCGAGTGGAAATTTCAGCACTGCAGCATCAACTTGCAAAAATTCCCCAGGTTTCATCTGACCTCCGATTTACGCGTTCTTAGCGGCGTTGGAATCGTCATGAAGTCTACTATCCATAAAAAATATGAGAAAAATAATTTGATTGCTGGAATGATAGCAGATTTCAAAAGAGTGGGAGGCTGTCTGAAAATCTGGGCGCTGCGTGTCTTCGGCATCACTCGGCCGAGGGGCTTTTGGTACTCGGCCAAGTCGGAGCTCGTAGTCGACTGACGGATTACAGTAAGTCTGGTCTTTTGGATGCCATCGTTCGTGTGCCACTCGGGCGAGTGGTGTCTCCATACTCAGACGAGTGGGATGTCATTACTCGACCGAGTGCACGCTAATCTTCAAGTAATTGCGTGTCCGATCTGGCCGACCGAGCGGGTTTCTTTGCTCGGCCGAGTGACTCCTTCACTCGGCCGAGTGGCATGCTGAAAATGCCAAATCTTCATCATTTCGCTTCCTCGTCGCTCCTACGACGTTCTTTCTTCTTCCACACGTCTTCTATCGCTGATAGGTCCTCAATAAGTCCATGAGCGATGCTCCGTTACGCGTGCAAGTCTTTTAAGCTCATTTTTGCTCCCAATTGCACATATTTCCTGAAATCCTACAAAAACAAGAAATAGTGAAAAGTAACACAATATCATCGAATAATCGTGAAAATCGCAATATGAGCAACCAAAATGGCATGCAAATATGCAGAAAAAATGTGTAAAATATGGAGTGATCACCCACCACTAAACTAAGGTAGACATAGGCAATGGCAAGCACTAGTAGGATGACTAGCAATTGTAAGGGAACCGATATCAAATAGCGTAACAAAACAAGATCGGGAAGGACGGGTTCAGATAGGGCAAGGATAAGGAGATAGCTTGGTTAGGTGAAACAGAGATATAATTGTAAATGTTTAAGTAAGGGAAAGAAGGATAAAATACAGGAGAATAGGGTGATAATGATATAAGTTAAAATACGAAGTAGGAATTAGACGAAAAATAATTAGTATAGAGATGAAGTGACTGCTATACAATTGGAACTAGATTCGTACTAAGAACTTTGTGGTAGGAGAAAACCGAAGAATATAAAAATGGACATACTTGAAAAGTTGGAGATCTCTTTCGCATAGAAAAATATTTAGAGGTCGGTACAATGAGTGGAAATAAATTTGAGTAGTACATATATAATAAGAGAAGAAATGATATATTGGATTTTCGAAAGGTCATTATATGAAGGAAGTAAGATATTCACATGAGTATGAAAAATATAGGTCAGAAAATATTATAAGGTAGTAATTTAAAGATTTCGGCGACAAGTTTCGAAATTTCAAAAATGCATTTAAGTCAACTGAAGGATAGGAAGTCTAAGCTCATGCTAAATGTTTTCAAAGACTTTAAACTGGGAGAGAAATTCAAAATAAATAATATTGAAAATTCTTTTCGAAGGATAGGGATGGTAATGGGCAACGATTGCTGATGATCGACATGAAGGACTCACGTGAATCAAAATCAAAGAATTGAGTCAAATATTCACAACGTAAATACGACTGGGAAAACTTATCTGCTATGATGGGATTCTATGATCATATGATCAAAAGTGTAATGATTAGAAAAATGGTAGAAATCAGGGGTTTTAACTACTGGGCCGACTAAAGATTAGGAGAAACTTGGCACTAAGACTTTCTAATGAACTAGACTATAATTGAGATCTCATGAAAGGGTCCTTAGAGGATCATGATTACGTTCTGTTGGGCCTGAAATTTGATGGACCCAAGCGAACGACTAAGGGAAAAACTCTAGGAATCTAATATGGTCAGAGCTGGGTGAGAGGCTACTAGGGTATCCTAAGACGAGTACGACTAAATCTTAACGAAGGCGCCTGACTATCAAACTTGGACGTCTATCTAAGTCTTCCTACCATCTAAGACAAGGAAAACCTTCACATTAGACTCAAATTTTATGACTCTAATGTTTCGAACGTTTTGATGGATGTTTTATTATTATCGTTGTTTCAATATTTCGTAGGCGCAACGACCCACATGGGCCACCACAATAACCTGTCACGTCCCGCTTCCCAAGTACGGAAGGCGAGATGCGAAGAGGTCCGCTTAGACTTGAAGCTGTGAAGCTACAGTCTGATAAGCATCTGTGTGTTCATCCATTCGTAGATTCTTGCATTGCAAAAGAAACAACAATAATAATAAATATGAATACAGGAAATTAAATAACCAACATTCAAAACATCCATTTCATTATTCCAATATCCAGAGATAGTCATAAAAGGAAACAGGAGTCTAAAAGAAAGGCCCAAGCATGGCCGAAACTAAAACAAGAAGAGGGTACTACGCACCGAAAACTAACAACAATAACTAGGGCCTCCTGCTGAGACTAAGACTGGTCTCCGGTGTCCTCGAACTGGACGTCAGCAAACTGAGCATCCTCAGCAATAAACTTAGACTCTAATCCTGACATGTAGCACCCAAAGAGAAAAGGGCACATGTCAGAAAAAATATCCAAAAAGGGAGCAGGAGAATTTTGTGCAAGGAAACATAAAGTATAACAGTTATAAGATGAATGCAACTTAGCAGTTTTAAGAATGATGACATGGCATATTATTTCATGAATGCAACAGTTTAAGATGAACATAATATTTCACGATACATGGCACATCGTAGCAAGATCTACTAAACAATATTCACGATTTCACGATTAACATTCATTCACGATGTGCACAGGGTTTATGCCTTACAGCTGAAGTTGCTGATCGGACACACTTCTATGCTGTGTGGCTGCTTAACCCTACCCCTCCACGTTTACATGGACTGGCGCCCATCTTCTGGATCACGAGCCAGGAAGTATTTATGGCATAGGATTGACCTAGCCTCATTCATTATGTAGGAGTCAAAATCATACTCGCCGCAGCTTACATTTCAATAGTAGTGTATGCTACACAATCACGACAAAACATTCCAATACATGAAATGACATGCAATATGAGCAGATATTGAATTGCGTACAGTTATATCAAAATAAACATGACATGTGATATGCATGAAATGATCTAGCTTCGTTATCAAGTTAGATCAAGTATGGTGTCGGATGTAGCTTCGTTATCAAGCTAGATCAGTATGGTGTCGGATCTAGCTTCGTTGAAGCTAGATCAAGTATGGGCGTCTAGGGGACTATCATTTCATCGCCTAGTCTCTTTTGCACAAATTCACAGAACGGCCTAAAAATGGCCTAGCAACAATCTAAGTCACTTGCCTGAAATATCGTCCGCAAGTCTCAATTCAACGGAGTCCAGAACTTCCTATATACTCAAACCACAATCACCAACCTACAGTCATATATTATTAATCTCAATTAGTTATTTAACCAAAGTAAGGAAATTACAATTTTTATCTTGTTAGATATGCGGTGTGGATTCCTACAGATCGGGGTATACCTCAACACAACGCGAGAACTACACTGACGTCGGGTAGCGATGTCAGGGGTTGGATACCGGTAGCGGGCAAGATACGGTGGACTATGGCGAAGACATCGACAACTAGAGGGCGAAGAACACGGCGACGAAGGCCGCTGAAGGAAGATGAATGGCAGGGGGTCTACCGTGGGGAGGCCATCAGAATGTTCGGCCCAAGGAGAGGCCGGCAACGGCAACTATGGGCTTGCGGATGTCAATGGGAGGAAGCAGGTCTGTTCTATGGAGGGCTGGTCGTGGGGAAGAGGTGTCGCGTGGGGTGAAGCGATGGTAGGAAGACGGCCGGATCTAGGGGATGTTTCAGGGTGGATGCAGCAGTATATGAGGGTGTCAGGCTATTTGTAGCGGTCTAGGGGTTTGAGAGGAGGTCCGACAGCTTAAGGGGATGATGGCCGGCTTGTAGCTGGAGCAAGGGGGAGGTGCCTGACTATGCAGGAGATAGGGGCTGTAGCTGTGGGGGTTCCGAGCTCAGGGAGATGCGTTGGGCTGTTATGGGACCAAGGGGAGAGAGGAGTTTTGGTCTGTCAATGGAGGAGGGGAGAGAGGGAGTTGATCGGATGTAAGTGGCCGGCGGTAGGGGAGTTAGAGGGGCATCGGCAGGTTATGGTGGAGGATGGGGCTGTCAAAATGGAGGGTGGCAGTGGCAAGATGGGGGTTGCACCGGATTCGGTTAGGGGGTGCGGTAGCTAGGCTTGGGGAGGTGCCTGTTATGGAGGGTGGTAGGTTGTCGAGGGTTGGCCGGCGGCCGGCGGCAAGGAGGGAAGGTGGCCGGCGATCGTCGAGTGCAAGGAGGGTGTGGCTATGTTGATGGCAGCAGCTAGGTTATGTGTTTGCGTGAGTTGTGTAAACCCTAGGCTGCTTACGATATTAGAATGGGGTTTGTGCTAAATAGGGTTGAAGAGGGTGTAGACTTAGGTTGATTGGAGAGAGTGTGTGTGTGAGGGGGGGGGGGGGGTGGAGTTAGGGTGCAAATAGATAGGGAATATATTTACATGTGATACGTATGATAAAAGAGATTTGATTTAATTTGATTTTTAATTAAGATTTGAATTAGGATTAGCTAGGGTTAATTATAGGTTGAAGATAATTAGGGTGAAAGGTCAGTCTAACGGTGTCCGATAAATACAAGAAAAATAACTGGACGACTGTGTCGACGAGAGGATTGAGACTCCGATGATTGGTCACGACCTAGGTTAACGGAAGACGGAACTAAAATTAAAAAGGTCAAATGTCGAGGTCTAAAGTTACGATACCCCTTCGATCAAAGCTGATTTGTGGGAGAATGACCCATAAAATGTCGTTCATAAAAAATTCCATAAATAACTACTCTTTTCGAGGGTCACAACGGTATATTACTTCTCGCATTTGGGATACAAGAGGAGGCAACGAAAAATACGCGTACGGAAAAGAAGGTACGCGCACGAAAACACACGATCGAAAAGCGACCGTTACATGATTATTATTATTATGTTGAATGAATGCTGATGTTTTCTTTCGAGTACTCTTATATTCTGTGCTTAAATGCAAGAACATGTACTTTGTTTGGTGTACCACTACATACGCTTATTGGGCTCGAGCTTCACAGCTCCAACCCATGCGGACCTTCGTCTCATTCTCGCATCCGTATAATGAGTCCCGGGGCGTGAAAGTTTTTTGTGGTGGCCCATGCAGGTCATTGCAAAAAGTTCGGAACGATAAAAGTACTCGCATTCATTTAATGTGTCACGACCCGCTTCCCAGGATACCCGATAAGTATGAATCTGTATCAGGTATTCCCGAAACTACGGCTGTGAAGAAAAACGAGGAGAGAGAAGAGAAGTATTGCTCGGAACAGAAAACTCCGCAGGCCACTGAGCACGTGCTGGGAAGTACAAGTAAAACTCCATCATAGATATAACACTGAGAAATAAACAAAAGTACTATATTTCATTTATTTAATACATTGATATAGTCTTTTACATACACCATCTGTTCAAGGGGTACAAATAAGGAAAGCTACACCGAGACAATGATAATCTTATACAACTCCAAGTCCAGTTCCAACTTATACAATTCAAACATTTCATCATCACAGCTCTAGCTACAAAGGTCTACCTGAAAGAGAAACACCAAAAGTACAAGTCTCTCATCATACCCCTCGCCACCCAATCCTACAACCGATCACTAACTCCAAGGCTCCAGCCGCTATCCCCAACCTGAAAAGTCAACGGGGACACATCAACGCGTGAACCAGTAGAAACTCCTAACACTCTAGTAGAACCCAGTTTTAGAACTGGTCTACCTATCTAGGAATGGTGGTCTAACAAGTAAGGTTCATGGTGCATAAAAGTGATACATTCCAACATGTGAGCTTAGTTATAAGAACTTGCAAAACATGCATATGAAATCACATTATGAAATGTAAGTATTGAAAGGAAGCATAAGAACATGTTACCATGGGATAGCAGCATTAAAGTAAACAAAAGTAAGGACACATGAGATAATAACATTTATAAATTAAAGACAATTACTTTAAGTTGTTGATTCACATATTTGGAAACTCGTGTAAACCGCAGGATGCTAAGGAGTCGGACTTCACCCAAGGTGGGTGAAAAATGGTACCTCAACCAACGACACGAGCACTAGAGGGGCCTCTCGTAACTCCGTACCCGAACGGGGCAAGGTACTAGAGCGAGACTCATCTCGGTTTTTTTGTCGGACAAACAGAGCAAACCATCATTTACCGTCATGGTGCGACAGGAGCACACCAGCGGCCTCTCTAGCCCTCTCCAACTCCCCTTCTGGGGGCAACACATCGGGCAAGAAATCATAATTCATACGTCCGCTCCTTAACCCCTAAAGTTTACCCGTGTTTTCCCCAAACCCACATCCAGAGTCTCACCCATTTTAGAATGGACTGATCTCCTGATGTCAAACTCTTATCATCACTCTCAGTTTTTAAAGTATTTCTTCGTTTGTCAACAAATCATCTAGCGGTCTCAACTACCACTTTTTAATCTCTCCATCTCTTTCATAATTTCACCGATGTCGTAATGCAACAACGACCATCGTCTTCATCTCATTTCAACATCGCATAGTTCCATCATCCATTCACTTTTTTAATGAAGTTACAACACTAATATGATACACTAAACAAGATGAAACTACAACACTAGCAAATGTCTCAAGTTGACATACTCAGTCAAAATAAATCTACATGCTAGCATAATGAAAAGTAATGGCGTAATAACACAATCATGTATACTAGCTTGTTGCATGTTGGTAAATGACATAAGACGTCCTTTAACATAACATAATATACTAGCTTTTGTTTGGACATAGCAAACATGTTAATATGCACTTTAACTTGAACATAATTTCATTTACTACAACAAATTGGAAAGCATGTGAACATAGCTACTAATTATCACATAAATCATGAAAAATAATAGCATGATAACTGAATTTGAACAAAACATAAAAGAGTAATGCATGGTAAGACAATAGTGTAAAATTAGAATCTGTTTAAACGGTTACAGCAGAAAGAACATCATTTTTAGCATATCTACATTCAGAATTGGTCTCTGGTCCCTTCACAAAAGTTGTAGATATGGGTGTTTTCCTTTCACTGACCAATTTTCATAAACTCAGTTGACATATGTGATTTATGGTGGATTTTCTCCTGACATGTATACTTTCAGCATTCTGAACCAGAAACTAAGTTCAGTTCAAGTCCATTTTTCTATCAGTTACAAGCAGATATAGGATTTTCGGAAAATTACAAAGGGAAAATTACAAGTTGAAGATCTTGAAGCCAGCTTTCCAATGGCACCAAGATCATTATGTTTTATTAAGTGTGCATGGAGTTCTACTCATTTTACTGAAAGGTGTCAAAACTGTCTAAAAACAGACCAGTTTTAAAAACTGAATTTTTATTCTATTTTTCAGTTCGAATTTGCAAAACTTGTAAAAATAAAAGTTGTTATTCAATATATACAACATATAGTTTTTTCATGAATTTCTACGTAGCCAATTAATTACAGCAATTTACAAAAATATCAGCCAATTCTGTGTAAATTTCAGCATGAAGTTCAAAACTTAATTTCTACACAAAATCTAAAGAACTTGCTAATTAATTAAACCCTTAGTTCTAAAACTAAACCCTACTAAGGTGATAAGAATTTCTACCTTACTAGTACTCCTCCAAATAATATGTCATTGGCCCTTCTTAGTCCTTATGAAGAGCTTCCTATTCTTCTCCTTTCAATCTACCAATTGACCTCCAAAGTTTGGATTTTTGAGAGCTTTTTGGGGTTAATTTTGGTGTTACAATGATAAGGAAAAGTGAGGGATTGTTGGTGGTGGAAGGGGAGGTGCTTGGGGTGGTGTTTGGTAGAGGGAATGGTGGTGCAAAAGGGGAGAAAGAGGGAGGAGAGAATTTGGACAGATTTGAGAGAGAGAGAGAGAGAGGATATGGTGAGAATGAGAGAAATTTTGATTTTTTTTGTTTTCTTTTGGTTTCGATTTTCTCCCAATTAATCCCATCTATTCATTTAGTCAAAGATGATGCCATGTGTTTTCTTTTTACCATGCAAGATGACACATTAGCTAGTGATGTGTCATGGTTAAAGAATTTTGGAATTTGTATTTTGTGAAAAATAAAAATACATGGGAATTACACCATATTTCTAGAATACATGGTATTTCATTCATATACTCATATTTACTAATACCAAATGATAAGTTAAAATCTTTTAAAAATAATTCATATACCAAAATAATTAAAGAAAAATACGAGAATACTCTCAAAAATTATATGTATGCATCCACGCCAAAATACGTATAAACGCATGTACATATGGAAACAGGGTATTACATAATGTCCAGTTTAACATGTGCAAGTCTAATTTGGGTTCTCCTTGTCACAGGATGGCAAGAAGATGCCCTAATCGAGCCAAGACCTCTGCTGGCGGGGCCATGGAAGGCCAAGGTCATGAATTCCGTCAATTTCTGGGTGTCATGAGAGAGATGATGGACGTTCAACATCAGTTGGTTGAGCAGACACATCAGGCTACCCGTGCTGCCCAAGCTATTCATGCTGCACCACCGCCACCGCCTACCCCTAGAGCTGCACCTGGAGTAAAGCAGTTCAATGAGTTACAGCTGAGGACTTTTTCTGGAAGGAATGGACCACTGGATTCGGATGAGTGGATCCAAAGTACTAAGAATAAGCTGATAGCTGCCAAGATACCTGAGGAGACCAAGGTGGAGGTAGTGAAGCTGCAGCTGACTGATAATGCAAGGAACTGGTGGTGCTTAGAGAAGAAGCGTCAGTAGAAGCCAGTGGAGTGGAGAACTTTCAAGTCCATGTTTAAGGTGAAATACTTTCCTAATGCTGCAAAGAGAGAGCTCTTGCAGCGGTTCGTGAACCTGACACATGGGAGTATGTCAGTGGATGAGTATGAGGCGGAGTTTGAGATGCTCAGCCGCTTAGCCCCGCATATTGTCAAGAAAGAAGAGAACAGAGCGAATCAGTTTTGCCAGGGGCTGAACCCCAAGATCCAGGCTTCTATGACTTTAGCAGACTTGACTACTTTGGAGGATGTATTGAACGCAACCAAGAACCATGAGACTATGGCGAGACATCCTGATCCTCCTCCTGCTGGAGGAAAGCGACCGATGAAGCAGTACATGCCAGCTGTTAGGCCTGTTATGAGACCCGTTCAATCAGTGCCTTTCAAGAGGCCAGGAGCACCTGCATAGAGCTAGATCAAGGGTCCATGCCATTTCTGTGGCAAGCCGGGACATCATCAGAACATTTACAGGAAGAAGCTGGGTTTGTGTCTGGCATGTGGAGCTGCCACACACATCACTAGAGATTGCCCGAGGTACCAACACCCTGAGGGCAGAGCACCAGCCCCAGTACAGCATGGAGCGCATGCACCTATTCAAAGAGGAGCTGTTGTACGTGGACCCCCTTTGGCACCACAGAAGCAGATGTACCAACAGGAAGTGCCACCCCGGAGACCGGCTTATACCATGACAGCCGTAGAGGCTGAGGACGTGGATGGTGTCATTGGAGGTAATCTTTTAGAACTAGCCTTTTATATTATAGCATAGTTCATTTTGTTTGCATGTTATTGTATAATCTTATTAGTAGATATTAGCCTTGGTTTGACCTAGTTATTATCTCTTTATCTTAGGCACCATCTTAGTGTCATCTTACCCAGCATTAACCTTGTTCGACTCCGGTGCATCTATGTGCATCATAACCCGAAAATTCGTAACAGAACACTCAATTCCCACCTACACACTTCCAAAGTGTTGGGATATCACTACATGGAATGGAGTGGTGACGGTTAATTTCGGATGTCGACTGATTCCGGTGGTGATCAGTTGACACGAGCTCTATGCCGACGTCATCATCCATGATCTACCGCATTTTGATGATGTCCTTGGCATCGATTGGTTGGGAGATTTCCATGCATCGATCGACTGCCACAATAAGAAGGTGGTGTTCATGATACCAAGCCACCTGAGGTTCGAGTTTCATAGCAGAGAGGGATCGCTTGGCCCATCAAATTTCAAGCCAAGCTGGAGGAGTCGATAGCTACCGCCATGTAGATGGAGATCAGGAGACCAGTAGTCGTCAGAGACTTCGATGACGTCTTTCCGAATGATATTTCAGGGTTGCCACCCGACAGAGCTTTGGAGTTCAGCATAGACCTTATGTCGGGAGTTCAACTATATCGAAGGCACAGTATCATATGGCTCCTGCAGGGCTTGAGGAGGTGAGAAAACAGTTGGACGAATTGTTGCATAAGGGATTTATACATCCTAGTGCGTCACATTAGGATGCACCAATCCTATTGGTGAAGAAGAAGGATGGATCTCGTGGGATGTGTGTAGATTACAGAGGGCTGAATGCAGTGACTATGAAGAACAAGTATCTGCTGCCTCATATTGATGATATATTCGATCAGCTCGGAGGCTCGAGAGTTTTCTCAAAGCTGGATTTGAGGAGCGAATACCATCAGCTAAAGGTGAAGAAAGATGACATTCCGAAGACGACATTCAGGACAAAGTACGAACACTATGAGTTCATGGTTATTCTTTTTGGTGTGACCAAAGCTTCCGCATTGTTCATGAATTTGATGAATTTAATCTTCTATGACTTTCTGGATAAGTTTTTCGTCATCTTCATCGATGACATTTTTATTTACTCAAAGTCTGAGGAAGAGCACAGTCGTCATTTGAGGAGAGTGTTGTAGACACTGAAGCATCATACGCTTTATGCCAAGTATAGTAAATGCGAGTTCTGGTTGGACAGAGTCACATTCCTGGGACACGTGGTGTCTGGAGATGACATATCAGTAGATCCGGAGAAGGTCCGGGCAGTCAACGAGTGGCCGACCCCGCAGTCAGCTCAGATATCAAGAGCTTCCTTGGGTTAGCTGGCTACTACCGTCGCTTCATCAATGATTTTTCAAGGATTGCAGAGCCAATGACGAAGTTGATGAGGAAGGACATGGAGTGTCATTGGTCAAATGATTATGATGAGGCCTTCAGTATTTTGAAGGCAAGATTGACCACAGCACCGGTTTTGGCTGTACCAGATCGGAGCGAAGGCTTCGAGATTTATTGTGATGCATCTAGCAAGGGTCTCGGATGCGTCCTACATCAGCATGGTCACGTGGTCGCGTACGCTTCTCGACAATTGAAGAATCATGAGAAGAACTACCCGACACATGACCTGGAGTTAGCAGCTGTGATATTTGCGTTTAAGATCTGGAGATACTTCCTGCTGAGTGAGCACGTGAAAATATTCATCGATCACAAAAGCTTGAAGTATATTTTTACTCGGAAGAGCTTAACATGTGTCAGAGACGATGGTTGGAGTTGATGGCAAATTATAAGATAGATCTGCAGTATCACCCGGGGAAAGTGAATGTAGTACCAGATGCTTTGAGAAAACTCCCAGCAGTGATGATGCAGACTGCCTATTGGAGATTACAGTAGGACCTGAGAGGGATGGACATTGAAGTTGTCCTACAAGGAGTGATCATTTCGTTGATGAACATGCAGATTCAGTCGGCGATTGTGGATCGTATCAATGCAGCTCAGGCGAGAGATCAAAATCTGTAGAGGATCAGAAGGCAGGTAGAAGCTGGGCTTCGGGTGGATTTCATCATTCATGAGGATGGATCCTGAGGTATGGCAGTAGACTCTGCGTACCGGTAAGAGACATTAGGGATGAGCTGTTGAACGAGGCACATAGTTTGCCTTATTCCATACATCCTGGAGGCACGAAGATGTATAAGGATCTCTGTCTGAATTATTGGTGGATTGGCATGAAGAAAAGTGTGGCAAGGAGTGTTGCCAAGTGTCTTGTATGCCAGCAAGTGAAGACCGAGCACCATCGGACAGCAGGACTGCTACAACCGCTTCCTATTCCAGAGTGGAAGTGGCAACACATCACGATGGATTTTGTGACAGGCCTACCTCGGAGTCCTAAACAGAACGACGCAGTCTAGATGATCATTGACTGATTGACCAAGTCTGTGCACTTCATCCCATTCCGAGTGGGACAGTCCACGGAAATCTTGGCGAGGAAGTATCTAGAGGTAAAAATATTTTACTTCTCCATTTATAGTTCCTCCTTAAGGTTAGTTTGTGATGTAGACCATGTACGTGCAGGAGATTGTGCGCTTGCATGGAGTTTTGGGAAGCATCATATTTGATAGAGACTCGAGATTCACATCCTAATTCTGAAAAATTCTGCAAGAGAACCTTGGTACGAGTCTGAGTTTCAGCACGGCGTACCACCCGTAGACAGATGGCCAGTCATAAATAACGATTCAGATTCTGGAGGATATGTTGAGAGCTTGTATGCTCGATCTGAAGGGTTCGTGGGAGGACCATCTCCATCTAATAGAATTCTCCTCCAACAACAACTATCAGGCGAGCATTGGCATGGTGCCATTCGCTGCTCTATATGGAAGGAAATGTCAATCGTCACTGAGCTGGGATGACATTGGAGACAGAGAGCTTTTGGGTTCTGAGATGATTGTTGAAGCTGTGGATGTCGTGAGAGACATCAAGAATAAGCTCCAGATTGCTCAAGATTACTACAAGAATTGGGCAGACACCAAGAGACGACCTTTGGAGTTTCAGCCAGGAGATCATGTCTTCCTGAAGATTTCTCCGAACCACAGAGTCATTTGTTTTGGTAAGAAGAGAATGCTCAGTCCGAGGTATATTGGACCGTTTGACGTGTTGGAGCGCATGGGAACAATGGCATATCGCCTTGCTCTACCACCGTCTTTAGAAGGAGTTCACAACATGTTTTACGTATCTCAGTTACGTTGATACGTCAGTGACCCATCGCACGCCGTTGATTTTTTGGAGATCACGATTCGACTGGACTGACGTATTGATCGCACCCCGGATACACGTCCCGGAGCGACGGTTGTAGTTTTACCGCAAGCGCACGGTATAGCGGCGAGCGGGTTATCGAACACAGGGAGGACGAATGACCGTGCTTGCTCTAATCAACCTGGCTATCAAGAAGAGAAAAGAGAGAAATTTGCCTTTGGCGATCCTGTCACAATCGTCAGACAAAGTACGGAAATATCAAATCAAATAAAGAACGTTTAGGGAATGGGGAATCCCCGCTACTCACCGTATCTCGTCTATGTGGTTCATTGGTGTCAACATTGCTAGGGTAGAAATTCGGATGAACTAGTTGCAACTGAATGTAGAACCTAGCTCACGCTCTCGCGCTGTTGCCGGTCTATAGCTATCCTAGGTTCGGGTCCAATCTCTTGCAAACCCTAGCCTAGGGAAGCTAGCATTAGGATCAACATCATCGTTCAATCGCGCCCCGAGCCCACTCTCGTGCAAACTCGGGCCACAACCTAGGTTGGGATAGTTCCTACCCGTCCAATCTCTTGCAAACGGGTATCGGCACGGAATTACAACCGGAAACCCTAGTATCGGTCCAATCTCTTGCAAACCGATACTACGGAAATTCGATTCCAGCCCAATTCGGATTTCTAGTGTTTCCTATCGAATTGGGATCCAATCTCTTGCTAATCCCAATCGATATGAATACCTAGCCATCCGTAGTAAATTGATCCCAATCTAATCCCTAATACCAATTCTAGCAAAATTCCTACCAATTCATCACAAATATGAAATAGGGCTCGTAGGGTTCATCCCCACGCCCCAAGACGTGCAGACTACTCACAATTCATAGCACAAACACAAAAATAATCAATAGAAATAACAAAAGAACTCATCACAATATTGAGATAAGCAATAAAAATGGTATTTTTAGAGGGGAGAGATGCAAACCAATAGAGTTCTTCCAATAATCCAACAAATATCCACTTTTCTCTCCTCTCCAATCAAAAGAATTAAAATCTAAAAGCTAATCTAAAAAGCTGCAAAAAGTAGGGGAAAAAGCTCCTCTAACCTAGGTCAAAAACAGGGGTTAAATACCCCCCAAAATCGTCCAAAAAACTGTGACAAAATTGCCCCTGCGCAGCCTGAAAACCGCATTTTTCGCTACAGGCAGCGCGTCGCACTCGGTCGAGTGACAAAAGTCGCTCGGCCGAGTGAGAAACCCTGTAATTTTCCAGTAAGTCCGGGCCTTCAGGGGTCTTCACTTCGGGAGTCGCTCGGCCGAGTGAGTTGTCGTCACTCGGCCGATGGCTTCTTGGTACTCGGGCGGCCGGCATTTGCCACTCGGCCGAGTGGGTCTTCTGAAGCTCAGGCAGACGAAAACAGTAAGTTGGCAATTTTTGATGGGCTTCGTCTGAACGCCACTCGGGCGGACGGGGTCTCGTCACTCGGTCGATGTGGCTTCCGATGCTCGGCCGAGTGCACATATGAATCGTGTCTGATCTGGTCGGCCGATCGGTGTCTCGCTGGTCGGCCGAGTGACTCCTTCACTCGGCCGAGTGAGACACCAAAAATGCCCAAATGGCTTGTTTTGGCCTCCTCATCGCTCCTGCGACGTTCTTTCTTCTTCCGCTCCTCTCCAATGGTGAAATACCCCTCGGGGAGGTCGTCGGTGACACTCTGGAGTAGGCGCATCTCGAGATCACTCCAAATCGCTCCAAATCACCTGAAATTCGACAAAAACAACAAATCGTGAAAAGCATCGCAATATCGTCGATATATCGTGAAAAACATGATTTGGGCGATCCAAATGGCATACAAACATGCGGGAAAAAAAGTGTAAAATAAGGAGTGATCAAAATCCCCCAAGCTTACCTCTTACTCGTCCTCGAGGAAGATAAGTAAAAGGCGAACCCGGTGGATTCGGAAAACGAAAATGGCGAAGAATAAAAAAAAAAATGAAAAACGGAGAAAAAATGAAAGACCAAATAAAAACAAAGAAGAAAGAAAGAAGCGAAGAGGGAAGCTGCTAGATCATTTTCTCAGGACGTGGGTTTCACTTACTCATATAGCATGCACCGAATGAAAAACACATGTCAAAGAGTTTTATTTTGATATCATAGTATAATAGTGCAAATAGAAATAGAAAACCCACGAACAACGATATAATCATGAAAAACGGAATTGTTTTAGAATTAACATCGTCTGAATCATCTAAAGCGGTATACAAATCGCAGATTACACACTTTTCAATTGAACGCTTTCTATGAGGAGTATAAGAATATCACTCAATAGAATAAAAAGAATAGAAAAGTATGGATTTCATGAAATGAGTGCTAGGCATAGATTTCTGGACTTCGTAAAGCTGAAACAATCTTACCGAGTATAGAATATTACTTAGCCTAGGTTGTCGTGCAACGTCAAGTAGTCACTCTCTCACACATCATTGGATTCTCTCCCCCAAGCTTATCTATAAGCATGGTGGCATAAAAAATATTTACATCCCCATTTCTATAAAGCTCCAAAAGTAATGAAAATAAAAACAAAAAGAGGGAAAGAAAGAGAGTGAGATGGGATCTTTTATTGAGAATTTTTCCTCTTTTCTTTTTCTTTTTTTTTCTTTTGTTTTTTTTTAAAATAGCATATATACACAATGATCCCAACTCAAAGAGAGATAATGATATACAAGAATATTTTCTCTTTTTTTGGTTTTGGGGATTTTGGAGCTAGGAATTAGTAGCGGGGGAAATGCCATATAGTAGAATCGCTAAGGGGAGATTCACCAATGATTTTAAAATAGAGAAATGATGTTCAAGATTTGTGGAGAAAGAAATAAATATATATCTCGGTTCACTCTATAAGACATGCACGACAACTTCAGCAGGGTAATCTAATCTACTCAGTTTCGATCACAAAAAAAACTAACTAATCCAGATTTTGTTGAATATTGGACTCCCCGGATTTGGTTTTGGATGATGAGCAAACATAAATAATTCATGAACTAACAATTTGTGAGCGCAGTATTGGAGATCGTCGCAAAAATCACGAGAACATTCAAAGCGACATCTCAAGACTTCTCAAAGCATGTATTCTTTGCCTAAAGCTTCATTGAAGCTCTTGGACCGTTTTGGGAGTCATGAAGAATTAATCGAAGCTCTCGAAGACCGTTCTTTAAGGTTTTATTTATAGTCTTTTAGCTTCGATATATAGAATGTTAAGCCTTGAGTATATCTTACGATTATATCTTCATAATGCTCATATCGTAGCTCTAGGATCTCAGTACAAGTTCATTCTAAATTCCTCGAAGCGTCGCGCTTCGATTCGGACTTGTTTGTGCATGTTAGTTGGTACAAGAAGAAGTACTGACCGACTAGATGGTGATCTAGTCGGTCAGCAAAGCTTCTTGGACCGACTAGTTTGTGTTATTCATTCCTTGTTCAGTACTGTTTACAGTTAGTCGGTCTACGTTGACTCACTGACCGACTAGTTTGTGAACTAGTCGGTCAGTGATGCTTCTTTGACCGACTAGTTGTGATTTACTGTTCATGCCGAATTTCTCCTAAGCTACTGTTTAACGTTTAGTCGGTCTAAGAACGTTTGGTGACCGACTAGTTGACAATCTAGTCGGTCAACTTTTGTTCTTGGACCGACTAAGTCAACTTGTATTCAGACTATTTCATTTTGCCTCTTAGTCGGTCTACGTTCACTGACTGACTGACTAGTTGTGAAACTAGTCGGTCAGAATGTCTTCTTGGACCGACTAGATTTCTAGGGCTGAATTTCTATTTCTTCTCAGTTCCTCACTTAGTCGGCCCATGCTGTTTGACTGACCGACTAGTTGATGAACTAGTCGGTCAGTGGTTGTTCTTTGACCGACTAGTTGCCTCAGATTTCTATCCGTTGGGATTTGACCTAACTTGTTTTTATGGGACCCTATAAATACGAACCTAGGTCATTTCTCTCTAGGTTAGAGCTGCCATTAAGAGATTGATTGAGATCAAAAGAGATAGCCATTCTCCCTCATTTCCAAAGCTCTCTTCCTCACAAGAAACCCATTCTCTCACTTTCTAGATCTAGAATCCATATTGAGAGAAGCTTGTTCTTGGTGAGCTCTTCAAGCTCTAGCTTGATTCAAGTCTCCAAATCATCCCTAGGCACCTATTGCTGGTCATTTCCTTGGTGCTAGGTCTTGGTGACTTCATCTTCCTCAAATCCTTCCTTTCACCATTTGGGTAAGAAAAACTCAAGGTATAGGATTTTGTGGTAAGATTGTTTATTTCATTCTAAACACTTTTATATTGCTTATTGGTTCTCTCGGTTGTGAGAGAAAGTTGTGATCCCGGGTTGTGGGATTCACTATTGCCATTGCATGTATGATTTGATCTTGTGAAGGTTTTTCACAAGATATTCATAGTGGAAATCTTGGGTTAGGGTTTCTAACCTAAGTATCCGGAGGGGATCCGGGTGGTTGGGACGTAGGATCATCGGGAACAAGTCGGGGAGACTTGGGTGGATCCGAACCCAGTAACATCGTTTGTTAGCATTGTTAATTTTGTTGTTGTCATTCAATTTAAGCTTCCGCAAATTGATTTGGTAGTTGTTTGCACTTTAATTTGGAATTATACTCCTTGTTATTTTTAAAGTACTATTCACCCCCCCTCTAGTACTTGTGCAGTAGCTTGTAGGGCATTACATTTGGTATCAGAGCCAGATACTTAGCTATGTCTGCCAACGACAACAAAACCGTGCGTCCACCTTCCGACTATGGCACCTTCAGGAACCGTGAAGGAGCGTCTTCGGTCATGGAAGGACATTCCTCGACAAGGCCTCCATTCTTCAACGGCGTCAATTATGGATATTGGAAATGCCGGATGGAAACGTTCCATCGGAGCGCTTCCTTGTGGAGAATTACCATGTCGGAGTACAATGTGCCTACCGAAGAGGATTTCGACAAGTGGACTACCGCGGAGGTCGCCGCGGAGATTGCGAATGCCAAAGCAATGAATGCTTTACAATGCGCATTGGAACCCGAAGATTTTAATAAGATATGCACATGTAAGAGTGCATATCAAATTTGGAATTCGCTGATCATTTTGCATGAAGGAACGAGTCGGGTAAGAGATTCTAAACTCATAGTAGTCAATAGAGATTACGAATTGTTTCATATGGAACAGGGAGAAAAGATGAAGGAGTATTATGCTCGCTTCGTCGACATAATGAACGAGTTGGAAGCTCTCGGCAAAACTTACACCCAAAAGGAGAAGTGTTCGAAGATTATCGAAGGACTTCCTTCTTCTTGGGAGAAACATACCTTCGCCATCGAGGAAGGTAATGACATGAATAAGTTGTAGGAATATTATGCCCTCGAGGCCATTTATTCCTGTGTGAATAGCACAAACATCTTGTTCGAAATAACAGTAAGCTGTTTGGTAATAATTTATCTAAGTTATATTGTAATGTAGTTAACGTTAGATATCAACTTAGGTAAAGTCCTGAGACTTTATGCAAGGTCAAACGGGTATCGAGATGAGTATCTCGATCATGGAGAAACGTTTGACCGTCCGTAGCATAAGTCTGAAATGGTTCGTGGTCGTAGATGTTTCGAGACAAGGATATCGAAACATCGGATAGACCATTGTGTCTTAGTCTTCACCGTTTAGCGGTGGCGATGATCTCATGATCGTTTGACTTGGCGAAGTCGAAGACGAGACACAGGTGCTCATTAGAATGAGTTCACTGAACGATCCACTAGAGTTATCATATGGTTATATTGACCAATCTGTCAGTGATAACTCTGAGTGATGATAGGATAGTTGGTCTTTTGACTTGAGGTCATTTTGACAAACATGTGCGTGAACGGTGCCACTTATATCAACTGACCTAGCTTCGAGGCAAGGCCTGTCGAAAGGTCTTTTGATTAGGTGTCACTTGAAACGTACGAGGCGAGTAATGACCAAGAGAGGATTCGTCTCTCCCGGTCAATGGGAGTTAGTGTCGTAGAGTTAGTTCGGTCTTTAGTAAAAACTCTGTGCAGAGTATGTTGGAAGAAGTCCAACATTTATTGACTAAAGATTGATCGAAACTAACCGGAGTCAAGTTATTGGGGTTGACAGTTTAACCGTACCCCAGACTTGATCTGCACGACATAGTTAAGACGAAAAGACTATAACTACGGAATTCATCACGGAAACAGTCAGGGTGGTCCCGACAATACTCATGTCAATGAGTCAACCACATAATGATGATTCCTGAAGCAGGGACGGTAACCACTGCTCGTGGTCACTGCCGTATAGGGCTTCGAGCCCAACCTGTTGTAAGGGTCAGGCTGTAGGGTCTCACACAGAGTGCGATTCTTCGTCTAGTAATAGGTAGAAATTAGTTAGGGAGAATAATTGCATTTTTGATGCAAGGGATGAAATAATTGCATTTGATGCAATATGATAATTTAAGCTTAGATAGGGACTATTTTGCATTTGATGCAAAAGCGATTAAATGTGTATTAAATTGTTTAATACAATATTTAATAATATAAACGCAAGGAAAAGTTCACGGGTAAGACGGAAATATTCCGGTCTAGACCCAGGTTTGAACGGCGTCCAAATCGGACACCAAATGCTCAAGTTAGAGCCAAAACAGCCCAAAGTATCAGACCAGGCCAGGCCCAGGCTGCCTCGGCTAGCCCAGGCGCTGCCTGGGCTAAGCCCAGGCGCAAGCCCAGGCCGAGCCCAGGCGCAAGCCCCGGCCGAGCCCAGGCGCAAGCCCAGGCCGCCTGGGCTCTGCCCAGGCGCCTGGGCGAGCCCAGGCACGGCCTGGGCTCTGCCCAGGCGCCTGGGCGAGCCCAGGCACGGCCTGGGCTCTGCCCTGGCTCGGTCTGCGTGCGTAGGTCAAGTCAGTGGGGCCCACTGGTGGGCCCCACATGCCTAGGGTTGCGAACCCTAGGCAGAATTCCTTGACGGCTGCAGTTTTGTGTTTTGGGTGGCTTTGGGCTGATCTTTGGACACTCAATTGGAGGGTCAAACGAACTCCGATTGATGAACGGTTTTTTCCTATGCGTTCACCGTTGAACGCTCGTCGTATTGATAGGTTGTATCAATCTTGAAACTCAACGGTTAGTGAGTTAAAATTCACGGAAGTTTGCACTTTGTGAAGTGCAAACTAACTTGATTTTAACTAACCCAAATAATTAGTCCCACATCAGATTTTGAGAAAAGGGGAGAGTCCGCCGCCTATATAAATAGGGGTCTCCCCCCTTTCTCAAAACTCGTCCCAAGCTCTAGATCTGAGCGGCTCTCGTAAATGTTGGAGCACGCTCGGATCTAAGCTTAAATTAATATTTCTCTTCTCCCTAAATTTTTGCCTTACTCCTGCGGGCTCTGGCAAAGCCGCAAAGGAGTTCGGATTCTGGATCCGAAATCTAGGCGGAGGTTTCACTCGCGTGAAACTTTCTTCGGCGGTTGGTTGGCTCGACGGCACGGGGATTGATCGCCTCGGGATGCGGAGCAGTTCGAGGAGCGGTTCGGGGAGCGGTTCAAGGAGCGGCTCGGTGTAGGACGGGAGCAGCTCGGAAGACGGCGCGGAACATCTCGCCTGCCCCAGGGCTGAGATTCCGGGTATGTGAATAAAGTATTTAATTAGCATTAGTTTAGTGTAATCGCAGTAGGCTAGATCCTTCTTGGGATGGTCAGATCTATCCCAAGTCGGCATAGATCTTGGCATATGGTCTTGGACCTTAGGGCTAAGTTAAAAATGTTTTAACAGCTTGTTAATTTAGATTAACTAGTTTTTTCTTCCGCTGCAATTCTCTTTTCTGTCTATGTTCCGTCCGACTTAGGACGGGACTAGAGTTTTTTGTGCCCTAAGGGACCGACCAAATTCCCTACAGTGGTATCGGAGCCTAGGTTTGCGTAGTCGATCTAGGTACTGCGATTTCATTAAACTTGTTAATGCTTTTAAATACTTTTAAAATTTTAAAGTTATAAGATAATTTTAAAAATGTTTTTTTTGAAGTTCAAAATTCTATGTGATAAATTTTTGAACATGAAAATTTTAAAAATGACGTTTTAAAATTTATGTGATAATTTTAAAACTAATTTTAAATATTTAAAAGTTTAAATTTATTTTGGATGCCTAAAAAAAAATTTTAAGCATGGAAATTTTAAAATGGTGTTTTTAAATTTATGTGATAAATTTTAAAATTGATTTTAAGGCTTTAAATTTATGCGATAAGTTTAAAATATTTTAGATGTTTGAAAATTGTATATGATAAATTTTTGAACATGGAAAATTTTAAAGTAATGTTTTAAATTTATAAGATATTTTTAAAACTGATTTTAAAAGTCTAAAAATTGTTTATGCGATAAACTTAGTTTATTTAATTGTTAAATAGATATACACTTTCATTTTATGTTGATAAAATTAGTGTAGCTTTATTTTAATGGCCTGTTAATCTTGTCCCTTATTTGATAACACAAGACAACCTTTTAGGTTAGCCATTAAAAATGATTAAAATTTATTACTTGAATTTTAATGACATGCTATGTTTTAATAAATCATTAACAACAATATAAGACCTAATTCCTGATTAGGGTAGTCCTTTAAATGAATTTTCAATTCTAATTGTTATTATTAATTTTCATTAAAGGACTTCGCTTCTAGCGTTGTTAATAAAATTTATTAAAATCCTAATAACGATTAGGGTAGCACGTGAACCTTATAGTTGATAAGGACTTAATAAAAGTTATTAAACAAATCCTAAAAATTTTGAATTTAAGGATTCAACTAGTTGATAGGATTAATTAGTTGTTAATAAAAGCTGTTTAGTCTATGGCATACATACAAAAATGACAAGCTTCATTCAATGGACCATGATCCAGTCAATGTGCTTGGCTAAGAGTTCTGGGTCAACCCTTGCTAGTCCAAGGGGTAGTGATCCTGGCTTAGTCAATTCCCTGGCTGAGTTCCGCTGGACCGCAATGTCGCGAATCATGATTGTATGCCACCCTGGACTATATCTAAGTCAAATACGTTAATGATCTTTTTCAAGATTAGCCGTAGCCCTCCTTGTTTTAGGGGTTAGCAACTATAGGGCCCGTGTTACAGTTGTTGAGATACACTCAAGCTGTGACATGGCAACCTTGTAGAAACCAACTTCTTAAATACATAAGATGACATCTTGACTTGACCCAAACCGACGTTTTCGTGAATACACTGAGCGGCGGCGCAAGTTTAGTCAAGGATGTAGTCTGCCTAGATGTAGTCTAAGACCTGACCCAAACCGACGTGTCGTGCATACACCGAGCTGAGGGGCAAGTCAGGCTAGACATGAAAACAAGGGTCCGACTAGACTAGACATGGTGATTTGGATGAGCACACTCATGATCACAAATGGCTAGGGGAAAAAACCGATTAAGAGAGTCATATCCAATATGATCGATGAAGAGTCATCTTCCGATCGCAGAGTCAATCAACTTGTTGAGCTACACTCAAGGTTGTTTAGACTCAAGGTGATTGGAACTCTTACCCATTAATTTTTAATTCGATTAAATCGTTTGTTATTAAGCTTTAAAACGTTCGTAAAAATAGTGGGAGGATATAGATAGATAAAAGCCAATCTACCTATATTTAATATTGAACATATGCTAAAACTAGGGCAAGACTATGTTTACCTAAAGAATCAATTGATAATATTGGAATTAGTTAACTGGTCAATAAGTTGATTAATTGAATATCGAGTTAAATTCTAATTGGTAGAATTAAAACTATATTCTCGTTGACATTAAATGACCTTCTAAAAAACAGACTTAAGAAATATGATTTCATTAAGTTCTGGGTCCAACAAATAAATTAAAGCTACATGTCACTCGTCTCTATATGAGGCAGCTTGAACATATAAGGACATTCAAAATATGTTTCTCCCTACAACTTGTCGAGCTACCCTCAAGGTTGTATGGACAAACAATTTTGATCCGCAAAGTTCGAAAATTCGATCAAACCGTTTGAGTCGAATACGAGTGCATGAGTGATGCAAGACTATGTATCCCAACCGGATCTTGAGACAAGCAACTTCTTGAGCTACACTCAAGATTGCAAAGCTCAAGCGTTTGGATACATAAGTTGCTTGCATAGCTATTTATTTACGTTGATATCTAAATGTGATTTAGAAAAGGAAGAAGGCACTTCGGAAAGTCAATTGAGAAAGTTAGTTTAATTTGTCATTAGTAAAGGCATAAGTAGGAGGAAATGAAAATGTGACATATTTTGATGTCACGATTTCAGAATAAGTTGTTATACAAAAACGTCTAACACATTTTGACGAATATCGTCACATTACTTCTGAAGTAATGTTTTGTGTTAAGTAATTTGTAAATAACTATATATATTAAATGTTAATATATAAATACACAAGATAGTAGCAAACTTATATGGTAAAATTAGACTAGGCCGTATCAAGAGATTAAGCTTCACAAGTCACATAAAGAGGGGTCTGACCTCTCGTATTATGAAGTCTACGGACACTTGTGAGTCTTAGCCTCTTAGATACAATGGCCGAAACCCATCTGTGAGACAGTGGGAGAATGAGTTGTCGAACTCAGTCTCGTACATACTGATGTACCCGAGTCTATCTTTTAACAAAATAAGTTATTCGTATATTTTATTAAGACACGTGTTCTTGATGAAACGCAAGTCTGATAAAATAAAGAACGAAATGACTAAAGTATTTAAACTGATTCGATTAGATCGAATGGTCAAATACTTAGCTAAATAAAATCTTGTGTAATTAAAAGAAAATGTGATTTTCTCTCAGATCAAGTCTGTTAACACATCGGTGTGTTAAAAGGTATGAATCACACTTAATTAGATTTAGTGTGATCCATTGTAAGTGACTCTGAGCTAAGTCCTCCCTCTGGGTTAAGTCCCAAATAGTAATGCCTAGGTTTTGATAATGTTCTACGAGGACATTATCTATAAGATATTCATTAAATCAATCGTAAGGAAGTTGTATTATTACTCGAATCTCGTGAGACGGATTGTCGAGTTAGACATCATAACTGATGATGACTTAGTCAACTTCTAGGATGAAATTCGGAGTAGTAACTCCGATTTAAAACTTGATGCAATCAGAATAGGTCCGTGTGCGTAAATAAATTTGAGAATTTAGTTTACGTACCCAAGGAAAATGTTTCCTCACTTCCTGCAAGTAAATCTTTAAGTTGAAAGGTTGGTGCAGAAAGAAAATAGTGAAGTACAATAATGTTGGACGGGAACGGTTTTCATCCTAATTTCTTTAAACGGATTATGATGAAACCGGTTTCGCCAATAGATGTGTACAGATCTACTCGGACCAAAGCCGATGTAAAACGCTTAAGTTGACCATGAAAATTGGAGCATTCACTTATAAGTTCGTTTTTCTAAATATGATTTAGACGAACCAACTTATATGAATTAGCCAGATAGTTTTCAAGGTCAGTGGGAGCGTATAAATTACATGCGAATCATCAAAGGGATGGAACATATATTTTGACAAAGTAATCAAAAGGTTTGATACTTTATCAAGAATAGATATGAGCCATTTAAAATGACCATTAACAAATTTAAATGATTATCGTAAGGTACGATACACTGGATAAGATCCAAGTAAAATAAAATATTATGGATTCCGACAGACCAAATGAATTATTTGAATGAGATTCAAATGGTTGGTCTAACATGAACATAGAAACCCCTTAAGTCTATAGTGTAGACGGTTTTGGCAGATCCACTCACGAAGGCTCTATCACATGAAGTCGGGAAAACTTATGTGTAAAAACGATATTAGATATCGAGATAAATGGGCCTGAGTGCAAGTGGGAGATGTAGGAATATTATGCCCTCGAGGCCATTTATTCCTGTGTGAATAGCACAAACATCTTGTTCGAAATAACATTAAGCTGTTTGGTAATAATTTATCTAAGTTATATTGTAATGTAGTTAACGTTAGATATCAACTTAGGTAAAGTCATGAGACTTTATGCAAGGTCAAACGGGTATCGAGATGAGTATCTCGATCATGGAGAAACGTTTGACCGTCCGTAGCATAAGTCTGAAATGGTTCGTGGTCGTAGATGTTTTGAGACAAGGATATCGAAACATTGGATAGACCATTGTGTCTTAGTCTTCACCGTTTAGCGGTGGCGATGATCTCATGATCGTTTGACTTGGCGAAGTCGAAGATGAGACACATGTGCTCATTAGAATGAGTTCACTGAACGATCCACTAGAGTTATCATATGGTTATATTGACCAATCTGTCAGTGATAACTCTGAGTGATGATAGGATAGTTGGTCTTTTGACTTGAGGTCATTTTGACAAACATGTGCGTGAACGGTGCCACTTATATCAACTGACCTAGCTTCGAGGCAAGGCCTGTCGAAAGGTCTTTTGATTAGGTGTCACTTGAAACGTACGAGGCGAGTAATGACCAAGAGAGGATTCGTCTCTCCCGGTCAATGGGAGTTAGTGTCGTAGAGTTAGTTCGGTCTTTAGTAAAAACTCTGCGCAGAGTATGTTGGAAGAAGTCCAACATTTATTGACTAAAGATTGATCGAAACTAACCGGAGTCAAGTTATTGGGGTTGACAGTTTAACCGTACCCCAGACTTGATCTGCACGACATAGTTAAGACGAAAAGACTATAACTATGGAATTCATCACGGAAACAGTCAGGGTGGTCCCGACAATACTCGTGTCAATGAGTTAACCACATAATGATGATTCCTGAAGCAGGGACGGCAACCACTGCTCGTGGTCACTGCCGTATAGGGCTTCGAGCCCAACCTGTTGTAAGGGTCAGGCTATAGGGTCTCACACAGAGTGCGATTCTTAGTCTAGTAATAGGTAGAAATTAGTTAGGGAGAATAATTGCATTTTTGATGCAAGGGATGAAATAATTGCATTTGATGCAATATGATAATTTAAGCTAAGATAGGGACTATTTTGCATTTGATGCAAAAGCGATTAAATGTGTATTAAATTGTTTAATAAAATATTTAATAATATAAATGCAAGGAAAAGTTCACGGGTAAGACGGAAATATTTCGGTCTAGACCCAGGTTCGAACGGCGTCCAAATCGGACACCAAATGCTCAAGTTAGAGCCAAAACAGCCCAAAGTATCAGACCAGGCCAGGCCCAGGCAGAACAGGCTGCCGCTGCCTGGGCTAGCCCAGGCGCTGCCTGGGCTAAGCCCAGGCTCGGCCGCGCCTGGGCAGAGCCCAGGCCCGCCTGGGCAGAGCCCAGGCGCGGGCCTGGGCGAGCCCAGGCGCGGGCCTGGGCGAGCCCAGGCGCGTGCCTGGGCGAGCCCAGGCGCGGCCTGGGCTCTGCCCTGGCTCGGTCTGCGCGTGCAGGTCAAGTCAGTGGGGCCCACTGGTGGGCCCCACACGCCTAGGGTTGCGAACCCTAGGCAGAATTTCTTGACGGCTGCAGTTTTGTGTTTTGGGTGGCTTTGGGCTGATCTTTGGACACTCAATTGGAGGGTCAAACGAACTCCGATTGACGAACGGTTTTTTCCTATGCGTTCACCGTTGAACGCTTGTCGTATTGATAGGTTGTATCAATCTTGAAGCTCAACGGTTAGTGAGTTAAAATTCACGGAAGTTTGCACTTTGTGAAGTGCAAACTAACTTGATTTTAACTAACCCAAATAATTAGTCCCACATCGGATTTTGAGAAAATGGGAGAGTCCGCCGCCTATATAAATAGGGGTCTCCCCCCTTTCTCAAAACTCGTCCCAAGCTCTAGATCTGAGCGGCTCTCGTAAATGTTGGAGCACGCTCGGATCTAAGCTTAAATTAATATTTCTCTTCTCCCTAAATTTCTGCCTTACTCCTGCGGGCTCTAGCAAAGACGCAAAGGAGTACGGATTCTGGATCCGAAATCTAGGCGGAGGTTTCACTCGCGTGAAACTTTCTTCGGCGGTTGGTTGGCTCGGCGGCAAGGGGATTGATCGCCTCGGGATGCGGAGCAGTTCGAGGAGCGGTTTGGGGAGCGGTTCAAGGAGCGGCTCGGCGTAGGACGGGAGCAGCTCGGAAGACGGTGCGAAACATCTCGCCTGCCCCAGGGCTGAGATTCCGGGTATGTGAATAAAGTATTTAATTAGCATTAGTTTAGTTTAATCGCAGTAGCCTAGATCCTTCTTGGGATGGTCAGATCCATCCCAAGTCGGCATAGATCTTGGCATATGGTCTTGGACCTTAGGGCTAAGTTAAAAATGTTTTAACTGCTTGTTAATTTAGATTAACTAGTTTTTTCTTCCGTTGCAATTCTCTTTTCTGTCTATGTTCCGTCCGACTTAGGACGGGACTAGAGTTTTTTGTGCCCTAAGGGACCGACCAAATTCCCTACATAAGTATACCGTAGTTCAATTGATGGGTACTTTGATGTCATACGAGGTACGCAAAGATAGCAAGGTGAAGTTACAAGAAAAGATGAAGTCCTTTTTGAACCAAGACGCGCCTAAGAAAAAGGCGATTGCATTCAAGGCGGCTTCATCCACCTCTACCGATGATGAGGACTCAGAAGAAGAAATGGACATGGAATCCATTGCACTCATGGCAAAGAAGTTCAATCGCTTCTTTCGAAAGGGTAACTTCAAACAAAAATCTAAATTTACTTCTACTAACGCCTCTACACCTTTGTGCTTTAAATGCAATAAGCCAGGACACATCAAAGCGGATTGTCCTCAAAACAAGCAAAAGGAGAAGTGGAAGGCGCCAAAGTTCGATAAGTCGAAGAAGTACAAAAAGGGATACAAAAAGGGACTTGTCGGAGCAACATTCACCGACTCCGATGATTCCTCAAGCGGAGAGTCGGACGATGAGAAAGTGGAGCAAGCGCACATGTGCTTCATGGCAAGAGAGGAGCATGATCAAGGATCTTTCCTCCTCCGATGATAGCGACAACGAGGGCGATGAGGTAACTATGGATGATCTTAGGAATGCTAACTCTCAACTATGGTCTAAATACACTAAATTAGTAAATAGATATACTAAAGTAAAAGATGACCTAGCTAGCATTCAAACCTCGCCTAAGACTATCATCACCAACAATGACACCGTTGTTGAAGAGTTAAGAAATGAGATTTTTAATCTCAAATCTAAGCTTGAACATGTTAGCAATGAGGATACGGAAGAACATAGGATGGAGGATTTGACTTCTCAAAACTCGACTTTGAGTATTGAGAATGAAAGTCTTAAATCTCGTGTTTATGTGCTCACATCGCAAATATCCACTTTGGATACTTCTTTGTGTTCCCTCACTGAGAAATATGAGAACACATTAGGCCGAATCAATGAATTCAATAAGGGTAAGGGCCATTTGGATAATATCCTAAAAGATTTACTTCCGGCCAAACACCACATTGGCTTGGGGTATATGATGGGAAATTCATCCAAGTCGGTCACTACTTTTGTTAGGCCAACTTCCGAAGCCTCAACGAGTGGGAGCAAACACTCTATTGGTAGTTCATCTACCAATGGTGCTTCCACCTCGTACACACCCTCTTTCGGAAAGAAACCCACTTTGGGTGGACCTCCAAAGAAGGGGCATGCTTATATGTACACAAATACCATGCCACGTAGGAACACACGTCCTACTCCACCGGCTCACACATATGATGATTTCTATGCTACACATTCTCAGGCACGTGCACACCATGTGAGACACCCTCACGCACGTGTTCCCACACATGCATATGTTTACCCACCTCATCATATGAATAATTCTCGTCGTGCACCATTCCATCATGTTCCTTATGCCTATCCACAACATGCATCACGTAGAAATCAACGCCGCATGCATGCACCCAATAGGATGAGGGCTCCCAAGATTTTCACTATTTGGAGCCCAAAGGACACAAGCATGGATGAAAAACAAGTATATATGAATGCTTATTTTTCGGATGTTGTGCATAGTAGAAATTATGTGGGGAAGTCTAAGTCCAATTGGACTTGGCTTCCAAAGGTCTAACCTTTGAGGACCCAATGACCTTGGGTACCATGATATGAAATTTTCTATCTTTAGGTACTCAAGGAAAAGAAAAAGAAAAGGAGCAACAAATTTAAATTTAGCTCCAAAGGGAATTGGATACTCGATAGCGGGTGCTCCAAACACATGACGGGTGACGCTCAATTGCTCTCCGGAGTGGTTCCCATTGCAAATGAAAATCGCTTCGTATTTGGAGGCAATGAGAGCGGAACCGTCGTCGGTGTTGGTAAAGTGGGTAACCCATCTAAACCCTTAATTAGTGATGTTTATTTAGTTAATGGTTTAAATCATAATCTTATTTCAATAAGCCAACTTTGAAACAAAGGTTACAAAGTTAGCTTTGTGAAAGGATTGTGTCATATTTCAAATGATAATAATAAGTTATTATTTTCCGGCACACGCCATAAAGATATTTATATTTTGGATCTTCCTAAGTCATATGAACAATGTCTCGTTGCCAACACAAGTGAACAACACTTATGGCATCGACGCTTTGGACATGTGAACTTTGGAACACTTTATAAGCTTTCAAAATTAAATTCCATTAAAGGTTTTCCGAAGCTCGTTTTTTGAAAAGAAAAGTTTTTGTGATTCTTGTCAACGTGGCAAGCTTCCTAAATCTTCATTTAAACCTAAGAAAAGCATTTCTACGAAACGGCCACTAGAGCTATTACATCTAGATTTATTTGGGCCTACTAGAGTTGCTTCCTTAGGAAATGCAAGATATGGACTTGTCATCGTCGATGATTATTCTAGATTTACATGGGTATTTTTCTTGAGTAATAAAAATGAAGCTTTTGAAAACTTCACAATATTTGTGAAGAAAGTACAAAATCTCATCGGAACCACCATTGTCACTATTCGTAGTGATCATGGGGGTGAATTTGAGAATGAGTCTTTCTTAAATTTTTGTGATGATCTTGGAATTACTCACACGTTTTCTTTCCCTCGCGCACCTCCTCAAAATGGTGTTGTTGAGAGGAAGAATAGAACGCTTGTGGAGTGTGCTCGCACTATGCTCGAAGATAGTCAACTTGGTTACCAATTTTGGGCGGAAGCGGTACACACCGCTTGTTATGTGTTTAATAGAATACTTTTGAGGCCCGGCACCAAACAAACTTGCTATGAATTGTTGTTTGGTAGATTGCCTCAAGTTAAACATTTTCGTGTTTTCGGCGCAAAATGTTTTATTAAAAACACATATGATAATTTGGACAAGTTTGATCCGAGATCGGATGAGGGGATATTTGTTGGGTATTCCTCACGTAGCAAAGCCTACCGGATATACAACAAAAGATCCTCTACGATCGAGGAATCACTTCATGTCTCTTTTAATGAGAATTTTACTACTCCTAGAATTTCAAATGATGATGACTCTATGGATGTTTTATGTGATTCGTTTGAAAATTCTAAGTCTATTGATTCAATTGATTCTATTGATACTAACCCGACTAATGAAGTTGTTGAGAATGTTCCTAGTGATCAAGGTATTCCCAAACGGCTTCATACCGTTCGCGACCATCCCCATGAGCAAGTCATTGGCAATATTCAAGATAGAGTCAAGACGAGATCGCAAGTCCACCACTTCGCCAATTGTGCCTTTGCCTCATCGATAGAGCCAAAGAATATAGTTGAAGCGTGCGAAGATAGTGCTTGGATCCTTGCCATGGAGGAGGAACTCATTCAATTCGAGAGGAATGAGGTATGGGAGCTTGTCCCTTTGCCATCGAAGAACCACACCATCATAGGGACAAAGTGGATATTCAAGAACAAAACCGACGAAAACCAAGTCGTCGTCCGGAACAAAACTCGATTAGTAGTTCAAGGCTATCGGCAAGAGGAAGGTATCGATTTCGAAGAATCCTTCGCTCCGGTAGCTAGATTAGAATCAATTAGATTACTATTATCTTTTGCATGCCATAAAAATTTTAAATTATTTCAAATGGATGTTAAAAGTGCATTTTTAAACGGAGATGTCGTTGAGGAAGTTTACGTTTCTCAACCTCCGGGCTTCATAAATGAAAAATTTCCAAATCATGTTTTTAAACTAAAGAAAGCTCTTTATGGTTTGAGACAAGCTCCTCGAGCTTGGTATGACCGCCTAAAGAATTTTCTTTTGGATTTGAATTTTAAAATGGGCGAAGCCGATTCTACACTTTTTATTAAGCATGCGAATAATGATATCTTATTAGTTCAAATTTATGTTGATGATATCATTTTCGGTGCTACTAACTTCACTCTTTGCGAAGAGTTTTCTAATGTTATGAAGGAACAATTTGAGATGAGCCACATGGGCGAACTCAAATATTTCTTAGGTCTCCAAATTCGCCAATTGAACGACACAATCTTCATCCACCAAACGAAGTACACGGTGGAGTTGCTAAAGCGATTTGGAATGGAGAATGCCTCCGGGAAAAGACTCCTATGAGCACTACAATGCATCTTGATAAAGATACGGGCGGAAAAGATGTAGACATTCGTCTATATCGAGGTATGATAGGTAGTTTACTTTATCTTACCGCAAGTAGGCACGATATTATGTTTGCCGTGTGCATTTGTGCTCGTTATCAGTCTCAACCTAAGGATTCTCACTTAGTAGCGGTTAAACGTATTTTTCGCTATCTAAGTTACACTTTAGATTTTGGATTACTTTATCCGAAATCTAGCACATATGAGTTAGTCTCATATAGTGACGCTGATTATGCGGGATGCAAATCTGACAGGAAAAGTACTAGTGGCACTTGCCATTTTCTAGGAAATTCTCTTGTCTCTTGGTTTTCCAAGAAGCAAAATTCGGTATCACTTTCAACCACCGAGGCGGAATACATTACCGCCGGTGCCGCTTGTGCCCAGGTTCTTTGGATGAGACACACACTGAAGGATTTTGGTATTCATTGTGATACTAGCCCTATCATGGTGGATAACCAAAGTGCTATCTGTCTTTCAAAGAATCCGGTGCACCATTCCCGATCTAAACACATAGATGTCCGACACCATTTCTTAGATGATCATGTTGCTAAAAAGGACATCATATTAGTGTACGTTGAAACCCAAAAGCAAATCACCGATATTTTCACAAAACCCCTAAAGGAGGACTCCTTTGTGCGGTTGCGTCGAGAATTGGGGATTATGGGTGAATCCAAGATATAGGATTCATATTTCATTCAATTATCTTGCATGCTATTATATTTCGCGATGTTTCGTTCATGCTAGATTTATTGAATTTTTGGGATTTTATGTGATATGTTTGAATTTGTGCTCGAATTCGTATTTGAATGTCGTATTTAAGATTTCGACGTTTTATGGGGTAATTTAGATGACTAATGAGAGTGTTAAGATGTTCCATCCAAGTGGTTTTTTGAAGAGAACTCATTTATCAACTTTTGGACTCTTCTAGTCGGTTTCAGTTCATCAGCCAACCGACTAGATGCTCATCTAGTCGGTCAGCTAGTGAACTCAGACCGACTAGATCAAGCTTTTAACTTTCTCCTGTCATTGACTTCTTTTAGTCGGTCATAGTACACTTACCGACCGACTAGATTGAAAACTAGTCGATCAGTGAGTATACTGCGACCGACTAATTCTAGCCCTAAAAATTTCTGTTTGCCTCTGTTTCGACTTAGTCGGTTCAAGCTCATTGACCGACCGACTAGATCGTAATCTAGTCGGTCAGTACTTGAACTGTGACCGACTAAGTGGGTTTGGGCAAACAAGTCTTTTCGCATTCTCGACCGACTTAAAGAGCTTTTATCCGACTTCTTTTCGTTTTAGTCGGTCTTCTTCTCTCCTCCAGCCCGAACACCCCCTAAACCCTCTCGAGCCCCTTCGTCTTCCGACGTGTTTCCGGCCAGTTTTCCAGCCATCCCCGCCGTCCGTCGCCGTCGACCCTCTCTCCTAGGTATAACCCCCCTTCTAGATCTCGTTTTCCATTCCTAGGGTTTGATCTTTTTAGTGTTTTCACTTCCTAGGGTTCTAGGGTTTCGGTTTTACTCTATTAGGGCTTGTTGTAGGATTCTAAGGTTTGTGCTAGGGTGTTTGATCTTATCTTCATAGTTTGATTGTACTCGTTGTGCCGAGATCATGGCACGAACGAGGATCCTGATTTCATCTTCCGGGGCATCCCCTATGACCGTAGAGGGTGCTACCGCTTCGACCCCTCCCAAGCGTAGGGCTAAGACCACACGTCCCCCCTCTTTGTCTTCGACTCCGTTGAAGAGGAAGAGGACATCTAAGCCTAAACCTACCGGCCAATCATCCAAGCCCAAGCCTAAGCCTAAAAAGTCCCGTGCACCCACTCCTCCCGGTGTTCGTTCAGGTAGTGATTCCGAGGATAATTCCGATGAAGAATACTCTCCTGAACATCCTGAGAAGGCACCCACTCCACCTCCTCCGAAGACCCGTAAGGCTAAGGGTAAAGGTCCAATGCCAGTCGGCGGTGTGGATATATCGTTGTGTCGCGACGACCCTCAGTGTCTCGCAGCGTACAACCATATAGAGCACTGCCCGCTGCTGTTAGAACATTACGTTCAGTTTTCTGATTTCCTTGGCCTTGCCGATCTTCTCTCCTATAGTGGCCTATTGGACTACCTTCGATACGACCCTACGGCTAACCCTAGACCATTTCCTCGCTTGGTCAAATTGTTCTATGCCAATCGTGTCCGAGGCCAGTACGATGCGAGTCACTCCATCGAGACTACTATCTTGGGAACTCCTATAGTTCTCACGGCAGAAATCTTGGGGGAGATACTTGGTTGTTCGTCGTCTGGTCTCCTTCCTTCGGATATTTCTGTTGATGATATCGCTGAAGGATCCTGTACAAAACAGAGTTAGGATCGATAACATGAAGTTTAGACTTACGCTTGCGTACGCGGCACGGTAGTCTACGAACTTCGCCTTCGGATTCGCCACGACGGATCGAGTCTACTCACGAATGGAGTAAGGCTACTAATCCCACAATCTAAATCTCTATTTTAGATTAAGAACTTGGATGGAAGGAGAGGAAATATTTCTGCAGAGCTTCGCTATGAAGAAGATGCATGCATGAATTTCATGCAAAAAATGTGTGTGGAAAATGGCTACCCTTGGGTCTTATTTATAGCCCCCAAGGTAGTTATTTTAGGGTAAGTTGTTCCTTTGGAACAACTTAATTAAGGTGTACCATGATACATGGCACATTATAAGCTTAAGTTGTACCATATGCATGGTACAACATAAGCTTAAGATATTCCCCCTTTATTAGCCATATGTCGCATGCACTTATGCATATATAATGCGACTTTCCCGCTCATACAGAGATCCTCTCCGCAAGGGAACATATTCCCTTTGCACATGACTTCGTGTGCGCGACGTTCGAGGTCCGTATTCCCTCGTACATCCCCCACAAGGGTGCACAAACGTCTTCCATATCCAACATCTCCCACTCACACTTGAGGGGATTGTAAGAGAACGTCTTTCCCTTAGTTCTTTCATCTATCATACCGAGAAATAGACCGTGCGACCGTCATGCGCGTAGAGTCTGTTGTTGTGCACTTGTTAGAGATACACAACGACCTCGAAGGTGCAAAGTTGAGTAGTTCAAAGCATTCTTTACCCTAGATTATTTCTTCACATTTTCTTGTACTTTATATTCAACAATTGAATCCCATCTGGATTACAATTGGCTGGCCAGCTTTGAATCATTAAAGTCCAAATGCGAATATGAAATCAATCTTCCTCTTCTTGCGAACCTTTTGATCTTGACTTGATTCGCTTTTCTAACGTGCCCCGCCGAGCCGAATTACCATAGCCCATTAGTAACACGCTAAGATAGCGATCATCTCGTCAAATCTAAAGGAACCAATTGGAGTCTTTGAGGGTAAGAGTTAAGACCCGTATGGCCTTTGAGTCTCACATAATAGCAAACACTATTGCTACTAACTCAGTGGTCGAAATGCATACGTGGTATGAACACGTATTACAACATCACTCCTTTCCCATGGAGAGTATGTCTTAATGATGTTGTACGGATGAAAAGATCAGACACCACAGTGCCTATCTTTTTGAGTCCCCTTACTACTCGTGAAATATTCACGGACTCTCATCCTGCATAAGACAGATAGGATTTAAAAAATCCAATGAAATCTTTATATCCTTGTGATATAGATCTCAGATCTTTTGTAAGCATCCATATGATGCAGATCTTTCATTCGACTATCTTGTTAAAGTCATGACTCTAAATCATTCGTCTAATGATTTTGACTTTAAACTAGTCTCATCTCTATCTTATCCATCTGATAAGATAAGGCGGTTGCTCATGTGAGAGAGCCAACCTTAATCTGTCCGACATACACACAATTCAGCTGAGATTTCAAAAATGTACACAAACATTTCTTAAGAAATTCATATGCAATGTTGGAAAAAGAACTTATTCTTTTATTAATTTTGATCATTTCTTAGACATGGGAATATATATTTGGTACAACTCAGCCCATACGCAATCCTTGAGATGATAAGTGTTTATAAAACACATTTCTGGGGATCGCTTTCGTAAGCTGATCCTCTATCATCTCATGCGTAGATATGTACCTTATGTCTACCTTCTTGGTTTTATCACAGTCTTTTGCAAATCTGCAGTTCCTTTAAGATACTGCATTATCCTCTTAACCGCTTTCCAGTGTTCTTGCCCTGGGTTGGATTGGTAACAGCTTACCATTTCCAACGGCAAAACAGATGTCCGGTCTCGTACACACCATAGTGTACATAAGACTATCAACTGCACTGGAATATGGAACTTTTTCCATAATTTCCTTTTCCTTTTGGTTCTTTGGACACGATTCCAGATATAAGTTATCGCATATGCTTATATGAATATCAATGGACTTGCAGTCCTGCATATTAAATCGTTCTAGGACCTTCTTTATATAAGTCTCCTGTGAAAGAGAAAGAAGTTTCTTCGAACGATTCCTTGAAATCTTAATTCCAAGGATATATGCGGCTTTTCCTATGCCTTTCATCTCAAATACTGATGAAAGTCAAGCCTTGATACTCATTACAAAGCCCTTGTCATTTCTGGCTATTAAAATGTTATCTACATATAGATACATGATAATATACTTGCTTTTAATCCTCTTGATATATACTCAGTTATCTTCATCAAGCATGGAAAAAATCCATTTGATAAGAGCAATTCTTGAAATCGTATATACCATTGCCTCGAGGATTATTTAAGACCATATATGGACTTACGAAGTTTTACAAACCTTATGTTTGTTTCCTTCTTTTACAAACCCTGTTGGTTGTTCCATATAGATCTCCTCGTCCAATTCTCCATTGAGAAAGGCAGTCTTTACATCCATCTGATGTAATTCGAGGTATAAGCAAGCTACCATTGCGAATCAAGGTAAAACGCACAACAGGTGAGAATTTTTCTTTGTAGTCTATCCCTTCCTGTTGCGTAAAACCTTTCGCGACAAGGCGAGCTTTATATCTATCTATAGAGCCATCAGCCTTATGCTTGATCTCGAGAACCCATTTGTTCCCAATTGCTCTATGTCCTCTGGGTGAGTTAACTAAGTCCCAGACTTGGTTAACTTTTATGGATTTCAATTCCTTCTTCATCGCTTCCATCCATTTGTCTTTTGCAGGGCATGATGTGGCATATTTGAGATTCTTCAAGTCCTTGTTGACTCGAATTTAGATCAATTCTAATATCACTCCCACTTGAAATGTTGTTAGAATTGCTCCCACTTGGATCATTATTCCCGTATGGAATAGGATAATCGTCATTCGTATAATCCATTGGTGAAGGTTGAAAAGTATTTTCGTTTTCACCAAGAATTCTCCCACTCGAATGAGGTAATCCTTCTTGATCACAAATCTCAAATAGAGATAAGTCCTGACTTATCTCGCCCTGTCTTGGAAACTCGTTTTCCAAGAAAGTGACATCCCTCGACTCAAACTCAATTAGCACACCATTGTCTTCCTGACTAACAAAAACATAACCTTTGGAGTTTAATGCGTATCGTTTAAAGATACATTTCCTTCCCCATGGCCCAAGTTTGCCATACTTATGGGAGGAAATATGTGCGTTGAATGCACAAACTCAAGGTAAAATGTTTAAGTTAGGAGACCTTTGGTTCCACAACTCATAAGGAGTGGAGCTAACTGATTTCGAGGGTACGCGGTTCAAAATGAAAACGGTTGTCAATAATGCATCACCCCAGAAGGTGATTGGCAAGTTAGCTTGCGCCATCATTGAACAGACCATTTTTCATTAAAGTCCTATACCTCCTTTCTGCAACACCAATTTGTTGAGGAGTATAAGGCATAGTTACTTGATGTACTATGCCTTTTTCATCACAAAGTTCCTTTAAACTTGTTGATTGATATTCACCGCCCCTATCGGTTCGCATGACCTTAATCTTGCGATCTAATTGATTCTCCACTAAACTCATATAGTTTTTAAAGCAGGTTTAGTGCTTTCACTTTTGTGGGATATCAAATAAATATTACCGAATCGGGTGAAATCATCAATTAAAAGTGATGAAATAGGACTTCCCGCGTCTTGTCTTGACATTCATCGGACCATATATGTCCGAATGGATAAGCGGTAATGGAACCTTGGCCCTTGTGCCGGTTCCAAACGGCTTGCGACAAGATTTCCTTTCAAGGCAATGTTCGCAGGTCGACATTTCAACCTTTGAAACATTGGATAGAAGGCCACGTTTGGCAAGTCTATCCATACGCGTTGGTCCAATATGACCAAGCCTTGATTGCCAACAAATTATATTAGACTCATTAGTCAAAGAATTTGTCATAAGGAAATGAGAAATCATACATTGTACTTATTACAATGAATCCTTTAAATACATAACCCAGAACCAATAAAGGAATTATTACAAAAATAGGTCCATATTACAAACATGAAGGAACCAACCATTAACCAAGACCCAATAAATTGACCACAATTTTAATATTCCTTTGAATATATGGAATGAAGAGAACATCATGAAGTAGGATAGTGCGGCCGTTGTCCAAGACAAGCTTGCGAGTCCCAACGCCTTTCACTTCAACACGTGTGTTGTTTCCTACATTGATCCACTTCATTCCTTGAGTATCCGGTGATACTCCACGAAGGACCGTCTGTCCTTTGCTATGTGGTCAGTGGCACCTGAATCAATTATCCCAAAATGGATTAGATTCCACAAGAAATAGTGAACTAGAAACACATATGTAACTAGTATTACAAGTTACCTCGTCACTTCCACTCGTACACGAATGAGCATAGTGACCGAGCTTGTTGCACTTGAAGCACTTGATTCTTTTCAAGTCTTTCTTCTTGTGCCATTTCTTGTGTCCACCCTTATGTTTGGGTTCCTTGGTAGACTCAGGTTGCTTATTACGTTCATTAGAAGACTTCGAACGATCTTTACGTTTCTTTCCCCCGTGTGAGGAACTAGCAACCATGTGCACTTCTGCACCTGGCTTGGCAGCCGCAAGCCGCTCTTCCTCTAATTCGAGGTGCTTGGAAACGTCTTTGAAGGTCTTGATGCTCTCATTATGAGTGAGATGCATCTTCATTTGATCCTACCCATTTGGTAGGGAACGTATGACTGCTTGGATTTGTTGCTCATCAGTGAGCACATGACCTGCGTCCTTTAACTCCGAGATAAGGTTCGCCATATGTCGCAGATGTTTCCCCATGGAATGATCTGGACGTTTCTTATATGTATCGAACTTTATAGTTAAGGCGCGAAGTTTGGACACCGATGTGCCACCGAACTTCTCCTCTAGCTTGGACCATATGTCCATGGCTAGGTCATGTTCTCGGAAGATGCGCATTATGTCATCAGCCATACTGCTTAATAACGTAATGCGCGCTATCTTATTCTTCCGAGACCAAGCATCAAAAGCTTCCTTGTCTCTTCGGTGTTGGGCCGTAGTGCCCAACTCGGGTTCAATCATTACGTTCTTTAGAGTTTCGAGCACTTCTTGCTCCTCTAAAACGTATTGTATCTTAATGGACCAAAGTTTGTAATTATCGCCGTTGAGTTTTTCACCTTTGTTTAACTCAGCGACGATATTCTTTGAAGCGGAAGACATTTTACTTTTAAAATGCTGCAAAAGACACAAAACCGAAGGTTCGATCAAAAAACATTGCATAAAAAATTCTTAAAATATAACTCCCACTTGAAATGATAATAGAATATCCCATTTGGATAGTTCTAAAATTCAAATCCCACTTGGAATTATATTATATTTGATAAGTTACTTTCGAAAAATATTGAAGGTGTTGTTATAGAATCGAAAAGGTCTCTATGATTCCAATCACCATCTAGAACAACTTTCAATATTCCCCCATCACTTATCTAACAATAGTACTCTTATAGTACTAGCAGCGGAAAATAAGTATTTGATAAGTTACTTTCGAAAAATATTGAAGATGTTACTCTAGAATTGGAAAGGTCACTATGTTTCCAATCACCATCTAGAGTAACTTTCAATATTTCTCCCTCACTTTATCAAATGTTAGTACTCTTATAGTACTTAGCAGCGGAAAAGCGTTTTTGAAAACGTATTTTTCAAAACGAATATAAAATACATTGGCTAATCTCCGTAGAGTAGAGCACAACGTCATAAGTTCATTGGCTAATCTCCGTAGAGTAGAGCACAATGACATGGCTAATCTCGCATGAAGTAGAGCATTACGGCTAATCTTCAAGGAGTAGAGCACAATTTCATAAGTACATTGGCTAATCTCCGAAGAGTAGAGCACAATGACTTGGCTAATCTCGCATGAAGTAGAGCATTATGGCTAATCTTCAAGGAGTAGAGCCCAATGAAAACTTCATTAAAACGTTAGTCCCGTATGAACTATTCGGCACTGTAGTTAGCCCCGTATGGACTAATCTACACATTCGAGTTTGACCAAGGCCATTTGTTACCCCGTATGGGTCATCTGGCAAGTTTACAATCGACCCAGACCATTTGTCGGATTGGTCGACCAAAAACACAAAATTGGTCGACCAATTTTCGAATTCAACTTCTTCCCGGTCAGGGCCTCTGCCCTGACCCGGGCTTGACCAAAGGCCGGCCAGGGCCTCTGCCCTGGCCGGCCAGGGGGCCTGGCCCCCTCGGCCAGGGCCGGCCAGGCCCTGGCCTCTGCCAGGGCCGGCCGGCCAGGCCCTGGCCACTGCCAGGGCCTGCCGGCCAGGCCACTGGCCGGGGCCAGGGCGCCGGCCCTGGCCTCTGCCAGGGCTGGCAGGCCGCTGGCCCGGGCCAGGGCTCCTGCCCTGGCCTCGGCCAGGCCCTGGCCTGAGGCCAGGGCGCCGGCCCTGGCCACTGCCAGGGCCGGCAGGCCGGCAGGCCGGCCCTGGCCACTGCCAGGGCCGGCCTGGCCCTGGCAATGGCCAGGGCTCCGGCCCTGGCCTCTGCCAGGGCCGGCCTGGCCCTGGCAGTGGCCAGGGCGCCGGCCCTGGCCTCTGCCAGGGCCGGCAGGCCGGCCAGGGCCGGCAGGCCCTTGGCCAAGGCCGGCCACTGCCGGCCCGGCCTTGGCCGGCCACTGCCGGCCTGGCCATGGTCGGTCATGGCTTGGCCATGGCCGGCCATGGTCAAGGCCTTTCGGCGTTGGCCGGCCATGGCCCCTTTGGCCATGGCCGGCCACCCCCTTTGAATGGGGTTGCCGCACTTTCTTCTCCCCCTTGATGGGGTGGTCGCCGGTGGTTATTGGCCGTAGCCAACCCCCTCCGCATGAGGAGAGGGGGTGCATGGCCTTCATGGCCCATTTGGCCATGGTGCACATGCACCAAATTTTCCTCTTACCCGATGGAAATAACTTCCATCACCTTCCTCGATGAAGCACCCGTTCGTCGAAGAAATTAGTTATCTCTTAATGGCCGTGTGCCAAAAATGAATAACGTACTACGTGAACGGTCGGTTCTTCCCGTCACGGAGAGTTCCTACCATATCCGTAATGATAGAAGACCCTAACGTGAAAAGAACAACCGCTGCGTTCTCTCCGTCACGAAGCGTTCCTACTATATCCGTAATAGTAGGAGACCCATTCGTGAAAAAGACAACGACTCGTTCGTAGTTTCGACGGGGCGGTGGATTGACCGGGGCGAACCCATATGGCTCTGATACCAATGAAGGATCCTGTACAAAACAGAGTTAGGATCGATAACATGAAGTTTAGACTTACGCTTGCGTACGCGGCACGGTAGTCTACGAACTTCGCCTTCGGATTCGCCACGACGGATCGAGTCTACTCACGAACGGAGTAAGGCTACTAATCCCACAATCTAAATCTCTATTTTAGATTAAGAACTTGGATGGAAGGAGAGGAAATATTTCTGCAGAGCTTCGCTATGAAGAAGATGCATGCATGAATTTCATGCAAAAAATGTGTGTGGAAAATGGCTACCCTTGGGTCTTATTTATAGCCCCCAAGGTAGTTATTTTAGGGTAAGTTGTTCCTTTGGAACAACTTAATTAAGGTGTACCATGATACATGGCACATTATAAGCTTAAGTTGTACCATATGCATGGTACAACATAAGCTTAAGATATTCCCCCTTTATTAGCCATATGTCGCATGCACTTATGCATATATAATGCGACTTTCCCGCTCATACAGAGATCCTCTCCGCAAGGGAACATATTCCCTTTGCACATGACTTCGTGTGCGCGACGTTCGAGGTCCGTATTCCCTCGTACATCCCCCACAAGGGTGTACAAACGTCTTCCATATCCAACAATCGCCTCCTTGGATCAGTCCGTTCTTTCTGATATCTTCCATGTGATCCCTCCTGCCTTTATTGGAGTTCCTTCGAAGTCGTTCAAGCCAAATGCCTGGGTTCTGAATCTCATTCTGAAGTCGTGCTTGCTTCCCAAGTACGGCTCATCTTCACTTCCATCCCAGCCATTTCTCAAGTTGATCTACGCTCTTTTCTTGGGTTGCGAGATTAATTGGGCTCGCGTTATACTCGATAAGATAGACTCTTTCGAGTGTATTCGTAAGACCAATAAATCTGCGCATATTCCTTACCCGTGTCTGTTGACCCTGGTTTTCCGTCATTTCCGTGTCCCTCTCCCTCCTGACGATGAGCGTCCCTTGGGTCCCCCTCTGAACGCGACGGCCGTAAAGAAATCTCTTGCGGCGCTTCGTCACGTACAGAGGTCGATCACATCTGCTTCTCAGGCCACTCCCTCAGCTGCTGCAGCCCCCACTCCCTCTGCCACATTAGATGATGTCGTACGCTTACTTCGTCGGCACGAGTCTCGCTTGGCTCGTACCGAGGAGGTAGTTTGCCGTATGGCAAGTATGATGGGCATTCAGCTTCCTCCTCCTGTTTCTGAGGACGAGGAGATGTACGATGAGGATATTGACGATCTTGTCACTTCCTTGGCTCGTGGCGATGAGGCCACTGCTGCTGCAGCTGCTACCACTTCTGCTCCTGGAGATGGCACCACTTCCGGTGCTCCAGAGACTTCTTCACCAGTAGTTCAGACTTCTGAGGCTGCTGCTACTCCTGATGACGAGCCTGCTCATGTATCACCTGCTGCTGTATCTGTTGAGACCCCTGCTGTTGAGACCCCTGCTGTTGAGATCCCAGCCGTTGAGCCAGTCATTGATGTCTCCACACCTGCCCCGATGATCCCGTCTGTTGACACTCCTCTCCTCCCTGCAGAGCCCGAGTCCACTCCGTCGACTGGACCCACGGAGACTGCAGATCCAGCCACTTCCTCGTGATCGTCAGTTTCGAGGACTCTCCACTACTCTTTGGATGATATATCTTATTGAGAGTATTTTAGGTTAGGATGGAGTTTGAGGGTGGGTTTTGATGTATTTCTGAGTTTTCTGGATGTCGGTGTTGTATTTTGATGTACTTTGGATGATGTTGATGATGTTGTTGTATTTTGTGTTGATGATGATGCTGTATTTTGATGTTTATATCGATCGTATGATATACTTGATGTACTCGATGTGATATCTTTTTGGATGTACTCATGATGTTTTTATATATATATACATCGTCGTTCTCTATGTTTTAATTTTTCGTGCAAATTTTCTATTCGTTCAATGCATATGAAATGTGATTTCGTCGCTCGACGCTTAAAAGCTTGGTTAAATAGATTATATTCCTATAATTATATAGAATTGTTTTCCATGCACAAATTTAACCAAGAATATTGAATATTGGAGAGTATGTTTCATTATTCAATAAATGAATAAATATTTGGTATTTTTGATGATTTTAATTATCGCTTTTTGATAATGGACAATTTGGCACACCTTGATTTGATTTCAACACTTTTCCCTTGGTGTCAATTAGGTCCATCGTCATTGTCTACGACTCCCGATGTTGGATTTTCCATTTCCTAGTTGTTGTCGTTGTATGCCCCCCGTTTTTGGGATAATGCCAAAGGGGGAGAGATAATGATAATAAATAGGTCAAATGAAAATTTAACTCAATTTCCAAGAATCTAATTTGATGTGTTAGATTCAGGGGGAGTTAAGATATATATAAGGATTTTCAAAATCCGATATTTCAAAAATCGATTCTCTTTATTTATCTTACTCGTCTGCTTGATGCAATTCATATATATCCATTTTGGAATTAACGTGTCATCAATGCAGGGGGAGTAAGTATTTTACATTTGAATCATTATTTTTGATTATTATTTATGTTGTTTTGTCATCACCAAAAAGGGGGAGAATGTTGAATATTGGACTCCCCGGATTTGGTTTTGGATGATGAGCAAACATAAATAATTCATGAACTAACAATATGTGAGCGCAGTATTGGAGATCGTCGCAAAAATCACGAGAGCATTCAAAGCGACATCTCAAGACTTCTCAAAGCATGTATTCTTTGCCTAAAGCTTCGTTGAAGCTCTTGGACCGTTTTGGGAGTCATGAAGAATTAATCGAAGCTCTCGAAGACCGTTCTTTAAGGTTTTATTTATAGTCTTTTAGCTTCGATATATAGAATGTTAAGCCTTGAGTATATCTTACGATTATATCTTCATAACGCTCATATCGTAGCTCTAAGATCTCAGTACAAGTTCATTCTAAATTTCTCGAAGCGTCGCGCTTCGATTCGGACTTGTTTGTGCATGTTAGTTGGTACAAGAAGAAATACTGACCGACTAGATGGTGATCTAGTCGGTCAGCAAAGCTTCTTGGACCGACTAGTTTGTGTTATTCATTCCTTGTTCAGTACTGTTTACAGTTAGTCGGTCTACGTTGACTCACCGACCGACTAGTTTGTGAACTAGTCGGTCAGTGATGCTTCTTTGACCGACTAGTTGTGATTTACTGTTCATGCCAAATTTCTCCTAAGCTACTGTTTAACGTTTAGTCGGTCTAAGAACGTTTGGTGACCGACTAGTTGACAATCTAGTCGGTTAACTTTTGTTCTTGGACCGACTAAGTCAACTTGTATTCAGACTATTTCATTTTGCCTCTTAGTCGGTCTACGTTCACTGACTGACCGACTAGTTGTGAAACTAGTCGGTCAGAATGTCTTCTTGGACCGACTAGATTTCTAGGGCTGAATTTCTATTTCTTCTCAGTTCCTCACTTAGTCGGTCCATGCTGTTTGACTGACCGACTAGTTGATGAACTAGTCGGTCAGTGGTTGTTCTTTGACCGACTAGTTGCCTCAGATTTCTATCCGTTGGGATTTGACCTAACTTGTTTTTATGGGACCCTATAAATACGAACCTAGGTCATTTCTCTCTAGGTTAGAGCTGCCATTAAGAGATTGATTGAGATCAAAAGAGATAGCCATTCTCTCTCATTTCCAAAGCTCTCTTCCTCACAAGAAACCCATTCTCTCACTTTCTAGATCTAGAATCCATATTGAGAGAAGCTTGTTCTTGGTGAGCTCTTCAAGCTCTAGCTTGATTCAAGTCTCCAAATCATCCCTAGGCACCTATTGCTGGTCATTTCCTTGGTGCTAGGTCTTGGTGACTTCATCTTCCACAAATCCTTCCTTTCACCATTTGGGTAAGAAAAACTCAAGGTATAGGATTTTGTGGTAAGATTGTTTATTTCATTCTAAACACTTTTATATTGATTATTGGTTCTCTCGGTTGTGAGAGAAAGTTGTGATCCCGGGTTGTGGGATTCACTATTGCCATTGCATGTATGATTTGATCTTGTGAAGGTTTTTCACAAGATATTCATAGTGGAAATCTTGGGTTAGGGTTTCTAACCTAAGTATCCGGAGGGGATCCGGGTGGTTGGGACGTAGGATCACCGGGAACAAGTCGGGGAGACTTGGGTGGATCCGAACCCAGTAACATCGTTTGTTAGCATTGTTAATTTTGTTGTTGTCATTCAATTTAAGCTTCCGCAAATTGATTTGGTAGTTGTTTGCACTTTAATTTGGAATTATACTCCTTGTTATTTTTAAAGTACTATTCACCCCCCCTCTAGTACTTGTGCAGTAGCTTGTAGGGCATTACAGATTTATCATAGCTAACATCATTCAATCATCCTGAGGTGAAATGTACAATTCATGCATATAGAAGTGATATATGAAAAGAAATCGGTACTCCATATATAAGCATTCAATGCGTGAATCTTGGTGTGTTTTCTGCGATAGCATACATATGAATATTCAGACTCAGCTAATAATAAAACTTCAACCATTTTCATGTGGAAAAGTGTGGGTTACTATTCCTAAATGCAAGGCAATGTCATAGCATATGATATCAGAAATAAAATCTAAGACATGAAAAATATAGCTGCATATAGAGAAAGCTAACGCCACGTAATCATCATCACAGAAAAGTCATCTCTAGCATGAGATGAAAAAGAAATAAAGATAAAGGGGAAAATAAAACTATTTACAATGCAGCACACAAAGAGAATAAGGAAAACGTGATGCATGGTAAAATAAAAGAAAAAATGATGAAAATAAGTGTAAAAACGGAAAACGGCGTGAAAAAACTAAAAATAAAGGTGGCAAATCGAAAAAGAACGTGAGAACTCACTCCCCCAAGCTAAATGGCACAGTGTCCTCAATGTGCAAAGTGTGGCACACCGCGAGACAAGTAATGGGAGGGGCAAGTGAGGATGCATGCATGATGAAAAATAAAAAATAAAAGAAAAAAGAAAAATAAGAAAGAAAAATATGATGCGGACATGATGCATGCAAATAAAGGAGTGATACGGGTATATAGGTGTGGCACCAAAAACTCTCCCTCTCTCCCAAAAAGGATATGTGAAGATATATATAGAAAATGCGTATCATAAAAACAGGGAGGGGAGGGGGGTGGACAAAAGTGAATCAGGACCCAGCAGAGACGGGCAGCACAACGGCAAAAAGAAGTGATGGCATCAAGGGTGCCTAAGAAGGTGACGCTGCACCGTCTCCGTCCTGAGGCGGAGGAGGAGGAGGTGGTGGTGGTGGCTGCTGAGCGGGGGTGGGTGTGGGAGTGGAAGCAGGCTGAGTGTGTATGGGGGTGGGAACCTGCTGGGTGGGTATGGGTACACGGAGGAGACGCTCCAGGACCTGGGTAAGACAGTAGTGAATCTGCGGGAGCAGGTCAAAGCGGCCAGCCATCGCGGAGACGTTGGAGGACAGGATCCTAAGGTCACCTCTGAGGCCACTCACCGCCCCCTCGAGAGCACGTATGCTCTGAAGTACAGTGTCGGGGGGAGGTGGAGCAGAGGGACACGCCGGTCTGTGCTGTGCAGGTCGGGGCTGGCGTACTCGGGTCACGTAGGTGATGGGCTCAGCAGGGAAGGGAACGAAAGGTGCTGCGCCCGCAAATGTGGGCCTGGCCTCAGTATGAGGCCGGGGCACCGGCTGGTGAGAAGTGGAGGCAGCAGCAGCGAAAGAAGAGTACAAAAGTGGCAGCGAGGCGGCCAGAGAGGTCGGTGGCACAGAAGTGTGGACAGACGCCACGACACTCTCGGAAAATACATCAGCGGTGGAGACAGAGGTGACTACCGCTGGGGAGGAAGTGTGTGGTCCAAAAGGCGCAACCCCAACGGAGATCATGCTAGCCATGGTCTCCACGACCGAGGCAAACGAGGGCTCTCCACCCTCAACAAAGGTCGGTGGGCGCTCGGGAAGAGCGGAGCAAAGAGGCTCGACGGACAGAGGGCCAGCAGTGGTAGTGGGAGTGGTACTGAGCATAGGCGTGGAAGCAGTGGAAGCGGGCTCAGCTAAGGTACTCCCGACACCGACAGAGGTGGGGACAGAGGTGTCTGGAGCAGCGGAAATATCTGGGATCGGCGGAGGGTCCACGGGGTCAACAGGGGCAGCAGGCGCGGCAGGTGCAACAGGGTCTGCGGGGGCGGCATGGGCAGCGTGAGCCTGCTCGGCCTCCTCGGCCTCGAGCACGTATACGGCTGGGATCAGAACATCCATTACAGGGAGCCAATCCACCTGGGCCGGTGCAATCTGAGTCTGAGCTGGGCTCGGAAGAATCATGTAATCTGCACCGTAAGGGCCGTGCAGCCAGACCCAGTGTCGCTCACCGTGCGGACGCAGCATCTTCATCCGGGCCATAACATCAATCGACAGAGAAGTGGGGCCCGGTGCTCGTCGCAGGTCGTCAGGGAAGTCCTCGCCGGTCATAAGAGCGAGCAAGGTGATCAGACCGCCGCAGCATATCGGTGAGCGAGCGCCCACTGATACGATGATGCGGTCCAAAAACCATGCCGCGACATCAATCACGACGACAGGGACCAGCTCATCGCCATCCCTAGATAGAGCTCTGGGCCGTGTCATCGCGTAGAGCATGTACAGCTCTGGCGTGGACATCGTACCCGGCTCATATCTGGCCAAAAAGGTCGTCGCCATAAGGCGCTGAGCTATACGGAGGTAGGGATGGACAATGGCCGAGGCCTTGGCTCTACTAGGGTCAAAGGCAGCGTGGAGACTCGTAATCCGGGCCCAGAAGGCGCCGGCGTCGAAGGAAGGTGGGGGGATATGGGTGGGGGCGTAACCTCGGTCGGCCCCGGGGACGTCGGGCCACGAGAAGAAAGCTCTCATCATACCGAGAGTGACCTGGCACTCCTGGTCCATGAACCGAAACGAGCATCCCTCGTCGGTCCGGGTGATTGAACTAAGAACCTCAAGTGTCGGGCGGGTAAATGTGTCCGCCGACACCTGAAAGAAATCTCGCCAGCCCACATTGTCGTACAACGTGAGCATCCCCTCTAGTACCCCCAAGCGTCCTAGGTCAGCGAGGTGTGCGAACCTGGAGGGTACGATCGAGCGCTGGGAGATACGCTCGAAGACGGCGCGGTGTGCGTCGTCTCAGAACGTAATCCCGAGCGGCCCGACAAGTGGAGCTGGAGGTGGTGGCTGTGGAGCGGCAGGGGGTGGCTGTGCGGGCTGTGCGGGCGCTGCAGGCTGTGCGGGGTGTGCGGGGCCTGCAGGCTGTGCCGGGTGGATGGGGTGTGTGGGAGAAGGCGGAGGAGAGTCCTCCACCTCGTGGGAGGGGCCGGCATCGTCCGACCGCTTCCGCTTGGCGGAAGCTCTCCTCGACCTCGGCCGTGTCCGGGGCGGCATATGGGCCCCGAGCGTGCACCGAAAAGCGTGAAAAGTGCGGCCTGTGTAAAATAAAGGAAAGAGTATACCACGACACGCCGCGAGTGCAAAGAAATGGAAGCGTGCGAAGACGACGCCTCCACGCAGCCCAAATCAGTCCCTAGAAGCTCCCCGGGGCTCCCCTAAGCTCCCAAAAATGACCTGCGCATGAAATGGAGATATCAGCGGGTAATATTCAAAACGTATGGGGCACTAGGGGTATAATAGATATAAATAGAAATTAATTTGGGTTAGGGGTTCGTTTAATACATGGATCCTCGAAAAACACACATAAAGAGGAGAAATAGGCGAAAATGGGGGTTACCGGAGGTGGCCGGAGTGGTGGCCGCCGGCGGCGACTCGGGCGAGGCGCGGCGAGGCTCGGCCGGCCGTGGCAGGCCGAGCGGGTGCGCGATGGTCGACGGTCGGGCGAGTGGGGGCGCGAGTGAGGGGAGCGGGCAAGGGGAATGCGAAGAGTTCGGATTATTTCGTTTCGAAAAACGCGCCCCCCCTCGGCCCTTTATATAGCAAAAGTTACGACTCGGCCGAGTGACTAGGTCGCTCGGCCGAGTGAACTCAGCAAAAGATGTTTGGGAAATTTTCCCCCGCTAATGACTCGGCCGAGTGGCCTTGCCACCTCGGCCGAGTGGAGTAAGTCCATTCGGCCGAGTGGCTCAAGCTACTCGGCAAGACTCGCCTTAGGAGTGTATCAGTTCTACTCGGCCGAGTGAAGTTATATACTCGGCCGAGTGGCAATTGTACTGAAATCGGAAAAATAAACAGAGAGTTAGGTACAGCAGACTTCCCTCGTTCGTGGGCGGCTCAGCCGGACGAACTTGTGTGCTCGGCCGAGTGACTAGTATACTCGGCCGAGTGAGCCTTGTGTTCTGCTGTTTGTCTTCGTTTGGGCTCTAAACTCCGTCTTTCTTTATCCAGTCGATTTCATCTTCCTCCTAAGCATCGAGCGCCTTCCTGGGGCGCTCCTTGTCACCTCGTTCATCCTCCTCATGATGGATTTACCTATCTCCTCTCCTGTCAAGAAAAATAGGACCCGTTATCAAAAAAATTTTGGGCGAACGACTCAAAACACTAAAAATTTCTAAAACAAATATAAAGAAAAAGTAAGAATAAAGCAATAACCATCGTGTTGCCTCCCGACAAGCGCTCGTTTAAGGTCGTGAGCTCGACCCCCTATGATTTTCAATTAATGCGGGATGTTTGGTGCATATGAGATGCACCCATCAAACTTTCCGGGGAGAACGCTTGGATTCGAAAGTTGCGGCGGCATGTTCTCCCTCGGTGGTCTCCCGTCTCGAATAGTGTTGGGGGGAGGATCCCCCAAGCTAGCATTTGCTCCGGTCAACGGCTTTACCGGTGATGCCGATCTCCGTGCCGGTGGAGCTTTCTTCGGAGACTTCGATTTTGAGAGCTTGCAGAGCTCTCGGATCCTTGCGACATCAGCGTTGCCTTCATCATTTTCAGCGGAGAAGTCGGGGGAATCATTTGTCTTCTCTTCTTGGCCTAAATCCGGGCCTTCCTCGAAATCCTCATCGAATAGTGCACCAATGGAGTGAGGGATCGCCTCCTCAATTACCTCATCAAGGAGGTCCGAAAGATCATCCGGCCGTCCCTTAAGCAAATATATTCTATTGGTTTCGCCCGTCGGGACTCCCTCGGAATAGTGTTTGAGCCTCTGACCATTTACTTTGAATGTGGAACCGTCCTTGCTTTCCAACTCGAAAGCTCCTCCCGGTTGTATGTGCTTGATGGTGAAAGGTCCGGACCAACGTGACCTCAACTTACCGGGAAATAGTCGGAGCCTGGAATTATAGAGCAAGACCTTGTCTCCCACCTTGAAGTCTGTGACGGTTATGCGGGCATCGTGGAGAATCTTGGTCCTTTCTTTGTAAATTCTCGAGCTCTCGTAGGCGTCTCTTCTTATCTCATCAAGCTCCTTGATGTCTAAGAGTCGCCTTACCGCCGCACTCTTGTAATCATAATTAAAGGTCTTAATGGCCCAATATGCGCGGTGTTCCAATTCTACCGGCAAGTGGCAAGCTTTCCCATAAACAAGTCGGAACGGTGTGGTGCTGATGGGAGTGCGAAAGGCCGTGCGATATGCCCATAGAGCATCGTTTAGCTTCATTGACCAATCCTTTCTAGATCGATCCACCGTCTTCTCAAGAATTTCCTTGATCTCTATATTTGAGACTTCCACTTGGCCGCTTGTCTGGGGGTGATATGCCATGCCAACTCTATGGTTTACCCCGTACTTCTTTAGCATGGCTTCAAACTTGTTTTCTATGAAATGGCTTCCCCCGTCGCTTATCAAGGTACGAGGCACTCCGAAGCGCGGGAAGATATTTTGCTTGAAGAACTTGGAGACGACCCTTGCATCATTAGTAGTGGTGGTGATTGCTTCCACCCATTTGGAGACATAGTCAACGGCCAATAGGATGTATTTGTTACCATTGCTTGACGGAAATGGTCCCATGAAGTCTACTCCCCAGCAATCAAAAAGCTCAATTTCTTGTATGGGTCTCATTGGCATCTCATTGCGCTTGGAGATATTCCCGGTCCGTTGGCATCGATCGCACCCCTTTACAAAAGCGTGGGTGTCCCTAAACATTGTTGGCCAGAAGAATCCGCTCTGCAAGATCTTAGCGGTTGTTTTAGAGGCGTCATGATGTCCTCCGCATGGTAGACCGTGGCAATGCAAGATGATAGACGTTGCCTCCTCTTTAGAAACGCACCTCCGAATGACGCTATCTTTGCATATCTTGAAGAGGTATGGATCTTCCCAAAAATAGCTACGGACCTCATGCAGAAATCTCCTCTTTTGATGTGTGGGCATTCCATGCGGTTTAATTCCACAAGCCAAGTAGTTGACGAAGTCCGCGTACCAAGGTACTTCTCCGGTTCTTATGGCATATAGCCTCTCATCCATGAATGTGTCGTCGATAGGTAAACTCTCATCCTCCTTGTCGCGAATGAGCCTAGACAAATAATCTGCCACGACATTGTCCGTACCTTTCTTGTCTCTGATATCCAAATCAAATTCTTGCAACAAGAGTATCCACCTAATCAACTGAGGTTTGGCTTCCTTCTTGTTCAAAAGATACTTCAACGCCGCATGGTCGGTGTGGACAATCACCTTGGAACCTAGGAGGTGGGAGCGAAACTTCTCGATGGAATAGACGACCGCTAGAAGCTCTTTTTCGGTAGTTGTGTAGTTTTTCTGCGCGTCATCCAATGTCTTACTCACGTAGTATATCGCATGAAGCTTCCTATCTTTTCTTTTTCCCAATACCGCTCCAATGGCTTGGTCACTAGCATCACACATTAGCTCAAAGGGACGGCTCCAATCCGGTGGTTGTATGATGGGCGCGGAAACTAGTGCTTCCTTCAAGGTGTTGAAGGCTTGCAAGCATTCCCTTGAAAAAATAAAAGGAGTATCTTTAGCGAGCAAGGAAGTAAGTGGCCGGGCAATCGATGCGAAATCCTTGATGAAGCGGCGGTAAAACCGTGCATGACCAAGGAAGCCTCTAATGCCCTTGACATTAATAGGAGGAGGAAGTTTTTCGATTACCTCAATCTTTGCTTTATCTACCTCAATTCCTCTCGAGGAAACAAGATTCCCAAGAACTATACCTTCCGTGACCATGAAGTGACACTTCTCCTAATTCAGAGTGAGATTGTTTTGTTGGCACCTTTTAAGGACTTTAGTGAGATTGGCCAAACAAGAGTCAAACTCACTTCCATAAACCGAAAAATCATCCATGAAAACTTCCATAATATTTTCAATGTAATCGGAAAATATGGATGTCATACACATCTGAAAAGTGGCGGGGGCATTACAAAGACCAAACGGCATCCTACGGTAAGCATAGGTAGCGTAGGGACAAGTAAAAGTGGTCTTTTCTTGGTCGTCTTCGTGCAAAGGGATTTGGAAGAACCCTGAATACCCATCTAGATAGCAAAAGTATTTATACTTTGCTAGGCGTTCAAGCATTTGATCAATGAAGGGCAATGGGTAATGGTCCTTTCGGGTGGCTGTATTGAGTTTCCTATAGTCAATGCACATTCGACATCCCGTGACGGTGCGTGTAGATATGGGCTCACCTTTTTCATTTTTTATGACTGTCATCCCCCCTTTCTTGGGGACAACGTGAACGGGGCTAACCCACCTACTGTCTGAGATAGGATAAATAATACTGGCGTCTAGCAATTTTAGGATTTCCTTTTTAACCACCTCCTTCATGTTCGGGTTTAACCGCCTTTGAGGCTCTATGGAGGTGGCGTCGGTATCCTCCAAATGGATCCTATGCATGCAAAGCCTAGGGCTTATCCCTTTTAGATCGGAGATAGTGTAGCCCAGGACATCTTTGTGGCTCCTAAGAACGTCTAGGAGTTTTTCAAGTTGATCTTGCGTGAGGTGGGAATTGACTATCACCGGGAAAGTTAATTTACTACCCAAAAAGGCATACCTCAGATTCGGAGGTAATTGTTTAAGTTCTACCTCAAGAGGCGCTGCTCCTTCCACTTCATCAGCTCGCATGAGTTTGGCTTCTTCCTTGTCATCCGGGTTTAGCTCATGTTCAGGTGGTGCGCCCTCTTGTGACGAGTCAGACTCACTACTTAGTGAGGACGAGGCATCGAAATAGGCGCTCTCCGATTCAGTGCTAGCATCGTCAAAACCTTCACTCTGCTCTGGTTCGTGCATGGAATCAAGAAACACATCAGACGATTCATAAAAGCAAGAGTGAGCGTCATAGAGTGTAACTCCCTGAATGTCGGTTTGCTCGAAGGATTCTTCGGGAGTATAGTGTTCTTCGACATTTGTTCTACCGTCTTCGAAACATAATTTGTCGTCGATCACATCAACTCTGACATTGCCTCCGATAGTCCCATCCGGGGAGACTTGGTCCATCACAAAACTAGCAAACAGTTGTTCGTCGGGGTCCTTGATATCGATAGCAAAAGCTCCGGTAGCGTGGACCTCGTCGACAAGCTCCTTAAGGAGGCCTGCGAAGGAGTCATAGTCTTCCTGACTGAGTTCTATTGTTGACATTGCATCCTCCATTCTCCCTATTAAGATCTTATGCAAAACACGGGGAGAATATGCAAATAGGGCTGCGAATAGAGTTAGAACAAGATATAGAAGAAAGTAAAGGAAGAAGGAAAGAAGAAATAACCGGGTGTTCGATGCCGAGCACCGTCAAAATGCCTTCCCCGGCAACGGCGCCAAAAACTTGATCGCACCCCGGATACGCATCCCGGAGCGACGGTTGTAGTTTTACCGCAAGCGCACGGTATAGCGGCGAGTGGGTTATCGAACACAGGGAGGACGAATGACCGTGCTTGCTCTAATCAACCTGGCTATCAAGAAGAGAAAAGAGAGAAATTTTCCTTTGGCGATCCTGTCACAATCGTCAGACAAAGTACGGAAATATCAAATCAAATAAAGAACGTCTATGGAATGGGGAATCCCCGCTACTCACCGTATCTCGTCTATGTGGTTCATTGGTGTCAACATTGCTAGGGTAGAAATTCGGATGAACTAGTTGCAACTGAATGTAGAACCTAGCTCACGCTCTCGCGCTGTTGCCGGTCTATAGATATCCTAGGTTCGGGTCCAATCTCTTGCAAACCCTAGCCTAGGGAAGCTAGCATTAGGATCAACATCATCGTTCAATCGCGCCCCGAGCCCACTCTCGTGCAAACTCGGGCCACAACCTAGGTTGGGATAGTTCCTACCCGTCCAATCTCTTGCAAACTGGTATCGGCACGGAATTGCAACCGGAAACCCTAGTATCGGTCCAATCTCTTGCAAACCGATACTACGGAAATTCGATTCCAGCCCAATTCGGATTTCTAGGGTTTTCTATCGAATTGGGATCCAATCTCTTGCTAATCCCAATCGATATGAATACCTAGCCATCCGTAGTAAATTGATCCCAATCTAGTCCCTAATACCAATTCTAGCAAAATTCCTACCAATTCATCACAAATATGAAATAGGGCTCGTAGGGTTCATCCCCACGCCCCAAGACGTGGAGACTACTCACAATTCATAGCACAAACACAAAAATAATCAATAGAAATAACAAAAGAATTCATCACAATATTGAGATAAGCAATAAAAATGGTATTTTTAGAGGGGAGAGATGCAAACCAATAGAGTTCTTCCAATAATCCAACAAATATCCACTTTTCTCTCCTCTCCAATCAAAAGAATTAAAAGCTAAAAGCTAATCTAAAAAGCTGCAAAAAGTAGGGGAAAAAGCTCCTCTAACCTAGGTCAAAAACATGGGTTAAATACCCCCCAAAATCGTCCAAAAAACTGTGACAAAATTGCCCCTGCGCAGCCTGAAAACCGCATTTTTCGCTACAGGCAGCGCGTCGCACTCGGCCGAGTGACAAAAGTCGCTCGGCCGAGTGAGAAACCCTGTAATTTTCCAGTAAGTCCGGGCCTTCAGGGGTCTTCACTTCGGGAGTCGTTCGGCCGAGTGAGTTGTCGTCACTCGGCCGATGGCTTCTTGGTACTCGGGCGGCCGGCATTTGCCACTCGGCCGAGTGGGTCTTCTGAAGCTCAGGCAGACGAAAACAGTAAGTTGGCGATTTTTGATGGGCTTCGTCTGAGCGCCACTCGGGCGGACGGGGTCTCGTCACTCGGCCGATGTGGCTTCCGATGCTCGGCCGAGTGCACAAATGAATCGTGTCTGATCTGGTCGGCCGAGCGGTGTCTCGCTGGTCGGTCGAGTGACTCCTTCACTCGGCCGAGTGAGACACCAAAAATGCCCAAATGGCTTGTTTTGGCCTCCTCATCGCTCCTGTGACGTTCTTTCTTCTTCCGCTCCTCTCCAATGGTGAAATACCCCTCGGGGAGGTCGTCGGTGACACTCTGGAGTAGGCGCATCTCGAGATCACTCCAAATCGCTCCAAATCACCTGAAATTCGACAAAAACAACAAATCGTGAAAAGCATCGCAATATCGTCGATATATCGTGAAAAACATGATTTGGGCGATCCAAATGGCATGCAAACATGCGGGAAAAAAGTGTAAAATAAGGAGTGATCACGTATAAGCAGCAGCCAGTGCAGATTTTGGACCATCGACAGAAGCAGTTGAGGAACAAGTTCGTCGACCTGGTGAGAGTGATGTGGCATCACGGATCACTTGGAGAGTCAACTTGGGAGCGCAAAGATGAGATGAGAGAGCGTTACCCTCATTTGTTTCCCGATTAGTAGGTGTTAGAAATTCCGAGGGCGGAATTTTCTGTAAGGTGGGTAGGATATAACGGTCACTTCCGACGTACGTATTTCTAGTGTGTATTTTGGCTATGTGCGTGTATTGTGTCGTGTTCGATTTTTACTATCGTTTTCCTTAACCCTAACACGTGACCGGACCCAGTTTTCACGATACTCTTGGAGGCGTGACCGCCCCGGTACTTTCTTTGTAAATTTTGGACGTCAACGGACCTATCTGCTTACCTCATTACAAATTTATTAAAATACTTTTTTATGATAAAAATTGGAATGTTAAGAATCTGTACGTTTCTTTTTTAAAAAATGAACTTAAAAATTATTAATTTATACTAATACTACAGTTGGTTTGTAAAGGAGATCGAATCTTTTATACTTCTTTGACTCTTTAAGCAAATCCTTAACCTAATAGTTAGCCTATCCTAACTAATTGGCCGCGTATTGTTAGTTTTCTTTTATTGTTAAATCAATCTCATGATAACAAACCCCCTCAATCTCATATCTCTCTCTCCCACGTCTCTCCCCCCCCCTGTGCGTTCTCCCTCACTTCCCTTTAATAGGATAACCTACGGTTTAGAAGCAGCTGCACACTTTTTTTTAAAAGAGAAACCCTACTCTATGACATCCTAGCCCTACTTTCTCCCACCCCGTCTCCCCTCGAGCTCTCTCCAACCCGACGGCCGCCTGCCACAGCGATCAGTCGCTACTGCCACCCTCCGTCGCGACAGCCTCCAGCCCAGCAACCGCGTGTGCTGCTACTCTCTTCACCGTGCACACCACTGCACCAGCAACTTCATCTCCTCAGGCATCCCCTCACACCGCGCACTGTCCTCTCTCTCCCCCAGTCCGGCCACCTCCCCACTGTAGCGTCCTTCTCCCTCTCCCTCTCAAAAGCCCCGAAACCCTACCCTCAGTCCTCTCCATCTACCTCTCCCTCTCTCTCCTCGAGTAAAGCTCAACCCCTAAGAGCCAGTCCGACCACCCCATTCCACCTTCACCGGCCATCAACATCCAATGCCAGCCATCTCCCCTTCAAACGCCACCCCGAAACCGCCCACATTCTCATCCTACAAGCTGCACCCTAGGGACCCCTCTCAGCCGCATCTAGCAGCAGGTTTCCCCATCCTCAACTTGCACGTGTGACTGAGCCCTTTCTCCTTTTCCCAACCACCAAGAGTCCAAGTCGCTGTCGTAAGCTTCTCTTGCTGCTGCCCCCTTGTGGTCTCAAGTCGCTACTGCCGCAACCATCTCCTTTGTCGCTCTACTACACTACCCATAGCTGAGGTGACCCCGACAATTCTCCTCTTTGTATGCTACCTACAGTCGAGGAACCGAAGGGATGGAGACGTGACCCGTTGCCGTTTTCAGATCCGACGCCAGACTTGCACGTGACTGTCAAACTAGGTTGGTGACCCTTACCTGTCGCAACCCAAATGTTACATCATTGAAACTTAATTAAAATCGGCAACCTTAATCACTAAATTTACTTTACGCACCTTTAAACTGTTGTGATAACTTAGGCCGACGTTTGGACTATATTGACTGTGCACATATGATAGAATCATCATAGAGAACCGTAAAATAGGTCTGATCATGTGAACATGTGATTTGAGACTGCTAGGATAGCCATGCTCAACCTAGAAACTTTCCCTAATAGGACTTCTAAAACTGGTCCTGACATCGTCCCATTTAACTTTTTACAGCAAACTATAACCGACGCACTGCCCGTGACAAGACGCTCCCTACGGACGCACTTCTTGCCACTTCAGGCAAGTGTGTTCACTTATGTAGTTACGGCCACGTATAGCCATTACTTTCTTCAAATTTGTACATGTACAAACAAGAGAACCAGGCGTGAAATGATAGCGTCTGGGACACCCTTGTGACAGTCTAGACTTGACGACGAAGTCTAGGCACCATTTACTATAATTGCCATGTTGATACATCCCTTAAAACAGTCATGCATCATATTTGTCTTGTCATGTAACTCCATTCTTAAATTGTCATGTATTGATAACCTACGGGGAATAAGGCACTCACCTAGCAGAGTGAGTGACCCCTTGTATGGATAACCTGTGGGTAATAGGACACTCACCTAGCAGAGTGAGTGATTCCTTGTACAGATCACCGGCAGTTAATAGGGCACTCACCTAACAGAGTGAGTGATCCCTTGTACGGACTTCTCTTGTGCACTTGGGTTGGGGTAGGGTTGAGCAGTCCCATGGTTTAGAGGGTTTGGCCACTCTCTAACCGTAAGGCGTGAACCCTTCTTGACACACACGGTCTTGTCTTGTCTTGTCTTATAGCCGGTAGCACATGCTACGGCCATTGCCATGCCACGTTTACTTTTCTTGCACTGTCTTTACTTTTCTTGACATGCTATATTTTTGTCATGCTGTCGCAACTTATAACCTGCCATGCAACAAACATTTAAATATTGTCTTTTAATTCCTTTACACCTTGCAGTAGAGTTTTTCTCACCTTTACTGTGTAGACTCTGTCTGACGTATAACTCCTTTTCTCTTGGATGTTTGTACGTCAGGTACCGAGACAGAATACGCGAATGAGGAGATGGTACCTATGGACTTAGAGCAGAAGGACGTTGCTCATGAGTACAATCCAGATGAGGATCAGTCTCAGAGGTTCTTTCAGTTGCTGACTTGGAGTTTCCTGCTTTCTATGTTGAGTGCGTAGCACCATTTAGTTTCTTGTTTTAGGTTGGGTGCGTAGCACCAGTAGTTTCCTTTCAGTTGTAGCCATGCTTGGGCTTCCTTTTATTAGACTTCTTTGTACTGCTGGACTATTATTATTATGTTGAATGAATGCTGATGTTTTCTTTTGAGTACTCTTATTATTCTGCGCTTTAAATGCAAGAACATCTACTTTGTTTGGTATAGCACTACAGACGCTTATTTGGCTAAGAGCTTCACAGCTCCAACCCATGCGGACCTTCGTCTCATTCTCGCATTCATATAATGGGTCGCGGGGCGTGACACCAACTCCGCGCTTCCTCGTCAAAGTTTGTGTTTACAACTTGGTTCCTAAATCCGGTTCCCGCAATCACCTCAGTACCCATCTCTTGAAGTGTCTATATGCCGTGACGGGAGGATTTCCAGTTACTTGGGCAGCCGTCCTTCTCCATACTCTCGCAAAACCGATCAATCAACACTTTTACTTACCCTGCCTCATAACTATTACTTTGTGCCACTATCGCATCCCCCCTACTGCTGATATTCCGATTTTAAACCCTATTGAGTTCGACACAACCACACTCGCTAGCATAAAATTGGAAGTCCCCGAGTCCCATTCTGATGATGACGATGCTGAGACTGATATTGCTGACACCCTCATGTCAACAACCCCGGGCTCCTTTGGTCGCCTCGTAAGAAGGTGTGTGTCACCCGCGAGGATATTTACTCTTCATGGCAGAGTAACTCCTCCTTGCTTCGGCATCTCAACATGAATGTGGATACTCTCACTCAGCATGTTAGTGAGGGGTTTTGTCGTGGTTCAATGCCAGTTCAGTTCCTATGATGACACCCTCCAGACCCATGCGTGCATACTTGGACAGATCCAAGAATCCCAGGCCCAGATCTTCTCGATGTTTGAAGATCTCTATCTCGCTCCTCGTCGTCCTTCCTCTCGTAATCCGACCTTCCCAAGTTGCGGCACTCCATCACGTCGTCGTTAGGATTTGTTGTCTACATGTACTTCACAGATGCTCCTCTCTCTGTTTGTTTTGATGAATGGCCTCTTCATTGGACCCCCCAATGGAAGTTGTTTTTAATGATGCCCCTTGATGATTTCAGTATATTTTGTTTTGGACTAAGTTTCGTTCAGTTATAGTGGCCTTCGTTTTGGCATGTGTTGTCGTGTTTTAGATTTCAAACCGTTGGTTCAGTGGTTGTAACTTATGCTCCTTTCTAGTATGTTGGTATGTTGTAGTATTTTATTGGATGTTGGTCTGTTCTTGTCTGAATCTTAATGTAATCATCATATCGTGTTATGTTTATTTAGTAACTTTATTTTGTGTTTCTTCAGTTGTCATAAAAATGCTAACCCTACTGTCAATTATTTCTTACCTTGGGTCTATATGTTCCTACTATCAGTTGTTCTCCTTGTCTACTACATATGCTAACCCCATTCTTATGTTTCATTTTTTATTTTTTTCTTCCACTTTTTGTTGATGACAAAGGGGGAGAATTACACTGGGCATTTACTCAGGGGGAGTTATAAGAATTTTCTTAATTCATAATATTAAATGTTTGTCATCATCAAAAGGGGGAGAATGTTGGAATTTTATATTCCATATCTCTATTCCATATGGTTTTGATGTGACAAAATTCATATTATTATTATTACTAACTCTTTCTGTGCAGATATTCGACTACTCAACATTTGTGCCATTAGACGTTATCACTAATCGATGTCTACGCAAAGTCTTCTAAAATTCATATCTACGGATTTTATGTAATCAATATAATTTTTGTTTTATAGGGTTTTAAGCCTGATGATGACTTATCTTAGATATCTAGGGTTTCGCCTATCATTTATCTACAATCTAGGCTTTTAAGAATCTCAAAAATCCTCTTAAAAAAATTAGCCGACCAGGTAAATTTTGCTGGCAGGCTAATTTTTCCTTTTCGATTCTGACTAGGAAATTTTATGGTTAACTTCCTTTCCATATCAGATTCACATCTGTAAATTTTAATGGTCAAATTCTGTCATTTGAAAATTAGCCGACCAACAAATTTTGCTAGCAGGCTAATGCCGTTTTTGACAGTTTTTCAGAACTGCTCTTTTCTATCCATTTTGGGTAGTTTATAGTTGTTGGGATTCAGTTTTTATAACTTCCCTTTATTCCTATAAATAGATGAGTACCCCCCTTTACTTTCATTCATCTCTTTTACAACTTCTCTCTTGAAATTAATTTCTATCATCTTCAAGAGAGAAATTCTGCCATTGTTTTCATTTTGAAGAAATAAATTTTGATATTTTTTCTTCATTTGAAAACTAAAACTTTCAAGATTGTTTCTTCCATTCTAATCTTGAATCTTTCATTTACACCTCTTCCTTGAATTTTATTCGAAATCTTCATCAAGGCTTTATGTGTTATTTTCATTCTTCATTTTGTAAGTTGAATCTCTTGGTGTAGAGATTGTACAAATTTCAGACACTGAGAGTGTTGCCATTTTGTATGTTGTTGCTTGCGGGACAAGTGCTATAGTGGATTGAAAATCTCTACGGGGTAGAGGACTAGATATAGGATCACGAGGATCAGAACCAGGATAAATCTTGGTGTTTGCGATTGCCATTCTCTGTATTGTATTTATTTACTTCCGCATTCTTATTGCATCTTTTTATTAACTTTTAAATTTGCAATTTAGTCGTGATATACAATATTCACCCCCTAGTGTATTTGGTGTGCCAGGACATCCTACAACCTTGTCACCCCACATCTCATACTTCACTTAGAGTTGATATGCTTACTTTTGGAGATGATTTGTGGAGTTTAGCACATGCCATTATACTTATTTTTTGTCATCTCACATCTCATACTTCTATTTTCACTTTTTATGATATTTTTGAGATGGTTTATGCTAGATGTGATCATTTGATGTAATTACAGTATGTGATGCTTTGAGTATGTTAGTATGCTCATTAGAATTTATTTTGAGTAATGAGTTCATAACCATGATTGTGATGTTATTCGTTCCCTTTTGATCATATTTTCACCACTTGTTGTCACTCAACTTTCAATTGATATATTTTGACATGTAGTGATTAGTTCATTGGTATTATGATCATTAGAACTTAATTTGAGTTATTATTTCATAACTTAACTTGGTATACGTGTCTAAAAAGTTCCATAATTATGTTTATTGCATTTTTCTGATATGTTCAGCTTAGATCTCAATCTATTGATATTATTTGTTGATCTATGTCATTGTGATTATATTGAATCTATCATTATGTCTTTAATCATGTTCATTTCATATGGCATGCCCTTGCTCAAGGATAGTTAATCACATTATGCTTAATGTTATAAATTTTGTGATAATTGAGTTTGTTTGTGTACTTGACACTATTTGATCATTTGTTTTTCTTTCACAAGTGATGTCATGATTTTTGCATTGTTATCCATATTTTGTTATCATGTTTACAGTTGGTAGCTACTACTAATTATGTTATTGTCACTTTCCTAACACTACTCACACTACTGTTTACAATTAGTATATATTGTAATCGCTTATCCCATTATGATTATTGCTTATCTATTTGTGATAATTGAGGGTGGTTGAGTTGGTGTTAGATATTTGCTTTTGCAATTAATATCTTTATTTTGATATCTTATTTACAATTGGTAGCTTATATAGTTTCCATTAGATATACCTCTATGTTTTCCACTCTATTTTTGCATTTTTTGCTTCTATGCCTCACATGCCTTTTGGATAATGCCAAAGGGGGAGAAAAATAAACAAAGGATGTGCTTTATGCTAATTAAATGTTGAGTGTTAAACAATAACTTGAATCATTAAGCCTTTATGTATGATTGATCATTTGTGCTAATTAAATGTTGAGTGTTAAACAATAACTTGAATCATATAACCGTTATGTATGATCGATCATGTATATGATTCCGGGGGAGCATTGGTGATTATCTTGGTCTATATTGATTACATTTAGTATCTGTTGGTAATCATGCTCATGCTTATGATGTGTATCACCCATACGATTCGTATTGTGTATGCATATCATATTCGGTCATTCTTGCGATATATACACAACCTCATATGATACACATACTACTAACTAATTAATGATGCTATTGATTATTGATTTTAACTTGATTGGCACCCTTGTAGGCGAAGTAAGTATATTTAATGCAAAATTATTTATTTTTTATATTTGGTTTGTCATCATCAAAAAGTAAGAGAATGTTGAGTATTGGACTCTGCACCATGGTTTTGATTATGATCAAATATAAATCATGGTGATTAACCCATGTGATTGCAGTTAACTAAAGAGTCACCAATTAGATTCAAGAAGATCAAAAGCGACTACACGTGTTGATTCAAGTGGAGAACTTGGTACATCAACAAAGTTAAAGCATTGGCTTGAATAACTCAAAGACTACATCAAGCCTTAAGCAATGGCTTCAACAAATGAATGGAGATTCAATCCAAAGAGAAGAAATGAATGAATGATTCAAAAGCTTCAAAGAACATCTTGAGAATCAAAGACTAGATGATGATGGAGATATTAAAGACATACAACAAAAAGACTGAAGACCATGAAGAAGTAAGGATATTCATTGTAATCTTTAGTATTTACTTATTTCTAAGTCTTAGGATGTTAAGCCTTAAATTAGAACTACTGAGAGGCACCTACACTACCTATACACACCTTTAGTATAGCCTCTAGTTGGCCACATATGCTTCTAGGCGTTCAAAACTTGAATCTGAACTTTTTACTCAAAACAAGGGCCTAATGAAGGATAACCATGTACATGGTGTGCACACCAGAGGCCTGGTTACTCTTCAGAAGGCGCCTATTGCAATACAGAGCCTAAATCTGGTTGAAGCTGTATTCTGTTTTTCAAACCAGTCTCCCTTCAAACTGATGCCAGTTTTTCTATAGTTGGAATTTTTCATCCAAACCACTTGCATTAGATAGCTAACTCATTGAGCTTTACAACCCAAATTGAATCACTTCAATAGGTATTTGTAGTTCAAGTTACGACTATTTTCGTTAGTCGATATCAGATTTCATGCATCTTTCAGTCGGATTCATTATGCTGGCAGTTTTTCTGTAATTGGAGTTTCATGTCCATTCCAAGCTCATTTGAAAGAACATCTTGTTAGCTTTCCAAACCAACTTGAATCACTCTAATAGGTTATTTAAAGTGGCATATATAGATGTTTTAGTGATGATCTATACAGAAAAACTGCAGAATCTAACCCTCGAACAGCTGGTAGATTTGACAGGCGCCTACGAAGGTGCACAAATGCCTGATCATCCTTCTACAGGCGCATGGTCATCCTTCTACAGGCGCCTGGTCATCCTTCTACAGGTGCCTCGTTAGCCTGTGTCCTGCCAGATGTTTCTATTTTTTAGATGTTGGCTACAATGGACCAGGCGCATGTCCCCCTTCTATAGGCGCCTGTCCAAGTCGTTTTCCGCCCAATTTTAGCCGTTGGTAGATTGGTTTTTGGGTCTTTTTTCTAGAGGTTTTGGGTTTACCTTGTGCTTATATATATATATACTAGTCATAACCCGTGCCCTTGGGGGCACGGTTCATTTAAAATTGTTGCTCTCCTCATGTTTTGGGGAAGAGCAAGAGCCAATTTTGCTCTCCCCAACAATCTGTTGCTCTTCCCAAAAACCTGTTGCTCTCCCCCATGTTGTAAACGCATGTTGTGCCTCCAGCCAAGTGGGACCCACACTCAAGGGCTGTTTTCCAAGAAAAGCTATCTTCAAAATACAAACCCTTCATCTCAAAGTTTAATCTCAACCATCGATTCAGCAAGATTAAATCCAGACCGTCTTTTATCTACCAGTTTGTCCTAGTCAGCTTGTCCTAGTCAGCCCTAGGATTCAAAAAACTCTGTCAAATGTAATATATATATATATATATATATATATATATATATATATATATATATATCTATATTATAAAACAGGGATGTTATCATGGGTTTTTGGATAAGAGAATTTGGATAAGAGATATTGGTTATGTGTATTTTTGTTTGTGGATAGATGGATTATGTGTATAAGAGATAATGGATAAGATATTTTGGTTAAGAGAAAATGGATAAGAGAAAATGGATAAGAGAATTTGTTTTTGGTTATGTGTAATTTGGTGTGATGTTTATATAGATAGATTGTATATAGGGTATGATGAGAAATTGAGATATGAGATATTGAATTTTATATAGGGTATGATGATAGTTTGTATATAGGGTTATTTGTGTAATTTTTTTGAATTCCCTCAAATCACCTCACCTCCTATCACAGCTCATTCATCTCATTTTTAAAAAAAAAATTGAATTCAAATTTACGTTTTCTTCTTCACATCAAATTTGTGAGGGAATTTAGGGCGGGAATGATTTTTGATCAAATCATTTCACAAAAGAAAAATGGACTGATATTGGCGTGGCGTGGGTGTAATGATAGTTTGGGATTTTTCTTTTGTGTTTGAGATCGCAGCTACTCTCATTTCACCCCCTCCATCTTCTTCTACCTCCAACTTCCTCTTCTTCTTCCTTCACAAACGCAGAGTCAGCACATCACGAAGAGCATCCTCTTCTTCTTCTACCTCCATTATCACGAAGAGTAAGCACATCAAGCAGAGCCCCCCATTGCTGAGTTTGAGTTAGAGAGCTTGAGAGCTTCATCACTTCCTCTCCACCTCAACGCTGGGTGAGTTTTGTTGGCAGTTGGTGAGTTTTGTTTGCGAGCTTCCTCTCCACCAAAAAAATTGTTTTTTTCATATGCATAATTCTCTATGTTTGTTATTCTATTCTCTATGTTTAGCACTTCTCTATGTTTAGCACTTCTCTGTGCTTATATTGTTATAAACAAAATTTGAAGGATATCACTACCCTATGCAAAATTGGTGTGATGTTTATAACATTATCACTTCTGCTATAAATTGGTGTGATGTTTATAACATTATCACTTCTCTATGTTTCCATGTTTATAACATTATCACTTCTCTATGCAAAATTGGTGTGATGTTTTGCTATAAATTGTTTATATTTTTTTTCATTGCAAACCAATGGCTAACCAACAGGATTTTCTCTTCATATTTACATGATGACTTTTGCTGTGATTTTAATTTATATAGGTGGGAAATTTCTATGCAATATTTTTTGAGTAGTTGAGAATCCTGTTTTTAGTATACTCAACTTGGTGCTTGATTATGTTTAACAATATGAATAGTTGAGTATTAGTGTATGCTTGAGTAATCTTAAACATTCCAGGGTGTTTAACAGGACAATGCATTGCCAGGATTTCAAACAAAACATTTCAAACAAAACAAAACATTCCAGGGTGGTTAGCTTTTTTAATTTATCCTCACATTCCAATAGTATAGCTTTGTGAGGTATCACTGATTAGCTCTTCATAATCAACTTGACAGGAGTGCTTGACAGGAGTGCTTTGTGAGAGTTGCTTGCTCTTCATAATCAACTTGACAGGTATTTGATGATATTGTATTGCATTTCATTCTCAAAATTTGCTAATTTACTGTTTTAATGTTAATCATGTGAATTCTGAGTTTGAGTTGGTGAGTTCACAGTTGGTGAGTTTATAGCAAAACATGGAAACATGGAATTTATAGCAAAACTGATAATGTTTTAAACAAAATTTTGCATACTTGCTTGAGTGACTTGATATGCTTATTGAGGGAATCTTCCTGCAACCTATGCTTGAGTGACTTCATTTTTGGTTATACCCAATAAACTTTGTTTATAACATTTTTGATATGCTTGCTCAACCTCTGCTTGAGTGACTTCCTGCAACCTATGCTTATTGAAGGATATCACTTGATTGCTCAAAAATGAGTAACTTCCTGCAACCTATGCTTGCTCAAAAATGATATGCTTATTGAGTCACTCAGGAAGTCACTTGATTGCAGGAAGTCACTCAAGCATAGGGTGCTTGAGCATAAGTTGCAGGAAGTCACTCAGAGCATAGGTTGCAGGAAGTCACTCAAGCATATCAATTCACTCAACCAAAAATCCTTATTGAGGGAACTTTGTTTATAACATAAGAGCTTGAGAACTTTGAGTGACTGGGATATTCCCTCAATAAACTGGGAAATTTTGTTTGATTGACTGGGATTATCAGTTTGAGTGAATTGATATGTTTGGGTGCTCTATTTAATAGTGGTTAGCAATGTCCTGTTTGCCATTCATAACCAAAATTCTCTATTTACTGTTTGCCATTTGCCATATGAATTTGGTTATAACCCTCAGCTTAATTTGGACATGATTAATAGGTGAGAGCTTGAAATTTTGAACCCTCAGCTTAATGCCAATGTTTTTTGTGTTCTTCAACCTCACAATGCTGCTGACATGAGAATCAAGAGATGAATTCAAAATGAGTATTTATTTTCAGTTTATACTCAATCCTTAATATTCATTCCTTAATTCTTGAGATATTCCATTTTATATTAATTGAATTGAATCTTTTAAGTTCATTTTATATTCTTGAAAATTTGAGCATATCCTATATTATGGGTTTGAAAAGATTCACATAAATGCTTGAATAAAGTGTTGAGATATGGGTTGACTAAAGTGTTGGTTAATTTGGGTTTGAATTAAAGTGTTGAGATATGGGTTGACTCAAGCAAGCATTTTCTCATTTTATTCTTTTAATTTACCCTCACATTTTCTCATTTTCTTCTTTTAAGATCACGGGAGAGCTCAAGCACCCTCTTGGTGAGCTTTGTGGGTTTGAGGGCTTCATCACATCCTTTGTGAATTGGTGAGCTTTGTGAACTTTGCCTTTCAGCTGTTTGGTTATGTGCATTATAGGAAACAACAAATTTTTGCAATCTTATAGCCATGAAAAATGTTTCCTATTTGTTTTTTTATTACAATTTTTTGCCATGATATTACAATTTTTTCATGTTTCCTATTCTCAAGCTGTGACTTCATGTTTATTTGTGACTTTTCCCACCCAAATAGGAAAAAACTAATACAATCATATAAACATTTATATCCTGTTTCCTGTGATCAAATTTCCTATTTCAATTTTTGTCAATAAGCTCTCTTTATCACAATTTTATCACATTCAGGTTGAGAGGATATTATAGCAATGATATATGTGAACTCATATCAGTGAGGATATTTTCATTTATGTGACCTCATTACTGAAAATGAAAGCTTGAGTATTGTTTAATGGGATATATGAGCTCTTCATATATAATTTTTGACTGTTGGGTTTAGTTAATCTTGAAAGACAGGACATATATTAATTTTTGAATGTTGGGTTTGAGTGACAGGACAAAGCTTGAGTTTGCAATTGAAAGAATATTTTAAGAATAACTGAATTTTAAAAACTTAATTTTTGAATGTTGGGTTTGAGTGACAGTCAATATTGAAAGAATATTGAGAAATGAGTTTGAAAATGAAAGCTTGAGTATTGTTTTTTTCATATTCAGAAATTGGATGAGAGCTTGATATGAAAGAATATTGGCTGAATATTGAAAGAATGAGAAATGAGTATTGGATGAGAGCTTGAAATGAGTATTGTTTTTTTCATATTCAGCAATTGAAAGAATATTGGATGAAAGCTTCAATACACCCACTTCTCTATGCAATATTCACAAATTTTCATTTTGATAAGCACTTCATTTTTTCCTGAAAGTGTCCTGTGAAGAGCTTGATATGAGCTTGCTGATCCAAATGTTTATTCCAACTTCAACATGTAGAATACCATATTTATGACTAACATGATTCATACATGTAGCATTCACATAAGCCTCCATCTTACATTACCTGGATGTCCCTATCAACAATGCACTCATTAGCTTAAGTTCTTTTGTGTGCATTGTAGCCTGTCAAACTATGGATCCTTGGCAAACCTTAAAACAAGAAGTGCCTCAATCATAGAACCATCAATAATAGCTTTCCATAGGAACAGCAAGCAAGCAAAATAATCAATATTTTCTGTTATGTCCTATGATAAAAAGCATCTTCAAGTACAATAAGGTATATGTATAATTTTGACATTATTTGGAGGTATATGTATAAATTATACAATGAGGTATATGTAGATGTCTTGGAGATAGAAGTTTGTTAACTGAGAAGATAGAAAAATCAGTTAACTTTAAATTCTTATATTGGTGAAGATAGAAGTTTGTTAACTGAGAATATAGAAAAATGAGCAAAAAACATAACTAAGTTCAAAAAACTGAGAAGCACACTTTGTTAACTTGAAAATCTCAATGAATGTTGACATGGATCCTCAATTTATGATCCTCAATTTAAATCCTGATCCTGACAAAATTTGAATGAATATCCTGTTGACATGGACTAATTTTTTTGAATACACATACACTAAGTTCATACCTCATTGAATGAATATCCTGATTGAATATCCTCATTGAATACACATATCCTGAATGAATATCCTCATTGAATGTTGACATGGATTTTTTTGAATATATATTGTATGTGTATTCAAAATTAAAGTTTGACAGATATCCTGAGCCTCATTTCTTTTTGAGGATACATATACATCTATTTTAATATCCTGATCCTCAATTCAATTTTGACAGTATTTTGAGGATATACATCTAGATGTATATTTTTGAGGTATATGTATAATTTAGAAGAGAAATCAAAAGACATATGTTTGAGGTATAGGTATATGTATATTTTTGTCCCTGTTTTTTTTGTGTTCTTCATTTTTTTGTAATCTTTGAATTGTTGATTTGTAGTTATTCATTGAATGTTTTGAATTGTAGTTCTTAATTGGATTGTAGTTCTACATTTGAACTTTTGGGAATATCCTGTGATTATTAAAAACAGTTCTTAATTGAACACATATGTTTAGATTAGATGAGAAAATGTGCATACCTGGTGCATGTGAAGAGAAATTTTTTGTGTTCTTCATTTCTTAATTGGGAATAATCAAATATGTGCATGTGAAGAGAAAATGTTTAGATGAGAAAAATGAAAAAATTGAACGTTCAATTAATGTTTTGAACTTTATTCCAATTAATGTTATGAACTTTATTCCAATTGAACATAAATTGAGTTTTATAGTGTTTTGTTCAAAACTCATATGTGATAGTCCTGGTCCTCACATATGAGTTTTATAGGACTTTGAATTTTTATAGTGTTCAAATTCTTTGTTCCATTCATAACTCAATTCATAAACAATGAGTTTTATAGTGTTCTCTGTGATTGGTTTTTTCAGCTCTTTGTTGTGTTCTTCAGTTTTTTTGTATTTCTTCATTTTTTTGTCACCCCATATGTGGTTGACACTTTGTTTCATTGAATTTTTATGCTTTGAATACAAGATGATGCTTTTATTTATTTTTTTCTCTGTTTTTTGTGTTCTTCATTTTTTTGTAATCATTGAATTGTTGAATTGTAGTTAGTCATTGAATGTTTTGAATTGTGGTTCTTAATTTGATTATAATTCTACATTTGAACTTTTGGTTCAAAGCAAAGTGTTTTGGTTCAAAGGTAAAAGTAAAGTGATTTGGTTCAATTTTTTTTTCAAATCAAGTTTAGTTGAATAAAGTTTAGTTGAATAAAGTGTTAATGCATGTTGAATATGCCTGTTGAATTCAGTTGAATATGCCTGTTGAATATTCCAGTTGAACCAAGTTTAGATGAGCTTATTTTTTTGAACAAATATAGGGGAGGTTTATTAGTGGTTTGAATTGATACTTTATTCAAATGAATATGACAGTTTTGCACAATTAGATATTCAATTGAAGGTTTATTAGAGGTTGGCAGCTTGCCAATTCTTGATACCCAATTTTTTGATACCCAATGAATATGCCAGTTTTGCACAATTTGGTATTAAATTGGATATGTGAGGCATACTTTATTATGCCTGTTGAATAAAGTGTTTTGGTTTCTATTTTTTTGAACAAAATAGTCAAACATTTTCATATGTGCCAGTAACAAATGTTCATATGATTCAAAATGATGTAATTTGAATTGATACTCAATTTTTTAAAAGGAATATTGAAATTGACCTGAATCCAGTTCAAATGGCTCATATTGAAATTGTCCTGATGGTTATAATGTAGTTTAGTTAGAAATTTTGCTATTTGGCAGTATCCTGATACAACATTTCGTATGCAAATTTGGTTATTTAGAAATTAGTTAAATGGAATATGACAGGATGTGTTGATAGTTAACAAATATTGATGGAATTTGAATGAAGTGTAAATTTAGCATTAATATCAGGCAAAAAATGGTGCAAAAAATGTAGAAATGTTGATAGTTAGAAATTAGTTAAATGGAATGGAATTTGAATGAAATTTTGAAAAGAAATTTTGTTAAATGGAATATTTGTCAAACACATCCTGTCATACGACATGAGAAATTAGTTAAATATCCTGTTTGGAATTTGATATTTAATTTTTTTAGTTTATTGCAATAGCATCACCAGTTTAATTTTTTTAGTCTACCCTGCCAATTTCTAAATATGCATATGACAGGATGGAATAACAGTTAACCATATGCATAGCATCAATTTTTTTAGTCTAACATGCCAAATAGCATAGCAGGATCTTGCTATAGACTAAAACAAATCAAGATCCTGTCAAAACCATCCTATGGATCATCAATGTTTGGAAGTGCTTTAGACTAAAAAAATTGAATTGTTACAAAGCTGGGCTCATTTCAAAAATATCGGCTCATTTCAAAAATCTGGAATCTAATGAGCTGGGATAGGAGGTATATAGACAATCTGGACTGTATTTTAATACATGAACTTACAAAGGTGGGCAGATGAGGGAGAGATTGAAGATGAAGCTGCTTTGAGGTATATTGCTGGATCATCATCAAACTAATTAGATGAAGTTACAAAGCTGGGCCCAGATAATGAAGTTATGATCACCAATGTTTGGAAGTTAGGATTCCAGATTGTCTACATAAAAATCTAGAATCTAAAAAATGTAGATAAAAAGTGTAGATAATGAGCCCAAATCTGGGCACTTCCAAACTTTTCAAAGAAACCTCCTATCCCTGAGCACTTTAATTTTGAAACTTCCCTCCAACAATATCATCACTTTAATTTTTTAGTCTATATGAATGCATATCCATAGGATGTGTTTGCTATTGTATCAACTTCCCTCCAACATTATCCTGCTTGGAAGTTGATATTTAATTTGCTATTAAATTGAATATGCCAGGCATATTTTATTCAAAACATGCATACTTTATTCAAATGAATATGCATGTTGAAAAAAGTGTTTTGGTTTCTATTTTTTTTGAACAAAATAGTCAAACATTTTCATATGTGCCAGTAACAAATGTTCATATGATTCAAAATAATGTAATTTGAATTGATACTCAATTTGTTATTTTAATTATGTATACTCAATAATGATTCAAAATAATTTCAATTAAAGATAATGTAATTTGATAGGATCACAGTCAAGATAATGATCCTGTCACTTGTGATTTCAATTCAAAATAATGTCAACTTGATAAACTTTCAATTCAAGATAATGTAATTTGAATTGTGTATACTCAATAATGAGTCAAAATAAAATCAAATGTAAACAGAATTTATTTATGTAATCTTTTGAATTAATGCAATTTGAATTGTGTATACTCAATAATGAGTATGAATTTGAGTTGATATGTTGATATTTCTTGATTGAGTATTAATAAATTCTGAAATTCCTACTAAGCTCAAATGCAATTCCTAACAATGACATTTCAACTGAAATTCTAATGTAATTTGAATTGTGTATACTTAATAATAAGTCAAACTAATATCTGAATGGGAAATTATAAATTGGATGGAAAATTGGAAATATATGATGGATGGGAAAATATATGCTAGATGGAAAATGCAATCTCAAATTGATGGTGGTCTAAATTTGATATGCAATCTCAAACTGATTTGATATGCAAATTACTTGGTAACTGCATTTTAATAGCTGAATACATCCTATATGAGTGAATGGGTGTGTTTATGGTTCAAATTGTGCAGAACTGATTGGGTGTGTTTAGATTGGGTGTGCAAAACTGATTTTTTTATTGAGATTTGATATACCAATTGAATATGCACCAATTGAATATTCAAACTGATATTCAATTTTTTGATACCAATTGATGCATATCATATACCAATTGAATTGGTGCATATGCACCAATTGTATATGATATATGCACCAATTGAATATGCAGTTTTGCATAATTGGTATCAAAAAAATTGAATATTTTTTGATACCCAACTTAACTCAAGATAATATATCTGAGTCAAGATATTTTTGTGTTTCATTAAGAAATTTTTAGATCACTCTCTGATTAACATGGATTTCTTAGGGTGTGGTCCTCCAAGCCATCAATACAGTAACAGTGAGGGTGAAGCAATGTGTCTGAGCTTAGACATCAGCAACATGTACCACAACCAAGAGGCAGAGGGTGATCTTAATGAGGGCAGAGGCCAATCACTTATGAGCCAGCTGCTCTTTGCACTTGCAGTTTTCTCATAGTTGTAAAGATGTGACATTTTAAATATTTCTTCAAGTTGTAAAGATCTTAACATGCAGGTTATATCGATAGCCCAGGCAGGTTATATAACTTAGGCCCAGGCAAGTTACTTCAAGCTGTAAAGATTTCTCCAATCAATCAACCAAGCTGTATTGATGGGTCCAGACCTAAGACTCCATTGATAGAACTCTTTGTAATTAATTACTTTTGGTTTTCCATTTTCAAACTTTGTAGGGAAATTGTTGTTGAAACTGATCCCATGTTTTACATGCTAGAAATTGTTTTGTGAGATAATCAATGATACCTTTTTGTGATATGTGATAATGGCAGCGTGCATAAAAATCTGTAATGGAAATGTGACTTTGTGATAACTTTTTGTGTTATGTGATAATGGCATCGTGCTTGCTCTTTCCACATCCAGTAATGGAAATGTGACTTAGTGGTGGTGTTCATGACTCTTGAAGAATCTTCACTCTTGCTGCAACTACTGTGATTTTATGTTCATGCGGCTTCCTGCTATTTTGCAGAACGACCATTGCTTAACCTTTTCATTGTTAAATAAATCTTTGTTCATATTTTCTATCACATCATCTGTGCTTTTTTCATCTTCTAGGGGAAACAAATTTGAAGTAGTCTCAGACCTCGACCAGTCAAGGGATGGAGCCTCTAGAGTCTGGACATAGATATTTGCTTGGATTTTTTTAGCTTTACCTGCAAACACATGCTTTGACTATTGTAATCCATTTTTATTGCTCAAAATCATGTTGCCAATATTGATGTTGCACCCCAAATATCAAAATGTCACAGATGGGATTTTGTGCATCTTTGTAGTCCAAATGAGAGCTTGCAGTCTGAGAATACAGTTTCCCTTTAGTGACTGAATGCGCCCGTAAAATTTTTGTTCGTTTAAATTTTGGAGGGGGGAATTTTTTTTGGGATAACAAAGATTTTGAAGGGATATCTTAAATGAACCATGCCTGAGGGCACATGTCCGCATCGAATGCGCCCCCGCCGAAGGGGCCCGCGCCCATGTCGAAGGCGCCCGTGTCGCTAAATATTTTTACGCTAATTTGTTGAGCTGTGTAATTTTTGTTGTGAAAATAATTTTTTGGGGAACAAAAATTTCACGGGGGAAAATTTTTAATGAACCGTGCCCGCGGGCACGGGTTATGACTATACTATAATGTTGAATAACACCATAGTGATGGAGCATGATGACTAGGATAAGTTTTGGGGTGAAACTTGCGGGGAAAGGTTGAAAATTGAAATTTGGTTTGAACACTTAAAAATTTGGAATTTGTATTTGAAAACAAAACTTTTGGTGGAAAAATACTCATCTGACCCAAGCTTTTGGGGGATCTCTCTCTCTCAGCCGTGTCGAAGGCGCCTACGTCGAATGTGCCCGTGCCTTAAAAACTTTTCGAGGGTAAATAATTTTTGGGGAGAGCGACGAAGGCGTCCGCACCTAAGGCACGAAGGCCACAAAATTTTTTCGCCTAATTTGTTGTTCCGCGCCGAAGACGCCTGTGCCACTAAATATTTTTTTTGTTCCGCACCGATTTGTTGTTCCGTGCAATTTTGGATATGGAAATAATTTTTTGTGGAATAAAGATTTCGTGGGGGGAAATCTTATATGAACCGTGCCCGCTGGCACGGGTTATGACTATATTATACATTTGATAGTGATTTTTGAATCCTAGGGCTGAATAGGTCAAGCTGACTAGGACAAAGTGGTTGATAGAAAGAGGGCCATGATTAATTGTTGGGGAATGAACGGTTGGGATTAAATTTTTGTGGGTCCAACTTTTTTTGTGGGTAAAAAGAGTACGCAGGATTAAGCTGTCAGCGCGCTTTGGAAATTGGAAAAAAACAAAATAGAGGAATGGGCCTTCTCTTGCTCTCCCAGCATTAAGCTGTCTAGGGAAGCTCAAGATTTTGCGTATTTGTTGTTCCGCGCAATTTTGACCGTGGAAATAATTTTTTGGGGAACAAAGATTTTGCGGGGGAAAATCTTAATTGAACCGCGCCCGCGCTGAAGGCGCCCGCTAAATGTTTTTACACTTATTTGTTGTTCCGCGCCGAATGCGTCCATGTCGCTAAATATTTTTACGCTAATTTGTTGTTCTGCGCAATTTTGACCGTGGAAATAGTTTTTTGGGGAACATAGATTTTGCGGGGGAAAATCTTAATTGAAACGTGCCCGCGGGCACGGGGTATGACTAGTATATATATATATAAGTGCAAGAGAAGAATGGGGGGTTGGTCTTCCTCACTACTTTCTGTGGCAGGAAGAATTGAGCTTGTTAGAACCGTAATCTACGGTATGGTAGCTTTCTGGATGCAGGTATATCGCATCCCGGTGAGTGTCTTAAAAATTATTACTGCGGAGTGTAGGAAGTTCATCCTTGGGAATTCTCATTCTTGGCCGTGGAATGATTTATGCAAACCAAAATCGGAGGGAGGAGTTGGTCTTCTGCTTTTGGAGGATCTTAATGACGCATCCAGGATTAAATTGGCTTGGAGATTTCTAAATTCTCACGGGCTTTGGGCAAATCAGTTGCGGCAAACTAATTCTGCTGCTGTAGGCCTCTTTGCGGCAAAGACCAATGTCGGATCCTCGGGCACCTGGAAACGGATTTTGAAGAGCCGGCAAGTCACACACAGCTTGATCGCGCGTACTATGAGGGACGGTAAAAGCACCTACTTCTGGCATGATCCGTGTCACGATGGCATTCCTCCCAAGCTCCTATGCAATCGGCTGCTGATGATAACCTCCTCAAAGTGGCGGATTACTGGATGGGTGCTGGCTGGAGTGATGACCCGGTCCTTGATCCAATTCGGCACAAACTAAATCTTTTCAAGCTCAAGCCTGGAGAGGATGGCTGGAAATGGTTGCGAGGTGATTCTTTCTCATTCCGACAGGCGTGGGAGGGTGTGCGGAGAAGGTGTCATGACTTTCCACTACATAAGCTAATCTGGTACCCTTCCTATATTCCTAAAATGTCTCTAACGCTCCTCAGAGCGTTGAGTGATAAATTACTTACTAGAGACAAGATTAGCAGATGGGCCCCAAATTCCACCCCCTATTGTGTTTTATGTGATGCTAATGCAGTAGAAAATATACGTCACTTATTTTTTGACTGCGGCTATTCCGGGTATATTTTTTGTAGAGCAATGTTGAAATTGAAGACCGGCTTACACAAGCCCACTTCCTTACCAGAGGCTGGTAAATACCTTTTGACTACTTATGGAGGTAAGGGTTGCTTGAGCACACTATCCAGAACTATTTTAGCTACAATGGTTTGGCATATCTGGCGAGAAAGGAATAGAAGGATCTTTGAGGATGAGCATAGATGCCGGACTATATTGTTTGAGGAGATTGCTGCATACATTAAAGTTGCAATGTATGACCAAGATCCTTCCTCTGCTGAAGAAAAGGAAGCTTTCTCAAATTGGGAGATTGGAGATTATGTGTGATTGAGTTAGGCTGAGCTTTGTTTTTTCTCACGTGTACGGATGTGTATTTTTCTTTCGATTGGGGTAGTTCCTTCTTGTAGGGGGTGACGACGCTTGTGTCATATCCCCTCTCTAGAGGGTACTCTCCAATTGGTTTGATGTACCATTTGTACTATTATCTATAAAATTCTCACGCTTACCTTTCTATATATATATATATATATATATATATATATATATATATATATATATATATATATATATATATATTTTTGACAGGTAAAGGGAATTTTATTAATAACAACAATATACAAATGTACAAGCCTGAATACATCCTAAGGGAAACAAGAAGAGTGGGGATAGGGCACAAGCGCCGTCACCCACAACTCCCTATTTCACAATGGATAGTTTCCAGCCCAAAAAAGCTCAAAACATGAAAGACCCAAAGATTATCCGCAGTCAAGAAACCCCCAGTTAGAAAATGGATTATCCGTACCAGGACAGTCTCTATCAACATTTCGAAGAATGGTACGCACATCTGATGCAATATCTTCAAAAAGCTCAACTTTCCCAACTTCCTTACCATCAAATATTCTCGAATTGCGCTGCCTCCAAATGTGCCACACCATAGTAGCAAGCATGGACTTAGCAAGAATACCCACACTATCCGAATTATTGTACCGGGCTAGTATCAGATCCCCCACCTCCTCGAGAGAATTAGGCACAACCCCTGAATAACCCAATTTAAGAAGTCCCCTCGTAAGAATATATCGGCTGTAGTTGCAGTCAAAAAAAAGATGTTTGATACTCTCCTCAGCATTAGAGTTGCATAAGACGCAACTCCCCTCAACAATTATCCCCCACCTAAGAAGCAGATCTTTGGTAGGCAACTTATTTCGAAAAGCCCGTAGCAAATTAATAGCCATTTTTGGGACATGTTGGGAATACCAAATCAACTTATAATAGGGAAAAGGAGTGCCAGGCATTCGTACCCCCTCCCAGGCGCCCCTCATGGTACATTTCGGCCCAGCCAGCCAACTCCAAGTGTCAGGTTGAGTATTCAGTTTCACAGGTGATAGTATAGGTAATAAGTGTGCAATTTCCGGCCTGGAAGACCAATTTCCCTGAGTCCAAAAATCCGAAACCAGTGCATTTTCTGTTCCAGGAATGGGACTATAAAGTAGATAGAGTGGCCCAATTGGGAGCCAGTTGTCGTACCAAAATGACGTCGAGGTACCATCATTAACTGTACGTTTAATCAGCTTATGAGAGAACTGCCTATACTTTAAAAGAAATTTCCACGAACCGGATTGATTGGGTCTAGACTTGGCCGAATAAAAGCCTGTGGTATCCCCATGGATTTTCCGCATATGCTTAGCCCATAACCCATTAGTAGCAAGGAAACGCCAAATTAAGCGAACTCCAGAGGCCTTGTTTAAATCATGAAGTGATCTCAAGCCAACCCCGCCCTCCTTTTTAGGAACACAGAGATCCTTCCAAGCCCAAATATGTAACTTCCCCCAGATAAATTTCCTACACGCCGAATTTATACTACGAATAACGGTTGATGGCAGACAATATGCTTGCATCCAGAAGCCCACCATTCCATAGATCACAGAGCGGACTAATTCTATCCTGCCAGAAATAGAAAGCAGGGAGGAAGACCAACCCTGAAGTCTTTTTTTACACATGTCAATTAGTCGACAAAACATTCTGGCTTTTGGGTACTTTGATGTCAGCGGAAGTCCCAAATATGTAATAAAAGATGAAACCATTTTAATCCCAAGAATTCGAGCCAGCTCCCTCGGGCAACGAGTTCCTTTGCTAAACATAGCCGAGCTTTTATCAAGATTGATTTGAAGGCCAGTATAATGATTGAAGCTGCGGAGAAGATCCCTAAGTCCTATAAAAGACTTTTTATTTGCTCGACAAAACACCAAAAGGTCATCAGCAAATAACAGATGTGAAATAGCACCTGAACGCTTCATAGGTTGGATGGATTGAAGGGATTCTGCTTTTGCCATAATCAAAGAGAAGGCTTCCATCACCAGCACAAAAAGATAGGGAGAGAGGGGATCCCCCTGGCGCAATCCCCTATTAGAACCGAAATAGCCTTCCGGGGATCCGTCAATTAAGACCGAGAATGAGGGAGTGGAAATACAATTAGAAATCCAGTTAATGAAACATTGCCCGAATCCCATTTGATGTAGAATGTAGAAAACAAATTTTCTATTAACACTATCAAATGCCTTACGAATGTCCAATTTGATGCAGGCTCTCGAACCCATTTGATTGCTGAAATCCCGGATTTGCTCATGGGCAATAAGAGAACAATCAGCTAGAAGCCTGTCCTTTAAGAAAGCTGCCTGATTTGGGGAAACTAATTCACTAATAGCCATCTTGAGCCTGTTGCATAGGACCTTGCTAATAATTTTATAGATTACATTACAGCAAGAGATAGGCCTATAATCTCCCAATCCCGTAGCTTTAGAGTTTTTCGGAATGAGGGTAAGAAAAGTATGATTGATTTGACGGAGAATATTTCCAGTATGGAAAAAAGAGGATACAGCTGCAGAAACATCCTCTCCAATAATACCCCAACAATTCTGATAAAAGAAGGCATTATACCCATCAGGCCCCGGAGCCTTATCCTTCCCCATTTGAAAAACCGCACTTTTGATCTCTTCAGCAGTAATTTGCCTATCCATCCAAATAGAGGCCTCTAGTGATAGCTTACGTTTTGGTATTAGAATTGGGAAGTCCGAAATGTAATCATTGCCATTATATAGAGCCTCATAGAATTTAGGTGCCTCAGCCTTTAGAGTAGTAGTAGTAGCAAGATTATTCCCATTAGGAGCAATAATATGACTGAGATTATTATAACACTGGCGAGCTTTCATAGCAGTGTAGAAGAACTTCGAGTTCCTGTCTCCCAAAGAAACCCAGTTCTGCCGACTTTTCTGGCGCAAGTCAGCTTCCTCCATATCCAGAGCCTTAGCAAGATTACAAGAGGCCATCTTTTCTAAAATTTGAATGTCACAGTCTGTATTGAGTCTCGGATCAGCATGAATAGATTCAAGCCTCCTACGGCAGATATTTACATTGGCGCTTTCCCTCTGAACCAACGACCATTTTTAAGGTATATCTTCAGTAATTTCAGTTTATCCACCAGTCTCTTCATAGAAGAACCAACCATCTTAACTTTCCAGATAGTCTTGACTACATCATGAAACCCCGGCAAAGATGTCCAAGAATTGAAAAACTTGAAAGGAGTCGCCAATTGCATAGCAGTAGGATGAAGATAAACAGTCATAGGATTATGATCACTAGTACCTGACTCTGAATATGCACAGTAAGAACCGGCCAGAAGTTGGAACCAGAGAGCATTGCCTAGAGTGCGATCAAGCCGGGCTGCGATACGAGCAACCCCAATACGTTTATTGTTCCAGGTAAACAAGCTTCCTGTACTTTTCAATTCAGTAAGGCCACAATTGCAAATAGTGCTATTGAAAGCGTCCATAGCCGAAGAATCCACCAAACGGCCCCCCAATTTTTCAGTAGAACTACGCACACAGTTGAAATCTCCTCCAACTAACCATGGCAAAGTCTGCAGAGATTTTGAATCCACAACAAGAGATTTCCAAAGAGGTAATCTGTAGCTTGCAATATTAAACCCATAAACAGCAGATAGGGCCATACAGAAACCCCCAGAATTAGAAATCACACATGTTATGTGTTGATCAGAGGCCGAAATCAACTTACAACTCCAGTAATGAGACGAGTAAAGAATTATAATCCTTCCACCCTTACAATAATTCCTGTTGTCAATACTGAGCCATTCCCTACCAAAGCAGTTAGAGATTCTGTATGCATTTTTATTCTCCACCTTAGTTTCAAACAAGCACACAATAGAAGGTCTAACTTTACTCAATCTAGACTTAAAATCAGCACGACGAATAGGGTTATTCAAGCCCCTAGTATTCCAAAAGTAGATAGACATTTAGACTGAATGGAGCGGGGTGGTAGCACTGGAATTACCTGCGATCCGAGTGCTTCGCCTGGTCGATTTTGGAGAAATAGCAGCAGATTTAGTTTTATGCGATACTGCAGCTTTGAGGACCGCATGCTCCTCACCCCATTCAGGAACAGGAACAGTCCATACAGTAGGGAGCTCTAGGTCAGATGGATGCTCTTGATAGTTTGGTACTCCTACAGGAGGGGGTTGAGGTACATAGGCAGAAGCTTGAACATGAACAATAACCGGATCAAGACCGGAATTACTGGAGATGGAGTCAACAGACTCACCAATCACCGGATAACACACAGGATGCATAGGCAAACTGCCCGAAGGAACTGAGTTAAAACAGGGAACCTTGGGACAATCCGAAATAGTTTCAACTGGAGATTTGACAGCCTCCTTATCATGGGGAGAAATCTGATCTTGCTGGGCAATTCCAACAGCTTCTTGAATCACCTGACCATCCACAGGGGAGCTTGAAACCTGTACCACTTCAGATACAATGGTCCCATCGACGGAAGGGACAGAGCATTCTCCATCGACATTGGAGGAAGGGACAGAGAATTCTCCAGGGTGGACTATAGGAGATGGGGCAAAAGAGTGGCTCGAATTAGCTGAATCAGTGGATTGGATTGAAGAGGGCTCCTTGTTTTTGTCCTTAATAAAGCAATGAGACTCCATGTGCCCGAAGCTAGCACATGAGGAACATCTTGGGGGTTCACTCTCATATTTCACCACCACCAAGATAGTTGACCCATTTTCCAATTCCACAATCACCTTCCTTGCTAGCGGTTTATTAGCTTCCACTTCAACCAAACACCTTGCGTACACAATCCTACTTAGATTAGCAGTGCCACGATCGAGACAAATAGGCGTTCCAACTCCACTTGCCACCATATTTAAAATCTCCTTTGTCCACATATGAACTGGGAGGTTGTGGAGTTGAATCCACACTGGGACAGCAGTGAGAAAATCCCGATCATGTTTGACCAAAGGGCTCCACCGTTGCAATACAACAAGACGCCCATCAAATAGCCATGGCCCCCCATGAAGTATCCCTTCACAATCTTCCTCCTTCTCAAAACGGAAATAGAAAAACCCATTCTCTTTACTGAAAATCTGAAGACCTCCTTTTAGTTTCCAAAGCCTTTCGGTCCACGCTTTAATTTGTCCATAGTATGGGATATCACCCAATACATATCCCACAAGAGAGTTCTTCCAACGTGTTATACCCGCCTCCAATTGGTTGTTGGAGACACAGACCTTCGCAATACCTTCCTCAACCACCGATGGTGGAATAAGGGACATTACAAGAGGATCATCATATTTCCTCCTTTGGGAACACACGTCCAGCCACGACTTCTTTCCCCCTGACGGATTTATTTGAATAGCTGAATTTGGTCTAATAGGAATTTTACCGAACACCTTGTGTGCTTGGTGAGGGGTTGAGCCAGCCACACGTTTCCTCTGCTCCGGATCAATACTAACACCTTTAGTAATGTAAGGAGCATGATTATTATTATACTGGGGAGAAGGTTTTGAGGGAGGACGAGAGCGCCGATTCCCCCCACCTGCTGGAAATCCATGACGCATCTGAGACTGGGCCGCCCTCTTCTTCGCATAAGAAACAGAAGTCCATCCCTCATCTAATCTTTTATCGCTGATCTCCTTACCCTTTGCACGAGCTTCCCCATCCGATACAAGTCCAGAATTAGGTTTAGATTTAGATCCGTCGGGGACAGGACCTTCATTCACAAAAGTCACACCCAAAGCATCTCCTTGCGCTACCCTAGGACCAGCAAGAGATTTCCCTTGGCCATCCTTCTCTGGTTGAAAGTCGCCTCCATCACTTGGAACGCCGCCGCCGCCAGAGACCTCAGAGACCATTATTTATATAAACTTACGCATATATATATATATATATATATATATATATATATATATATATATATATATATATATATATATATATATGAGATAGGCTGGATGAGTTAGCTCTTTTGGTCTCTTAAGAAAACATTTTAAGTCTCATTTTCAAGCCTCTTTTCTCCTCTTAAGTGCTCTCTAATTCTCTTGATCGCGCACCGGGATGCAAGCGCACCCAGGACAAGCGACTCGTAGTCTTACCGCAAGCGCACGGTGTAGCGGCGAGCGGGTATCGAACTCAGGGAGGAACAATGACAGTGTCTCTTTCCAATAACCTAGCTATCAAAATGGTCGAGAATGATTCAGGGTGAAATAGTCACAATCGTTCAAATGTCTATGGAAATATCAATAAAATAAATTTCCTAGGGATAGGGAATCCCCGCTACAGACCGTATCTCATCATTGTGATTCGTAGGTTTCATCATTGCTAGACTTGAATCTTATGTGAACTAGTCGCAACTAGATGTAGAACCAAGCTCATGCTCTCGCGCTGTTGCCGGTCTATAGCGAACCTAGGTTAGGGCCCACTCTCGTGCAAACCCTAACATAAGCCGCTAGCATTAGGATCGACATCATCGTTCAACCGTATCTCGAGCCCACTCTCGTGCAAACTCGAGCTACGACCTAGGTTGAGATAGTTCCTACCCGTCCAATCTCTTGCAAACGGGTATCGGTATAGAATTACGATTAAAACCCCTAGGCTTGGTCCAATCTCTTGCAAACCAATCCTAGAGGAGTCCAATCGTAAATCTAAATCGAATTTCTAGGGCTTCCTATCAATTGGGACCCAATCTCTTGCAAATCCCAATCGATATGAATCCCTAGCTATCCGTAATTTATCAATTCCAACCTAACCCTAATCAATTCTAGCAAGAATTTCACCAATTCATCACAATTTAGAAATTGGGTCAATAGGGTTCATCCCTACGCCCTAAGACGACAAAACTACTCACTAATCATCATGCAATTCATAAGAAAATCAATAACAAAATCAACACAATTCATTGCAATAGAGAAATTATCAACAAAAATAGGGTTTTTGATAAGAAGAGAGACAAACCAATGAGAATCCAATAGCATCCAACAAAAGTAGCCTTTCTAATCTCTCCAAAAAGCCTAAATCTAATTACCTAAAAAGCTCTCTAAAAAGGATGCCAAAAGTATCCAAAAGTTCTCCTAAACTAGGGCAAAAACTGGGTTTAAATACCCCTCAAAATCGCCCAGAAATTCGTGACAAAAATACCCCTGCGCAGCCCAGAAATCGCACTTTACGTAGCAGGCGGGGCGACTCACTCGGCCGAGTGACAAATGTCACTCGGCCGAGTTACACACACTGTACATTTCCAGTAAGTCAGGGATTTTCGGGGGTCTGTCTTCGGAAGTGACTCGGCCGAGTGGATTTACTCACTCGGCCGAGGGGCATTCGGTACTCGGCCGAGTCGGAACCCTCAATCGCCTGACGGATTCTAGTAAGTCGGCTTCTTTTTGGATGGACTTTCCTGTGCCACTCGGGCGAGGGGATCTTCATACTCGGCCGAGTGGACTATCGTCACTCGGCCGAGTGCACGCTGATTTCCTTCTGTTGGTGTGTGTCCGGTCTGGTCGGGCGAGTGGTCTTCTTGCTCGGCCGAGTGAGTGATTCACTCGGCCGAGTGAGATGCTGTAGATGCCCAATCTTCATCGTTTCGCTTCTTCGTCGCTCCTACGAAGTTCCTTCCTCTTCCACTCGTCTTCCATCGCCGAATAGTCATCGGAAGAGCCTTGGGTGACACTCCAGAGTGGGTGCAAATCCTCTTGATCTCAAAATCACTCCGAATCGCTCTATATCTCCTGAAATATGATAAAAACAAGAAATCGTGAAAAGTATCGCAATATTATCGAATAATCGTGAAAAACGCGATATGAGCGATCAAAGTGGCATGCAAACATGCAGAAAAAAGGGTGTAGAATATGGAGTGATCAAAATCCCCCACGCTTACCTCTTACTCGTCCTCGAGGAAGATGAGTAAAAAGCGAACCGGACGGGCAAAACAGTGGAAAAGAAGGAAAATAAAAATAAAAATAGAATAGAAAGCGAAGAAGGGGGGTGCTAGATCATTTTTCTCAGGACGTGGGTTTTGCTTACTCATATAGCATACATCGAATATAAAACACATGTCACAGACTTTTATCTCGATATCATAGTATAATAATGCATTCGAAATAGAAAACCCCAAAATATCAAAATAGCACGAAATATGGAATCATTCTAGGATTAGCATCGTCTGAAGCATCTAAATCGGTATGCATAACCATAGATCACACACTTTTCAATTGAATGCTTTCTTTAAGGAGTATAAGAGATATCACACGATATGGAATAGTAAGAATAGAAAAGTATGGTTTTCATGAAATGAATGCTAAGTGTCGATTTCTGGATTTCGTGAAACTTTAGCAATCTCACCGAGTATAGAAGATTACTTAGCCTAGGTTATCATGCACCGTCAAGTAGTCACTCTCTCACACATCATTGGATCTTCTCCCCCAAGCTTATCCATAAGCGTGGTGGCATAAACAAATCAATATGTACATTTCTTTTGAAGCCCCAAAAAAAAGTGAAAGTAAAAAACTAAAGAGGGAAGAAAGAGAGAAATAGTGTGAGATGGGATCGTTATAAACTTCTTTTCTCTTTTCTTTTCTTTTTCTCAATTTTTCTCTCTTTTTTTTGAATAAACATATATACATAAGCGATCCCAAATCAAAAGAGAGAAGGATATACATGTATATTTATTTTTATTTTTTCTTTTTGATTTTGGGGAATTGGAGCATGGGATATAATAGCGGGGAAATGCCGATAATAGACTTGCTAAGGGGGGATTCACCAATGAATTTCAAATAGAGAAATAATGCTCAAGATATGTGGAGAAAGAAATAAATGTATCACTCGGTTCACTCTATAGGACGTGCACGACAACTTTCAGCAGAGTAATATAATCTACTCAGTTTAATCTCAAAAAGTAAACTAGTCCAGATATATCATCCTAGCAAACATTCAATCAACCTGAAAGTGAAGCATACAATTCATGCAATAAGAAGTGATATGAGAAAGGAAAGCAGTACTCCAGATATAAGCAATCAATGCGTGAAGCTTGGTGTGTTTTCTATGAAAAGCATACATATGAATCATCAGACATCAGCTAATAACAGAATTTCATCCATATTCATACAGAAAAAGAGTGGGTTACTATTTCAAATGCAGAGCAGAACATAGCATAAACAAAAGCTAGGACATGACAAAATAACATGCACATAGAAATAAGCTAACACCATGTCATCATCATCACAGAATAGTCATCTCTAGCAAAAGATGAAAGAAGCAAAGTTAAAAGAAAATAGAACTATATGTACAATGCAGCATACTCAAAAAAGATAAGAAAACGTGATGCATGATAAAAAATGAAAAAGTAGTGAAAATAAGTGCAAAAGTGGAAAGAAAATGTGAGAAATCAAAAATAAAGGGTGGCAAAAAGTAAAAAAGTGTGAGAACTCACTCCCCCAAGCTGAAGTGCACAGTGTCCTCAATGTGCGGAGTGTAGCACACCGAGAGACGTGAAGTGGGTGGGGGTGGGTGAGGATGCATGCATGATGAAAAAGAAAGAAAAATAAAAAGAAAATAAGATGTGAATGAATTGTTAGATATGGACGACATAAATACACCCATGAGGGGATGTATGAGGGTATACGGACCTCTGATGTCACGTGCACGAAGGCGTGCGTGAAGGGAACCTTTTCTCGTGTGAAAAGGACCACTCGATAAGTGGAAAAAGCCACTCGATAAGTGGAAAAAGCCACTTTATAAGTGCAAAATGGCACTTGATAAGTGGATAAAGAAGAAGATAGATGAATGTGCTAATATAGGCTAATAAGCTTATATTTAGTTATTTCCTACAATAACTACCCCTAAAGCCTATAAATAGGACCCAAGGGTAAGGCATTCATTAACACTTTCCATGCCATAAGTTTGCATAAGGCATCCTTATGTTCTTCTTCTCCCTTCCATTAAAATCCTCTTCTAGTTAGAGATTTAGGCGATGAAACTCTGCTTCGATCCTCCGTGACGAAGTATCGACCGTTGTGGCGAATCCGAGGGCAAAGTTCAGAGACTACCGTGCCGCATACGCAAATGTAAGTCTCTACTTTATTTCGATCCTAACAACGTTGTTTTGACAGGATCCAACATTGGTATCAGAGCCATACGGATTCGCTCCGGTCAGACCGTCGCCCCGTCGAAACTATGAATGAGTCGTTATCTTTTTCACGAATGGGTATCCTACCATTATGGATATGGTAGGAACACTTCGTGACGGAGAGAACGCAGCGGTTGTTCTTTTCACGTTAGGGTATCCTACCATTACGGATATAGCAGGAACTCTCCGTGACGAGAAGAACCGACCGTTCATATCGTCAAACTCGCTATCTTCATGGATGCTGAGTCTCCATTCATAGGGAATGGTCACTCTCTTCATGTGGAGCACGTAGTTTACGAACTTTTTGAAGTAAGTTATTTTTTTTGGCACACGGCCATTGGAGGATAACTACTTTCTCGACGAACGGGTGCTTCACCGGAGAAGAAGATGGTGGTTATTCCCATCGGGGAAGATGAATTTTGGTACATGAAATCTATAGCCATATGGGCAATGGAGGCAATGCATCCCCTCTCCCCATGCGGATGGGGTTGGCTACGGCCAATAACGACGAAAACCACCACGACCACCCCGTCGAGGAGGAGGAGTGCATGCGGCCACCCCATGCAAGGGGGGAGACTGGCCCTGGCCGAGAGGCCATGATCCCTGGCCGGCCAAGGTAGAGGCCCTGGCCGGCCAGTCTTATGCCCTTGGCCGGCGTTGGCTGGCCCCGGTCAGGGCAGAGGCCCTTGACCGAGGGAATGGGGCCATTGCCGAGCCTTGGTTGTCCAAATTTTTGGGGATGGGGCTTATGTGACCGAAAGGGGGGGCATGAATGGCAATGGCTTACATGGACAACCCCTACAGGTCCGACGGCAATTCTCTGCGGCAAATTCCCCTGAAGGAGGGAACACTTGGATCCATACGGGAACCGGCGACGGTGGCTTGCAGAGAAATCCCCACAAGGGGGATCCGGCCTTGGCACGGCTACGGCTCTACCCCGGCAAATGGCCAGGGATTGCCGAATATTTCGCTAGTATCATAAGGGTACTAAGTCGAAATATACAATTTTGAAAAATACGTTTTCATACGTTTTGAAAAATACATTTTTAAAAACGCGTTTCCGCTGCGAAGTACTATAAGAGTACTAACATTTGATAAAGTGATGGGGAAATATTGAAAGTTACTCTAGATGGTGATTGGAAACGTAGTGACCTTTCCGATTCTAGAGTAACATTTTCAATATTTTTCGAAAGTAACTTATCAAATTGTAAATATCATTCCAAGTGGGAGTTGAAATTAGAACTATCCAAATGGGATATTCTATTCTCATTTCAAGTGGGAATTGTATTTATTTTAAGAATTTTCAATGCAATGTTTTTTGATCAAACCTTCGGTTTTTGTGTCTTTTGCAGCATTTTAAAAGTAAAATGTCTTCCGCTTCAAAGAATATCGTCGCTGAGTTAAACAGAGGTGAATAACTCAACGGCGATAATTACAAACTTTGGTCCATTAAGATACAATACGTTCTGGAGGAGCAAGAAGTGCTCGAGACTCTAAAGAACGTCATGATTGAACCCGAGTTAGGCACTACGGCCCAACACAGACGAGACAAGGAAGCTTTTAATGCTTGGTCTCGGAAGAACAAGATAGCCCGCATTACGTTATTGTCCAGTATGGCCGATGACATAATGCGCATCTTCCGAGAACATGACCTAGCCATTGACATATGGTCCAAGCTAGAGGAGAAGTTCGGTGGCACATCGGTGTCCAAACTTCGCGCCTTAACTATAAGGTTTGATTCATATAAGAAACGTCCAGATCATTCCATGGGGAAACATCTGCGACATATGGCGAATCTTATCTCGGAGTTAAAGGACGCATGTCATGTGCTCACTGATGAGCAACAAATCCAAGCAGTCATATGTTCCCTACCAAATGGGTGGGACCAAATGAAGATGCATCTCACTCATAATGAGAGCATCAAGAACTTCAGCGACGGTTCAAAGCACCTCGAATTATAGGAAGAGCGGCTTGCGGCTGCCAAGCCAAGTGCAGAAGTGCACATGGTTGCTAATTCCTCACATGGGGGAAAGAAACAGAAAGATCGTTCAAAGTTCACTAATGAACGTAAAAAGCAACCTGAGTCTACCAAGAAACCCAAACACAGGGGTGGGCACAAGAAGTGGCACAAGAAGAAAGACTTGAAGAAGATCAAGTGCTTCAAGTGCAACAAGCTCGGTCACTATGCTCGTTCGTGTACGAGTGGAGGCGACGAGGTAACTTGTAAATATACTAGTTACATATGTGTTTCTAGTTCAATATTTCTTGTGGAATCTAATCCATTTTGGATAATTGATTCAGGTGCCACCGACCACATAGCAAGGGACAGATGGTCCTTCGTGGAGTATCACCGGATACCCCAAGGAACGAAGTGGATCTATGTAGGAAACAACACACGTGTTGAAGTGAAAGGCGTTGGGACTTGCAAGCTAGTCTTGGACAACGGTCGCACTCTCCTACTTCATGATGTCCTCTTCGCTCCAGATATTCGAAGGAATATAATTTCTGTGGTCGTGTTAATGGGTCTTGGCTATAACTGGTTTTTTCATGATTGTAATGTGGACTTAAGTTGTAATAATACTCTTATTGGTACTGGGTTTGTATTTAAAGGATTTATTGTAATGAGTATAATGTATGATTCCTCGTGTAATGAAAATTTCCTTATTGCAAATTCTAAGACTTATGAGTCTGATGTAATTTGTTGGCACGCAAGGCTTGGTCATATTGGACCAACGCGTATGGATAGACTTGCCAAACGTGGCCTTCTATCCAATGTTTCAAAGGTTGAAATGTCGACCTGTGAACATTGCCTAGTGGGGAAATCTTGTCGCAAGCCATTTGAAACCGGCACAAGGGCTGAGGTTCCATTACAGCTTATCCATTCGGACATATGTGGTCCGATGAATGTCAAGACAAGACGCGAGAAGTCCTATTTCATCACTTTTATTTATGATTTCACCCGATTCGGACATATCTATTTGATATCCCACAAAAGTGAAGCATTGGCTTGCTTTAAAAACTATATGAGTTTAGTGGAGAATCAATTAGATCGCAAGATTAAGGTCTTGAGAACCGATAGGGGCGGTGAATATCAATCAACAAGTTTCAAGGAACTTTGTGATGAAAAAGACATAGTACATCAGGTAACTATGCCTTATACTCCTCAACAAAACGGTGTTGCAGAAAGGAGAAATAGGACTTTAATGGAAATGGTCCGTTCAATGATGGCGCAAGCTAACTTGCCAATCACCTTTTGGGGTGATGCATTATTGACGGCCGCTTTCATTTTAAACCGCTTACCCTCGAAATCAGTTAGCTCCACTCCTTATGAGTTGTGGAACCAAAGGTCTCCTGACTTAAACATTTTGAAACCTTGGGGTTGTGCATCCTACGCACATATTTCCTCCCATAAGTATGGCAAACTTGGGCCAAGGGGAAGGAAATGTATCTTTATACGATACGCAGAAAACTCCAAAGGTTATGTTTTCGTTAGTCAGGAAGACAATGGTGGTCTAATTGAATTTGAGTCGAGGGATGTCACTTTCTTGGAAAACGAGTTTCCAAGACAGGGTGAGATAAGTCAGGACTTATCTCTATTTGAAATTTATGATCAAGAAGGATTACCTCATTCGAGTGGGAGAATTCTTGGTGAAGACGAAAATACGTTTCAAACTTCACCAATGGATGATACGAATGACGCTAATCCTATTCCATATGGGAATAATGATCCAAGTGGAAACATTTCTAACAACATTCCAAGTGGGAGTGATACTAGAATTGATCTAAATTCAAGTCAACAAGGACTTGAAGAATCTCAAATACGACGTAGTAATCGTACAAGGTTGGCTCCTCTGAGATTTGAGGATGAATTTCCGCAAACCTTTATGACTTTACTACAAGATGATGACGAGCCTGCTACTTTTAAACAGGCCGTATCATGCCCTGCAAAAGACAAATGGATGGAAGCGATGAAGGAGGAATTGGAATCCATGAAAGTTAACCAAGTCTGGGACTTAGTTGATTTACCCAGAGGACGTAGAGCAATTGGGAACAAATGGGTTCTTAAGATCAAGCATAAGGCTGATGGATCTATAGACAGATATAAAGCTCGCCTTGTCGCGAAAGGTTTTACGCAACAGGAAGGGATAGACTACGAAGAGACCTTCTCACCTGTTGTGCATTTTACCTCGATTCGCCTGATTCTGGCAATGGTAGCTTGCTTAGACCTCGAATTACATCAGATGGATGTAAAGACTGCCTTTCTCAATGGAGAATTGGACGAGGAGATCTATATGGAACAACCAACAGGGTTTGTAAAAGAAGGAAACAAACATAAGGTTTGTAAACTTCGTAAGTCCATATATGGTCTTAAACAATCCTCGAGGCAATGGTATATACGATTTCAAGAAGTTGTCTTATCAAATGGTTTTTCCATGCTTGATGAAGACAACTGCGTATATATCAAAAGGATTAAGAGCAAGTACGTTATTATGTCTCTATATGTAGATGACATTTTAATAGCCGGAAATGACAAGGGCTTTGTGATGGATATCAAGGCTTGGCTTTCATCAGTTTTTGAGATGAAAGACATGGAAGAAGCAGCATATATCCTTGGAGTTAAGATTTCAAGGAATCGTTCGAAGAAACTTCTTTCTCTTTCACAAGAGACTTATATAAAGAAGGTTCTAGAACGTTTTAATATGCAGGACTGCAAGTCCATTGATACTCCTATAAGCAAGTGCGACAATTTATGTCTGAAATCATGTCCAAAGAACCAAAAGGAAAAGGAAATTATGGAAAAAGTTCCATATTCCAGTGCAGTTGGTAGTCTTATGTACGCTATGATGTGTACAAGACCGGACATCTGTTTTGTCGTTGGAATGGTAAGTCGTTACCAATCCAACCCAGGGCAAGTACAGTGGAAAGTGGTTAAGAGGATATTGCGGTATCTCAAAGGAACTGCAGACTATGCTTTATGCTATCAAGGAGATGCCTTGAGGCTCGAAGGCTACACTGATGCTGATTGGGCGGGTGATCTCGATGAGCGACGATCGACCTCAGGATATGTTTTTCTACTCGGATCTGGTGCAATATCCTGGAGTAGCAAGAAACAATCCTGCATCGCACTTTCAACTATGGAAGCCGAGTTTGTAGCATTTAGCATGGCAGTCCAAGAGGCTGTTTGGCTTAGTTCTTAGACAGGCTAATTGATGCAAGTGACTCAGGTGTTGTACCTATACACAGCGACAGTCAAGCATCTATAGCTTATGTCAAAGATCCTAAATTCCATTGTAAGACCAAACACATAGATATCCGCTACAAATTTGCAAAAGACTATGATAAGACCAAGAAGGTAGACATAAGGTACATATCTACGCATGAGATGATAGCGGCTCCGCTTACGAAGGCGATTCCCAGAGATGTATTTTACAAACACATATCATCTCAAGGATTGCGTAAGAGCTGAGTTGTACCAATATAAATTCCCATGTCTGTAAATGATCAAATTTAATAAAAGAATAAGTTCTTTTTCAAACATTGCATATGAATTTTTTGAGAAATGTTTGTGTACATTTTTGAAATCTCAGCTATACTTTTTAGTATGTCAGACAGATTGAGGTTGGCTCTCTCACATGAGCAACCGCCTTATTCTATCAGACGGATAGAATAGAGATGAGACCTGTTTAAAGTCAAAATCATCAGACGGATGATTTAGAGTCATGACTTAAACAAAATGGTCACATGAATGATCTGCATCATATGGATGCTTACAGAAGATCTAAGAGGATTTTGAAATCCTATCTGTCTAAATGCGGGATGTGAGTCCAAAGGATTATTTGAGTAGAAAAAGGGACTCAAAGTCAGACATCGTGGTGTCTGATCATCATCCTTACAACATCATTGAGACATACACTCCCTGGGAAAGGAGCGATGTTGTAATACGTATTCATACTACGTATGCATTTTTGACCATTGGGTTAGAATAGTAAATAAGTTTACTATTATGTGAGACCCAAAGACCACATGGGTCTTAATTCATTACCCTTATGGACTCTAATTGGTTCCTTTAGATTTGACCGGGTGATTGCTATCTTAGCATGTTACTTATGGACTATGGTTAATTCGGTCCGGCGGGGCATGTTAGAAAAGCAAGTCAAGTCAAGATCGAAAGGATCGCAAGAAGAGGAAGATTAATTTCGCATTCACATTTGGACTTTAGAGATTCAAAGCTGGCCAGCCAATTGCAATCCAGATGGGATTCAATTGTTGAATATAAAGTATAAGAAATGTGAAGAAATAATCTAGGGTAAAGCATGCATTGATCTACTCAACTTTGCACCTCGAGGAGTGTTGTGTATCTCTAACAAGTGCACAACAGCGGACTCTATGCGCATGATGGTCACACGGCCTATTTCTCGGTATGATAAACAGAAGAGTTAGAGGAAAATAAGTTTCCTTACAAATCCCCTCAAGTGTGAGTGGGAGATGTTAGATATGGACGACATAAATACACCCATGAGGGGATGTATGATGGTATACGGACCTCAGATGTCACGTGCACGAAGGCGTGCGTGTAGGAAGATATATGCCCATGAGGCAATTTATCTTGATTATACGTCTTGTTCATACCGTATATGGTACGTATTATTCTAAGTATAAGATCGTTTGTATTAACATACTTAGATAATATCCATAGACTTAGAGTTAGGTCCTTACATATCTAGATGAGATCTCGATTATGAGTAAGTAAGAGACCGAATAGAAACGTAAGTCTAAAACGGTTCGTGATCATAGATGTATCGAGAACTGGATATCGACACATCGGATAGATCACTGTGTCTTCGTCTTACCTTCGGGTAATGATGATCTCATAGTCATTCGACTTGCTGAAGTCGGAGACGAGACACAGGTGCTCATTGGAGAATGAGTTCACTGAACGACCAAGATAGAGTTATTAAATGGTTAACTTTAATGATCTGTCTTTAATAACTCTAGGGTGATGATAGGTTAGTTGATCCTTAAGACCTGAAGTCATCTGTATAAACCTATGAACGGACGATGTAGCTTAGACCCATGATCTAGCTTCGAGGACCAGTCCTGATGAAAGATCTTAGGTTGGGTTGCACCAGAAGCTCTCTAGGTGAGTAAGTGACTAAGATGGGATTCGTCACTTCCATTAAAGGGAAGTTAGTGTTATAGGCTCAGTACGGTCTTTATGTTAATCCTCGGCCGGGGTACGTTGCAAGTAGTACAACGTGTACACAATAAAGACCGCCGTATACTGACCAATGTTGTCTGATAGGGTTGACAGAAAACCATACCCTAGGCCAACATCAAACACAGTCTTGACGAAGGGATTTTATCTAACGGAATTCATCACTGACACAGCCAATGCAAACCCTATGATACTTTTGTCAAAGGGTCGATCACGTTATGATGACTCTGAAACAGGGACGACAGCTACTGCTCGTAGTGACCGTCGTCTAGGGGTTTCGAGCTCCAACCTGTAGTAAGGTCAGGCTGTAGGGTCTCACACCGAGTAGTACTCGTGTCTTAGTAATAGGAATATAGAATAGAGAGAAATATCATTTGATGATATTCACAAGTTGAGTTGTGAAAGTTAGTCGCAATAGCAATAGGGACACAACGTTGCATTAGATGCTAACGTTAACTAAACGTGTTGTAAATTAGTTACGACGAATTTTGTAGGAACAAACTTGTTGGAAAGGGTTACCTGGATGACGGGATCGTCTCGGTCTAAACACAGGTTCAAACCGCGTCCAAATCGGAGCTCAAACGAGCCCAGAAACGCAGAAAGAGTTCAAGGGGAAGTGGGTTAGACCCACCGGGCCAAGAGGCCCGTGTGCAAGGGCAAAACGGGCGACGCCCGCTGGTTGCAACGGGCGCACGCCCGCTGCACAGCGGGCGCGGCCCGCTGCATCAGCGGGCGCGGCCCGCTGCACAGCGGGCCAGCGCCCGCTGATGCAGCGGGCACGGCCCGCTGCATGCAGCGGGCCAGCGCCCGCTGCAAGCGGGCGCGGCCCGCTGTTGCAGCGGGCACGGCCCGCTGCGGCAGCGGGCGGGCGGCCCGCCCTAGCTTCCTTGGGCGGGCGCGCCCGCTAAGCCTAGCGGGCGCGCCCGCAACTTAAGTTAAAATTAGGGTTTTTGAAACCCAAATGACGGCTACGAATTTTGTGGAAATTGCTAAACTTTGAGCAATTGTTTGAGGGGTCAAACGAAGTCGAAATTCGACACCGTCAGTTCCTACGCGTTCACCATTCCAAGCTCTTCTGATTGATAGCTTGTTTGGTGTCTGAAGTTTAGTGTGTGAGGAGAATTAATTCGTTAAAGTTTGACTTTGTGAAAGGCTAACTTTAAAAATTGAAATTAAGCCAAATGGCTTAATTGGCTTTTCTCTTCATGTGGATTGTCCCACATTGCCCGCAACAAGAGGGTGAGTGCTCACTCCCTATATAAATAGGGGTGCACTCTCCTCGTTGAAACACACACCAGTCAACGATCGGGTAGCTCCAAATTATTGAGCAAGCTCGGTCCGCGACTAAATCTCTCTCTCTACTTTCCTATTCTCCGGAGTAGTCCTAGCACGACTACGAAGGGGGTTTGGATCTGATCCGGACGTCTAAGACGCGGGTTTCTTCTCAAGTGAAACTTTCTACCGCGTGTGATCGGCTCGGAGGCGAAAGCGGCTCGGGCGGATCGGTGCGAGGGTGCGAGGCGGCTCAGGGAGATCGGGTCAACGCGGCTCGGGTACGAGGAGCTTCTCAAGACGGTGCGGTACATCTTGCCTGCTCCAGGGCCAAGATTCCGGGTATGTGGTTAAGCGTTTTTTAGCGTAATTTTAATTAGTCGCTTAGTGTAGATCCTTCTTGGAGTGGTCAGACCCACTCCAAGTCGGCATAGATCGGGCTGGGTTCTGGCTCCCCAGAGCCTAGCTAAATTGTTTAGCTAGTCTAGAAATTTTGATTTCTGTTTTTCCGCTGCGCTTTTGTGCCTCCGTGGTCCGTCCGACTTAGGACGGATACGGATCCGAGCTCTGGGGGTCCGCCAAAACCCCAACAGTGGTATCAGAGCCACGGTTATGCTATAGATCTACTATAGCGATTTTTTAAATTATTAAAAATGCTTAGCTTGCATGTTCAAAACTTTTTTTGGTTTTGAAAATAATTTTGTGTTTCAAAAATTAATTTTGCAACACGGAAATTTGTTTAATTTTGGGACAATTATTTTTATGCGATAAATCTAAAAGTAGTCTACTATGTTTTAAACACTTTGTAAATTTTTATGAGACATTAAAAAAAATTTTTAAAAGGTGTTTAAAGTTTATGTAAACTTTAGAAAATTTTATTTTTGGAAAATTAAGAATTTTTCTTTAGTTACATAAAGTTAGAAATCTTTAAACTTTATTTGAAAGCTTCTAAAAAGGATTTCTAAAAGATTTTAAAAGAGTTTTTAAAATTGTTTTAAATATGTAAATAATAGAAATAATTTTATTTCATGAGATGTAATATAAAATTAATTTCTTTTACTACATAGATGTTTCTAAAATTTTTATGTGATATTTTAATTTTAGAAATAAGGTTAAAATTTTTTAAAAGGCCTAGGTTTAAAATTATTAGATAATTTTGAACGACCTAGTTTTATGCGATAAAATTTTTGGGAGACTTTAAAAATTTTAATCTTTAATTTTAAAGTGTTAAAATTTAGATTTGCATGTTTGTATTATATATAGATAATTTTAAACTTGCAAATACATTTTATATGTCACTAAAAATGAAACTCTCTTTTATGTGGATAAAGTTAGTTGCTTCATTTCATGTTGAATAATGTATTCACAAACCTTGTTAGGTTAGCCATTAAAACATGATAGTGACATGCTATGTTTGATAAAACAAAACAACAAGCGAACCTAATACCTGATTAGGATAGTCCCTTTGTTTGTAAATCATTTCATTAAAATGTTTAAATAATGATTTTCATAAGAGAAATGTTGAATTGTTTTATAAATCCTAATTAGATTGGGGTAGTAAGTTGAACGTAGAACCTTATAGTTGATAAGGACTTAATAAAAGATGTTCAACCAATCTGAAAAATTTTGAATTTTAGGATCCACTAGTTGATAAGGATTAACTAGTTGTTTTTTATTAAAAGCCATTTAGTTGTTTGGAAAACATAAGATTGATGACAACTCCTTCAATGGATCATGATGTCGGTCAATGTGCTTGGCTAAAGTTTTTGGACCAACCTAGCTAGACTGGGTAACAAGTGGTCCTGGCTTAGTCAATTCCCTGGCCGCGTCCGCTGGACCGCAAGGAGTCGATTCATGACTATGTAAGTCCATCGACTATACCTAAGTCAATACGATAATAATCTTGTTCAAGATAAATCGTAGCCCTCCTTGTTTTAGGAGTTGGCAACTGTAAGAAACATGTTCTGGTTGTTGAGCTACACTCAAGCCGTGACATGTCAATCTTATAGAAACCGATTTCTTGATTGACATCTTAACCTGACTGAAACCGTTGTCTCATCCCTCGAGCTTCGGCGTAAGTCTAACCAAGAATGTAGTCTAAGACCTGACCCAAACCGGCGCGTCGTGCATACACCGAGCAAAGGGGCAAGTCAGGCTAGACACGAAAACAAGGGTCCGACTAGGCTAGCCATTGTGATCCGGTTGAGCACACTCATGATCACAAATGACTAGGGGTAAAAATCGATAGGGAATCATAGTAAATATGATTGACGACGAGTTCGTCTACCGACTGCAGAGTCGAACAACTTGTTGAGATACACTCAAGGTTGTCAGACTCAGGGTAGTCGGATCCCTCTCTCACAAATATTATTTTATAATAAATTGTTTATTATTATGGCTTTAAATAAATTTAGTGGGAGAATATAGTTTTATTAAAACCATTAAAACTATACTACGAACATTTACTAACTATAGTATCTATAAAATACAGAATGGATTCGGGACTTAGATACATGGTTGAGAAGAACGTGCTGGATGGAACGAACTACAAAGACTGGCTTAGGAACATCAAGTTGGTCCTTTCCCTAGCCGGAATAGGATACGTACTGTTCGAGGACGCTCCAGATAAGCCCGATGAAGATTCGACCCACGAAGAGAAGGAAGCCTACAAATTGTACCAGAGGGATGCAGAGAAGGCCAGGTGCCTTACTCTGGCTTCGATGACCAACGAGTTGCAGAGGAAGCATGAACATATGGATGTTCAAAGCATGCTCCTCAACGCACAAGAGTTGTACGGCAAGCGATCTCGTGCTGCCAAGTTCGAGGCCACTAGCAACCTCTGGGGCACCAAGATGGGGACGGAACCCGTACAGGATCATGTTATCAAGATGATCGGGTACGTGGAGGATGCGGCCCAGTTAGGTTTTGTCTTGGACAATGAGATGTCCACGGACATTATCCTAAAGTCTTTGACTCCCGATTTCAAGCCTTTTATAACTGGCTTTATAATGAACAGCCTTGAGACGGATCTTCCGGGTCTCCTCAATATGCTCCGGCAGTTTGAGGAGATTCATAAGAAGCCGGCTGCACTGGTTGTTGGCTCTGCTACTTCCGACCAGCCGAAAGGCAAAGGGAAGAAGAGGCAGGTCCCACAACCTGCGAAGGCTAAGAATGGGAAGAAAAAGAACAAAGGGGCCCCGTCGAAATCTGAGTGCTTCCATTGCCACAAGATTGGCCACTGGAAGAGGAACTGCAAGATCTATCTTGCAGAGAAGAAGAAGGGGCATACTGATGCCTCTACCTCAGGTACAAATTAAAATTCAATTAAATGCAATTATTTCCATTCATATAAGTATGAGAAACTTATAGACATCTGTGTACTGTATACAGGTGGTTAATAAGAACTGGAGATTGGAGAAGTACGGAGATCGGTCGGCAATCAAAGCAACAGTTGCTGCTGGGACCGCTCAAAGACTTCTGGAGACAATGATCGTGATGGAGATGATATTTTTCTTATTTGAATAAAATGTATCATCTTTAAGGATCGAAAACAATGAATGAGTGCTTTGCACTCAAAGTTTATTTTTGATAAACAAATTAAGGTTCCTTTTATGAACCCGTTGTTTTGGAATGGATGTCTCGGTTGTTGCAATTGAAATTGAATTGGCTTAAAAATTCTGTGGATGTGGCTTTTCTGTGATGGTTGCGTATATTTTCGAATAATGGTGTTTAGCTTCGATAATATTGATTTTGAAGCTGACTAAATGTCTGAAGTCAATCAGTAGTTAAGTGTAGGTTCCAGGGGAGCGTATAAATTGTGTGCGATCACAATAATACGCATATCAAGATTAATTCTTGATTATCTGCATTTAGTTATTAAAAGAGTTAATACTAAATGTGATTAAAGGAATAAGTACAGTGTAGAACGTTTTGATTGAACGAGTCAATGTCAAGATTCCTTAAAACGATCTTGACTTGACTCATTCGTCAAACCGAATCTGACACTTGTACATTCCATCTAAGGCACTTACCAAAAGGTTAATTTTTGCACATAAATCTAAATATGATTTAGTTATTATGTTGAAGAAATTTAACCAGGTAATTCTCAAAGTCAGTGGGAGCAAATTAATATACTTAGTTCCGTTTTTCGGACTAGGTAAAAAGGATTTTTCACTTTAATGAATCTTCTATATAAATCATTAAGTCAAAATTGTTTTGATTTAATCGTATATATATAGAGACTTAGGGTGTCAAATATGTACTTGACATATTGACACAATAAAGTGAAGTGAGCTAGAACTGACTTACGGAAATGTTAGACCCCACATCTAAATCGTATACGATAACTGTTAGCTATACGAAGTTAGGAAAATTGATCCAGATCATTTTTCCAAAGGATCAACCCTGTGTGATCAAGAGATGAAATTTCAATCCATTAAAATTTGTTGTAGATACTTATTAGTAGAACCATTCTTAGGTTTGCCATATCAAATGTCAAAGTGACTGATATGCTATAACGGCATGAGATACCGAGATAAATAGCCTAAGTGCAAGTGGGAGATGTAGGAAGATATATGCCCATGAGGCAATTTATCTTGATTATACGTCTTGTTCATACCGTATAAGGTACGTATTATTCTAAGTATAAGATCGTTTGTATTAACATACTTAGATAATATCCATAGACTTAGAGTTAGGTCCTTACATATCTAGATGAGATCTCGATTATGAGTAAGTAAGAGACCGAATAGAAACGTAAGTCTAAAACGGTTCGTGATCATAGATGTATCGAGAACTGGATATCGACACATCGGATAGATCACTGTGTCTTCGTCTTACCTTCGGGTAATGATGATCTCATAGTCATTCGACTTGCTGAAGTCGGAGACGAGACACAGGTGCTCATTGGAGAATGAGTTCACTGAACGACCAAGATAGAGTTATTAAATGGTTAACTTTAATGATCTGTCTTTAATAACTCTAGGGTGATGATAGGTTAGTTGATCCTTAAGACCTGAAGTCATCTGTATAAACCTATGAACGGACGATGTAGCTTAGACCCATGATCTAGCTTCGAGGACCAGTCCTGATGAAAGATCTTAGGTTGGGTTGCACCAGAAGCTCTCTAGGTGAGTAAGTGACTAAGATGGGATTCGTCACTTCCATTAAAGGGAAGTTAGTGTTATAGGCTCAGTACGGTCTTTATGTTAATCCTCGGCCGGGGTACGTTGCAAGTAGTACAACGTGTACACAATAAAGACCGCCGTATACTGACCAATGTTGTCTGATAGGGTTGACAGAAAACCATACCCTAGGCCAACATCAAACACAGTCTTGACGAAGGGATTTTATCTAACGGAATTCATCACTGACACAGCCAATGCAAACCCTATGATACTTTTGTCAAAGGGTCGATCACGTTATGATGACTCTGAAACAGGGACGACAGCTACTGCTCGTAGTGACCGTCGTCTAGGGGTTTCGAGCTCCAACCTGTAGTAAGGTCAGGCTGTAGGGTCTCACACCGAGTAGTACTCGTGTCTTAGTAATAGGAATATAGAATAGAGAGAAATATCATTTGATGATATTCACAAGTTGAGTTGTGAAAGTTAGTCGCAATAGCAATAGGGACACAACGTTGCATTAGATGCTAACGTTAACTAAACGTGTTGTAAATTAGTTACGACGAATTTTGTAGGAACAAACTTGTTGGAAAGGGTTACCTGGATGACGGGATCGTCTCGGTCTAAACACAGGTTCAAACCGCGTCCAAATCGGAGCTCAAACGAGCCCAGAAACGCAGAAAGAGTTCAAGGGGAAGTGGGTTAGACCCACCGGGCCAAGAGGCCCGTGTGCAAGGGCAAAACGGGCGACGCCCGCTGGTTGCAACGGGCGACGCCCGCTGGTTGCAACGGGCGCACGCCCGCTGCACAGCGGGCGCGGCCCGCTGCATCAGCGGGCGCGGCCCGCTGCACAGCGGGCCAGCGCCCGCTGATGCAGCGGGCACGGCCCGCTGCATGCAGCGGGCCAGCGCCCGCTGCAAGCGGGCGCGGCCCGCTGTTGCAGCGGGCACGGCCCGCTGCGGCAGCGGGCGGGCGGCCTGCCCTAGCTTCCTTGGGCGGGCGCGCCCGCTAAGCCTAGCGGGCGCGCCCGCAACTTAAGTTAAAATTAGGGGTTTTGAAACCCAAATGACGGCTACGAATTTTGTGGAAATTGCTAAACTTTGAGCAATTGTTTGAGGGGTCAAACGAAGTCGAAATTCGACACCGTCAGTTCCTACGCGTTCACCATTCCAAGCTCTTCTGATTGATAGCTTGTTTGGTGTCTGAAGTTTAGTGTGTGAGGAGAATTAATTCGTTAAAGTTTGACTTTGTGAAAGGCTAACTTTAAAAATTGAAATTAAGCCAAATGGCTTAATTGGCTTTTCTCTTCATGTGGATTGTCCCACATTGCCCGCAACAAGAGGGTGAGTGCTCACTCCCTATATAAATAGGGGTGCACTCTCCTTGTTGAAACACACACCAGTCAACGATCGGGTAGCTCCAAATTATTGAGCAAGCTCGGTCCGCGACTAAATCTCTCTCTCTACTTTCCTATTCTCCGGAGTAGTCCTAGCACGACTACGAAGGGGGTTTGGATCTGATCCGGACGTCTAAGACGCGGGTTTCTTCTCAAGTGAAACTTTCTACCGCGTGTGATCGGCTCGGAGGCGAAAGCGGCTCGGGCGGATCGGTGCGAGGGTGCGAGGCGGCTCAGGGAGATCGGGTCAACGCGGCTCGGGTACGAGGAGCTTCTCAAGACGGTGCGGTACATCTTGCCTGCTCCAGGGCCAAGATTCCGGGTATGTGGTTAAGCGTTTTTTAGCGTAATTTTAATTAGTCGCTTAGTGTAGATCCTTCTTGGAGTGGTCAGACCCACTCCAAGTCGGCATAGATCGGGCTGGGTTCTGGCTCCCCAGAGCCTAGCTAAATTGTTTAGCTAGTCTAGAAATTTTGATTTCTGTTTTTCCGCTGCGCTTTTGTGCCTCCGTGGTCCGTCCGACTTAGGACGGATACGGATCCGAGCTCTGGGGGTCCGCCAAAACCCCAACAGTGCGTGAAGGGAACCTTTTCTCGTGTGAAAAGGACCACTCGATAAGTGGAAAAGGCCACTCGATAAGTGGAAAAAGCCACTTTATAAGTGCAAAATGGCACTTGATAAGTGGATAAAGAAGAAGATAGATGAATATGCTAATATAGGCTAATAAGCTTATATTTAGTTATTTCCTACAATAACTACCCCTAAAGCCTATAAATAGGACCCAAGGGTAAGGCATTCATTAACACTTTCCATGCCATAAGTTTGCATAAGGCATCCTTATGTTCTTCTTCTCCCTTCCATTAAAATCCTCTTCTAGTTAGAGATTTAGGTGGTGAAACTCTGCTTCGATCCTCCGTGACGAAGTATCGACCGTTGTGGCGAATCCGAGGGCAAAGTTCAGAGACTACCGTGTCGCATACGCAAACGTAAGTCTCTACTTTATTTCGATCCTAACAACGCTGTTTTGACAGGATCCAACATGAATGTGATGCATGGAAAGATCAGGATGGTGCAAATATAAGTGTCCCCAAAAAGTCTCTCCCTCACTCCCAAAAAGATATAAAAAGATATGATCAGGAAGGCACCAAAGTAGTACGTGGAGGAGGGGGGGAAAAATCACCAGGCCCAAGAACAAACGGGCGGCAAAACGACAAAAAATATCAGAGGCATCAAGAATGTGCCTAAGCTGGTGGTGGCGCTGCACCAGCACCGTCCTGTGGCGGAGGAGGAGGAGGTGGTGGTGGGCGTGGTAGCTGCTAGGTGGGTGTCTATGGTGGGGGCAGACGCGCCAGAATCTGATTCAAGCAAGCCTGAATATCGGGAAGCAAGGCGACGCGGGTCTGCACGGAACTGACCGTGGCGGAGAGAGCCCTAAAGTCCCCTCTAAGTCCACTAACAGCCCCCTCAAGAGCACGAATGCTCTGAACTAGAGTGTCGGGGGGTGGTGGAGCAGAGGGACGCACAGGTCTAACAGGTGAAGTGCGGGGCTGTCTCACTCGGGCAGTGTAGAGGACGGGTCCAGCAGGGTAGTGTGGTAGTGGTGCTGTACTCACGACGTGATGCCCAGCCTCGGTGTGAGGCTGGGACACAGACTGTGTCGAAGCGAAAGCAGCAGCAACAGAAGTGGAAGTCAAAATGGGCAACGAGGCAGCAGGAGAGGTCAGTGACACAGACATGGGGACAGATGTCACGACGCTCTCGGTAAAGACAGGAGCGGTGGAGACCGAAAGGTCGACGACTGGGGAGGCTGTGAAGGTCACAAAAGATGACTCCCCAGGAGTCGAGGACAGCAATCGGGAGAGGGTCTCCACGGCTGCGGTAAAGGAAGACTCGCCGCTCTCAAGAATGGTGGGTGGATGCTCGGGGCTCAGTGTGGCAATAGGCTCGACAGAAATAGGCGCAGTGGTGGTGGTGGTGGACAACTCAGCTAAAGTGCTCCCGACACTAACAGATGTGTGGACAGAGGTGTCGGGAGGTGCAGACAGTGCAGGCGCAGGCTGATGGATCACGGGGTCGACAGGTGGTGTAAGGGGTGCCTGCTCAGCACCCTCGGGCTCAAGCACGTAGGCGGCCGGGATAAGAAGATCCATCGCTGGAATCCAGTCCCCGTGAGCCGGTCCAATGTGTATCCGAGCGGGGCTCGGGAGAACCATGTAATCAGCGCTGAAGGGACCGTGCAACCACACCCAGTGCTGACGACCGTGGGGACGAAGCATCTTCATCCGGGCCATAACATCTATCGAAAGCGTAGTGGGGCCCGGAGCTCGACGCAGGTCGTGAAGAAGGTCCACGCCGGTCATAAGGGCCAAAAGGGTGATCAGACCACCGCAACAGATAGGGGAGCAAGCGCTCACCGAAATGATAATGCGGTCTAAAAACCAACTGGTAATGTCGATCTCGACAGCGGGGACCAAATCGTCACTACCCCTATCCAGAACCCTAGGGCGAGTCATCGCATAGAGCATGTAGAGCTCTGGCGTAGACATGGTCCCGGGCTCGTACCTCGCGAGGAAGGTAGTCGCCATAAGGCGCTGTGCAATGCGGAGGCAGGGGTGGAGGATAACAGATGCCTTGGCCCTACTAGGGTCAAAGCCAAGTGGGGATCCCGTGATTCGTGTCTAGAAGGTGTGGGTGTCGAACGACAGGGGTGGGATGTGCGTGGGTGCGTAGGCACGATCAGGGTCAGGGACGGCAGGCCACTGGAAGAATGCTCTAAGCATGTCGAGAGTGATAGTGCACTCTCGATCCATCAGACAGAAGGAGCATCCTCCAGGGGTCTGGTCAATGGAACTGAGGACCTCCAGTGTCGGACGGATGTAAGTATCCGCCGACACCGACAGAAAATCACGCCATTCCACGTTGTCGTGCAACGTGAGAAGTCCCTCAAGTACCCCTAGGCGGTCTAGGTCATCTAGGTGTGCAAACCTAGAGGGTACCATCGAACGATGGCAGATACGCTCGAATCTGGTGCGGTGTGCGTCATTTCAAAACGTAATCCCCATCGGCCCAACGGCGGGAGCGGGTGGAGGGACGGGATCAGCAAGGATCGGCTGTGTGGGTGGTGGTGGTGGGCTAGGTGGAGGGGAGTCCTCCCTAGCATGAGAGGGACTAGGATCATCGGTCCTCTTCCGTTTCGAAGCGGTTCCCCGTGTACATGGCCTAGTGCGCGGCGGCATGTGTGCCGCGAGACGTGTCCCAACCAAATAAGTAGTGCGACGTGCTAAATGATGGAACGAGTGTACCTGAACACGCCGGAGAGCAATCAGTAGTGTGTACAAAGAGACACCTCTGCCACGAAGCTCAAAGCGCGTCCAAAAACTCCCCAAAGCTCCCCCAAGCTAGCCTGTAAATCAAACGATCAAATCAGCGAATAATATTCAATATATATGGGGGAGATAGGGGATAATAGATAGATATAAAAATTAATTTGGATTTGGGATTCACGGTCATACAAATCAAGAGAAATAGGTAGAAATGGGCATTTTGGGGTGAAAACAGGCGATCAGAGGGTGGTGGCGGCCGGCGCCGGCAACGAGCGTCGGCAGGGAAGCGCCGGCGGTCGGCGGCGGCTAGGGGCTGCGACCGTGGGGTTGAATCGGCCAAGTGGCATGTGGGCATGGGCGACGGAAGCAGAAACGGTAGAAGCTCAGGCGGATTTGGGGGTTTCTGCGTTTCGAAATCCACACCGGGTTCGCTGCCTTATATATATAGAATTGTTACGACTCGGCCGAGGGACAACGTCGATCGGCCGAGTGGCGTAATCGAAAAAAAATTTCAAAACACCCTCGCCACTTACGACTCGGCCGAGTGCCTTTGTTTCACTTGGTCGAATGGAAAAACTCCACTCGGTCGAGTGGCTCTGCCGCTCGGTAATAATAAAGGACTGGGAGGGTATCTGTTTCACTCGGCCGAGTGACAAGTCACTCGCCCGAGTGGAAATTAAAACTAAAACTTACAAAAATTGACAGAGAGTTGGTCTGCAGAAACTTCCCTGATTGGCGCTCCACTCGGCCGAGTGGAGACTTTGGTCGGTCGAGTGGCAGATGCAACTCGGCCGAGTGATATGCTGTTTTCTGTAACGGCTCTTCGTTTTCACTCCAGTCTCTGTTTTTCTTCCTCCAGTCAGTTTCTGCCTCCTCCTAAGGCCTGAGCACGTTCCTGGAGCGTTCCTCCTTGCCTCGATCATCCTCCATATGAGTGATCTCCCTTTCTCCTTCTCTTGTCATGAAAATTAGGACCCGTTGTCACAATTTTCATGGACACTAGACTCTAAACACTAATAAAAGTCTAAACCAAAAAATGAAAATCAAAATAAAAATAATGCAAAAACCGTCGGGTTGCCTCCCGACAAGCGCTCGTTTAAGGTCATGAGCTCGACCCCTTTAGATATTCATTTAGCTCGTGATATTGGGCGCATACGAGATACGCCCGTAAAATTTGCCGGGAAGGCCACTTGGATTTGGGTCGTGATGATCATTGGTCTTCCTCAGCGCCTCCTCATCATGGGCAATGTTGGGGGATAAGTCCCCCAAGCTAGAGCTTGTTCCTATCTTCTTCTTGACCGGTGACACCGATCTCCTATTCGGTGGAGCTTTCTTTGGTTTCTTGGCCGTTGAGAGCTTGCAAAGCTCTCGTATTCTTGCGACATCAGCGTCGCCTTCATCATCGTCCGTGGAGCTATCTGGAGGGTCCTCCAGCTTCTCTTCATCGCTAGAAGCTTGGCCTTCTTCGAAGCCATCATCATGGAGAGTGCCAATAGAATGGGGGATAGCTTCTTCAATCACTTCATCGAGGAGATATGAAAGATCGTGGGGATGTCCCTTGAGTAGATACACGCGATCTACTTCGCCGGAGGGGACTCCTTCGGAATAATGCTTGAGCCGTTGTCCATTCACCTTGAATGTGGCTCCGTCTTTCCCTTCTAATTCAAAGGCCCCTCCCGGTTGTATGTGTTTAATATTGAATGGTCCGAACCATCACGATCTCAACTTACCGGGAAAGAGTCGGAGCCGGGAATTGAATAGGAGGACTTTATCTCCGACCTTGAAATCTGTAACGGTGATGCGTGCGTCGTGGAGGATTCGAGTCCTTTCCTTATAAATCCTCGAGCTCTCATAATCATCTCGTCTAATCTCATCAAGCTCATTAATATCTAAAAGTCGCCTCACCGCCGCACTCTTGTAATAATAATTGAATGTCTTAATAGCCCAATATGCGCGGTGCTCCAACTCTACCGGTAAGTGACAAGCTTTCTCATAAACAAGACGGTACGGTGTGGTGCCAATTGGAGTGCAAAAATCCATGCGATAAGCCCATAGTGCATCGTTCAACTTCATTGACCAATCTTTTCTAGATCTATCTACGGTCTTTTCTATAATTTGCTTGATTTCTCGGTTTGACACCTCCAGTTGGCCACTCGTCTGAGGGTGGTATGCCATGTCAACTCTGTGGTTCACCCCATATCTTTTCAACATGGCTTCAAATTTGTTTTCTATAAAGTGGCATCCCCCATCAATTATCAAAGTACAAGGCACCCCAAAGCGTGGGAAGATAGTTTGCTTGAAAAACTTGGACACCACCCTCGCATCATTAGTGGGGGTCGCAATGGCTGCCACCCATTTAGAGACGTAATCCACGGCTAATAAGATGTACTTGTTTCCCTTGCTTGACGGAAAAGGTCCCATGAATTCCACTCCCCAACAATCAAATAGCTCAATTTCTAGGATGGGCCTCATCGGCATCTCGTTTCGCCTTGATATGTTCCCGGTTCATTGGCATCTATCACATCTCTTGACGAAGTCATGCGTATCCTTGAACATGGTCGGCCAAAAGAATCCGCTTTGCAATATCTTAGCGGTGGTCTTAGATGAGGCGTGATGTCCTCTGCATGGCATACTATGGCAATGCAAGATGATTGACGTGGCTTCCTCATTGGAAACACATCTCCGAATAACACCATCCTTGCAAATCTTGAAGAGATACGGATCTTCCCAAAAATAGCTTCGGACTTCGTGCATAAATCTTCTCTTTTGTTGCGTGGGCATCCCACATGGTTTTATCCCACAAGCCAAATAATTAGCGAGATCTGCATACCAAGGCACCTCTCCGGGTCATACAGCGAATAGCCTCTCGTCGACAAAGGTGTCATCGGTTTGCAAGCTCTCATCCTCCTTGTCGCGAACAAGTCTAGATAAGTGGTCCGCCACAACGTTGTCTGTTCCCTTCTTGTCTCTAATCTCCAAGTCAAATTCTTGCAACAAAAGTATCCATCTTATCAATCTTGGTTTTGCCTCTTTCTTGCTTAGAAGATACTTCAATGCCGCATGGTCGGTGTGGACAATAACCTTGGATCCAAGGAGGTAGGAACGGAACTTCTCGATGGAGTAGACAACCGCTAAAAGCTCTTTCTCGGTGGTAGTATAATTTTTCTGCGCGTCGTCCAATGTTTTCCTAGCATAGAATATAGCATGAAGCTTTTTATCTTTCCTTTGTCCTAGCATCGCCCCAATGGTTTGGTCACTTGCATCACACATAAGCTCGAAGGGAAGGCTCCAATCCTACGGTTGTATGATGGGGGCGGAAATGAGCGCTTCCTTCAAAGTATTAAATGCTTGCAAACACTTTCCTGAAAAGACAAAGGGGACATCTTTAGCAAGTAAGGAAGCAAGGGGTCGGGCAATTTGGGCAAAGTCCTTGATAAAGCGGTGGTAAAACCCCGCATGACCAAGGAAGCCTCTAATGCCCTTTACATTAATGGGAGGAGAGAGTTTTTCGATTACCTCAACCTTCGACTTATCAACCTCAATTCCTCTAGAGGACACAAGATGCCCAAGTATTATCCCCTCGGTGACCATAAAATGACATTTTTCCCAATTAAGAGTGAGGTTGTTTTGTTGGCATCGTTCGAGGACTTTAGTAAGATTAGCCAAACAAGAATCAAACTCACTTCCATACACAGAAAAATCATCCATGAAGACTTCCATAATATTTTCAATGTAATCGGAAAATATTGATGTCATGCACCTTTGAAAAGTGGCGGGAGCATTGCAAAGTCCAAAGGGCATCCTACGATAGGCATATGTACCATAAGGACATGTGAAAGTGGTCTTTTCTTGGTCGTCTTCATTCAAGGGGATTTAAAAGAATCCCGAATAGCCATCCAAATAACAGAAGTATTTATGTTTAGCAAGACGCTCAAGCATTTAATCAATGAAGGGCAATGGGTAATGGTCTTTCCGGGTGGCTTTGTTTAATTTCCTATAATCAATGCACATTCGCCATCCCGTGACGGTACGCGTAGAAATGGGTTCTCCCTTTTCGTTTTTTATAACGGTCATCCCCCCTTTTTTCGGGACGACGTGAACGGGGCTAACCCACCGGCTGTCAGAGATGGGATAGATGATACCTGCTTCAAGTAATTTAAGAATCTCTTTCTTAACCACCTCCTTCATGTTAGGGTTCAACCGCCTTTGAGGCTATATGGAGGTGGCTTCAGTGTTTTCCAAGTGGATTCTATACGTGCAAAGCCTAGGGCTTATTCCCTTAAGATCAGAGATGGTGTAGCCAAGCACATCCTTGTGACTCCTAAGGACATCTAAGAGTCTCTCTAGTTGACCATGGTTTAGGTGGGCATTAACAATAACAGGATAGGTCAATTTTGTCATGCCCCGCTTCCCAAAAATATGGAGGCGAGACGTGAGAAGGTCTGCTCAGACTTGAAGCTGCGAAGCTGCAAGTCCGATAAGCGTCAATCAACATTAAATAGCAGGTCCTTGCAACGCGAAACGAAACAAAGATAATAATAAGAAAATGAGACGAGAGAGAAATCTCAGAATATCCATATTAATAAACTCCAACATCGCAGAAGAGCCACCATGCCAAAAGAAAAGAGTCTAAAGGCCCAAACATGGCCAACAAAAGTACAACGTACAAAGTAAAGGTGACACGCACCGACAACTAACAGAAATCCTAAACAAAAGGAAACTCAGCAAGGTCACTAAGAAAGGGCACCGATATCCACAAAACTCCTCCTGGGCAGACATGGACTCAGGCTCAGCGTCAGCACCAACCACGTACTCAGCTACGGTCTCTGGCTCAGGGTCTAACATGTGACACACAAAAGAACAAGGGGCACATGTCAGCAAGTCTACAAGAGACTTGTGCAAGGAAACTGAAAGTAGGTAAAAGTAAAGCAACCTAGCAGTTCTAGCATGATGCAATGACATGGCAGTTAAAGTAAGAGTGCAACAAGTAAAGTAAGGTACGAGCATGGCATTTAAACATGGCATGGATGACAAGTTTTACATGAATCATTCACAAAGACAAGTACAAGTCAAGTAAGCACCTCGTGCACAGATATTACGCCTTTTGGCTAGAGTGGCTGCGCGGGCCAACTCCTAAGCTCAAGTGATTGCTTATCCCTACCCCTCCACGTGTATCGGGCATTTGCTTTTGACCAACACATGAGGCCCGCTTCTGGATCACGAGCCAGGAAGTGTTTTACCATGACGGCATAGGGGTGCACCTAGCCGGACAAGGAAGTACAAGTAATGTAGCGTGTGCTACGAATGCAACAATCAACTTGGATGACATGTAAGATGCAATGCATGGCAGTTAAAAGTGCGTACAGTTAAGAAATTTAAACGTGACATATATCAATGCATGCATGACATGGTAGGGTGACAGATCTAGCTTCGTTGTTAAGCTAGATCTTAAAGTTGCGTCTAGACAGCTATCATTTCACTGTCTAGTCTCTTTTACGCTAAAAACAAGGAAGTGACCTAAAAACATGGCCCTAAGCAAGAATTGGAAAGTTTCACTTGCCTGCAAGTACAACGTCTGAAAAGCACCGTCCAACGAGTCCAAAGTCACAATTATCTTACGTGCACAAGTCCACCGGCCTACATCCGTTTTATTAATCTTGATTAGTGAATTCTAAAACATTTAAAATACTTTAAAAACATCAATTTTTAGTCTTGGTTATCAGGCTGTGGTTGGGGTCCTAAGGGTGCAAAGAGTTACCTCAACACGACGCGAAAGCTACACTGGCGTCGGGTAGCGACGCCAGGGGTTGGAATAAAAGAACGCGCTCCAAGTCCTGATTCCAAAATAGATTCCTCGCTAGAAAGATCAGAGCAGCAACCGGAGCAACGAATCCAGATTTCAAAGCTAACACGTGCGACGACAGGCTACGACGTATCGCAACGTCGTAAACGTCCAATCCGTGAAGTGGAGACACCTAGGTGGGGCCCACAGTAGTCCTAGGGACCAATAGGGGACCCACAATACCTCTGGAGGACTTGGGGGGCCCACGGTGGCAAGTGGTGTGATGGGTGCGGGGTTACAATGATTGCCTCTCGGTCAGACACGCTTAGTGCGGGGACTTGGCTCGGTCAGTGCGGGGGAACAGGGCTGTGCAGCGCTGCGGGTCGGTCACATCAGCGGGTGCGGGGGTTTCCTTCGGTCGGTGCAGGAGAGCGGGCCGGTCGGGCACTTGGGCGGGACGTTTCAACGTTGCAACGAAGCGGGGCTTCAGTCGGTGCGGGCGGGCGCCTCGGTCAGACACGATGCGGAGCGGGGGCTGCGAAGCGGGGGCTGCTGCGGTGCGGAGCGAAGCGGGTGTGGGCGAAGTTCTCGGTCAGACCAAGAGCTCCTCTCGGTCGGTGCGGGCGAACGGAGCAGGCGAAGGCACGGTGCGGAGCGGAGCGGGTGCGGGGGCGGCTGTCGGTCGGTGCGGGGGATTTGGGGCGGTTTGGCTCGGTCAGACACTTGCGACGGCTGCAACGTTGCGACGAATCGTCGCTAGTGGGTTTTGGGGTTTTGGAAGCGGCTAGGGTTATTTTCTTGAGAAAATAGGTCTTCCTATGGGTTGTTTATATAGTGTAGAGGGGTTGACTTGGTCGAGGGCTAATCCTAATGGGATTAGGAGTTTAAAAATATATATAATTCAAATCTCTCCGTCCTAATCACATAGGGATTGGGTGCGGCCAAGATAGGGGCTAAGATTTGGCTCAAAAATTGTTTAAAACGTTTTAAAATTAAATAAATTTTATTTGGCCGAAAATAATTTAAAACCTAGTTATTAAAAATATTTTAAACCTTGCTAAAAATATAAAGTAGGTCAAATCAACTCCAAAAATTATAAAATAAATATTGTGGTGATCGTGATGACGAAAGAAAGCTAACTAAGAAGACGGATCTCAATTTCGACGGCGAGTGACGAAACTAAAAATAGAAACGTCCTACGTCAAAAGTGAAAATCGCAACGTCTCATCGAATAAGATCAAATCGTGGGAGAACGACCCGAGAAATGTCGTTCCAAATTAGTGCCACAATTTAATACTCTCAGAGACGTTCACAACGGCATATCACACCAAAGTGTTCACAACAAACAAAGTCTAAAATAAACACGGGCACGATCAAAAGCACGTGCACGAACAAAGTACAATCGAAAAGTGGTCGTTACAAATTTATTACCCAAGAAAGCGTACCTTAGATTTGGTGGTAATTGTTTAAGCTCTACCTCAGGTGGTGCTGTACCCTCCACTTTTTCTCCTTGTAGAAGCTTGACCTCTTCTGCAACATCCGGGTTTAGTTCCTGCTCTTCGAGTGGGCTTCCCCATACAGACTCAGATTCACTTCTTGGTGAGGACGGCGCGTCAGAATAAACGCTGCATAACTCCACGCGGGCATCGATGGGATCACCATCGTGCTCCGGTCCGAACCTGAGATCAAGAGATGCGTCAGTAGGTTCATAAATATAAGAGTAAGGGTCGTAAAGTGTACTTCCCTGAATCTCAGCATGACCAGTGGACTTCTCGGAAGGGTTATACTCTTCGATGCATGCTCCGCCGCTTTCAAAATATAACTTGTCGTCTCTCGCATCAACTCTGACATTGCCCTCGATAGTCCCTTCCGGGGAGACTCGATCCATCATGAAAATGGCAATTTGTTGCTCAATGGGGTCCTTGACATCAACGGCGAACGCCCCTGTGGCTTGAACCTCATCAACAAGTAATCTAAGAAGGTTCGCGAAGGAATCATCGTCCCCCGGGCTAGACTCAGTCATCAAAATTGCGTCTTCCATGTCCCTGTCAAGGTCTCATGGAGAATTCAGGGAGAGCAAGTAAATTGGACAGCAAACAGAGTCAATAAGGAAAAATAAAGAAAGAAAGGTGGATAGATGGTAAGGGATAACCGGGTGATCAAAATTAAAAACCGTCAAGTGACCCCTCTACGACAACGGCGCCAAAAACTTGATCGTGCCCCGGGATGCAAGCGCACCCGGGACAAGCGACTCGTAGTCTTATCGCAAGCGCACGGTGTAGCGGTGAGCGGGTATCGAACTCAGGGAGGAACAATGACAGTGTCTCTTTCCAATAACCTAGCTATCAAAATGGTCGAGAATGATTCAGGGTGAAATTGTCACAATCGTTCAAATGTCTATGGAAATATCAATAAAATAAAACTCCTAGGGATAGGGAATCCCCGCTATGACCGTATCTCATCATTGTGATTCATAGGTTTCATCATTGCTAGACTTGAATCTTAGGTGAACTAATCGCAACTAGATGTAGAACCAAGCTCACGCTCTCGCATTGTTGCCGGTCTATAGCGAACCTAGGTTAGGGCCCACTCTCGTGCAAACCCTAACATATGCCGCTAGCATTAGGATCGACATCATCATTCAACCGTATCTCGAGCCCACTCTCGTGCAAACTCAAGCTACGACCTAGGTTGAGATAGTTCCTACCCGTCCAATCTCTTATAAAAGGGTATCTGTATAGAATTACGATTGAAAACCCTAGCCTTGGTCCAATCTCTTGCAAACCAATCCTAGAGGAGTCCAATCGTAAATCTAAATCAAATTTCTAGGGCTTCCTATCAATTGGGACCCAATCTCTTGCAAATCCCAATCGATATGAATCCCTAGCTATCCGTAATTTATCAATCCCAACCTAACCCTAATCAATTTTAGCATGAATTTCACCAATTCATCACAATTTAGAAATAGGGTCAATAGGGTTCATCCCTACGCCCTAAGAGGATAAAACTACTCACTAATCATCATGCAATTCATAAGAAAATCAATAACAAAATCAACACAATTCATTGCAATAGAGAAATTATCAACAAAAATAGGGTTTTTGATAAGAAGAGAGACAAACCAATGAGAATCCAATAGCATCCAACAAAAGTAATCTTTCTAATCTCTCCAAAAAGCCTAAATCTAATTACCTAAAAAGCTCTCTAAAAAGGCTACCAAAAGTATCCAAAAGTTCTCCTAAACTAGGGCAAAAACTGGGTTTAAATACCCCTCAAAATTGCCCAGAAATTCGTGACAAAAATGCCCCTGCGCAGCCCAGAAATCGTACTTTGCGCAGCAGGCGGGGCGGCTCACTCGGCCGAGTGACAAACCATGTACATTTCCAGTAAGTCGGGGATTTTCGGGGGTCTGTCTTCGGAGGTGACTCGGCCGAGTGGCTTTACTCACTCGGTCGAGGGGCATTCGGTACTCGGCCGAGTCGGAACCCTCAATCGCCTGACGGATTCCAGTAAGTCGTCCTCTTTTTGGATGGACTTTCCCGTGCCACTCAGGCGAGGGGATCTTCATACTCGGCCGAGTGGACTATCGTCACTCGATCGAGTGCACGCTGATTTCCTTCTGTTTGTGCGTGTCCGGTCTGGTCGGCCGAGTGGTCTTCTTGCTCGGACGAGTGAGTGATTCACTCGGTCGAGTGAGATGCTGTAGATGCCCAATCTTCATCGTTTCGCTTCCTCGTCGCTCCTACAAAGTTCCTTCCTCTTCCACTCGTCTTCCATCGCCGAATAGTCCTCGAAAGAGCCTTGGGTGACACTCCGGAGTGGGTGCAAATCCTCTTGATCTCAAAATCACTCCGAATCGCTCTATATCTCCTGAAATACGACAAAAACAAGAAAACGTGAAAAGCATCGCAATATTGTCGAATAATCGTGAAAAACGCGATATGAGCGATCAAAGTGGCATGCAAACATGCAGAAAAAAGGGTGTAAAATATGGAGTGATCATCTCTCTTGCCCTCTATGCTCTAAAGCACACATATAAGCTAGATTTTCTTTCTTCTTTGGGCAAGCATCTCAAATGATATCTCCTCCCTCATTGAGCACTTCACACACACACACACACACACACACACACACACACACACACACACACACACAGTATAGCCTTCACAAGTACGTTCTTATTCAAGGCATAAGTGAGTGTACTTCAAGTTGTATATTTCATTCTCAATACTTCTTTTTTGTTGAGTACTCTCGGTTGGTGAGAGGGTTGGCTTGATCCCAAGTTGTGGGAGTCAAGGAGAACTGTTTGCTCTCTGTATTTGAAAGTGGATGATTGATCCCAAGTTGTGTGTCTCAAGGAAAGGGTTTGCTCTCGGTTTGTGAGAGTGTTCTTAGTTCCAAGTTGTGGGATTAAGGTATTTGTGTGTTTCCACGTTGTGGGATACAGTGACATCAAATGTAGGTCGATTGCACTTTTTGGGGTTTTCGTAAGTGTGCTAAAGGAAGCTCTAGTGGTATTTACTAGAGTATTCGAGTGTGATCTTGGGTGTTGCTAGATTAGGGCACCGGTAACAAGTCAGGCTTGACTTAGGTGGCACCGAACCAGGATACATTGCATGTTTGCATTGCATTATCCATTATGTTGTTAATCATTTCTTTAATTCTGCATTTGTTGGTTAATTAGGGTTTTATTTGGCGTAAATTCCTAATAATTCCATAAAACACTATTCACCCCTACCGTTTCTTCCTCATAGTGCAGGGTCCTTACACCTAACACGTTATGCAAACGTCTAGAATGAGAACTTCAGGCATCTGTATTGGATAGGGTTTTGGAGAACTGAATATGCATGAGCACCAGGCGTCTGGAGATCAACTACCAAGCGCCTAGATAGGCTGAAAAACTCTACTTCGATTTTATACAAGTTCTAACCCTATGACACTCAATGATATATGATATAAAATGTTGTGAGTGTTATGAGTGATATTTCTATCGAGTCTATTCAAGGCTTAACATGCTAATTCAACTAAGAAGTAAAGAAAGAAAGATATACATGTTTATCATCTTCACTTCCTTTTGAATTCCTTGAATACTCCCATTGATCTTGTTGATTCCAACGCTTTGATTTCCTTGCGTTCACTCTTTGATTTACATACTTCATTGATTGATGTCCTTGCATCAATGATCCGAGTCATCATCTTCGTTTGATATGACTTTGTCTATATTGATGATGCTTTCATTAACTACAAAACATGAGGATTAGTCACAAATGATTATGTTTGTTTATCATCAAAACCACATATTGGGAATCCAATATTCAACAAAGATGTCCATGACTTCACACACTACAACAAAACTAGTTATTTACAACTTTCATGCGACAATGTTTCTATTTTGATAGTTGTAATAAATGTTTACCTCAACTTTTTTTCCCTTGAAAGTTGTAAAAAATGTTTATTACAACTTTTTTTCGCGGATATTTGTAAAAATGGTTATTACAACTTTTTTCGTGAATAGTTGTAAATGTTAATTTAGAAACCACAAGTTTTTTCTCTGAAAGTTGTAAAAAATATTCATTACAATTTTTTTATTTGGATAGTTGTAAAAAATAGTTATTACAACTTTTTCCTTTAATAGTTGTAAATTTTAATTTAGAAACCACTACTTTTTTCTCTGAAAGTTGTAAAAAATATTTATTACACCTTGTTTATTTGGATAGTTGTAAAAAATGGTTATTACAACTTTTTTCGTGAATAGTTGTAAATGTTAATTTTGACACCACAACTCTTTTCTCTAAAAGTTGTAAAAATGTTTATTACAACTTTTTTATTTGGATAGTTGTACAAAAGGTTCAATTAAAATTTTATTTGACCAAGTAAAATAAAATTTATTTGACAACTTTCATGAGATGAAACTAGGTCATATGAGTTTATTCTAGGTTATACGCACCTCTCTCCAGTATACTCTCTGTAACGGTCGCTTTCCGATCGTTCGTAGTTTCTGCGTGCACGTGCCTTATCGTGCACGTATTTTAATTTGGGTAGTTCTGAGCTCCGGCATATGCGATGCGATATGCCATTGCGATCGTTTCGGAGTGTTGGATTTTATTGTAATTTTTGGGAACGTCGTTTCACGGCTCGTTTTCTCGCAAAACGACTTTGAACGATAGGGGCGTTTTAGTCATTTGACTCAAAACACCGTTTCCAATTTTCTGTAAATTCTTGGTAGGCATTACACACGATCAGGCTCCGTAGATCTGTGCGTCTCGTCTCCATGATTGCCTCGGTATTTTCGGATTATTTTTCTGACGCCCGGATTGAGAGATATTGCCCGGAATAACCTCGACTGTCGATCTCCCCAAATCAGATTCAAATTTCGAATACGATAGCCAAATCTGGCTATATCCCAAATAAATCTCAGAATATCCTTCTAAACTGCCTTTCTATGGACCCCTAGACTTTCCCCAAAATTTGTACTCCCTACCTCTCTCTAGCTCCCACACCTAACCCAAAATCCCCTAATGAAATATCAAATTAAACTATTATTAAAAGCCCTAAGCTTTATTTCTATTCACGTGAAATCCTAGGACCTAGGTTTAACAAGCTTCATCGACAGCCGCCGCAACCAAGAATTCTCCCCAAGCCCGATCTCTCCCCGCCTCTCCATCACTCTCAACCCCGCTGGCGGCACTCTCACCTCCGACCGCCGCCTGCACGCCGGCACCCCCTCGCGAAACCGCCGTTCACCGCCCAACGCCGGAGGCTGCCGCAGCAGCGCCCGCCTGCGATTTCTGACGCCGCCTGCGACCCGACGGTGACTGCACAGCCTCGCCGTCGACTCCCCACGACCGCACGACTCCCCCAGCCACCGCAGACGACCGGGACATCGTCGGAGGCCACCTGAAGCCCTCGCACGTCGCCGTCGGAGCCTCCGATCACCGGCTGTCTCCTCCCCACATCGCAGCAGCAGCCACGACCCCGCTCGACGCAGCACGACGTCGCACCGCCTCGCCGTGACCCCTGTTCGCCCGTCAGCCACCGGAGACGCCGCCACACGACCGCCGGCGACCTATTTCCACCGCCTCGTCGTTGTACAGCCGCGGGCTGCCTTGCTCACGGTTGAAAATCGCAGCGGCAGCCGCTGCGACTCTTCCGACGACCGCGAGCCCACTCCGGCAGCCGTTGAGCACCGTCGCATTTCCCCCGAGTGGCCACGACGTCCTCCTAGGCCGGACTGCCCACGGCCATGATACGGCGACGCCGTATCGCCGTTTTCACCTCTGTTGCTTGCTGTTTCGACGTCGTATCGTCGTTACCCGCTGTTTTGGCCTCCGGGGGCTTTGTTCTTCCTTGCTGGCTGATCCGAAACTCCTTGACGCCGCCTACACATCCTACGGACTGCTACCAGACCACACTCGCTGCTCGCGCACTTCGTCCGCTGCTCGGACGAGTTTTGCTACGCTACTCGTAGCCGAGACGACATAGGCGACGCAGATCTTCTACCGTCCAGACTCTACGTCTGCACTACCCGTAGCCGTCACAATCCTGAGGCGATCCCGAGACGACCTCCACTGCGCTACCCGCAGTCGGGGACACGAGCACTGCCACCGTTTTTCAGACTCGACGCCAGATTAAATGCGCGTTTTCTCACACCAGGTTGGTCCCCCTAACTCGTAGTGAACCCACACCGTAGCAAAACTAAACCCTAACTAAAATTGGACAATTTGAACTAAAATTTATTTTCCAGCACCATTAAAACGTTGTACGAACTTAGAAAATCGACGAATGGACTTTGTTGACTGTGCACATAGGATAGATCGTCGAATAGGCTGAAACATCGAAGAAGTGACTTTTGACTAATAGGGTAGTCCGATAACCTAGAAATGAACCTAAATAGGATTATTGAAAAACGCGACCTGACCCCGTCGCCATGACCTGTTTCAGACGGACTACCGTGGACGAGACGCCTGGACGAGACGCCCCGGACGGACGACACACTCGCCATCGCAGGAAAGTGTACCCACTTGCGTTTTTGACCGTGCTTTGGTCTTAGACTACTAGAACTGTTAGACTGTGTGTGTTTAGATTCCGGACGTGAAATGATAGCGTCTGGGTCACCCTGACGACTTAGACTTGACGACGAAGTCTAAGTCCGACGAACAACAACTTGTGACACTTTAGGATTATCTTGTGTGTGCGTGCGTGTGGACACCCTAGAATAACTCTCCCGTACACTGGTCGAGTCTTGTCACTGTTATACACACTGGTCGTGTCTTGTCACTGTGTTACAAAAAGCCTACGGGCGTTTCAGATGCTCTCCTTGCGGGAGTGATCTCCGTGTTACAAAAAGCCTACGGGCGTTTCAGATGCTCTCCTTGCGGGAGTGATCTCCGTGTTACAAAAAGCCTACGGGCGTTTCAGATGCTCTCCTTGCGGGAGTGATCTCCGTGTTACAAAAAGCCTACGGGCGTTTCAGATGCTCTCCTTGCGGGAGTGATCTCCGTGTTACAAAAAGCCTACGGGCGTTTCAGATGCTCTCCTTGCGGGAGTGATCTCCGTGTTACAAAAAGCCTACGGGCGTTTCAGATGCTCTCCTTGCGGGAGTGATCTCCGTGTTACAAAAAGCCTACGGGCGTTTCAGGTGCTTTCCTTGCAAAAGTGATCTCCGTGCTTCCTGTCCTGAGTTCTGGGGTTTGGGGTAGGGTTGAGCGTGCGCACGGGAAGAGCGTCTGATCCCCCTCAACCCGTAAGGCGTGAACCCTTCGTGTCGTGTCGTGTCGTGTCGTGTCGTGTCGTATCGTGTCCTACCTGTCTTGTCTGTCTTCGTATTGTCCTGACACCTTTAGGTTAGTCCCGTAGTCGGTAGCACACGCTACGGCTACTGTCTGCTACGCTTTACTTTCCTGCTACGTACTTCTCTTGTTACCTTGTTGTAACCTCAGCATGCTAATCAACCAGTAAAACGTTGTCTAATAGTTCAGTACACTTGCAGTTTGGTCTAACCCTTTTTGTAGACCTGACCTGACGTACAGTTCCTTCTTTTGGTGCTGTACGTCAGGTGTTGAGCCAGAGTTCATGGACGAGGCAGACTCACTGGAGTACGTGGAGCCGAGGACGTCGTCACCAGAGTACGTACCTGACGAGGACCAGACCTAGCGGTCATTTTTAGTCGTTACGTTCAGAGGTTGCTACTTTTCGGTTTGTCTTTAAACTTTTGTTGCCATGCTTAGGCTTCTTTTAGACTTTGTACCAGTTGGATATTATTTCTCCATTTAAACGAATGCCTTTTCCTTTCTGTACTTTTGTTGTTCCTAAACTTTATAAATGCAAGAACCTGAAACTTTTAAAATGGTACCCCTACAGACGCTTATTGGGTCTGAGCTTCTAAAGCTCTGGCCTAAGCGGGCCTCGTCACGTTTCGCTTCCGTTCATTTTGGGAAGCGGGGCGTGACAGGTTTTAGTGGTGGCCCATGCAGGTCATGCAAAAGTTCGGAACAATAAGAGTACCGTACTCATTTAATATCCATGTACAAGTCTAAATTAGGTTTTCCCAGTCTTAGATGGTAGGAAGACTTAGATAGACACCCAGGTTGGATAGTTTGACGCCTTGGTTAAGATTTAGTCGTCCTCGTTCTAGAATACTTTAGTAGCCCCACTTGACTCTGACCGTGTTAGATTTCTAGAGCCCTTCTTCTAGTCGTTCGCTCGGGTTCCACCGCCTTCGGGCCCAGCAGAACGTAACCTTGATTTCCCTTAGGGACTTTCCCTTAGGTCCTGATTATAGTCTAGCTCATAGGAAGTCTTAGAACTGAGTTATCCTGATCCTTAGACGACCCGATAATTAGGACCCCTGACTTCTAGCGTCTCTCTAATCACTACATTTTTTTGTGTTATCGATCGTAGAGTCCCATAGTAGCTCTTCACGATTCATAGCTTACGTGTACTCTTCATGCGATCAGTATTTCCTTTCTCTCGATTCTCGTGATCGTTTCCTGACGATTATCATCTATCCTTCGAATCCCTTCCTCGACCAATTCTACCTCCTCTAAAATTATTTTCGACTTTCCTTATTAAGTTTTCGCTCTGGCTTGATTTCTTTGAAAACCACTACATTATATATTTAAAATTTATTGTTTTGGATCGAGTTAAAACTTTTAATTGACTTGGAGCGTTCTTGGACGTAAATGTTTTAAGTCAATATCTCGCATTATTTGCCTTGTTTCCAAAATATATATATTACTTTTATAAACTACACAATTTATTTCTACTATCTATTTTCGAATTTTCCCCTTCCCAAAACCTGCTTCCTTTAAATGTATTTTCGAAATTCACTATTAAACTCTCCGCTCAATTTGACTTCTTTGAAAACTGTAATTGATTATTTAAAATTTCTTACTTTCGGTTGAGTTAAAATTCTTTCGCAAATTTTGAAACCTTTCGGTCGTAAAAGTTTTAAGTTACGGCCTCGTACTTATTTTCGAAATCAGTATCCATCGTATTTTAGTTTTAAAACTTTGTTACCATTTCGGGAATTCAATATATCATTTTTCTAACCTACGAAATTTATTTTAACAATTTACGTACGTACTTTAGAATATTTTTCTAAGACAAAGGGGGATTTTACATTTCTTTACATATAAATGTCTCTATGTTCATCGTGCTCATACTTCAAGAACCTTGTTTAAAATTTATTTTCATTTACAAAACAAATCGCTACATTATCCTACTTTTATTCCTTCATCTAATTTTTTTTTTCAAAAATTGTAATAATTTTACTATTTGCTCCTTTTCCCCACTTATTTTCATAAAAGTATAAAGTATACGATATCATATTTTACCCGTAAATCTCCTTCATCTATCTAGTTATTCTGAGAAATATTTTTTTTGTCCCATCCAACCAACTATCTCTTTACTCCGTCTTATTTGAGCTCGTTCTTTCCGATCTTATTTCGTTTCGCTTTTGATCTAGTTTTCTTTTCCTTCTATTATTTAGACATTAGACCTTGTAGTTATCCATGCTATCTCCAGTTTAGGAGTAGGTCCCTTGCTAAGTGATGTCGTCATGGTGGTTAAGCATAAGTAGAGTGCATAGACCTGTATGAATGTGTGTTCTTTGGGGATTCCGATGATTGTCTTTTGTGTCTTGAATGTGTACTCAGTGTTAACCGTGGTACGCTTGAGTGGTCTGAAAGACGGTATACATATTTGTGAATAGTGTCATAGCAGACAGTTCCTTAGACTTAGTCATTATATTAATGAATAGTTTACCTTGGCTGCATGTGATTGTAACAAAACATTTTGTTTCCTTTAAACCAAATCTTTAAGGTTTTCGAAACTAGCTCTCGAGATCAGAAATCACTTACCTTCCCTCATCCATTACCACGACTCCACACGGGTTTCCAAATGTTTTTAAAATATGTTATTGGCCTTAAGTTTTCCTTTCTCTTCTCTCTTCTTTCTCCCTTCAAAATGTTATGCTTATTGTTGTTATATTATTGGGCCTAGCTATTGTTATTTTAGGATCCTGTGTGCGGGTAGGTATAGCGTGTGGTGAGATATGTAATAGCGATGATTAATTAATTTTGAGACACAAAGATAGAAGGTTAGAATCATTTGGATGAAAAGAATGAGCTGTCCGGGACTTGTCTACAAATGTAAGATTGACTCAATGGAGAACTCTGATTGGATAAAGTTGTATACATGAAGATGAGAACTTATTAGACATGGAACTTAGACGAGTGGTAGATGAGAGTAGCTAGGACGGGATGGTATGAGTTAGGATGATCGTGAGATTGTGTAGAGCATTTTAAGCATCCAGACTGAATTGTTAAGTTGACGTGAGAAGACATTGGGAATAACACGACGGGTTGAGATGAATGGATGGTTAGGTAGGCGGACTTAATAATGGTTGGGATTAGTTATAGTGAGTAGGATGAGATGTGATTCTGATAGTTAAATTATTTGGCGGATAAATTTATGGGAAGATATGACAAGAATGTATTGAAGACATGGCGAATGTTGACTTGTGGGGGTATTATAAGATAGACAAAGTTTTTGTCTTGGATTGGTGGTTGACTAGAATCTCTTTTTTTGAAGATTGGTTAACATTGGGAAGAGATGGAGAAATTCAAAAGATGTTATTGAGCGATGATGTTTAGCGGAGTGGTATGGTATGAGAAGATGATTATTATTCTTTTGTGAAGACTTGGAGTTGGAAATTTGAACAGTAAGTGATGGATCTATAGTTAAGTGTTAGGATGCGAGATTAGTCGTGGCTTTATCCAGTGAAAAGAAGGATTATGATGGATTATTTGGGGAACGATGTTGAAGTTATAGGATTAGAGACCATTGTGTGGGGGATGAGGGTTATAGGCTTAAGTATTTATGGATTTTATTAATTAGTCTTAGTATGAGTGATTCCGAGGGCGGAATCATTTCTAAGGTAGGTAGAATGTAACGGTCGCTTTTCGACCGTTCGTAGTTTCTGCGTGCACGTGCCTTATCGTGCATGTATTTTAATTTGGCTAGTTCTGAGCTCTGGCATATGCGATGCGATATGCCATTGCGATCGTTTCGGAGTGTTGGATTTTATTGTAATTTTTGGGAACGTCATTTCACGGCTCGTTTTCTCGCAAAACGACTTTGAACGATAGGGGCGTTTTAGTCATTTGACTCAAAACACCGTTTCCAATTTTCCGTAAATTCTTGGTAGGCATTACGCACGATCAGGCTCCGTAGATCTGTGCGTCTCGTCTCCACGATTGCTCCGGTATTTTCGGATTATTTTTCTGACGCCCGGATTGAGAGATATTGCCCGGAATAACCTCGACCGTCGATCTCCCCAAATCAGATTCAAATTTCGAATACGATAGCCAAATCTGGCTATATCCCAAATAAATCTCAGAATATCCTTCTAAACTGCCTTTCTATGTGTCACGCCCCGCTTCCCAAAAACGTGGAGGCGAAGCGTGAGAAGGTCCGCTCAGACTTGAAGCTACAAAGCTGCAAGTCCGATAAGCGTCGATCAAGTTTAAAACTGCAGGTCCTTGCAACGCTAACGAAACAAAGATAATAGTAATTAAATGAGACAAAAGAAACATCTCAGAATATCCATAAAATAAGTTTCCAACATCGCAGAAAAGCCACCAGGCTAAAAGAAAAAGTCTAAAGGCCCAAACATGGCCAACAAAAGTACAAAGTACAAAACAACGGTGCTACGCACCAACAACTAACAAAAGGCCTAAACAAAATAAAGCTCAACAAAGACTCAAAGAATGGTCACCGGTGTCCACCAAAATCCTCCTGGGCAATCATGGACTCAGACTCAGCGTCAGCAACACATCACGTACTCAGCAACGACTGTCTCTAGCTCAGGGTCTAACATGTGACACCCAAAAGAGCAAGGGGCACATGTCAGCAAGTCTAAAAGACTTGTGCAAGTGAAACTGAAAGTACAAGTAAAAGCAACCTAAAAGTTCTAGCATGATGCAATGACATGGCAGTTAAAGTAATGAGCGCGACAGGTAAAGTAAAGCGAAGTAAAGTACGAGCATGGCATGACATTCACAAGACAAGTACAAGACAAGAAAAGTAAGCACCTCGTGCACAGAGATTCCGTCTTTTGGCTAGAGTGGCTGCGCGGGACAACTCCTAAGCTCAAGCGAACGTTTATCCCTACCCCTCCACGTGTATCGAGCCAGGGCATTACCCCCGAACATGGAATGCTCGCTTCTGGACCACGAGCTAGGAAGTGTGTAAACAAGTATGGCGTAGGGGTGCACCTAGCCGGACAAGTAGTACAAGGACAAGTATTGTAGCGTGTGCTACGATGCAACAATCAATGCATGGATGACATGGCATGGCAAGTAGTAAAGCGTACAAGTAAGAAAAGTAACGTGACAGTTTAGCATGCATGAATGACAATTTTAATGGTTGGATCTAGCTTCGTTGTCAAGCTAGATCATTTAGGTGACGGATCTAGTTTCGTTGTCAAACTAGATCAAGTAGGCGTCTAGTCAGCTATCATTTCACTGACTAGTCTCTTTTACGCTAAAAGCAAGTAAGTGGCCTAAAACATGGCCCTACACAAAAGTTGGCAAGTTTCACTTGCCTGTAACTATCACGTCAAGAAAACACCGTCCAACGAGTCCAAAGTCACGATTCCTACGTGCACGAGTCCACCGGCCTACATCCGTTTTATTAATCTTGATTAGTGATTTTAAAACATTTAAAAATACTTTAAAATACTGTTTTTTTTAGTCTTTATTAGCATGCAATTGGGTTGGGGGTCCTAGGGGTGCAAAACGTTACCTCAACACGACGCGAAAGCTACACCGGCGTCGGGTAGCGACGCCGGGGGTTGGAATAATAAGATCGCGCTCCAAGTCCAGATTCCAATTAGTTTCCTCGCTGGAAATTCAGAGCAATCAACCCGGGGCGACGATTCCAGATTCCAAAGCTCGCACGTGCGACGACGGGCTACGACGTGCGACGACGTCGTACGCGACGAATCCTCGAAGAGCAAGCACCTTGGTGGGGCCCACAGCAGTCCTAGGGGCCTTTGGGGAACCCACAATAACTCTGGAGAACTTGGGGGGCCCACGGTGGCAAGCGGTGCGACGGGTGCGGGGTTGCGACAAGTGGCCGTCGGTCGTACCCCTCCAATGCGGGAGAAACCCTCGGTCGTGCGCTGTGAATGCGGGGGCTGCGACGTTGGGGTGCACAGCGGCTGCGGGCGATGCTTGGGTGCGGGGTTTCTCCTCGGTCTGGTCGATGGAGAGCTTCGGTCGTGCGCTTGGATGCGGGCGGGACAGCGTTGCAACGTTGCAACGCTTGCAACGTCGGTCGTTGCGGGCGTTTCCTTCGGTCGGGCACGGAGCGGAGCGGGGGAACGAAGCGGAGCTCTGTGCGGGGGTCGGTGCGGAGCGGGGCCTCGGTCAGACCGAGAGCTCCTCTCGGTCAAGCGGGGAACGGGCGGGGGTTGGCTGCAGCGGTGCGGAGCGGCGAGATTGCGGGGTTGGGCCTCGGTCTGAGCGGGCGAACGGAGCTGTTTTCCTCGGTCGTACGGGGGCTGAACGTCGCAACGTTGCGACGATTCGTCGCAACGTCCAAAATGAGTTTGGAAGAGGCTAGGGCTAATTTCTTTGGAAAATAGGACTTGCTAGGGGTTGCTTATATAGTATAGGTGGGTTGACTTGGTCTAGGGCTAAATCTAATAGGATTAGAAGTTCAAAAAGATTTAAAATTTGAATTTAAACTTCTCCAACCCAATCTAGGATTTGACCTGGTCCAAATGAGCTGGAAATTGGCTCAAAAATTCTTTAAAACGTTTTAAACTCAAATAAATTTTATTTGGCCGAAAATAATTTAAAAATAAATTATTAAAAATATTATAAAACTTGTAAAAATTATAAAAGTGGTCAAAAGAACTCCAAAAATTATAAAATAAATATCGGGGTGATCGTGACGACGAATGTGAGCTAACTAAGAAGACGGATCTCAAATTCGACGTCGGACGACGAAACTAAAAATATAAACGTCTCCCGTCAAAAGTGAAAGTCGCCACGTCTCATCGAGTAAGTTCAAATTGTGGGAAAACGACTCGAGGAACGTCGTTCCAAATTAGTGCCACTATTTAATACTCTCAGAGACGTTCACAACGGTATATCACTCGAAAGTGTTCACAAACGAACAAAGTCTAAAACAACCACGTGCACGGCCAAAAGCACGTGCACGAAAAACGTACGACGAAAAGTGGTCGTTACATCCTCCCCACCTTAGAATAAAGTCCGTCCTCGGACTTTCTAATATAGCTAGTCGCTCTAATAACTACCCCAAATCAAGTCACATTATATTTCAAACCAAGTATAGTCATTACAAGTGCTTATATATGCACTAGGTAGTCAAACATTATTACTACCAACACGTTTATATATATATATACACATTCACGTACGTATACACTTATACCTATTATAGTCAGTCAGACTCATACACGTATTTCAATCATATATATAAGCATGCATCCCTTATATAGCTACTACCTACCTAATCACAAAACAATATTTCAGATACTTATATAATTATAGTTTCACGCTTAGCCATTACAATCATCGCTCTACCTATATGTAGCTACCTATGTACAAACATCAAGGGTATACTACCCTCTAATATTCATCCAATACCAAGCATCTCAACACATATAGTCACACCATACCATTATTGAATCAAGTTCACTATGTCTAATATACATTCACCACTACTATAATTTCACAATATATAGTCATTCAATACATGCAAATTGTTCACCATATATTCACATCACGTACGGTCCTATAACTATATTTACGGTACGCCACATATACCATAGTCATCAATACCTATAACTAAGCACATACTTACCCGTGCATGGTGCACACCCATACACGCTAACATTTCATTTACATACACCAATCATGCCATTGTATAACTAGCACACATATATACCTAGTTTTAGCTAGTACACATACGTTCACATAACAAGTCCTTAGTATTTAGCTATATCACAAGACCAACACCTATAACTATATACTGGCGTAGCGACCCACAATCATGTGCGTAGCACAACCAGGCACAAACACTTCTATCACCATACATACATCAAGCATTTCTATATTCAAACTTCAATCATACATTCAATATACTTAGAGTATACTCACTCAAGCTTGAGTGAGACTCAATACACATATCAGGATATTCTATATACGTAACACGGCATTCATACTTATACCAATACCATTCCAATATTTATACGTCTACCATACAACCATATACATTCCATAAATCAATCACACTTAATATTTAG